>CM077024.1:32190266-32790266 GCA_039090855.1 Macrothele yani
TAATTTATTGGGCATAGTTCGCTGAGAAATGTGCCGGGAACAACCTACATTGAATGCTTCGGTCAATTGCTGCGCACTGAAAGTCCTGTTCCTCCGTACAAGCCTTCTCAGACGGCAACAGTCTCGTTTCTGACAGATTGCGTCACAATTACGCTTTTTCGACAAGCAATGTGGGTTAGTTTTCAACTGATTAAAGACCCGCGATATCACCATTTGAGAAAACAATCAGCTCTGCTGTTTTCAAAATCGTCGCTCCATTTAGACGGTACTTTTCGATCAGTCAAAACCGAAAAAAGCAGTTTTGAAGCTGTGAGTGGTATCAGTGGTAATAGGAACAGTAAAATGAAACGCACAACAACATAATTCATCAGCAGTATGTAATAGAGATAGAAGGAGATCAAAATGTCACGATGGAGGTACAGGATCACCTGTCATCCACAATGACACTCTAGCATCTACACGAACGTACCCCAAGGCGAAATCCTTAGTAGGGTATATGTCGGCAACACATAGCAATGCATGTTTAGGACCTGTCAGTTGTGCAGAGCATCATGTGGTTTAAGTGTTCTTGGGGTAAATTTTGCAGCTCCTGATGGAGAGCTTCAATAAATCCTGGAATGGTCTCTGGTGGGTGGGATTTCTTTGAGGAATACGTCTCCCCAGTAAAATCCGTGCATGTTCGATTGGAATATCATGGTAGGTGTCTGTACTTTATCCAAAGCTGTAGTGCGGTGAGGACGGTTGTCATAATCCATAAGAATGAAATCGGAGCCCATAGCACCGCGGAGCAGACGAACGTGCCGACGAATCACACCATGGCGATAGGGTTGCCAGGTGGTTGTCCCTTGATCTATTAACTGCAGGTCGAGACCATAGTCAGCCCACCCATGACGCCACAACCAACGTATATCTCCCGTTAAACCATGTTACTGACTTCTTACGTAGTCCTACGTTTCCTCCAAATCAACTGCCGCTTGGAATCGTAAGAAAAGCTAAAATGGCTATCTTCTGTGAGTATTCCCTTGTCCTGGATGATGGTAGACACCATACGGGTCTCTTGGCATACAGTCTTGCTGCATTTAAACATATTGGCACAGTTGGTGCGAAAATTGAACAAAAGTGCTTTCTCGAGGACGGTTATCCAACTGTTTTGCAGTTATGTCTAGGTAACGATCATTTCACTGCCCTGTACAGTGAGAATGATCTCCAGTGGCTCTGTGGTCCCTGAAAGCTGATCAAAGATGCAATACTATGCTGTATGGCAATCCAAACTTTCTTGCGACATCTGTCAGATCCCTGCCTTTTTGATCTTGCTAATAGAATCATTCGAATAAAGTATGCAACGTATCCTTTTGTTACCTCAGACACGAAGTTTCTCGCTCTCTTGTCTGAAACACACGAAAAACAGAATTAACTCTCACAAAGCAAAACTGGTACCCCTAGCTATATACATCCCCGCAGCTGTCAAGGGTTCACGGCAAATTTGCATAGGAGCTGAACATTATGGGATATCTTCAAACGTCCCATCGCCCTACTATGCATGTGGTTGCAAGCTCTTCTGCCCCATGGCGTTGTGTAACTGCCAGATTCCATGTACGTCCTTAAATTTTGGACAGAAGGTTATTAGATGAGGTGTTCAGACTGCGGAAAGTTAGACTGTTTGCTGACCAGTTGTATATTACGGATGCCAATTGTAAATGTTGTAAAGAAAAGAGCTTACCCCACACGACAGGGTTTCTAAGTTGATCCAAATGCAATATTAACATAACATCTTGTCTCATGTTACACTAAGAAAATGAAATGAGAGAAACAGATCACTATAACATGAGAAATAATATTTTTCTGTATTTTGCCAAATGAGTAGAGCAGTGAAAAAGAGATTTTAAGCAGTCTACAATAATAAAAAGTTTTCATCTGCAAGAAAAAGAAATATGGAGTCAAGCATTAATAGAATATTTAACATTTGTGAGCAGTATGTCCAGCAGAAGACAATTAGAGCAAAACAGAAACCAAAAGTGATACCATGCTTTTCTAATAAATAAGGATGTATTTAAAACTAGTTTTTTTGAAACTCCCAATATTTTTTAGAAATTTTTTAATACAATTGCCGTGTTTTAAGAACAATTAAAACCCTATATATTTTAAACACATATTTCGTAATGCAAAGATAATGGTAATAAAAATAATATTTTAGAAAGCATGTCTTGTTATTTCTCATGTAGAAATACATAACACAAACAGTTTTGAAGGTGTTATTTAGAACCATTTACCATAATCTGTACAGACGTAATTTTTAAGAAGACGAAAGAAAAATGTCTAGATATATTTAGTACAACTGTGAATGTCGTTTTTAAGACGTTTTCTCAAATGCCTATAATTTTCATAACTACGAGTACCTACTAAAAATATTTTCAAAATAGTTTTTCCTGATTATTCCTCAAGCTATTTGGCACACATACAAGAAAACAAAAAAAAATCAGACATAGACGCATATCGTTAAACTGCGCACCAACAAGAAAGGTTTCATTAAGTATTGCCATCCGAAATGTTCTGCCGTCCTTCCTCGGGCCATGTAGCCTCGCGTCGTGTGCTTTTGCATCCTATTCCGAGTAAAGATACCCAGGTGACTTTGATTTTTAGATTATCCCATTACATACGTTTCGAAATTTCGTTCTCCTTTTATTTTTTTTATTTTTTTTTTAACTCAAGGTTGTCTGGCATCATGGATTCGTGATTCACCTACCAGCAAGGAAAAATTCTGTATACTTACAGTACAGCTTTCTAGTTAATAATAAAACATCCTAGTTTTTGAAAATGCCTGTCGGTTTATTTTGATTAAAAATATTTTCCAAATTTAATTTTTGCTGAAATCAAAAATATCTCACCAGGCAGAATTCCACGCATAGGTACAAAGAATGCAAAAGTGTTTTGAGTTTTATTTTCCTTCCACGCATGCAATGATTTTTCATTCGGTATTTGATTAACTTGAGCTTTATTTTTCTTCCTGCTACTCAGTAATAAAAAAAGCTTATCTTCACTTCGTACGTGCGTCTTACACCATTTTTCAGTGCAAAACTGAAGTTTTTGAGAAATGTGTTTAAACATAAAAAAAGAAAAAAAAATGTTCTTCTCCTTACGTCGCACAGATTATTTATTTCTTTAAGCTACTTTTTTTCGAATTCTTGAAATGAAGGGACTTTTAATTTGGTGCAATTTTTTTTCGAAACTTGGCCCACCATAAAAACATTTTGCAGTTACAAGATGTGAATTCGTTTATTGGAGTAATAATGGTTAGCACACTCGGGCACTATCCGGGAGACGCGGGTTTGATTCCCGCTCCAGGACGACGAAATGTTCAAGTTTTCGGATATTATCTGACTTAATATCCATGTCATGTTTACACCAATAAACGGATTCACATCTTCAAACTTTGTACTGTACGATGGTGTAATCCCGTATTTAATTCACTGATATTTTGCAATTGTTAAAACGGAATCCTTTGCACGTCATAGAGAAGCTTACCAATAATTTAGAGATCCACACTGATATCCGAGACCAGTGGGTCTGAGTAGCGCTCCTCTTACTAAGAATTCACGTTGGGCCACTGGTTCGAATCCCGGATGGCCGCCTCAATGATGGAGTGGTCTGAGACAGTGTCTTCGAAGCATTCGTCTGAGATCTGCTTGGGAATGTGCGAAGGGTTTGTTTCGTGGTCCTGGCTCTGTCCCGTGTATGGAACCAGTGACCCTAAATTAGGTACAGGTGACTCACTATTAGCTGCCTTGGTATCGCTTTGGCCGAAGTGACAGAATCTGATAATTTGCCCCAAATGTGTCTGAAATTAAGTCCCGTACGATGCATGGGACTTATTCCCCTCCCTAGAACCAGTGCACAGTGGGTCTGAAATGAAGTCCGTATCTTACAGTACTGACTCATCCCCCTCCATAGAATCAGTGCACAGTGTGTCTGAAATGAAATCCCGTAACTCACAATACTGACTCATCCCCTCCCTAGAACAAATTCACATTGGGTCTGAAATTAAATCCAGATATCTTACAGCATTGACTCACCTCATACCTACTAGAACCAGTGCACAGTGAGTCTTAAACGAAGTCCCGTAGCTTACAGTACTGACTCATCTCCTTCCCTTGAACCAGTGCACAGTGGGTCTGAAATCAAATCCCGTATCTTTCCGTACTGACTCATCACCTTCCATAGAATCAGTGCACAGTGGATCTGAAATGATGTCCCGTATCTTACAGTACTGACTCATTCACTTCCCTAGACCAAGTGTAGATTAGTGTCTGAAATGAAGTCCCATATCTTACAGTATTGACTCATCCCCCTCCATAGATTCAGGGCACAGTGGGTCTGAAATGAAGTCCCGTATCTTACAGTACTGACTCATCCTCCCTCCGTACAACCAGTGCACAGTGGAGCTGAAATGAAGTCCCGTATTTTACAGCACAGATTCATCCACCTTCCTGAAACCAGTGCACAGTGGTTCTGAAATGAAATATCGTAGCTTACAGTATTAACTCCTCATCCCTCCCTAGAACCAGTGTACAGTGGGTCTGAAATGAAGTCGCGCATCTTACAGTACTGACCAATCCCCTCCCTAGAGCCAGTGCGCAGTGGGGCTGAAATGAAGTCCCGTATCTTACAGTACTGACTCATTCTCCTCCCTAGAAATAGTCAGTCCATAGTGGGTCTGAAATGAAGTACAGTATCTTACAGTGCTGACTTTTTCCCTCCTTAGAACCAGCGCACAGTTGTTCAGAACATCTTGAAACCTGGCCAGTGACGTTAATTCTACTTCCATAACGCAAAATTATTATGACAGGAAATCGTTTCATACGCCAATGAAAATATTAAATTCTATTTCATGAAACAGTAATACGAGGATCGTAACAAAAGTTCTGCACACGTTAATTTAAAACAGAAGCGGATGATGCAATCAGAAAACATTTTGCGTCATGCCAAGGTCACTGTCAGAAACGCAGTGCTGTCATAGCGACCCTGCTGGACCTGCACTAGGCCATTGCTGGCAGCCAGCACTGCCAGCAATGGCCCAGCACTATGTTGCCGGTGCCGAAGCGGCAATAAAATGGCTGGGCAGCCAATAGAAGGGCCAGCAGTTCAGGCCAACAGCTGGCCAACAGTTGGCACCCCATCAGTTTGCCATATGCCAGAACAGGGCCATCAGTTGTCCATCACAGGCAGTAGCTGCCACAAGTGGCCCTTCAGCGGCCCTGCAAGCACGTGCCAAAATTATGGCTAGCCTAATGTGGTCCGCTAGTTTGCCGGTAGTGGCAGCCGGAAACCACGTGGTGTAACTGGTGGCTTGCCGAATCTTGTCCGCCAATTTCCCAGTAGTAGACAGAAAAAAAAATCAATTATAACCGCAGTTCCCCAGAGCTACAACTTTTTTTTTCTATCCTTACAATGCTTGTGAATTATAGCACTGAGCTAGGGAAATTTTCTCAACTGATCGGAAAAACGCCTGTATGAATATGAGTGGATACGAACCAAGGCCGTTTGTGTGGGAGCTAAGCTCCCTACCGACCGGACTAATTTGCTGCGCACGCGCGTGTGCTTGAAGCTGTCTGTTTCGTGCGGAATATGTAATCGAATGGCTCCTTCCCTCTTTCACTTTACAATATTGCGAGGTATTTTTCATAAAAGTCAGTTTCATATAAATCATAAATTTATTCTTTCAACTTAACGATAATTCTTTTTTTACCTTAAGGGAACTTCACTCATTTTCAAGGAGTTTACGTACTTAGAGTCGCTTCCCAAAGTTATGTACTGTCCTTGTCGTCTTGAAAGGAGATTGTTGAATTAAATATATTTACCCGGGTTCATTTCACATTCTGCTACATTTTTAACGCTGTATCTTTCCTTTCCGTTGTCCGAAGCTACATTTGTTTTAAAGAGGAAAGATATTTTATTTTACTTCTAGGTATTTTTAGATGCGAATGCCTCCCACTCTTGTGTATTCAACCCATGGATGAGTACATTATATCCACATAGCGTTGGGGGTTTTTTTCTTTCAAATGACTAATAAATTTTGTACGCGTATAAATCTTTTTTTTTCCAACAAACGTTTTTTTAATGATTTTCCAGAACGGGTGCATTCCATGGCTTAATCTGATATCTTCGTCGACGTGTAATTTCATTAGGAAATTAATTTGCCTCTCTACATATGGATTTTTTCTAAACATCCACTAAAATAACACGATGGCGATAGCGTCGTCTTCAACTAACTGGTAACATGAGAGACACAGCAAGTGTTACTTCTGCGCATGCGCAGTTCCGTTGCTTCCACCTGCAGTTGGGGTTGCACTGGTTGCCAGCAACGGGCCACTAGTGGCATTTGCTTGCAGGCCCACAATTCACGGCGATGCTGCAGGGCCATCAATGGCTCGCCAACTGATAGCGCTGCCACCAACGGACCGCTACCTGGCCGTGAGCGGCAGATTTCAGCCAACAGTGACCCATCACTGCCAGCTAGTGGCCAGCAGTTTTCCAGCATTATTTTTTTTTGCTGGGTTGCTTGGAAATGGAAGCGATTTGGAAATGGAAGGATTTGGAAATGGAAGCGTGAAGCTCCTCAGGTCGATTCGCAGAGTTAGACCAGTGCTCGTACGTGAAAATGGAAACTCTACGAGAAAAAAAACCCTGCGCTTCATTCCCCTCCCTCGAACCAGTGCACAGTGGGTGGTCTGAAATGAAGTCCCACACTGCCTTGCAATACTTTTGTTTTGGGAAAAACCCTTGATCGCTGAATACGATTACAGCAAGCGAATGAATGCAAACGCTTCACCACCTTTTCTGAGATTTCACGGTCAACCACCTGCTTAATCACATCAACGATGATAAGAAATGGGGTTGTTTAGATTTCAACGAACCTTCCTCACTTCAACTAAGAGCTAACCAAAGCTACTTTCAAAATTTCAAAAATGGGGTTTTGGCCAAGTTTTACGGCGTTTTGAACAGCTGTACAAGTAGCCCCAAATTAGCGACAGGACAAATGCTTATAGCCTGACGAGTAGTTAATGGCAGTCGTACTACCCGTTCTTAAAAATAGAAACTGTTTACAACGCAAAGATTTGATAATTGTGGTCGCTAAACTCTTACACAAAAGTAAGAACTGCTTGCAGAACAAAGAGTGACGCCCCGGAGGCGCAGTGGTCTAAGCGACGGCTTTTGATCGTTCGTCCGAGATGGGCCCGAGTTCGAATCCCGGTGAGGCATGGATGTTGTGTTTGTCTTACGGCACTGGCTCTCTCCCTTCCCTGGAACCAGTGGTCCAAATTAGGACGTGCAACTGCTTATAGCGATTTGTGATGCTTGTCGTTAAACAACTGCGCGTGCGCGCACACACACACACACACACACACACACGCCTCCCCAGTGGCGCAGTGGCCTAAGCGATGGCTTCTGATCATTTGCCCAAGGAGGGGGCCTGGGCTTAAATCCCGAGTAAGGCATGCATGCTTGTGTATGTCTTTTTGGTACTGGCTAATGCTTTGGCTCTTCGGTGTGATTGTGTCTATCTTACATAACGTAATTTCAGAAAAACTCTGACAACTCAGCCAATATTCATGTTATTTATTTATTTAGTCATCGTTAGACATGTGCAACGCGAGCCACTTTCATAGAGATAAGTACTTGTCTCTTTCCTTCAGAAAAGAGTAACACTATAAAACCAAAAATATACTTTTTATTTTCATGTTGTTGCTCTGAGTGTAAATTTAAGGTGACTAATTTACGAAAATAATTTCATTCAGATGTCGTGGGCTTCCAGGGAAGAGGACTCGTTGTTTTATCTAAGATAGCACAAGGAGCGTTGCTGTTTTTGTGTGTGTTTTCTTAGTGACTAGAAAGAGATTTTAATTTAAGTAAAGTATTAAGTAATACTCTCATTGTAAGCATGAAGATACTAATGCTGCATCTGTGTTTATCTGGGCTACAATGTGACGTATACTCTAATTTCATTTTCCTTTTGAGTTCCCGTTCTTTTTAATAAATATTGGTGAATATATTTTAAATACGTGGAGATAATGTAAATGTACGATGTCATCGCTCTGTCCACGTTATTTTTATAAACAACGAATAACAACTGAAAAAATATATTCCCGACACCGCTGGGATCGAACCCCAGATCTTTCGATAACTAGCCGAGTGCGTTCGATTTACGCTATGGTGGCAACAATTCACAGCGCTATTCGTGGTTTATCAGTCAGCATCTGACTACACAAAGACATATTGATGGGCTCAGATGCTGACTGATAAACCACGAATAGCGCTGTGAATAGTTGCCACCGTAGCGTAAAGCGAACGCACTCGGCTAGTTATCGAGAGATGTGGGGTTCGATCCCAGCGGTGTCGGATATACAATTTTTCAGTTGCTTTTCGTTGTTTATAAAAATAACCTTAACAGAGCGGTGACATCGTACATTTAAATAAATATTAGGTTTTTCTCGTTCAGTATTTTTACAGCCAGAACTCTACATTTCCTATCTTGACAAATTTGTGATTTGGCAAACTGAGGATAGGTTAAAAGGGTAATGATGTATGCGAAAGTTGATGATAAGTGTTGCTGTTTTGCAATTTGGATTTGTAGCAGAGGGGTGTTGTAGCGTTTTGTTTTGAAGGTATACACGCTGACCTTTGTAGTCGTTCACTTGTTTGGTAAACGTCGGAGATATTTACAATTCTACTGTTTCCAAGCATGACGTTGTGAATTTCTAATTGTCAAGCAAACCCAGTGTTTTCAAAATATTATATCTACATATACTAGTGATCCAAATTTCTAGGGGTAGAACAGAAAATCAAAGTTTCCAAGATTTCGCACATATACCAGATGAATTTTTCAGGGAAGGTAGACAGAAACTGCAACCTGAATAATAGATCGCTTTTTTTATTGAAGGTTTAACTACCACCATGAGCAACTCCATGGGCTATAAGCAGTCGCCCGTCCCTAATTTTGGGTCAATGATTCCATGGAGGGGAGAGAGTCAGTGCCGTAAGACAAACACAGCATCCATGCCTTATCAGAATTCTAACCTGGACCCTTCCCCGACGAATGATCATAAGCCAGCGCTTAGACCACTGCGCCACCGGGGAAGCAATAGATATCTTTAACAATTTGAACGAGGTGACCTGACTTGACAATAAATACGACGTAATATGCATTAAAGGCACAAGGCATGATGTTGGTTGTGCGCGCTGCGTCTTGGTAGAAAAGCTTCACTTGAAGAACTGGTTCCAAATTCGTGATCATATATACTTGCAAGGATAGCGTCTGTCTGGAGTTGCCACAAATTTGAAACCAGTTCTTCAAGTAAAGCCTTCTTCGTACAAGGATACCGAGCACACAACCAACGTGATGCCTCGTGCCTTTAAATAAGTACTGTATTACGTCGTATTTGTTGTCAAGTCTAGTCACCGCGTTCAATTTGTTAAAGCGATCTATTATTCAGGTTGCAGTTGAGATGAGCTTAAATGCTACTTGTTGATCACGGCGCAAACTCTGACTGCCACCCAAAATTAACAGTGATTTTTAACCGTGATTGGAATCACAGTTTAGAACCTGTTCTTTCACTTCTGTCTCAGGAACGTAATAGCAGAATCAGCTAAATTTACAACGGAAGTGTGAGTGTGCTGTCAGCCACATGTGTTTGTCTCGTCCGTATATATACGATTGGCCGAGACAAACTACAAAAATAGGAATTTTTTTAGTTTGCTGATTCAGAAGAAGATACGGACACAGCACACATAAAAGATGCCTGACAGAAATTTCGGTCCTTATGCAACCCCTTGAAATAAGTCAGTTTTTCAGATTATGCAAAGTGATTAATACCGGATGATTTTTTGCAGGTGATGGGAATGGGGCGATTTTGAAAAACTATGGACAAAGATATAATTATAATCAAGTAACACACTTTGCAAGTAAAGGGAGACTTTAGTTTGAGCAACTCATTACGTTCTTATTTACTGCATTTCCATGAAGGTTCATTTAATAGCTTGCATATTATGAAGATGCATTGCCACATAGAAACGAGACAAAATTGGCAGTTAATAATTAACATCTGAATTGTGGACCGCGCTTCAATGCCGATCTGAGAGAACTAGATGTAAATAATATTCCAGGAGGAGCCACACAACACTGTGAAAGTCTACATATACTAGAAAGATGCCACCGACTTTTCGGGTGTAATGAGCACGTCTTTTGAATCCTTTATGACGCAAATGAAACTTATCAAAGCTATTTAAAGTCAATGGAACCGGTATAGAAAACAGCAATATCTGACCGAAGAAAGAAGTTTTTCAAACGGGTATTTAACCCCACAGATATTGCTGTAAATAGCATCGCGAACTTACGCCCTCTAGTTGCAGGCTTGTGCGTTATGAACATTTGAATTTATAAGAGAAGAATTTCGCAGCGCAAACGCTCTCCAACGTAGAAATAATTTTTCAAATCGGATTCTTCCAAGCAGAGATATGGACAAATATAAGATATGCATCTACGACACCTGGCGGGAAAACCATGCGTTTTTTTTAGAGAAGAAAGTATTTTCAAAAGAATTTTCGATGCGAGCGGTATCGGTCCAAGAAAAAAAAATTTTAGTCGAGTTTCCAGGAGCTCTATATTTTGTTTCAAATATATCAGAAGCAGAAATTAACACTTATGTCCCCTGGTGGCCAAACCATTCTTTACCAAATAGTAGAAATTATGTTAAAAACATTTTCCATCAGGAGCTGTATGCGATACAGGGAGAATTTTTCCAATCGGAGTTTTGGAAGCAGACATAACGCAGAAAACGGAATTTATCATTGCGCTTTCTATAGCAGGAAGTCTATGTATTATTTCAAAAATTTGAATTTACGTTAAAAACATTTCGCATCGGAAACACTATCCAACAAAGCAGGATTTTTTTAAATCGAACACCTAGAAGTTGAGATATTGGCCTAAATGAGATATACATCTACGCCTTCTGGCGGAGGAGTCATGCGTTATTTTAAAAAGAAAATATTCCTAGAAGGTTTGTTGACGTGAGTAGTATCGGTCCACAAACGAATTTTTTCAATCGAGATTTTAGAAGTTACGATTTTGCTGCAAATACATCAGAAGCAAATATTAAGACTTACAGCCATTGGTGGTCAATCCATCTTTTTACCAAAACTTAGAAATTGGTTCGGTAACAAGAAATTGGTTCTGTAGCAAAAATAGTTCTGTAACTAGAAATAGAGGCGAAATTTTGACAAGAGTGAAAGATTTCTACTCCAAATTACATGAAAGGGATGATACATGAACTCCAGACACCATGAAAGGTACCAGTACCAGAGTTCCTCCAGTCCTCCCAGCAGAAGTTCCACATGCAATAAAGAACATGAAGCGGGGAAAAGCTCTAGGAGAAGACGGAATTACTGTAGACATCATACAAGAAGCAAGTGGAGAAATCGAAACAGTATTCGCCCAAATTTTCACTCGATGCCTTAATGAAGGGAAAATTCCTGAGGATTGGAACAACGCTACAATGATCCTGCTACATAAAATGGGCGACATTGAGGATCTCGGGAACTACAGACCTATCAGCCTCCTATCAGTGGTTTATAAAATCTTCACTAAAGTTCTTTGGCACCGCTCGAAGGTAACACTGGACATGGCTCAACCGAGAGAACAAGCTGCATTCAGGAGTGGCTACAGCACAATAGATCATATCCACGTACTGAGAGAACTAATTGAAAGAGCGAGGGAATATGAACTTCCATTGTAGCATGGCTTTTATCGATTATGAAAAAGCCTTTGATTCGGTGAAACCATCAGCAGTTACAATGGCTCTGAAATACTGCGGTATTAAAGATGCATACATTAATATTATTATTAACATCTATGAAAATGCAAGTGCAAAGATTCGGCTGTTTGAAAATACAACACACATAACAATTGGAAAGAGAGTGAGACAAGGTGACACCATATCTCCAAAGCTCATTAATGCCACATTGGAAAATGTCTTTCAATCACTGAACTGGAAAAACAAAGGGATAAAGATTAATGGAGATTATCTAACCCACCTTCGTTTTGCTGATGACGTAGTCATTTTTGCAACTACTCCATCAGAGCTGCAGTGTATGATCCAGGAACTTGCTGACAAGAGTAAAGAAGTGGGATTAAAAATGAACTTTAAGAAGACAAAAGTGATGTTCAATGCTTTTACAAGAAATGAAGATTTATCGATTGATGGAGAAAAGCTGGAGATAACAGGCACGTACGTTTATCTTGGACAGCAGATATCAAGTGAGGGTCACATTGATGAAGAAATTAATCGACGTACAAAACTTGCCTGGAAAGCTTTCGGAAGAAACAGCATAATTTTCAAGAGCAATATGCCATTATGTCTTAAAAGGAAAGTGTTCGATCAATGCATCCTTCCAGTGCTTACGTATGGTGCAGAGACGTGGACCTTAACTAAAAGAGACGTACAAAGGCTGCAGACAACTCAAAGAGGCATGGAGAGGTGCATGCTTGGTATAACCAGGAGAGATAAGAAGAGGAACTTGTGGATCCGAAAAATGACAAGAGTGGAAGACATCATGATCAGAGTTAAATCACTGACATGGCAATGGGCTGGACATACTGCCAGAAGGACAGATCATCGGTGGACAGCCGAAAAATTAGATTGGATTCCAAGGGACAGGAAAAGACCCAGAAAAAGACCACATGGGAGATGGGTGGATGAAATTCGAAAGTATGCAGGAGTGACATGGAGGAGACTGGACAAGACAGACCGTTGTGGAGGAAACTTGGGGAGACCTTCATCCAGCAGTGGATTGATAATAGTTGACAATGATGATGATGATGATGATGACATCAGAAGCAAAAATTAAGACTTACCGCCATTGGTGGTCAATCCATCTTTTTACTAAAACTTAGAAATTATATGCAAAAGATTTTCTATTTTAGTTTTATAGCAGAGATATCGAGGGAAACACAATTTACTATTTTGCCCTCTGGCAAGAAAGTCAACGAATTATTTTAAAATTTTAAAATTCTATTAAAGCATATCACACAGGAAATTCTATCCAATAAAGAAATAATTTTTCAAATCGAACCATTAGAAGCAGAGATATTAAGTAGTGATATTTATCTACGTCCCCTAGTGGAGAGACCATGCAAAATTTTAAGAAGATAATACTGCGAAAACGTTTATCGAAGCGAGTGGCATCGGTCCACGAACGAATTATTTCAATCGAGAATTTAGAAGCTCAGATTTTATGGCAAATACTTCAGAAGCGAAAATTAACACTTACGCCCCCTGGTGGCCAAAGTATTCTTTACCAAAAAATTAGAAATTATATGCAAAATATTTTCCATCAGGAGCTGTATCAGCTGAGGAAAGAAGTTTTCAAATCGAGGTTCTACAAGAAGAGATATCGGAGAAAACGTAATTGACTTTTACTCCCCCTAGCGGAAAATCTGTGTGTAACTTGAGAAAGTAGCTATATCTAAACTACTCTTCCACATAAATGGAATCGAAAAATTAAGGGATTTTTTCAATCGGATGTTTTGCAGCAAATATATGTTATAAAATGTATTTTGAATTCGACATCATCTGCATTTACCCCTCTAGTGGTGAAACTGTGCATCGTAAAAAAAAAAAAAATGAGGGATCATCGTCCGCATATTTCAAGCTTCCCAATCCAATAAGAATTTTTCAAATCCGACCATTACACAGATTTGGTATGCAGTGACGGACAAACCGATAAAATAAGCCCGATCTTTTTTTACAAAAATAAAAAAATAACAACTTAAAATTTTTTAAGACTTTTTATTTAGACATCCAGCACACAGTTATGTTTATTTTATAGGTTTGCACGTAATTATGGGACATAGTTTTAAATTTATTTAAGTTTCTGAAGGCATTCCCCAACCTTCCGAAAAAAAAACCGAGGGAGACTTAGATTTGAATAGAACAGCATACTGGAAACATAAGAAGTTTTAGTTTAATCTGTTCATGCTTTTTCAGTAAATTTGTCTGTAGTTTTAGTTTACCCGTCGGATGATTCGAAACAATATTTGTTTTCTCTTAAGGATGAGGCATTCCGATCACTTGTGACGAAGGGCCCTCGCCCGAGAATGAAGTAAAACTGAATCCACAAATTCAGCTGACAAGCAACGCTGTGAAAATATCACGAATTCGAGGTAGCAGGATCACAACAGCAGATAGCGAGTAGCACGGTGGTGTGATGCATCACGAAGAGCACGCAGGGTAGTAGTGACAGAGGGAGGAACGTACACTGAATTGCCAGAAAAACTGGTACACCAGTCTAATACTTGGTAGGTCCCCCACAGGAGCGCAGGACTGCAGAAATACGACGAGGCATGGACTCCACTAGGTTCTATTCAAATCTAAGTCTTCCTCTCAACATGCTGTTGGCAATACACACCATATTTCCTGCAGAGCGATCCACAATTCGGGTGTATTCCGAGGTCTCGGATTCCTGTGTTCAATTGCCCGTTGCATGGCATCCAAAATATGTTCTATCACGTTCAGATCTGGGGATTTGGGTGTAAATGTCAACACCCCAAACTCAGATGAATGCTCCTTTAACCATAATATGGCGACCCGACACTTGTGTGAAGGTGCATTGTCCTGTCGGAACAGGCCCAACCCATCAGCATGAATGCAGGACATGAACGGGTGTACCTCGTCAGAAACGATGCGCACGTAGCGTTGGCCGGTCACAGACGTTTGTAGACGTACCAGGGGTCCCAGTGAAGTCCAGTTAAACACACCATATACCATTACGGACCCCCCACCAGCAGGTACATTTCCCTGTTGACAGGCGGGGCTTCATGGGGTTTGCGCCACACACGAGTCCTTCCATCTGCCCAATACAGTTGGAAACGCGACTCGTGTGACCAGGCTACTTGTTTCCAGTCACCAAGCGTCCAATGGCGCTGTTGCCGTGCCCAAGCGAGGCGCATAGCTCTGTGTCGTACACCCATCAAGGAGACTCGAGTTGGGCGTCGGCTCCCAATGCCCATATCGTGCACGGTACGTTGCACGGTCTGGACACTGAAGCTTGTTGAGGCTACGGCATTGAATTCCGATGATACCTACGAGAGTGTTTCACGCGTATTGCGTGAAACGATTCTTGAAAGCCGGCGATGGCCACGTTCACATAATATATTTTTTACGGTCACAATGGTATCGTAGGTTGGAGGTTTTGCCGGAAATTTTGTAGTCACGATACACCCTTACAATGGTCGTCCGTGAAAATCTGAACTTCGTTTCTACCTCCGGAATACTATGGCTTATCTCACGAGCGCCAACTATGACACCGCGTTGAAAATTGCTTAAATCGTTATTACTTGTCATTCGCATGCCGAACACAGCTCTGACAGCTGGCAAGGATGTCTATCGCTTTATATACGCACTGGCGGACGCAACCGAGTACGCGCATTGGTGACGTTGCTATGTATTTTGCATGAACTCGTCTGTACCAGTTTTTCTGGCACTTCAGTGTATATGTTGTTGGTTGTTACAATCACTGTTGCTGAAGGTTTTCAGTAGCAGGCGCTACGTATGATTTTTCGATAACAGTGATCAAATCACAGGTAGTGAAACATCGCTCATCTGTAGGTTGCAGTTTCTGTCTACCTTCCTTGAAAAAGCCATCCGGTTGATGTGCCAAAGCTTGGAAAAGTGATTTTTTATATTACACCAATAAATTCGGATTACTAGTACAGGTATACTATTTTCTACGTAGTTGGTGTATAGTTCCTGGTTATTAATTAGTTTGTTGATTTTCTCTTTCCTTCAGAAAAGAATTACACTATGACACCAAAAATATACTTTTTATTTTTGTATTGTTGTTCTGAATATAAATGTAAGCCGACTAATTTGCACAAATAATTTAATTCACACGTCGTGGGCTTGCACTTTTGTTTTATCTAAGATACCACAAGGAGTGTGCGTGTTTGTGTGTGTGTTTTCTTAGTGACTAGAAAGATATTTCAAAATCTTCATGATGTATGGAAAGGAGGAAAAAAAAGTTTTCTGCAGGATGAGCTATTTTTCAATTTTGCGACATTCGTTGAGCAACTATTTACCATTCTTCTTTCCTTTTCACGTAAAGTTCGTGTCCTCCAAAACGTCTAAAGCTTTAGACACAATTTTTATTTATTTTCCATTATCGTTTACTCTATATATTGAAGGCTTTGTTGAAGAATGTATCTTGTTTCGATTATGTTCGCTGACACACAGTTTTCCCATTTTGATAAATTTCCACACGATATTTACTGTAGTTTAATAAAAGCTTCCCTTAGGATTAAAGGAACAAGGACAATTAAAAAATTCTAAAAGTAGGGCAAGCATTACTAACCTCGTGTTTTCAACAATGCTTTTGCTGACAGTTTTAAATACTCGTCTGAAACAAAAGAACCCGCTGTTGCTCTGCAAAAAGAATTTAAACTGGAATCAATTTTCTGAAATATAATGAGCTTATAAATTTCCTTTTTCTCTCCATGATGTAATGGCTACTCGGTTCTTGGTAATGAAGCAAACTATTATATCGATGCGTTGTTGAGAAGTAATTTACAAAGGAAGATCAAATTCGTTTAATCCTTCCCAAGTGATCTGATCTAAAATTAATTAAATTCTGAACAGTCAACACCTGAATGTTTTATCAGAAAGCTAACTGTAAGGCAAAAAAATGTTGAGAGTCCTTATTGTTGCTTTCTTTCAGCGTTTTTAAAAACGTTAATATTTTTGTTATAGTGTTGTTGTAAGGAAATATCGTTTGGTGGCTGAGATTTATGAAAGAAAATCATTGTATGCCAGCCGTCTAGCAGTCTTAGTCTTTTTAATAGTTCAGACATTATGATAACCATAAATGGAGATTATCGCGTATTACAAATTTGAATGGCTAAAATATCCTCTCTATTCCAAAGATTCTAATACATCTCAAGTTATTAGCATTTCGTGTTTTGTTGCTTTACGGCAAGACAGAATAAAATTCGAGCTCTGGCAACGTAAACTGTATGAATGAAATCTGTTATTCGTAGAAAAATATCCAATATAGCGATGGTGAATACAGAGCCGTATCAGTATGGTGAATGCAGAGTCCTATCAGGATGGTGAATACACAGTCGTAACAGGATGGTGAATACAGAGTCGTTTCAGAATGTTACCTAATAATGGGAATAACCACCCTTGGCACGAATGACAGCGGCGAGACGACGTGCCCAGGGTGTAATGAAGCCGGGGGGGCCCAAGACACATGTGCCCATTCGGACTGCAGCAGAGCACGGAAGTCCCTGAGATGACGTGGTTGCAGGTCGGCATATCGAACTTGTCGATTCAAATAGTCCCACAAGTGTTCTAGAAGATTGAGGTAGTGCGATTTTGCCGGCCAAGTGAAGACAAACACATCGTTGTCGTGTTCCTGAAACCAGCACTTAGCGGCTGAGATAAGGGGGTGCGCAGGCACTGCGCATCGTTTTGGTGGTAGACACCATCGCCACTAGGGTAAACGTCCAATATGAAGGGATACATGTAGTCAGCGAGGATGGACAAGCAACCATTGGCGTTCACGAACCCATCCATTGGTGCCAGAGGTCCCAGGTCATGTCAGGTAAACATCCCCCATACATGCACACTCAGGCGCAGGCATGCACTTGGCCAACAAGCGCGTCCGGGTGTTAGTTCTCGTGTGTCTGACGCCGTATCCGTCACCGCCCGTCATTTCAATGGAGCAGAAACCTCGATTCGTCGTAGAAGGCAACCTTTTCGCACTCTTACACTGTCCAATGATGGTAGTACCATGCGAACTGCAGTCATCGTTGCCGATGGACCTGGGTTACCATCGGCGTCTTGACGCAGCGTCGACTCCGGAGACCGCTCTACTGTTATCGGGGACACGTACCTGGGTGTCCCAGCGTTCATTTGCGTGGTCAATTGTCTGCACTGTGGCACGTCGATTGCCTTTTACCAGTCGACGGAAGCGATGTTCTCGTCTGCGGTTGATTGCCTTTGGAGCTCCACAGTTATGACGTCACGAGGCATTCGGTGTGCCAGCGGTCCATTCTTGGTACACCCTTACTACACCTCGCAAATATTCCACGAAGTTAGCTGTTTCTGAGATACTTCCACCCTAGGCGCGGTAGCCGATGATAACTCCTTTTTGAACGTCCGTCAGATCACTACCTCTGCACATTGTGCTCACGTTAGACACTATGGCTCATTTGTCCTGGCAGGCCGCTGATAAGTCCGTGTGGTCGACCTTGTCACGTGCACTCTGTGACGCGCTTGGGCGGCTTCATTATAATTCCGCCGGTGGTCATATTATTTTGATAAGCCCCTGTTATTAAGCAATGTTAATCAAGTGATTTGCCTTTCAAGCAAGTCGTGCGCATGTACTGTTGCGCACTACTTGGCAAATTCTGATCTGGACATAAATGAAGAACCAAAAGCGATACGAACAAACCACGAATTGGTAAAATGCACATATTGTTAGAATACAAATTAAAAACATATTGTTAGAATACAAATATGTTTCTAACAATATTAAAATAAATATATATATACAGGGTGATTCAGAACTCATGGGACAAACATTAAGGGGTGGTAGAACACACTGAAGCAAAACACTTTTGTATAAGAATGTATGAGCGCAAGTGACGCGTTGAGGCACAAACACAAGAAATAGGCATGAAAGGAAACATAAATTGTGTACTTACAGCATCGTTGACAAGTGCTTCTTTACAGCAATGTTTACAATAATTGCTCAAAATGGCGTCCACCAACAGTAATACATGCGTGGCAGCGTCGACGGAGTGATTGGCGCACAGTTTTAAAGATGTCAGGTATTTCTCGCACACGTGCAGCCGCAACGGATATTCGAGCGACGAGGTCCTTAACAGAGTCAACTGCAGTCTCGTAAACGAGGTCCACAACAGAGTCAACTGGAGTCTCGTAAACGAGGTCCACAACAGAGTCAACTGGAGTCTCGTAAACGAGGTCCACAACAGAGTTAACTGGAGTCTCGTAAACGAGGTCCACAACAGAGTCAACTGGAGTCTCGTAAACGAGGTCCACAACAGAGTCAACTAGGGTCTCGTAAACGCGGTCCACAACAGAGTCAACTGGAGTCTCGTAAACGAGGTCCACAACAGAGTCAACTGGAGTCTCGTAAACGAGGTCCACAACAGAGTCAACTGGGGTATCGTAAACGAGGTCCACATTAGAGTGAACTGGAGTCTCGTAAACGAGGTCCACAACAGAGTCAACTGGAGTCTCGTAAACGAGGTCCAGAACAGAGTCAACTGGAGTATCGTAAACGAGGTCCACAACAGAGTCAACTGGAGTCTCGTAAACGAGGTCCACAACAGAGTCAACTGGAGTCTCGTAAACGAGGTCCACAACAGAGTCAACTGGAGTCTCGTAAACGAGGTCCACAACAGAGTCAACTGGACTCTCGTAAACGAGGGCCTTCAGATGTCCCTATAAGAAGTAATCGAGGCTCGGTAATTCGGGCGATCAGTGTGGCCAACGGACTGGTCCACCACGGCCAATCCATCGCACCCCAAAAGTGGCATCCAGGTAATTGCGGACATTAATGCTGAAATGGGCTGGCACCCCATCATGCTGAAACCACAGTCCTTGTCGTACGGCCAGTGGTACATCTTGAAGCAATTCTTGTAAAACCTCTCCCAGAAAAATAAGATAACATCTGCCATCGTGTCTCGTTTGTGGTAGATATGGGCAAAGCAGGAAATCGTTCACAATACCCGCCCACACATTCACAGGGAATCGTTCTTGATTGCTGTAAAGAAGCACTTGCCAACGATGCTGTAAGTACACAATTTATGTTTCCTTTCATTTTCTTGAGTTGGTGCCTCAACGCCTCACTTGCGCCCATACATTCTTATACAAAAAATGTTTGTTGCAGTGCGCTCTACCACCCCGTAAAGTAAGTCCCATGAGTTTTGAATCACCCTGTATATTAAAAAACAATAATGTGCAATAGAAATTTGGAATATGTGAATCCATTTTTGGATGTGCCGCCAGGTGGCGCAGTGGTCTAAGCGATGGCTTATGATCATTCGTCCGGAAAGGGTCCGGGTTCGAATCCCGGTAAGGCATGAATGTTGTGTTTGTCTTACGGCACTGGCTCTCTCTCTCTCTTCCCTGGAACCAGTGGCCTTAAATTAGGGACGGGCGACTGCTTATAGCCCATTGAGTTGCTCACGGTGGTCGTTAAACCTCCAATTAAAAAAAAGAAAATTGGGTGTAAATATCACACGGACGGTAAGTCAGATAATATCCGAAAACTTGAAAAATGTCACTAATGTTAAATGCCTGTTGCATCGACTAGCTAATTCTGTGATGGTTATATTCAAATTAATCGGAAACTTGAAACTTGGTCGTTCTGGGTTGTGTAGTGATTAACATACTCAGGCGCTATCCGGGAGACACGAGTTCGATTCCCGCTTCATGACGACGGAATTTTCAAGTTTTCGAATATTATCTGAATTACCATCCATGTGTTATTTACACCATAAAACGAATTCACATCTTCCTAATTTGAATTGTATGATGTAATCCCGTATTCCATTCATGATATTGTTAGAACATTGTTATTAAATATTTGAACGTTGCTTTCGTTACATGAAAGTTTTAGGCGTTTTCTGGGAGACGAGGATTCGAGTCCCGCTCCAGGACGATGACAATTTTCAAGTTTTCGGATATTATCTGACTTACCATCCTTGTCACCTTTACGCCAAAAATCGGATTGTCATCTTCAAAATTTGTTTTAGGCCATATAAGAATGTACTTTTTTGTTTAATCTATGAGAAAGAGTTTGGTGAAAATGAATCTAATGATTTGATGATTAACTAATTTTATATCTGAGAGTGTCAATTTCTAGCAAGCATCTTGAAAAAAATTATGTGTCACTCCTTCGGTCTGTGGGCAGCAGATGTCTGCACCTGATAGTTGGCTTCGAAACTTTCGTTTTACATTCAGACGACTAAACGGTGAAAACCTATTATTCATGGAGTTTCGTTCTTTTTGTGATGCCTGCTATTGCCGCTGAGGGTGTCAATGCAATTCCGAATGGGTTCAAATTATACTTAAATTCATGAAAGGCTTTTCCCCTCCTATACCTTTTAACATTTATGACATTTTTTGCAAACTGTTTTTCTTCTAAAAATGCTCAGTTTATCCACTAGGGGAAAAAAATATGCATTCATTGTCATAAAAATGTACGCACCACGAAAACACCGTGGAATTAACGCGAAACTCGCCGAATAGCTACAGGGAAGGCAGACATGCAAATTATTAAAGTTTCGTGCGATTCCTCATGACCGCGCATATACGACCGGCGCTGCAATTCAAATCCTTGGGGCTTATAAGGCGCCGCGCAGATGACTCCACATTACGCGCCGAAGTGCACGGTAAGAGACAGGTAAGATCCCTGAAATGATAGGCATGCCGAGGAGCCGCCGTAGATGTGCGCAGGGCAACTACGGGGTTTGAACGAGACCATATCGTCGGAATGAGAGAGACAGAGTTGCAGGCGCGTCGATTGTGCAGCCATTTGAGCCCGTCGGACAGTACGGGCGATCGTGTTGGAAGCAATGGTCCCGGAAAGGCACCCATACACGGCGGACTGCCTCTGGACGACACAGACATACCACCAGCAGATGCAATGACGTCCTTGTTCAATATCCATAGACAGGTAGTGGCTATTCAAGGGACGCCTGTGTCCGCCAGAATCATTCCCAGACGTCTAACAGAGCCGAATCTGCACTCTCGACTGCCCTTGCGTTTTATTCCATTAACACCTGATCATCGTCGGCGTCGATTGCAGTGGTGTCAGCCGCGAGCAACGTAGAAAGCTGTGGACTGGCGACGTTTAGTGTTCAGCGACGAATCTTGTTTCTGAATGGGCACGTACTCCCTGACATCAGATTGTGGAAGACAGAAGATGAGCGCTACAACCCTAATTTCACTGAACAGCGGCACACGTCCCGAACTGCAGGCGTGATGGTCTGCGGAGCCATCGCGTTTGGCAGAAAGACTTACCTCGCAATGATCTGAGGGACGTTGACAGCCCACCGCTAAATGCAGGAGATCCCCTTGCCCCTTGCGCTGCCTTTCTTGGTGGGGTGGCCCGGATACATTTTCCAACAAGATAACTCCCGTCCACACACGGCTCGGGTTTCCCAGGACTGTTTACGTCAAGCTTCGGCGCTTTCGTGGCTTGCCAGATTGCCTGATCTCTCGCCCATCAAGCACGTGTGGGACCAGATAGGACGCCAGCTTTCTCCATGTCCCAGTGTTCGTGAATTAAAGCGTCAGTAGCAAAACGTGTGGGCCAATCTGTCCCAGGATGACATACGGCGTCTCTTTGACTCCATGACACCGTATCATCGCATGTATGCGAGGACGAGGAGGTTCAACGCGGTACTAACGCTGACCAGAATGTGTACCGTATGTCCGTGGGAAATCGTCCTGCTGCTGTGATATTGTAATCACTTCTGTCCTTGGTATCTACCATCTCACTACTAAAATTTCATTTCAATCCGACGCCACCTTCTTGGTGCGCAAATTTTTACGACAATGAGCCTAAATTGGAAAACCAAAATATTATGAGCACCTGTCAAATATGCTGTTGATCTTGCACGTGCCGCCAATACAGCTATTACCGGATATAAACTGAAGAGCCGAAATATTATAACCACCTGTTTAATACGATGTTGGTGCTCCATGTGCCACCAAAACAGCTCTTACCCGGATATACACCGAAGAGCCAAAACATTGTGACCACCTGTTTAATTCGATGTTGGTCCTCCATATGTCATAAAACTGCTCTTGCCCGGATATACACCGAAGAGCCAAAATATAATGACTACCAGCCTAATACGATGTTAATCCTTTACGTGCCACTAAAATAGCTCTTACCGGGATATACACAGAGCTTAAACATTATGACCACCTGCCTAATACGATGTTGGTCCTCCACGTGCCACCAAAAGAGCTGTTAACCGGATATAGACCGAAGTGCCAAATCATTATGACCACTTGCCTAATACGATGTTTGTCCTCCTCGTGCCACCAAAACAGCTCTTACCCGGATATACACTAAATTGCCAAGATATTAGGATCACCTGCTTAATATGATGTTGGTCTCCCACGTGCCAACGAAGCAGTTCTTAACCGGATATACATCGAAGAGCCGAAATATTATGACCACATGCCTAATACGATGTTGGCCCTCCGCATGCCACCAAAACAGCTCTTACCCGGATATACTCCAAAGAGCCAAAGCATTATGTCCACCTACCTAATATGTTGATCTTCCGCGTGCCACCAAAATAGCTCTTAACTGGATATACATCGAAGAGCCAAAATATTATTTCCACCTACCTAATATGATTTTGGTCCTCCACGAACCACCAAAACAGCTCTTAACCGGATATAATCCGAAGAGCCAAAACATTATGACCACCTGCCTAATACGATGTTGGTCCTCCACTTGCCACCAAAACAACTCTTACCCAGATATGCATCGAAGACCAAAAATATTATGCCCACCTGCCTATAATGATGTTGGTCCACCACGAGCCACCAAAACAGCTCTTACCCGGATATACTCCCAAGAGCCAAAACATTATGACCACCTGCCTAATATATGATGTTGGTCCTCCACGAGCCACCAAAATACCTCTTAACCGGATATACATCGAAAAGCCAAAATATTATGACCAACTACCTAATATGCTGCTGATGTTTCACGCGCCGCCAAAACAATTCTTGCACGGGGATTACAAGCTGCAAGATTACTAAAGGTGTATTGTGATATTTTGTAGCGACCCGTTATCAGCAGATCTTTTAACTTTTGAAAGTTACTTGATTGAGATGCTTCAGATCGTATTTTCTACAATATTTCAACACAAACACAAATGCTCGACTGGATTGATGTCTGGGGAATTTGGAGGACATTGCAACACCTGGAAGTCTTGATGCTCCTCGAATCATCATCTAACAATACGGGAAGTGCGGTATGGCGCATTGTGCTAGTGAAAGCAGGCACATTTAGAGCAAAATGCAGTTGCCGTGAAAGGATTTACCTGGTCTGCAATGATGCTTAGGTAGGTGGCAAAAGTCACAGTTTCTTGCACATGAAAGACATGACCCAGGATATCCCAGAAGAAAAATGCCCGAGCATTACACTTACAGCACAGGCTTTTTTTCGTCCCACGGTACTCCCTGGGGCCAACACTTTACCAGGAACATGACGCACACGTACCCGGCAGCCCATATGGTGCAATAGGAATCGATATTCATCGGGCCTGACCTTCCATTCATACAAGGTCCAGTTTTGGCGCTTTAGACGGTTTAAAAAGGTTAGCGTGGGCACTCGGGTGGCAGAGAGCTGTCCATTTTCAGTAGGGTTCGATGTAATGTGTGTTGTGACACATTTACTCCCCATCATCATCATTCGAATTATCGGCACGTTGTGCTATAGTATCCACTCTATTGGCTTGTACCTTATGGTATACCCTTACATTCGGCAAGCCATCAGTCACGTACTGTGATTGCCGGCTGCCAGTGCCGGGAAACTGGCGGACCACATTAGGCTAGCCATCATTTATGGCACGTGGTTGCAGGATCGCTTAAGGGCCGCTTGCGGCCGCCACTGCCTGTGATTGATGACTAATGACCCTGTTCTGGCATACGACAACTGATGGGGGTGCCAATTGTTAGACCGCTGCTGTCCTGAAACGCTGGCCGATGTGACGGTCGCTGCGACATTTTATTGACGTTAGGGCAGCAGCAACATAGTGATGGACCACTGCTGGCCCTGCTGGCTGCCAGTGATGTCTTGAGTGCTGTCCCAGCAGGACTGCTTTTGCTGGGTATTTCATGAACTTTATTTGAGTGACTCCTCTTTCACGTAACCTGAGTGAGTAAGAAGAACTGACTGCATGCAGTGTGCAGCAAGCCACATATGCACGTTTTAAATAGTGCAGAACGTTCACGCTTTAGTCGACTGAAAGAGCGTACTGTGGGGATTGGACGAGGCGTAAAGCATATATAGGAACCCATGCGTTAAACGTGCACTGCGGTCAGTTGCAATGGCACGACAACCTTTGAATTATTGGTTTTATTGCGGCATTACTGGAAACAGGAGTTTAATGTTGCTGAAGCAACACGAAAATTTACCGAAGTTGAAGATGAATGCCTGTCTGTTACTCGGACCGCGAAAACATTGTTCAAGAAATTTGCGACTGGTGTCTTCCGCTTGTAAAGGAAACAAGGTTCAGATGGACCCTCTGCTGTTGATTCGGACGCCCTGCAAGCGGCTGTGGAAGACATTCCACGAACAAGCATTCGCAAATTGTCAGAACTGGGAATTTCTGAATCTACCACCTCCACAAAATCCAGAAGGTTTACAGGAGATGCCATGACATACCTGATGAACTCACCTCAGCTGAAACTCAACGACGTATTGAGGTAGGCAAGAAACAGCTCAGAAACCCACGCGGTACTCGATTTCTGAAACGAATAGTTACTGGGGAAGGAAAGTGGATGTATCTGCGTAATCAAGATTCTTCACAAAAGTGGTTTATTATTGGTGAACCAGCTTTACCTACCCCCAGTCGCGGACGTTTCGAGAAAAAGTTCATGATGCGCATCTGGTAGAATTATCAAGGTGTAATCTACTTTGTGTTCATTCCGAATGATCAGTCTATCGATACCGAGCCGAATTCTCAATAACTGGACTTCTGCAGTCACAACCATGGGGGAGGGGGTGGGAAGATTCCAAGGCGCCCGCGGTTCAGCAAGGCAGATCAAGTGACAATTTAAATTATGAACAAAAAATGTGGATAAAATTGAAAAACTTTTAACTAAAATTTCAACTGCACAAATCCATGAAGATTGAACATTGGAAACAGCCAGTTGCCAAGTGCAGTTTTCTTAGGAATTATTACCCTTCCCAACTGTGAGAATGTGCAAACAATGCAGAAATGGCTAAACCCTGGCGATCATCAGCAGATCGCAATTCACGTAGTGCAGGACCGTACCTAAGAGAGGGCTAGAGAAAGCTCAGCCCCCTGCAAGGGAAGCATGCCCTCCTGGAAAATGTACATTGCTGAAAATTCTCTGATAGGTAGCATGGCATATTTATTTTCAGAGAAAGCAAAACTGGTATGCCACAGGAGGACGAATGGTGGAGAACTCAATTTACCGATGTGAATCAGTAGGAACAGTTGCGCCAATAATTCTCTACCACACGGACCCAGGACTTGTTGGTGTCAAGAGCCAGAGAAGAGAGAAATGCCTTTATTTTTTAAGAAAAAACGAAATTTAGAAGAAAATTATTTAAAAAAAAGAAGCAAAGTGGAGTCGTAATCGCGCTGAATAATAAAGCACTGTTCGTCACTGGGTAAAGGACCGTGAAATGCTAAGCGCCTATTAAAAAACTTCCTGGTCGTTAATTATTTTCAAAGATGTGTCGTGAGGAGATTTCTGCTAAATGTATACCTTTTGGCTTTGGAAAATAGTACTAGAGGGAAATCTTTGTGCGAGTGTGAGTTTTTCCAGCGACGGTAGTCCATCGTAAGTCCGTCTTTTTTCTTTGCTATATTTTATTAACAAATGCAGTTATTCAGAAGGCATGCAAATGGAATCAATAGAAGCTGTAAGTGATTTACATCCCCAAAACTAAAGCTACATTGCACCCATTAAACTAGGACGAGAGTCGAGGCTAAGAAGTTTTATTTATGTAGAACTGCCATGGGCATTTTTGCATATTTCCCAGATTTGTGCATTCCTTCCAAGGGCATTTTTGTGGGGATGTTTTTTCTATTGATATGTTTTAATGATTCTTAAAACGTTTTGCAAGGAACAGGTAAATAGATATTCGTTTTAAATTTTTATTAATATTCTCTTTAAATTCTATGGCTTGTGAAGTTGTGAGCAACTGAAATTTCTCTTGTGCAAAAATCAAACTAAGTGAAAATTTCGTTGTGGAGGAGTGAGAAAGAGGCAAGCATGGTTAGTGCTTATTGTAGAACTGATTTTTTTCTCTCTAGAAATAGGTGTTTCTATTACTTTTAAACTTTTTTCCTTTATTGCTACGAAATGTTTTTCTAAACTGATCTTCTACCGATAAGCATTAATTTTATATTTTTTTTGTTTTGTAGCCTCTTCAAACCGTGTGCTGATGCTCAGACTTGGAGCTTAAGAGGGAGCAGCCAACACCATGCATTCTTACCGATTAAAATTAGCTTACTGCATATTAATCAGGGGCTAAGCCTGTAAAATAATGAAACTTCGTATCTGGGGCAGAAATTTTAGGAGAGAAGTATGTGTAAAATTTAAAAAAGCATTCGCCATCCAATGATTTTACTAGATGTTTTGTTGCGTGATCATAATTGTGCAAAAAATATATATATTAATGCTTTTAATTATCTTTCATGCTGTTCATAAACCACAGCAAAGCGGAATCCACCGTTATATGCTTTTGTCATCAGTTTTGATTGAACAGTTTAATTTTGTTTTTCATAGAAAGGGCTATTTGACATTCAAGGGAGAAGGGGGCCCCGGTCACTTGCTGTTTTTTACGTGGCCCGTAAATTGATGGTTTGGCACTGAATGCATGACAAATTTCAGCGGAAGTATCTTGCTACGGTCAACCGAACGCGAGACTTCTGCAACATCACAATGCAAAACTTCAAACTGCTAATTGGACCCAAGTTAAACGTCAAGAACTGCATAAAATCGAACTGCTGTCCGATCCAGCATGCAGCCATGTCCTTGCCCTTTCAGACTACCACTTGATTCGGCAGAAGGTGCATTATCTCTGTGGCAAACAGCTGATTACTTTGGACCATGTCGAACGCCACTTGCTTGGCCTCTAAATCCAAAAGACGCCCCGGTGGCGCAGTGGTCTAAGGCGCTGGCCTCTGATCATTCGTCCGTAAGGGGTCCGGGTTCGAATACCGGTCTGGCATGGATGTTGTGTTTGTCTTACGGCACTGGCTCTCTCCCTTCCCTGGAACCAGTGACCCTAAATTAGGGACGGGCGACTGCTTATAGCCCATTTAGTTGCTCACGGTGGTCGTTAAACCGCCAATCAAAAAAAAAAATCGAAAGCTTGGAATATATCGAGTTTCAAACTACTGAACATGCTGGCATGTACTTTGTAATTTAGCTTTTGATATTTCAGAGGTTCTAGGTAAGTGAAACAGTTTTATCAAAAAAGCTCTTTCTTACAGGACACCCTAGTATATACACGAACAGTTTTTTTTTACAAAAGACATGTTACAAACATCATGAACAATTACTTTTTCAAGAAAGAAAATTTAAAAAACCTTTATTATGAATTCAGATTTCAACCAGTTGTACAGAAATGGTTATCATGGTCTCAGGATGAAACATTTGCTGACACGTATGAGAAATTTAATATAGAAAAAGTTGAAGGAAAAAAAGATAATTGCTGTGACGAGAAAGCTATGCTATCCTGAGAACCACAACACGGGAAAGCATCGCTGGATGTACGCATGGCATTATTCATTTATGAAGACAAATGTTGTGCTCAGAATTTGATTATAGTTATAGTAATCACAGTTTAACGAAAAACAATATGATTAGAGACTGGATAAAAATTACGTAAATCTGTCAGGAAATTTGAATGAAATCGCATGCGTAGTTTCATAAAATTCCATCTTAAACTTGTATCCTTAATGGTTAAGGGGTCATGATACGCTGAATTAAATATTTCATGCCATTTAATTAATAAGCGAAATGATGACCCTTAATAAATTTTAATTAAAAAATTATGATAATCATATTGCCGGATGTCATATGGTGATCGATAATATCGATGTCCGATTTACCGCCATAACACCACCTGCACCATTACTATCAATGTCCGATTTACCATATAACACCACCTGCACCATCACACCATCACACCATCTTCTCCCATCTGTCTGCTGAAAAATTCTTTGGGGTTCATCCGTAAGCCAGTAACATTTGACTTCTCATGCCAGTAAGATTTATTTCCATCGGGCCATCTGGATTAAATATCTTTTCTCATCTCAGAACACTGCGCTTCGACATTTTGCAGACAATGTTACGTTCTTGTCCCAGTCCGATATTCTACGTTTATGTTCAGCAGTGAGTAAAGGCTTTTCCTTAATTTTAATGTAACAACATTTTTGTTTTGTTTTAGAGTATTTACGGCTGCCGTATGATATATTATTTAGGCAAAGATCGAGCATTTTGTCCTGCAGATATATTATCAACACTTAAAACAAGTCGTTTATCTCTTGCCCTCCATGACGGCTCCAGTCCTGTTTTTTCTGTTTTGCTGGGTTTCTAATCATTCCTTGAAACAGTTTGCATGCCTCCAAAATGTTGACTGATTAACTTCGCAAATTCCCTTTAAAATTAGTTTTGGCGAAAAAAAAAAAAAAAAAAAAAAAAGACCACTACCTCACGTAACTGTGTACCCCTTGACATGTTAAAGAAGAATGTAGTAGAAGGCTGTTTACTTGCAATAAAAAGAATGAGGAGGATCTGCGTAGTATGCGTAACGTAATCTACGTACGCAAAATGTACATATGTTGTTCTTTAATGCTGTTTTCTTAATTGTATTTATAATTGTTTTACAGTGAATCTGGACTGAACTTTCCATTTTTAAAAATTAAGTAGGTTTTTTTAGCCTTATTTGAATTCAGTTTTTGTTACACTCGTTCTATATTTAAAATAAAGAAAACCCGCACTGTTGTTCGACTAACGACCCTTCCATCCACCGATCCTAAAACGTCTCTGTATTTATAACTTCTTTACACAGTGTAGACTTAAAGAGAACGCTAGCTCCAGGAGTACCGTACACACTAAACACGACACAGAGGAAATTCTTCAACGAAATAGCATGGGGTATGTGACGTACCTGCCAGCAGGATGCGCACGACATAAAGGCAGATAGCAATCAGAATGAACGTCTGCGTAGCTCAGTTGGTAGAGCGACTTGTTCCGGAATAAGCGGACTCGGGTTCGAATCCTGGCGTAGACCAAAAATGACGAAGAAATTTACTTCGTTATAATGGCGCCCGAACTATCCGGATGACCCGACCGTTCAAAATCTCGCAATGGTGAGATGTTATTTCCACACCGCGAGATAGGAAAAATCAGAGAATCTCTTCTCCAGCGCTTCGAAAAATAAATGTGTGTGACGTTGCATTCCACACACCGGATTGACTGGGAGTTCTCAAGTGCACGTTCTACGGTGGATGGCTGCCTGCAACGATTCATGGTCACGGCTGACCCGTGGGCCATGCCCCCGCCCCTCTTTCGGGGGGTGATGTGACGTACCTGCCAGCAGGACGCACACGACATGATAGCAGTCAGAACGAACGTCCGCGTAGCTCAATTGGTAGAGTGACTTATTCCGGAATGAGGGGACCTGGGTTCGACCCCCGGCGTGGATAAAAATGACGGAGAAATATACTTCGTTATAGGTAACCTTGCGTGCTGTCGTCGGAATAGCTGAGTGCTTACAAGGTTCATTCGCTATTACAATAAAAATAGCGAACGAACCTTGTAAGCTACAGATCAAGGATTCAGATCTACGAATCACATGCATTTTCCACAGTTTGAATGGCATTGACACTCTTTAATGGTGCTCATGATTTGCTGATAGTCTGGGAATATATCTATAAATTTAAAATACAAGACCGTTTTTTTCTACAATCCGCCAGCACTACACACTGGAGTGATTTTTATGTTTTTTTTTAAATGAAAGCTACTGACCCACATATTTATCATCGTTAATTTTTATTGTCATAAGTATGTTTTATGTTGCCATGGGATTTTCTTGTACTATCCGCCGCTCGTTATTTTGGCGTTTGTTTTTGCTTCAGTGCTTGCAGCGCTATCTGCCTTTCTACGGTGGTCGGACTTGGAACTAAGCCCTCCGCTATCAACTACGTATTTGTAATTATCCGAATCGGTTCAGTAGTTTTCGAGATTAGTAAAAAAAAAACCCGTATATTATCGTGAACTGCTTTTTTCACGTTGGGTGTGATCAAGTTGTATGTAAACAAAGCGGAACGTTACACGGGGTAATCTGGAACTACTTGAAAGCTATCTGACTCGGTAGTACAGCCTAAAATATTAATAAAAATAATTAAAAAAGTAATTAAAAATATACGAAATAGCCTATGTCCACCGGAAAGAAATAAGCTTGCCAACGGTGAAAGATTTATCCAAATCGGATCAGTGCTTTTTGAGATTACCTCAAACACACAGTTTCTCTCTTTACATATTATTAGTATTAATATTATAATGGATAAACGGAATAGCCCATGGGCCACCCCGGTGGCGCAGTGGTCTAAGCGATGGCCTCTGATCATACGTCCGTAAGGGGCCCGTGTTCGAATCCCGTGAGGCATGGATGTTGTGTTTGTCTTACGGCACTGGCTCTCTCCCTTCCCTGGAACCAGTGACCCTAAATTAGGGACGGGCGACTGCTTATAGCCCATTGAGTTGCTCACGGTGGTCGTTAAACCTCCAATCAAAAAAAAAAAAAAAAAAAAATAGCCTATATCCACCGGAAAGAAGTAAGCTTCCCAACGGTGAAAGAATTATCGGAATCGGTTCAGCAGTTTTCGGGATTAGTAAAAAAAAAATCCGTATGATATCGTGAACTACTTTCTTTCACGTTGAGAGAGATCAGGTTGTATGTAAACAAAGAGGAACGATACATGGGAAATTGGGAACTACTTGAAAGAGATCTGATTCGGTAGTACAGCCACAAATAATAAAAAATGCTAAAAAATAATAGAAATAACAAAAAATAATGAAAAAAAAGTAAAAAAAAGATAAAAATAAACGAAAAAGCCTATGCTCACCGGATAAAAGTAAGTTTCCCAACGGTGAAAGAATTATCCAAATCGGTTCAGTAGTTTTCGAGATTACCTCAAACACACAAACAAAGTTTCTTTTTTTATATATTAGTATAGAAAAAAATAATTAATAGCATCTTATCATTTGATGGAACCAACATGTGGACTGTCTTCTTTTCAAACTTTCAAACAATATTGGAGTTGTCAGCGTGATATTCACAAACTTTACCTATAAAACACAAATTCATTTATACTATACCATGTTTCAGACTCATATCAATTATGGTATCTTATCATGGGGACAGACAACTAAATATAATTTCAAAAAACTTCAAATTCTCCAAAACAAATATATAAGATTAATTGACCTAAAATTTGATAGAAATACACAACTAACACTATATAATAACACAAGAGTTTTCCCAAACGAATACACCATTCTTACGATTAACCAATTAAATTACATCAATATCGGAAAAATTATGTTCAAACGCATGAAGAAAAATTTACACGCCAACGTCATACAAATTTTACCCCAGATACACACACATGACATACTCACTAAATCACATATTCGGCCTATTCATCCGAAAACGGAGACCATGAAGCAAAGTATAAATTACATTGGCCCACGCTACTGGAACTCATTACCGACGGAACTGACTTCTTTAAATAATTTCAACCTTTTAAAAAAAACAACAACTAAAAACTTCATAATGAATTGCAGCTCCTCAAATTAATTATTACAGTGGAAGAGAACTATGACAAATACTACGATTCGTATACTGCGACGTAAATTTCTTTTTCAATGGTAATATCTGTTAGTTTTATTATCTTCTCATATATCATTACCTTTTTCGTTTAACTTTCTTCTTTTTTTTTTGAATTTTTATTTTTATTTTGTCTCTGTGAAAATTTTGTTTGTAATTACAACTACTGACCTCAGTGTAAAACTAGCCTAGGGAGCATGGGACCCTGTAAGGCCTGGCTGGCCTTTTCCCCATGCTTCCTTACTGTGCTTTGTTTCAATGACATTTTTGTAACACTTGTTTTTTTAGCTCAGCAAAATAAATTAATTTAATTTAATTGAATTGAATTATATTATGATACAAAAAAAATCGTTAAACTAAACTGGCAAAATAAAACACATTCTTAACCCCATTGTGTAGTTCTCTAGACACGATATCATTTCGGGCCACTGAAAGAATGCCTCAATACTCCAATATAAGCCCGTCAACGACGGGTAAGCACATGTTTATACGATAATGAGGACGTCAACGTTAAATTCGTATACGAGTATTTGGAAAAACTAAAAATTAATGGGAATATTACGAAAATTTTGTTGTTGGTGATCCATCTCATACACTGCCGATTAATAATTAATTCAACCGTTTATTAGAGTTATACAATTTATTACGATTCGTGTTCTATGACAAGAAAAAAATTCAGTGACAGCTTTTTCAACCGTGCATGTCACGGGTTACGGACCAGTTATTGATGATTACGGAAACTACTCATAATTGCCCTCAAATATTGCGATCATTACTTCATTGTTACAAACATTATGGCAACTTGAAAGTGCAAATTACCGGCATAGAGCAGTTGGTTAAGTCGCTATGCACTGTGTAGAAGATGGACGTTTCTGACAGGTGTTCGAATCGCGCTCCTGCGGGCCATCTAGTCTGCGATTTTTCTGTAGTTTTCCGCATGCTCCCTGTGTTTGGGGACACGATGCCTAGAAGGTTTCCTGTAAAGTCGGCCCCGGAAGAATTGTGTCCCTTACCCGTATGCAGCAGAGGAATGGCAAGCCGGATGCAATGATTTGCCAGCAATCCTCAATGGCGCATAGTCGTCTTTGCGGAACTGAACCATCACCCCCTAATAGCTTAGAAGGCCAGCGCACCGAACGCCGGAAGCTGCGTGACGTAGGGGAGAGTAGGCTGATGTCCGTGGTGGGTGGTCGAGCATGCATGAGCTTGCTCACTCCGTGTAAGCGTGACTACGGATGTGCGTGGTTGTTGTTGTCAAATTGTCAACTAAATTTATTTTCATAGAGGAATATTAAAAGTATTAAAATTCCCTACTAATGGGGAGGTTCTCAAAATGGATTGCAGCAATAAAGCGTGAAAATTTTCAACTCTAAGGTACGTGGAAACCTTTTGTTAACCTTATTTTAAACTACTCGTAAAATAAAAATTTTGAACTAGAAAATTTAAATTTGGCTAATTTTATAATCTAATGCATCTCACAGCGGGAAGTCAAAGCACTGAAAAGATTTTTGAAACATGAAATTTATGTTTGTAATGGAAAGAATAGATTACTTGTGTTGTTATAGTAACCCATAACATGTTTTTGCCAATGTATCAAATAAGTTCAAAGTAAAATATGTATATTTAGGAAGGGATTTTAAACTTTTTTTTTATTATGGACACAGAATAATAAGGGTTGCATGTTTTTGATCCCAAGAGTAATATGTTGATACATTCGTACTTAGTTATTTAAGTGTTTAGGCAGCGTCAGATTAACTTTTTTTGGGGCCCTATTTCTGGGCACAAATGCTTGTAAAATACTTATATCCTATACGAAATATATGTATGTCATGTACACATCTAACATGCCTATGTCCTTTATATAAATGCTAAGGCCTTGTTGCCATGTGAAATACATCTTTTGTGTTTGCAGACATAGAGAATTGCATTGAATTATCATTTTTAATATTTATTATTAAAGGAACACAAACACTGAATCAAGTATAGACAGCAAAAATTAGATATGAATGCACAAAAACAGAAGTTCACACATAGTTCAGGAGTAAGTTTGCCTTTAAAATGTCCGTTTAAAGATTTTGAAGCATTTTTCTACAAACCAACACATTGAAGAACTCTCGTGTGAGCAGTGTGTATGCTCTATCTGTGGTAGGATGGGAATTTATCAAAACCATTCAATTTCTTAAAAATTAGGTGAAATATATTAGTACTACCTGGGCAAGAAATTATTTACTTGCCCAGGTAGTAAAAGCTGGATGCGCAGGAAAATATATCTTTTAAGATAACAAACCAGAACCCTATTTTTTTTAAGTTAAAAATATGAACTGTTTTTACATGTTTGCACTTCCATTTTAAGGGTCTGTATTACAAATGTTCAATGCACAAACGTGTGTATATCAATTTTTAAGATGCTGATGCTAAAATTGGTATGAAATGGTACGATGATGAAACTGGTGTTTCGGAAATTTAGTGATTCTGCCATGTTCCTTTTGTTAAAGTTTTCTCCCTTTGTCACTAAACATGAGAGGTCAGTTACATCAGAGGCATGCATACTGTTGTTGATTATAAACAAAATTTGGAGCAAAACTAGGTTTCCGATTTCTGGGCGTAGAGCATAACATAATTAAAGATGTGATATTACTCTTTCCTTGGTACTTCGTAACAATAATACAACTTCCATTAATTAACAATGACATGAAACACGACATGTGATGACTGTCTTTTTTTTCTTGTGTAGTAGGAAATTTTATTACAAACTTTTTTATTTTAAAATTTAGTTACCATGCACAGGCAATTACATGTTTTATTTACCTGCTCAGACGAAAGATTTACATGCTCTGGGCATCTCGGGCATGGTATTTTTAAGCCTTGGATATTGTTATTTTTAAGAGAAAGAAAAGTACGTGGATCGACATGAATCCACATATTGTGGAAACTATGTTCTAAACAAACAAGATTTTTAAAATACAAGTAGAAATATATACTCGCTTCTTTTTTTTTTTTTTTTTTTTTTTTTTGAAAATATTTGCTTAAAATCAGAGATTAACTTTTTATTCATTTATCTAGACTTATCTGTTTCCAGACTTCCTGCACTGTGTCTTCACAAGCTACAGCAAAAAATAACTGGAACTAATATATCTCATATTATCCGATAACTACTGGAAAGTGTGCTTCCAAACGTGAGGGTGGGTGTCAATTTTTGTATAGGGAAAAACTTCTTCAATCCTTTATAGAATTTATTTTGAAACCAAAATCATAAAAAAAGGAAAAAACAATATTTTTCAATAGCTTTAGCAAAGACAAAACATTTGTGCAAAATTTTATACCATTGCTTTTTATAGTTTCTGAGAAAATGGTACATCAAGTTAGTCAATGTATAATGAAACATGTACATCTTTTAAAATACATCCTATAGTACCAAAACAATCGCTTAGATTTATTCAGTACAATAACTACTGCATGTGCATTTGTCAGGTTCTCAAAAAATATAATAATTATCTGAAAAAATACTTTAAGAAATTATTGGAACAAATTTCGGATTTTCTTAGAAACGTGTCTTTGAAACTCTTCAAGGAACAGCTAACGGACACATAATCAAATTGTGCTTGTGATACACAAAGAACTACACAACCATAATTATATGTACATTGGCAGTTTTGCTGAATACTTCTTGAAAATCAAATTTCAGGAAATTTCTGCCAATAAGTTACTTGTATTTTTCCAGATAAAAAGAAATGCTTATATTGTGGATCCAAATAGTTTTGCTTAATGCTACTAATATACTTAATACAGATGTGTTGAACTTTGACAAGGTAACTTTTTTGAAATAGTGCTCTGGAAGACAAAAATTATAAACTTTATATTTGCTTAACAAAATGAAGTTGTCCAAACACGTAACTAGATGGTACTAAAATTAGGAAAACTTGTTATGTCATTATTGTACGTTTAATAATGTAGCAATGGCATAATTTTCTTGAAATCTTAATTTATTTGATGCAATCAGTGGATCAAGCAGCAATTCCCTGTATGTATGTTAAAACGTGTTTTACTGAGCCTTTGGTAATAATTAAAAAACACAGAAAAAAATTCAGTTTTTCTTGACCTTTTTATATATATTAGTGATCACGGATTGCATATAAAATACATTTTCACTAAAGGAATTATTGCATTATTAAAATTTTCATAGTCATAAGTTTGCAATGAATGAAAAATCTGATTCCTTAAATATGTCAATTGACATCTTTTGAAACGACGGCGATACTTCGTAATGGACCCTCAAACTAATCTTTCAAGTACAAGAACGATTTGTTCACAAGTACAGGAATCGTTCGGTTAACTATAAAGATACTATAACTTCAAGTGAAATTACGACAACAGTTTATAATTTCGATTATATAGAAATGGTTTATCACTTCCAGTGAAATGACAGGGATGCTTTCATTAAACTGACGAATCTGTGTTGCTTACCCTTTCAAGTCGAAATTATTGCTACGCTAAATTTTACGCTGTAATTTCTTTTTCTTCTGTATTTTAAAAGATTATTAAACAAACTTGTTAACTCTGCAGTTATTTGAAAACTAACACACAAGTTCTTATTTAAATGCAGTGAAACTCTAAAAGAACGCACGACCTGGTTAGTTGGTGTACGTAAAGTCGCGTTCGTTCGCACATCGCCGTAATGCTCCTCTCCGAGACTACGGACTACTCTAGTGACGTCACAAATCGGTGCGCGGGCCTGCTAAGCTATTAGGAGGTGATGACTGAACCCGCCATGGACGGACGAGATATATAGAGAGTGTTTTTTCGTTACCAATAGATTAAAGTTTCTTTTTATCCCGATCCACCCGGCGATCTAGTCTGCGGTTTTTCCGGGGTTTTCCGCCTACTTCCTGTGTTTGGAGATGCGAATGAGTAGATGGCTCCCTGTGAAATCGGCACCGGAAGAATTGTGTCCCTTACCCGTATGCAGCAGAGGAATGGCAAGCCGGCTGAAATAATTTGCCAGTAATCCTCAAGGGCGCATAGTCATCTTTGTGGGACTCAACCGGCCATGGGCGGACGATATATACTATACAGTATAGAGAAAGACAGAAGGTTTTCACTTGCTTCACGAACGACCTGATAATTAACTTCCAAAATGCTTCATTCGCGAAAGTATTTTGGGAAAATTCACTGAAACGCAGCTGGCATTAGAATATAGATTATAATTTCAAAAGCACAATATTAATGCCGAAAATTTGCTGCCCAAAAAGTATGATTTTGTTCGCCGGTGAAGAAATGTTCGGCAGGAATAAACCTGCGACAAACTGCAATATACAGGTATATGGATAAAACCCAAAACCAGGCTATCATTCACTTAGCTGCGTTATCACGAACTTATCTTGTTTTCTTTGGGGATGAGAGTAATGCGTAAAACTGAAAAGTACCTTCTTCGAATGCGTTGTTATTTATCTTCTGATGGGATTTCTATCCAAACCTCTGAACCTCATCACGACAGAGTACGTCTTGACGGGACATTCTAAGCTGGATTTTCAGGTTTGCAACACACAATGGAAACTCTTATCTCGTACCAACTTTTACAAGAACCACTCAGAAATAATCCATTTCAGAGATTGCCAACTCGTATCATTGATTTTATTTTCCAAACTAAGGAGTTAACAGGAGTCTGTGGTATATCTCAAGGAATGTTTGAACGTGAGAGCTTTATGCAAGAGTTTCTTACCTCAGTTAATTTTAATCAAGTCACAAAAGAGCAAAGCGTATCTAAACAGCGGAACCAACGCAGAAGTCCATGTCAAAAGTTCTTTTAAAAGTTGATTAATGTTTTACCTATTCAGTTAGATATTCGTTTAGCTGTACCGATAGAATGTTGACTGAATTTTGATTAAACCATTGTAGCTTTGTTAGGGCAACTCTACAGTGTTATTCAAAAACACATTTTGTAGACAAAATTATCGGAGGCTGTGTCTGAATTGAATTTCTTCAACAGTTTTCATAGAGAAGTGCTTAGGAACATGAATTTGCCAGTAATTACTAGAACTACATTCCATGAAATTTTCAAATAGAAATAACACACTAAGAGATTAAATGATGATCAATCGTTCTGATTCTTGTTTGCTGCTTCTTTCATTCTCTTGATTTTCGAATTTTCCGCAAAAGAAACAACAACTTAGTAAAATCGTGCAATTCATTGATTATGATATGCTTTCTAACATACAAGAAATCACTACTCAAGTTCTGAGGATAATGGCTGTGGAATAAACCTTGATCCTCTGCCTTGACCTTTGACCCCATTTCGATGATATTCAACAGAACCGGTTCAGTGTACCTCCGGAACAACATACTAAAGTTTTGTTGCAATAGTAGCGACTTTAGTCAAGTTATGAGGATAATGGCTGTGGAATAAATTTTGCGCCTGAGCCCTGCCGTCGGCCTCATTTCGATGATATTCAACCGAATCGGTTACGTATACCTCCGGAACAACATACTAAACATTTTGTCGCAATCGAAGCATTTCTACGTACGTAATGACGCATAAGGGCGATGGAATGGATCCCACTCCTATGTCCTGACCTTTGAACCAATTTCGCCCATTTTCAATAGGGTTCGTTTCCAGTTTTCCCCTACCACATACTAAAATTTCATTGAAATCGAACCATTTTTACACGATTTAGCGTGTGGACGGACAGACAGACAGACAAACGGACATAGCTGGAGCATATAAGCCTCTTCAACCTACGGTTGGAAAGCGTAAAAAACGAAGTTATATTTACACACAAGAATTTTTGACCACAAATATACAATTAAGAATCAAGTAGAGTCAACTGCACTCTCTACGATTTTGAATGCCGGAACGCACTATCACATGTGGAAAGACATCAGGATTCTTGTCACATCTACATTTAGAAGGTTTTTATTATTCACTGAAAGTCTTTTCATCTATTATTGCGGAGCAAAATGTTGTAATGAAGATGTCCCCCTTAATATTCCAATGGCTTGGATTAACTTCTTCCAACATTTGTGGAGCTCTGGAAAGGAGTAATTCATATATCAGCTATCTCAGCAAAAACAGTCCTACAGTTGGCACCCCATCAGTTGTCATGTGCAACAACAGGGCCATCAGTTATCCATCACAGGCAGTTGCTGCCACAAGTGGCCCTTCAGCAGCCCTGCAAGCACGTGCCAGAAGTGATGGCTAGCCTAATTTGGTCCGCTAGTGAGAGCCGGCAACCACGTGACATAACTGATGGCTTGCCGAATCGTGTCCGCCAATTTCCCAGTAGTAGCCGTAAAAAAAATCAAGGATAACCGCAGTTGTCCAAAGCTACAACTCTTTTTCTCCCCTTACGAAACTTGTGAATTATAGTACTGCGCTAGGGAAATTTTATCATCAGAACGGAAAAACGCCCGTTTAGAACTGGGTGGATACGAACCAGGGCTGTCGTCGTGAGCTTTCTACCGACCGGAATAATTTGCCACGCTGAGCGTGTGCTTGAAGCTGTCTGTTTCGTGCGGAATGTGTAATCGAATGGTTCTCTCTTTCATTTTACAATATTGCGAGGTATTTTTCATAAAACGTCAGTTTCATATAATTCATAAATTTATTTTTTCAACGTAACGATAGTTTTTTTACCTTAAGGGAACTTCACTCATTTTCAAGGAGTGTACCAACTTAAAGTGACTTCTCAAAGTTTTGTACTGTTCTTGTCGTCCTGAAAGGCGATTGTTGAATTAATATATATTTATCCGGGTCCATGTCACATTATGTTACATTTTTAACGTTGTATCTTTCCTTTCCATTGTCCGAAGCTACATTTGTTTTAAAGGGGAAAGATATTTTATTTTACTTCTCCTTATTTTTAGAAGTGAATCCCTCCCACTCTTGTGTATTCAACCCATGGATGAGTACATTATATCCACATAGCGTTGCTTTTTATTTCTTTCAAATAATTACCAAATTTGGTACGCGTATAATTCTTTTTTTTTCAACGAAAGTTTTTTTAATGTTTTTCCAGGACATTAGTTTCAAGCGGTTTCAAATTTTTTCTTGTTATTCACCCACTCCATTCCATGAATTGTTATTCATGAGAATGGAGTGGGTGTATTTCTTGGCTGTAATCTAGTATTTCATGGCTTAATCTCATATTTTAGTCGACGTGGAATTTCATTAGGAGATTAATTCGCCTCTCTACATATGGACTTTTTTCTTAACATCCATTAAAATAACACGATGGTGATAGCGTCGTCTTCAACTAACTGGTACAATCAGAGGCACAAGAAGTGTTGCTTCTGCGCATGCACAGTCCCGTTGCTTCCACCTGCTGTTGGGGTTACATTGGTTGCCAGCAACGGGCCACTAGTGGCACTTGCTTGGAGGCCCACAATTCACGGCGATGCTTCAGGGCCATCAATGGCTCTCCAACTGATAGCGCTGCCACCGACGGACCGCTACCGGGCCGTGCGTGACAGATTTCTGCCAGCAGTGACCCATCACTGCCAGCTGGTGGCCAGCAGTGACCCATCACTGCCAGCTGGTGGCCAGCAGTTTCCCAGCACTTGTGTTTTCGCTGGAATGTTATATATTAAACTATTTAACATGTCATTTATTTTACAATCTATATGTAATATTGTATCTATATGTAATATTGAGATGTAAGGTCAGGTGATGCGTAACATCACAGCCTCTCCTTGACAAATGTCAACACCGCCTTCTCGTGGTGCATCCTGTTCCCACTAAAGGGGCTCTGACGACCGCCAATAGCGGTATAACTATACCATCGGGATCAGAGGAAATGCTATCCCACACTCACCAACCCGCTTGGCCAGCGTGGTGAGTTATGGCCAAACACCTCCAAAATGACTCTACAACTTAAATCTTGGCCCTCAGTCTCCGGCAGCTGGAATGTACCTGGTCAAGGCAGCGGCCAGTGCGACATGAAGGCAGAGGGTGCTAAGAATCCCCGGAGGACCGGACTAGGCTGCCATTTGATGCTGACCTTGGCTACCTATAACGGACGCTCCCTATCTTCTGATTCAAGGCTTCTTGAATTGGAAGAGGAACTACAAAGGATCAAGTGGGACATCGTCGGGCTAAGTGAGGTAAGGAGAAAAGGAGAAGATCTCATTGAACTGAAAAGTGGACATCTCTTCTATTATCGTGGGACAGATACTGGCAGAACTAGTGGTGTTGGATTTATAATAAACAAGAAACTGAAGGATAAAGTGGTAGAAGTTGAAAGTTCCTCTGACAGAGCTGCACGACTCGTTATCCAACTATCGAGAAGATACCAGGCTCAGATTATTCAAACTTATGCACCCACCACAAGTCATCCTGAAGAAGAAATTGAAGAATTTTATCAGGAAATTCGTCATCTAAATAATAAAGGTAAGCAGCACTTGAAGATAATTATGGGAGATTTCAATGCAAAAATAGGGCAACGGCAACAGAATGAAACTTCAGTAGGTAAATTCGGTCACGGCAACAGAAACCAGCGTGGAAATACTCTCGTTGAGTTTGCAGAGGCAGAAGGATTTTTCATCTTGAACTCCTTTTTCAAGAAAAAGCCACACAGGAAATGGACATGGAGACATCCAATTGGGACGACAAGTGAAATTGATTTTATTATGTGTAACAAAAAATTCGTCATCGAAGACTGCAGTGTGCTGAACAAGTTCAACACAGGTAGTGACCATAGATTGGTGAGATGTAAGATGCACCTCAACACTAAACTGGAACGTGGCAAGCTCATAAGACAAACAAAATGTATTGACATAACCAACCTTAAAAAACACCATAATGCTTTCAAGTTGGAACTGAAGAACAGATTCTCTGCTTTAGAAGGCCTAACATCGGAAGAAGTGGATATTTCGGAAGTTAACAGAAAAGTAACCAAAGCTCTAATGGAAACAGCAACAAAATTAGCTGGGTCTAAGAACAAGTTGCATGTGAACAAATTATCAGGAAAAACCAAAATGTTGATGCAAAAAAGAAGAGAGATGAGGACAACTAAAGTAGATGTGACTTCCAAAGTGGAATATATAGAGCTATGCAAGACAACACGAAAAAGTGTCACTGAAGACGTAAGGAAATTCAACTGTGAGCTAGTGAGGAAAGCAATTGAAAACAACCAAAGCCTTAAGATAGCAAAGGGACATCTCAGTAAGGGAAGAAAACAGATTATGGCTCTGAGAAAAGAAGATGGTTCTATAACAAGAAATAGAGGTGAAATTTTGACAAGAGTAAAAGATTTCTACTCCAAATTATATGAAAGGGATGATACATGTACTCCAGACATCATGAAAGGTACCAGAGTTCTTCCAGTCCTCCCAGCAGAAGTTGCTCATGCAATCAAGAACATGAAGCGAGGGAAAGCTCCAGGAGAAGATGGAATTACTATAGACATCATACAAGAAGCAAGTGGAGAAATTGAAACAGTACTCGCCCAAATTTTCACTCGATGCCTTAATGAAGGGAAGATTCCTGAGGATTGGGACAATGCTACAATGATCCTGCTACATAAAAAAGGTGACATTGAGGATCTCAGGAACTACAGACCTATCAGCCTCCTATCAGTGGTTTATAAAATCTTCACTAAAGTTCTTTCACACCGCTTGAAGGTAACACTGGACATGGCTCAACCGAGAGAACAAGCTGGATTCAGGAGTGGCTACAGCACAATAGATCATATCCACGTACTGAGAGAACTGATTGAAAGAGCGAGGGAATATGAACTTCCATTGTGCATGGCTTTTATCGATTATGAAAAAGCCTTTGATTCGGTGAAACCATCAGCAGTTACCACGGCTCTGAAATCCTGCGGTATTGAAGATGCATACATTAATATTATTAATAACATCTATGAAAATGCAAGTGCAAAGATTCGGCTGTTTGAAAATACAACACACATAAAAATTGGAAAGGGAGTGAGACAAGGTGACACCATATCTCCGAAGCTCTTTAATGCCACATTGGAAAATGTCTTTCAATCACTGAACTGGGAAAACAAAGGGATAAAGATTAATGGAGATTATCTAACCCACCTTCGTTTTGCTGATGACATAGTCATTTTTGCAACTACCCCATCAGAGCTGCAGAGTATGATCCAGGAACTTGCTGACAAGAGTAAAGAAGTGGGATTCAAAATGAACTTTCAGAAGACAAAAGTGATGTTCAATGCTTTTACAAGAAATGAAGATTTATCGATTGATGGAGAAAAACTGGAGATAACAGATACGTATGTTTATCTTGGACAGCAGATATCAAGTGAGGGTCACATTGATGAAGAAATTAATCGGCGTACAAAACTTGCCTGGAGAGCTTTTGGAAGAAACAGCATAATTTTCAAGAGCAATATGCCATTATGTCTTAAAAGAAAAGTGTTTGATCAATGCATCCTTCCAGTGCTTACGTATGGTGCAGAGACGTGGACCTTAACTAAAAGAGACATACAAAAGCTGCAGACAACTCAAAGAAGCATGGAGAGGTGCATGCTTGGTATAACCAGGAGAGATAAGAAGAGGAACTCGTGGATCCGAAAAATGACGAGAGTGGAAGACATCATGATCAGAGTTAAATCCCTGAAATGGCAATGGGCTGGACATACTGCCAGAAGGACAGACCATAGATGGACAGCCGAAATTTTAGATTGGATTCCAAGGGACAGGAAAAGACCCAGAAAAAGACCACATGGGAGATGGGTGGATGAAATTCGTAAATATGCGGGAGTGACATGGAGGAGACTGGCACAAGACAGACCGTTGTGGAGGAAACTTGGGGAGACCTTCGTCCAGCAGTGGATTGATAATGGTTGACAATGATGATGATGATGATGATGTAATATTGTATACCAATATCGGGCACTGACTTACGTGACTGAGAAACACTGTTAGCTTACGTCATGAACTCTGTATTAGTTAATGTATAAAATATGGGCTTCCATACTGCTCGGCGAACACTTTTACCTGAAGATGAAGCGCTAGGCCTTTCGAAAGATCTAGTGTAGATATACTTTTAATGTATTAAAGTTTTTAACAACCATGCGAGTAATATTTTTTGGTGTTTTAACATACATCATGCAGAGATGGCTTTTAATTTAGTTAACGATATATAGCAAGAATATAACAAATTCCCCTTCCTTGTAGTAGAATATTTTATTTGCGGGTTCCCATAATTTGAAATGTATCATCCATTAGAGAGTTAAAGAAATATTTTTACAGAGGAGGTTCAGAAAATAATGCCTCTATATTAACACCCAGAGATGAAAAAACAAGATAAAGCTCAATAGTTCTACTTTAATTCACATATCTTATAAGCTCGATACAGATACGCCAACGTTTAACAAGTTTTGGAAACCCGTCTCTGTAAAAAGCTTCAGGATGTTCTGAGAACCATTTCCTTGTAGTGGCTTCAACATCTTTGTCACAGGTGAACTGAATCCATTTCAGATGTCCCTTGAGGGCAGAAAACAAACATAAGTCGCACGGCGCGAGAACTGGATTGCAGGTGGGTGTGTTAAAAAACTTCAAGCACGATTTACTGTATGGTCTCTGAAGTAAAAGCATTGGCATGGGGTTTGGGGTTGTCGTGATACGGGATCATTTTTTCTCTCACGCACGCGGTTTATTCTTTGCTTTAACAATATTAGGGCATGCACGCAGCTATCAGAGTTGATAGTCGTACTGTAACGTACAAGTTTGCCCGCTCCGGGCATCTAAGTCGGGTCCCTTCATTCTGGAGTAAGTCTGTCTCCCAACTGAGCTACGTGGACATGTGTTCTCACTGCTATCTGCCTTTATCTCATGTGCGTCCTGCGGGGCAGGCACGTCACATCCCCTTCCCAGAAAGAGAGCCGGTGCATGGCCCACGAGTCAGTCCGGACCATGCGTCGCTGTAGGCAGTCGTCCCATGAAGAACATGCATTTGAGATACCGCAGACAATTTGGTGTGTGGAACGTAATATCACACTGATTTATTTTTTCGAAGCGCTTAAGAAGGGATTCTCATTTTCCTGTTTCGACGTGTGGAAAGAGTATTATATCATTGCGAGAAACTTAACAGCCGGGTCATCTTGGAAGTTTGGGCGCTCTAACTTCCAGGATGAAATAATAAATCAGTGTGATGTTACGTTCCACACACCGCATTGCCTGGGATTTCTCAAATGCACGTTCTTCATCGGATGACTGCCTAAAGCGACACATGATCCCGGCTGATCCGTGGGCCATGCCCCAGGCCCCCTTTCGGGCGGAGGGGGGGCAGATGCGACGTGCCTACCCGGCAGGACGCACATGAGATAAAGGCAGATAGCCGCGCCAGTGTAGTATAGTGGACAGCACTCGGAGCTCCGGAGCCGAGAGTTGGGTTGGTTCGAACCCCGCCTCTAGCATAAAAATGATGAATAAATTTTCTTCCTCATAGTTGCGATTACGGACATCCCTGTTTCTGATCCTTTACGGCTAACATTACTCCACTGTCCTTTAATTTGATTTTCTTACCACATGACAAAGAGTGCATATGGCAAAAGTTCGAGAAACATTAAATGCTACTAATATAGCGTGGATTTCTTTGAAAGGCAAATTTTCATGAGTTAAAAACACTAAAACTCATCGTTATTTGACACCCGCCCAAACAATTGAAAAAGAATCATCTATTTTAAACAGAATTAAATACGAAAATATCGATGTATGGAATTCTATTACGCAGAAAATGAATTTAATGGCACAAAGAATCGTTTGACGTCTGACTGGTTGCTAAGCAACACGTCATGCGCGAGACACTTACGCGGAGGAACACCTATCTTACGTAAAGCAAAAAGTGCTCTATTCTAAATTATTCTTGTGAATGTTAATTTGATTCGATAAATATATGAGAGAATGTGTTTTCTGCTGCGATTTTGTACGTCATGGATAATCGCTCTTTATAAGATATTAAGTACCTTTGTCTTAAAAAATCATTGAGTTGCAGCACAATCAGGTTGAGAAAGTGAAGATAAAACGTTAACACATATCGAAACAAATAGGTACTGGAGATGAACACAGATTAGGAAAACATTTTGCTCATAGTATTGATTCATAGCAACATTTATTTATTTATTTATTTGAAGGTAAAAATGTAGAAATTCTGCGGACAAACTACAGAAACCTCAAAATTGAGTAGGAAACTAAAAAAGTATAAATTTTTACAAGAATTAATTTTATAAATACTACAGGTAAAAAATTTGAAAAAGAGGGTAAAAATTTGTGAGCATTTTAATGTACTGAATTTCTCACTAGAGAAGTAAATAGGTCCGCTACAATTTAACCGTAACCAACCGGAACCCCAAATTGTAATTTTTTTAAATGTATCATTGCAAATTACTCCAAACTGCATTACATGAAAATATCAAAAATATTCGAGTTTTCTTAACCTCTCTGTGAGCTGATTTGCCTTGATGTTAATAATCTAATAAATATAAGCAATCATCATATTTCGGAATGACATCTTATTTTACGAAATAAATCACTACGGTGCAAAACTGGAGAGGTCTTTTCGTCGGAATGATTTAGCTGGAAATTATACTCTGTAAGAAATTTTTGTTAATTAAGTATTATTGCCCGTGTATAATTACGGCCAAATAAAATTTGTGGACTGTCATATTTTTACGGTTATTGGCACTGAAAATATTTCGTTCAACATTACATAAAGACCAATGTTATTATGAATATGAGCTGAGTCACGATCTGCCGGACTTTCACGGAAAAACATATTTGTATTTAACCCAATGACACGGACCAACTCTTCTTCTCCCCTCCCCATTCCTGACGTTCCTCCAGCTTCCACTACTGCGGTTTGGTCCCGCTCGAAGTCAATACTCATTGGCTATTTCTCCACAGCCGTCTTCCTGTCTCCTCAATCCTTTTCCGTTTGTCTCTTCTCGATTCCCCTATTTGCCCTTTCTGTGATCAGCAGGCTGATGTCTCCCATGTCTATCAATACTGTGTCATATTACTACTACTTCTGAATCTAGCATTCTCCATCGCCCAACGTTCCATTACCGCAGATCTTACCTTCGATGCATATCGGACCCTTATTCTTCAGATCTCTCCTCCTGTCAATCAGCATGTGCCTAAATTTTTATTTTAGTGAAGCATGCTATTTACGTGTTTCACCAACGCCGCCGTGACATGACTACTCCTCTAACTGTGCATCAAGCTTCTGCGGCATTGTTATGTCACTTCCGCGACCGCCTGATCTCTCGACGATAGGTGTCGTGAGAGCCAGTTCCTTGCCACCTGGTCACCGGCTACCTCCAGGTTCACCGGCTCGCCAGCGTCACTGCACCTGACGGTCGGCAGATTTGATATTTGACTTTCCTGCTTCAGAAGTGCTCAGTTGTTATTTACAATTTTTTTTATAAGAACTTTTGCTCAGCACTGAAAATTTCCGCTCTTACAGTATTATACTTGATAATGGGATATACGTGTGTACATACTCAACTGTTTTTGTTACACTCATCTTGTATTTTTTTCCTTTGTTATGACGTTCAAGCCGCGGTCGTCTTGTGTTTGCACTCTATTTATTCAAATATTCCAGTTTGTCATTCGCATAGTGCTGTATACATTTGTAAATCCGCTTTGTCAATGATAGCTATCATATTGTACCTTCTTGTTTGGATACGCTCTGTTTCGCCAGTCTCCCAACATTGAACAATGTCAGTGTTTCCAATGTAACGACGTTCAAGCTTTGTTCGTCGAGTGTTTTCTGTTTTTACTTATCTCATTGTTCCGCCTTGTCAATTACATAGTGCTGCATTTATCTGTAAATACGTTCTGTTATGATTCCCAACATCCTGTACCTTATTATTTAGAATTGCCCAGTCATGTTAGTCTCTTATCACTGATCATGAGTTGCGTATCGTACTCATTACATTGCTTATTTCAACGATCACACTGTGCTGAATATTTGTACTTTGTTTTAGAATATTGCCGAACAAGTAATGTATTTTATCAGTAATAGGATGCCCTTGCTAGTTCATCTCCTGATTTTCAACATTCAATTAATTTGTTTTACAACCAGTTTGTCAATCACATAGCACTGTACATCTTTGTAAATACGCTTTGTTAAAACCTACTGACGTACTGTACCTTCTTGTAAGAGACGTGCTCTCTTGTCAGTCTCTCACCACCGACCAATGTCATTGTTTCCCATGTACAGACACTCAAGCTTTGTCTGTCTCATGTTTCTTACTTTACCTATTTCTTTGTACAAGTTTGTCAATCTCACGGTGCTGCATTTATGAGTAATATGTTTTGTTAAAGTTTCTCATAATTTTGTACTTTTGTATTTGGAGACGCCCAGTCATGCTTGTCTCTTATCACTGTTCACAAGCTGTGTGTATTGTTCATTACTCTGCTTTTTCCAACCTGTGTACTATGCTGTATATTTGTATGTAGTTTTTAGCATTTTGTCGATCAAACCGTATAATGTACTTTTATTTGTATCAAGACGTCCTTACTAGTTCGTCTCCTGATTTCAACCGTCAATACATTTATTTTGAAACCCCATGGAATAAATTTAGGGATCACGAGTGTAAAAGTTTCTTTTTCTATCTTTCTTTCTACAGTATACTGACCTGCTTGGCCAATATGCACTGAAGAGCTAAAACATTATAGACAGCGCGTCTGAATGCAAATCGAAGCAACTGCAGGTAAACAACAGTGCGCGTGCATGTCATGAAACAGGATAAACTACACCTGATATTGAGCTCTGTTAATCAGTATTACACGGGAAAGGCAGCGACCTCAATCGATATTATACTTGCAGTTAAAGTAATCCAAAGGTGTTGAAATACATTTAATCATTATAAACATATAAGTTAAATATATATATAGCGTTAAAACCATATAAGATCTTTCGACCCTCTCACAGGGGTTATCATCAGATATATGACTTAGTACCCAACAGCGGAAGTCTTATATACCATACAAACACGATGACACAGTATAAAAAACCGAAAAACCAAATAAATTGTACAGTACATACCCAATTTCCAGGGCGGCTATGCTGTGACGTATATTCTAACTTAACTTTCATTTTTAGTTCCTTTTCCTATGTAAATTTGCGGTCGTTCTCCTTTATACTTTCCAAACTTAGCGTGATATCTTTTCTCTCACAAGAATGAGGTTGGCAACACAATTGAGGTAAAAAAAAGTGACGTATGTGATGAGAACGATAGATAAAAAGGACGATACGGCAGTTGCTCGGTGGATGTGTGGGTGTAGAAGTTTGATCGCTAAGATAAATGTGAAGTTTAGCTGCTGTGTTATATGTTAGATCAACTGAAATATTGCTGGACCAATAAAAAGTTATAGTACGTTGACTTCTGTTTATGTTTCGTCTGGCCGTAAGCTATTGCATCGTATTGTTATTTAGTTCAACATTCCTTAGTCATGCTTTAGACATAGCGTAACACCAATCTTGCTCACGAAAAAAACTTACGTTATAATGCATATGATGAGGCAAAAAGTTGGCTGGTCAAACACCAATAAAGTAATAAACCCATGTTACGCAGAATTAGAGTTCCATACCATCTTCCAAGCTGGAGATATAAGGGAAGGAGGTTCATCGTTGCAACTTGATTGTCGAGAGGAATAAATAAACAGGATTTCCGTGAAGAGGCAACCAAACTTCGAAGAGGGGGTGTTCAAAACTGTGGTGTCGTTCCAAACGGGAGAATGGGTTCCACTAGAAGTTTGACTGTTTCTTCCCGGAGAGCCTATTTATTTATTCCTCTGGACGATCAAGTTGCAACGATGTACCTCCGTGCCTATCTCTCCAGCTTGGAAGATGATATTGTACTCTAATTCTACGTAACATGGGTTTATTACTTTATTGGTGTTTGACCAGTCTACATTTTGCTTTATCATATGCATCGCCCCCTGGAAATTGGATATGTACTGCTCAATTTATTTGGTATTTTGGTTTTGTATCTGTGGCGTCATGTTGTTACGGTATGTAAGACATCCGCTGTTGGGTACTACGTCTTACATCTGATGATGACCCCTGTGAGAGGGTCGAAAGATCTTATTTTGTTTTTAACGTTATATATATTTTTAACTCGTATGTTTATAATGATGAAAGGTATTTTAACACATTTAGATTACTTTAACTGCAAATATAATATCGTTCAAAAAACAGGATGTTTTTGTAAGTATTTTGACTTCTGTGCACGACATTTGAGCCTCATGAACTCACTCAAGTTTTACCAAAGTCAAAAACCTAATGGCCAAACGATTGGGTCACAGCATTTCCAAGACAGCGAGTCTTGTGGGGTGCTCACGGTCAGCCGCGGTTAGTTCCTTCAAAAAGTGGCCCGAGGAGGGCCAACCCGACCCGCCGATAGGGTGTGGAACGACCACGTATCCACGTGGCTAGAGGTGAACGAAGACTATCCCGTATGGTACGAGCTAACAGAAAAATACTGTGGCACAACTCACCAGGAATTTGAATACTGGTGAGGGAGTAATGTGCCACAACACCCATTGCATCGAACCCTGCTGAAAATGTGACGCTGTAGCCGCAAGCACCAAGCGCACATGGTAATCGTGGTTCACCGCTAGGTCTCTACGACGCGCACACGAGAACCAGAACTGGACCTTGAAAGAGTGGAAGATGGTCTTCCGTTCCGACGAGTCTCGTTTCCTGTTGCACCATGTGGCGGACACATAAGTATACGCCGTTTACCTGGGAACATGTTTGCACAATGTTAGCCGAAAACAAGCCGATTGAAGAAGTGTAATGCTTTGGGCAATATTCTGTTGGAAAACCCGAGATCTAGTCATTCATGTGCAGGAGACTAGGACGTCTACCTCTAACCTGAACGTCATTGCAGGCCAGGTATATCTTTTCCTGGCTACATTACTCCCCTCTTTAGTGCCTTCGTTTAGCTGGGTAATACGCTGTGCGACACTGAAAGCATTGTTCAGGAATGGTTCGCCGAACATGAGGAAGATTTTCGGGTATTGTTCTGGCTTCCAAATTCCCCAGACTTCAATCCAATCGAGCATGTATGGTTTGTGCTGGAACACCAAATTCAACCTGCGGAGATTCAACCACGTAACGTACAAGAGTTGAGGGACCGTTGGTACTTTTTGGTACCATATACGATAAGACAGCTTTAGAACTCTTGCAGTGTCTATGCCTCGCTGTGAAAGAGCTGCTTTAGCGGCACGTTGGGGATTAACATCATAGTAGGCAGGTGGTCATTATGTTTTGCCTCTTCAATGTACGTCATCATAACGGTAACTGAGTCTGTTGGTACCAGATACGATAAGACAGCTTTAGAAATATTCTGGTGTCCATGCTTCGCTATGTAAGAGCTGCTTTGGCGTCACGTTGGGGATTAACATCATAGTATGCAAGTGGTCTTTATGTTTTGCCTCTCCAATGTACGTCATCATAACAGTAACTGAGTCTGTTGGTACCAGATACGATAAGACAGCTTTAGAAATATTCTGGTGTCCATGCTTCGCTATGTAAGAGCTGCTTTGGCGTCACGTTGGGGATTAACATCATAGTATGCAAGTGGTCATTAAGTTTTGCCTCTTCAATGTACGTCATCATAACGGTAACTGAGTCTGTTGTTACCAGATACGATAAGACAGCTTTAGATATATTCTGGTGTCCATGCTTCGCTATGTAAGAGTTTCGCTGCACGTTGGGGATTAACATCATAGTAGGCAGGTGGTCATTATGTTTTGCCTCTTCAATGTACGTCATCATAACGGAAACTGACTCTGTTGGTACCAGATAGGATAAGACAGCTTTAGAACTCTTTTAGTGTCCATTCCTGGCTTTCCATGCTTTCTGTAGCTTACGAATACACTACAAGCATGGGCTGAAAAAATTCTGGAAGCATCGGCAATAGGTATGCCACTATTGTAAGGGCTCGTTCACTCCATAAAGGGCATGCAGTGGTGAAATTGTTCATGTTTCTTGCAGGCAGTACTGTAAAGGACAATATTACAAGCAATAACTTATTTATAGGTGAAAACAAAATTGCACATAATACAGACCGACTTTCCTCTCTGGGGCAAATTGAAGAACGCATGTTGTTGAAAACCGTTCAACCAAGGCATCGGTGACTGGAACTGTAAATTTGTTAGATATATACTCTGTATGGAAAGTTATAATTGTGTTCTTCTCGAAATTTGGATATGCAGCATCTGTTAGGACAAATTTTCGCAGACACTGACGGGCAATAAAAAACATTTTTTCCCTCTAACACGCGAAACTACTGCCGTAAAATAAACTACAGAATTTAACGTGCGTTTAGGTAAACAGAATCTATTTCGCTCGGATCTTCATGAAGCTGAAGTTCATAATAGAGAAGCTGCTACTATGTCTTAGTTACCGGTGCTAATAGGAATATAATGATTCAATAGCTTCACAAACACGGAAGCCGTCCAAACTTACATTCACATTTTTTTCCAACTTCGTGAAGAGTTTACATTTGGCTAAGCGCATAATAATGACTCACTTGGACCAACCGTCAAACATGGTGAGGGAACAATAATAGTTTGAACAGTGATTTTTTTTTTACTTTTTTTAAACCTTTCAAGAAGACAATGCACACAACTAAGTGTGTCCGATTAATACAGACATTCGACGTAGACTAGGAACATTAAACATAAGTCATCGCTCTTTCCATCTTTATAAGTGATTCACAGAAAAACTCTCATTGGCCGCTACCGGGAACCGAGCCCAGGGTCTTCCAATTACGCCACCGGATATGCTTCCACTGCACCACAACATCCCCGAATTCCTCCAGACTCACATACACTAACTGACAAGCCAATTGGCAGATTGCTTCTTGGAGCCCCGCACGATGCTGGGGATTCACCAAAGACGGTAAGCAGCAATTGAACAAATAACTAGAAGGCGAATGAATAATTAATACAGATATTTAACGTGGACTAGGAACATTAAACAGAAGTAATCGCTTTTTCCATGTTTATAAGTGAGTCACGGAAGCTGCTACCATCTTTGGTGAATCCCCAGCATTGTGCGGGGTTCCAAGAAGCAATCTTTCAGTTGGCTTGGCAGTTAGTGTATGTGAGTCTGGAGGAATTCGAGGCCACTCTGGTACAGTGGAAGCACATCCGGCGCGTAAAACTGGAAGACCCTGGGTTCGATTACCAATGGCCGCCAATGATAATTTTTTCTGTGACTCACTTATAAACGTGGAAAGAGCGATTACTTCTGTTTAAATGTGTCGGATCTTGGTTTGAAGAGCATGACACTAAAGTCAAACATCTCCCGTTGCCTACACAATCACCAGATTTAAACATTATTGATTAAGCATTATTGAGTTCAAACGCTCTTTACAATCCAAAAGCATTTAATATGCTATGAATTTTGGATTGGATTCCGAGGGACAGAATAAGACCTCGAAGTAGACACTATGGGAGATGGAAGGATGAAATCCGAACGTATGCTGGAGTGACATGGAGGAGAGAGGCTCAAGGCAGACAACCGTGGAAGAAACTTGAGGAGACCTTTATCCAGCAGTGTATTGATAATGTTTGACAATGTTGATGATGATGATGATGATGATACAGATTATGTATAATGAGTATTTACATTATGAGTATAATTCAGGTGAGATAAAGGAACAAAGAATCAGCAGGCGATGTTTACTTTTTTTAAGTTTACAAACAACATCTCGATGTGGTTAAAATTTCAATTTTTGGTGGTACTTGTGTATCTCATGAGCAGTAGAACAAGTCACTTTGAAATATGTTGGTCCAATACGTAGTGAAGCTCTGAAAATCAAGAATCGTTCAAGGTAAAAGAAAATCAGAAGATCATACATTAAAATTGAAATGGGAGTTTTGGGTTCGTTTTAGAATTTAGGTGCTCACTCGTACACGATGGCTGGTGGTGTCGTACCACCGCTCAAGTGGAGTCCACTCTCTATGAAATTTTGACACTGACTTCTCACCGTTAGTCCACCTCTAAAAAACATCAAAAGCATCAGTTGAGTTGATTATATTGAGACAGTTAGTCGGGTCGAGTCGTCGTGTGAGTACCACAAAATGTAGGCAGGTATAGCTAGCCTATGAAGTGTGTTATATCTGCGAGATAGGAGGTATAGATATTCATGTTTGATGTGACGGCTTGTAAAGATTCTGGGAAGTAGTGCAAAAACATAGATAAAGAAAGGAAGAATTTGAGAGATTTTGTAAGCTGAAACCTGTGAAACTACTTTCGGTACAGGAATCCAGTGGTGCAGTTGAGGCTAATGGACGTCAACTCCAATGGATAAAATTGGCGAGGATTTTAAGAAGCAGATTACTTTCTCCATTGGTAATCAACGCGCTTGAAACTTTCCTTCATAAGCAAAGTTCCAATATTCCTCTAAAGACTGTTCACGATCTACAGTTGAAGTTTTCGTGTTGAATACAAGCTGTTGTAAAAAGCAAGGGTTATCCAGTACCCTATTAAAGCATACATATAACTATTCTCACGGGTATTTTCATTATTTTGTCCAACCCCTGTACAATATATCAACCTATAATTTTGAAGAATACCATTTTAATAGGGCAGCTGTCGGTACAAAATCTATTTACACTGTAATGAGTTCAACTAAGCCCCAGTTCTCGAGCATGATATCTTTTAAACTTACATTGACAAAGAGAATTTTCGACATCATTCACGCAGGCATTAATTGAAATGTCCTCTAGTAATTTCCATTTCTACACAAAATATCTCACAATAGCTACAAGCTTATGTTAATTTTCCAAGGTGAAGTTCCACCGTATCATTTTCACATTCCCATTCAATGAACGTACTCTGTACAGAAATTCGAGTGTCAAGCGTTGATTAAAATGAAATCTTTCGCTACGTAGGGCCGCAACAGGGCTCGACTGAAGTCAGTTCCGCTATTTAATTTACTGCAAAGCATAATTTAGAGCGCTGAAAAGGATTTTGTTTAATGAGCATAGAACAGATGGGGGCGTGGTAGTTCAACCATGAAGATGAATGACGAACTGTGATCATAGACACTTTTATCTCAATTTCTTTGGAAATGTCTGATCTCTACATTAAAGGTACATAGTGCGAAAAATACTTATATCCAATTAATTAATAATTAACAACGTTACTCTAAAACATTTAAATCCCACTTTATATCTGCAAGAGATAATCCGAACGAAAAACGAAAAGGATCGGAACAAGTTGCCCCGATTTCTGCTAATTTAAAATACCGTATAATTGCAACAATAATGTAGTTCATATGAAAGGTTTACACATATTTCACAAACACAAGGCTATTTGGTCATTATCAAAAACAAATTAAGCGCTCATTTGCTAAAATCTAACGAGACGCTGCGTACGAATCGCAGAAATTTCCATGTAAAGACATAGATGAGTATGTCAAAATCAGCTTTTCAGTTCTGCGTTACCTAAACAATTACGTTATCATATTCATTCATAGGATCAGCTGTCTATACAGCCGAGGTTTTGCGATATCTGCATGATAAGGGGTATCGCGCAATTTATGTTGGACTGATATGGCTACACTGTCATAGAGCAAGATATAATTCATGTTCTCGTTAAGTGCGTGCATGTGTCCCCACAGAATCCCTTTCTCTAGTTTTAGACCGGAGCAACCGCTCAAGCCAAGGTAAGTTTCTGGATCTGCTCCTCTGTTTGACCCAAATCAACTTATATCCGTACACCTTCTGAGAGGATTTTTTCAAATGATTTGAATTATTTTTCTCTTCTGCATTTCATAATGGAATATGGCTAAAAATGTGGAGTAACATAAAAAAAGAGGTTCTAATTTTTTATTTTCATTTTTAGCTCGAACAATGGTTAAAAACATCAAAAAATTAACCTTTCTGCAACACACGATAACTCAAAATCAAATGAATATATTTTCATTTTATAAATTTTATTATCATGAAAATAACATCCTCTAAGGAACAAACTACTCCCATTATCAAAGCGCAGTTATTTAAAAAGTTGTAAAAGTTAAAGTACTGTGGAAAAGAAAATCATTCAAAATTTACAGCAATTCATAATTTATACCATAAAAAAAAACTAATGGATGTGCAATCATGGGCATACTCTATTCCCTTTATAATCTCTTGCAATATATTCCTGTAAAACTTCAAGGCATTTCAATCATATTTTTTGCGTTATGATGTTTTGCATGAAGGCAAAATATGAAAAAAAAAATCATTCCGAGACAAAACTAAAAATAAATCTTAAAATCAAAATGAAACGTTAAAGTGTCCCATTTAGAATTTTCACTATCTTTATCATTCCAAACAATTATTTTTTTCATCTTGAGGGCTCTCAAAACTGTTCTACGTTTATTTGCAACAGGGGTTGCATGCCGTTTCCAGTCATGGGTTTAAATGTTATCTAAAAGTCTATAACCCTGCAATATGAAAAATATTGGATTTTCAATGTTCAACTTGGCTAGTACTTTTAAACAACCTTGAAGGCAATCGTCAAATTCTATAACAACATCATATATGACTAATTTCATATTTTTGAGGCAAACGAAAATCTTCGGTATTTTCTGCCATACCATAACTTTGTTGCCAGATCCTTGAACAAAACATGTGTTGCGATATCCATTTTAAGTATTTTGAATAATTGAAATTTTAATTTCTCTTTTGATGTATATACAGGATCAAATTTGATGGTTCATATTTAATAAAATTGCAATGTAAATAAACACTAAAGCTCACTTCCGGTTAACATAACAGTACTTCCGATTCTAAAAGGGTTGCTGTCAAGTAACATTAAAGCAACTGTAACCCATGTTCTAAAAAAGATAGAAACAAATTTTAACCGGATTTACAAAGATTAAAAACACAGGCTTTGATATTAGAACGAAATTCGGAAATCGATATTTTGATTGAAAATTCGCTTTTTAAAGGTGTACGGAAAATTTATGTGAACAGACATGCCTGACAAATAAAGACATTTTCAAACTTGGGAATAGCATTAGTCGCGCCCTCTCCACATCACCTGCCAATTCTAATCACGATTTCGGACCAAGAATTACCCAACAGTGTTACGCAGCGCGTAGCTATTAAATTTTTCAGGTAGAAATCTGGCATTCCTTCCGAAACCTTTAACTGGCTTGGAGTCGGGAAGATTGTTTGTCACAGACAAAAATATACAGGTGTCAAGTCATTAAGAGAAGGACGAGACCGTATTGAAATCGAAACTAAAGTTCCGATAACAAGAATTACTGTCGCTCCACACAATGTTGTCAGAAATGAAGAAATTATGTTAGGAAGTCTTCCATGAGCATTTAGGAAATTCATACAGGGGACTGGAATTATTATTATTATTTTTTGATTGAAATTTTAACGACCACCATGCGCAAACACGATGGGCTATAAGCAGTCGTCCGTTCTTACTTTAGGGGCACTAGATCCAGGGAAGAGTGAGAACTAGTGCCGTAAGACAAACGCGACGTCAATGCCTAACCGGGACTCGAACCCGGACCCTTCATGGAAGAATGGACATGAGCCAGCGCTTGCACCATTACGCAACCGGGGCAGTGGGACCGGAATTAATATACGGAGTGTTGAAGAAATTGTGTACATCAAACGGATAATTCAACAAAGGCAGAAAAATTTTGGTTCCATAACTTCTGTCACTGGACCACAAGTAAAGACAATTGATCTTTCGCAGCTACAAAATAGGTTTCATATTTTTGGATTCTATTATAAAGTGTGATGAGCATTAGGTCCATTATTCTTCGCACTTAAGTAAAAAAAAGTTCCATATGAAGAAATATTTAGGTGGAAGCAAATTCCGAGGCATTGATTAGCTGTGCAAAATTGGATCGATAAGCAACCGAAACAATCGCAGGTTTGCAAAGATGGCTTGACAAGCAACCAAATTCATTTCAGCTGTGTAGAATTGGATCGAGAAGTGACCGAAATGATTGAAGCTATGCAAAGATGGCTTGACAAGCAGCCAAAATCATTCCAGCTGTGTAGAGTTGGATCGACAAGCAACAGAAATGATTGAAGCTTTGCAAAGATGGATTGACAAGCAACCAAATTCATTCCAGCTGTGTAGAGTTGGATCGAGAAGTGACTGAAATGATTGAAGCTATGCAAAAATGGCTTGAAAAGCAACCGAAATCATTCTTGCTTTGTAGAGTTGGATCGACAAGCAACAGAAACGATTGAAGCTTTGGAAAAATGGCTTGACAAGCAACCAAAATCATTCCAGCTGTGTAGAGTTGGATCGACAAGCTACAGAAATGATTGAAACTTTGCAAAGGTGGCTTGACAAGCAAACAAAATCCTTCCAGCTGTGTAGAGTTGGATAGACAAGCAACAGAAATGAATGAAGCTGTGCAAAGATTGTTTGACAAGCAACCAAAATCATTCCAGCTGTGTAGAGTTGGATCGAGAAGTGACCGAAATGATTGAAGCTATGCAAAGATGGCTTGACAAGCAGCCAAAATTATTCCAGCTGTGTAGAGTTGGATCGATAAGCAACAGAAACGATTGAAGCTTTGGAAAAATGGCTTGACAAGCAACCAAAATCATTCCAGCTGTGTAGAGTTGGATCGACAAGCTACAGAAATGATTGAAACTTTGCAAAGGTGGCTTGACAAGCAACCAAATTCATTCCAGCTGTGTAGAGTTGGATCGAGAAGTGACCGAAATGATTGAAGCTATGCAAAGATGGCTTGACAAGCAGCCAAAATCTTTCCAGCTGTGTAGAGTTGGATCGACAAGCAACAGCAACGATTGAAGCATTGGAAAAATGGCTTGACAAGCAATCAAAATCATTCCAGCTGTGTAGAGTTGGATCGACAAGCTACAGAAATGATTGAAACTTTGCAAAGGTGGCTTGACAAGCAAACAAAATCCTTCCAGCTGTGTAAAGTTGGATAGACAAGCAACAGAAATGAATAAAGCTGTGCAAAGATTGTTTGACAAGCACCCAAAATCATTCCAGCTGTGTAGAGTTGGATCGACAAGCAACAGAAATTATTTAAGCTGTGCAAAGATTGCTTGAGAAGCAACCAAATTCGTTCCAGCTGTTCAGAGTTGGATCTACAAGAAACCGCAATGATTGAAGTTTTTCAAAGACGATTTGACAAGCAGCCAAATTCATTGCAGCTGTGCAAAGTTGACAAACAAGCGATAACCGTCTTTGAAATTGGAATTACGAAGCTAACAGAACTCTGAAAAAAATGTATTGCAGCGAACAGACTACATTTAAAAGTAAATATCAATAATGCTTATATATTTTTTTCAATCAATTTCGTGCAATCAAGTTCTCGTTTATAATTGAATGCCCTCGTGTAGTATTGCTTTTCCTGGTAAATATTTAATTATGCATTAAAAGGTAACAGAAAGTGTAACCTTTGATTATCGAAAAGAATCGGGAAATTCCGAATAATAGTATTATTTTCCGCTTGGAGATTATTTTAGACATTCTGGTTGATATGCTGCCTCCTGCTTTCTTGTTCTATGCGTGCATTATTCAGAATAACCCTAGATAGTTTCGATGAATGATATTTATTATACGAATATCACATCAAAATATCACAATCTTTTCCAGCATATCAAGTAATAAAGATGGTATCTAAATATGTAGTTTACAATATAGTTCTCAAAACAGCTTGATATAACATACATGGATTTATAATTACCCTGTTTCTCAGTAGAGGTGCATACAATTTTTAAAAATCAAATTTTAATTTGTGATCAGTACATAAAAATGGAATTTCAGCAATAGTCACGAATTTAAAAAAATGCAACGAATTGAGGATATAATGCAAACCGAAACGTATGTTAGCCATAACAGATATTTTCATTTTCATGAAACTCAGGAAAACCTGCATAGAAAAATAGTTCCGAGTTTAAAAGTTCTGAGCTGTTAATAGATCATTTTATACTGCGCGTTATTCTTTCCAGTAGATTTTTAGTGGTGACTGAGAAATGGAGCAGAGTAAGAGCACTTCCCTTAAGGGGCCGTCCATAAAGTACGTCCGTGATTTTGTACTATATTTACCCCCCCCCCCTCCCCATGTCACATTTTGTCCGATTGTAGACACCCTTCCCCCTAAAAGGTACGTCCTATTTCCGCAACCCCCTTTATTTTTGACGACTGCTTTTAGAAGACAGTTGAGAAACAGAAAGAAAACATGTAATTATTCAAAGAAATTTTCCATATATTTACACGTTTACTTCAGAAATTATATTTATCATTTAGGCATTAATTTATTCCCTAATGCCACCCGAACTTTATAATTCTGAAATAAAGGTCTGCAAATGAACGCACGCAAAAAACCATAGAATAACTACTAAAAGAAGAAAAAATAGAAAACAAAACGAAGAAATGCCATCCACTACATTTTTTACTTCCCCCTCCACCATGTCGCATTTGGTCCAGTTGTCAGGAACACCACTCCCCTCTAATCTCGGACGTACTTTATGGACGGCTCCTAAAAGAGAGGGTCTCACATTCTTATGTTAAAAACGCGCAAACAATACCCGGAACAGATATACACTATACTGAAAAAAATAACCGGACACCTAGAAGATAAGCCCAACATATTATTTATTGACATAATTTAGTGCGGTGTCCGTCCACTTTTGGCCTTAATGCAAGCACTGACCCTTCGACACATGCTTTCGACAATGGTTTTGGAACACAGCGATAGGTATGCGCTTCCATTTATTACATAATACTGCCGCTAACTGTTGCTTAGTAGTAGGCCTTGGTTCAAAACTTCTTATGCGGCACTCTAATCATCCCATAGGTGCTCTATGGGATTAAATTCAGGGCTCTGTGCTGGAAAGTCCACACACGATATGCAATTATCGTCAAACCACGCCGTAACCGTCCTTGGTTTATGGCTCGGTGCATTATCATGCTGGTACCAACAAGGCTCGGTTCCATAGTATTGCCACAGAGTTCGTAGGGCATAATTGTCCCAAATATCGAGGTAGACGTGCTGGTTAACAGGTTTGACCACGATAACCAATGGGCCGGAACCATACCACAAGAAACACTCCCACACGAGTACACTGCCAGCTCCAAACTTGACCGTAGGAACAGTACACTGTGGTAAATAGTGTTCCCCCGGCTGCCGCCATATCCACACACGACCATAAGACTGGTGGATCGTGTATCTAGATTCATCAGGCCATAAGACTCGTTTCCATTGAACTACAGTCCACGATAAATGATCTTTACAATATGCTAAACGACAAGTAGCATTCCGAGTGGATGTTAAAAGCTTATGAGTAGCCGCACAACCACGGTAACCCATGGAATGAAGTTCTCTGCGAATGACACGTGTACATACCGAGGTTCCAGCATTTTTACTCACTTGTACAGTGCGGTCTTGTGCATTACTCCGTCGATTAGCTGTAACGAATCTCCTGAGGCTTTGACGGCCTCCATCACTGATATTCTTTAGTCTGCCGATACGTTTTGCTGCTTCAGGCACGCCATGTGTCTTACATTTATTCAGTACATCCAAAATAGTTGATTTGGGTATGTTTAAACGCCTCTCGGATTTTCTGATGTACAACCCACTAATATAACACCCAACAATCTTTCCTTTCTCAAAGTCAGTTCTCTCCCGCAGCGACATTTTCACTCAACCTCACAGTGCGATATGATGGCGGTTACCTGCAGGCTTGTTTTTATACCGTTTGCAGCTGTACCGCGCATCATAACAACGCAGAGAATTCGTTTATTTGGCTTTTGGAGGGGTGTTCTATGACTTTTGTCAATATAGTGTGTGTGTGTGTGTGTGTGTGTGTGTGTGTGTGTGTATCTTTCTGTCTATATCTATATATACTGTGTATATATATATATATATATATATATATATATATATATATATATATATATATATATATACGAATTTCTGAAAGAGATAATGAATGGCAAGCACTGTTGGCCTGTACGGGCCTGGCGTGGAGCGTGAAGCCTGAGCCTGACCGTGCGCTCAGCCCGGGCCGGTACTTGAAATTGTAACATTTTCACCTGGATTAAAGTATAGCTTTTCGGCTCACAAAATGAGGACTGACTTCTCAAATATTCAGATAGCCAACATCTCTAAGTGAAACGAAAGACACCGAAGTATGTCCTCCACCGGATGCGTTCATTAATTGCAGCTAAAATCAAACGGCCGCCCTGGTGGCATAGTGGTTTAATCGCTGGCTTTTGATCATTCGTCCGAGATGGGCTCGGGTTCGAATCCCGGTGAGGCATGGATATTACGTTTGCCTTACGGCACTAGGTCTCACCCGCTTCCCTGGAACCGGTGGCCTTAAATTAGGGACGAGCGATTTATAGCCCCTCTAGTTTTGCTCAGGGATGTTGTTAAACCTAAGAAGAAGAAGATAGAAGGAAGACGCCCTTATTTATAACCAGGGGGTTAATACCCGGGGTCCGACAGTTTACCGTGCCCATCTGATACACGGTAGATATTTAGTGGTTCGAGAGTTCGTACCTGCTTGGGATCGATCCTCAGACCTTTCCGTGGTATTGACTAACGCTGACCACTAGTCCACGAGTGGCTCTCAAAGTACGGACGGACGCCTGCTTATGTCTCATCTAATTGCTCACGGTTGTTGTTAAATAAAAAAAAAGAAGGGGAAGAAGGTAGACACCCTTATTTACAACCGGGGAGCCTATACCCCAGGTTAGACGGCTTAGCGTGCCCATCCCTCATGGCGGATGTATAGTGGTTCGAGGGTTCGTACCTACCTGGGATAAAACTTGAGACTTTCGCGTGGCTATCACGAATGTTGACTATCTCATGATCATTACCTAGCAATGTTGTCTGTCAGATGAACGCACTGGAGAGTTGTATCTTAGCAGTTTGGCAAGTGAATCGTCTTTTTGAGCAAAAAAATATCCTAAGAAAAGAAGAGATATTGCTGCATGGAAGGTTTCCATAAGATTCTGCATCCTAGTAATTCCGCATAAGATTTCTAAGTGGTGATTCTGTAATGCACCATATAGTGTTACGGGTATTGGTACGTTTAGTATTAACGATTAATACTAAACGTATTAATCGTTTGCCCGTAAAAACACATGGAGATTTTTAACACTGATACTGATTAAATTCAGTGTTCACGAATTAAACAGATTCATTTTTTTACGCTTTCCAACCGTAGGTTGAAGAAGCGTAAATGCTCTAGCTTTGTCCGTCTTTCTACCCGTCAGTGCGACAACTGACGTCAAAATAGTTCCATTTCGATGGAATTTTAGTATGCGGTAGTTAGGGGACCACCTAGGGACGAATCCTATTGAAAATGGGCGAAATGGGCTCAAAGGTCACGACATAGGAGCAGAATCCATTCCATTGCCCTTATGCCTCATAACTTCCGTAAAAATGGTTCGATTTCGATGACATTTTAGTATGTGGTAGGACACCACCTAGGGACAACCCTATTGAAAATAGGCGAAATGGGATCAAAGGTCAGGACATAGGAGCGGGATACATTCCTTTGCCCTTATGCGTGATAACTCGCGTACAAATGGTTCGATTTCGTTTAAATTTTAGTATGTGGTAGGAGACCACCTATGAACGAACCCTGTTGAAAATGGGATTAATGGAGTCAAACGTTAAGACATAGGAGCGGTATCCATTCCATTGACCTTATGCATTATAACGTACGTAAAAATTCTTCGATTGTGACAAAACTTTATCAGGTTGATTCGGAGGTATACTGAACTACTTCTGTTTAATATTATTGAAATGGGGTCAAAGATCAGGGCACAAGAGCCAGATTTATTCCACAACCATTATCCTCATAATTTGAGTAATTATTTGTGGTTTATTGGAAAGCGTATCATAATCAATGCATTGCATGATTTTACTAACTTGTCTTTCTTTCTACAGCATACAAGCCTTCTTGGTTAATATACTGTATGTTCAACAAGTACAAATTAATTAGTTAAAGGCACTAATTAATTTAATATCAACATCTTGAACTAAACGTATTATAAATGTCTAAACACATAACGTAATTTCACCTTACGTATAGCTTATGCTGGGCACTGACGATTAGATCACTAACTAATAAACAGAATTACTGAACACAATTCTTTTTATTGTAAAACAAGTAGGAGCATTTAAATACTAACTAAAACGAATTTTCTTGCAACAGGATTTGTTTTTTCCCTAGTGCAAATCATATATGTGTACTATTTCGGTCAAACTGCATGTTTTGCAATCATTTTGAGAATCGCTGTACTTTATGGTGAAGTTTTTGCCAAAACCGTTAATTATTTCCAAAAATTTGATTAATTTCTGGAGGTATTTCATATATCATGCATGTTTGCCAGAAGGATTTGTTTGCAGAAATTTCAGAGGGAGTAAAAAATCTTATGTCAAGAGAACATTCTCAAATAATTAGTTCAAGAAAAAAAAAACTCAAAAAAAAAAAAAAAAAAAAAAATTGAAAGGGAAGGCTGCCAGCAAAAAAAAAAAGAAACAGAAATTAGTCCCTTCAGATTTTCAGTGCTGGTGTCTCGTGATATAAAAACTGTTACTTAGTGATTTCGTTAAACTTTTTTTTTTTTTGGTCCAAGAGCAGAGATGGAAAAGTTTTTACTCCGCGGCCTTAAAGGTAATAAAAAGAAGCCAATTCATTAAGAAAAGGTACCGTGTACACATGTCAGTTTGCTAGCATAAGAACTTACTTTGAAACTTTTAATTAAACTAATGCGTAAGAAAAGTCCCTCGTTTCTTAGCATATCTTATGACATAGATTTCGTCGCACCCACTACGAACGAATGCCACTGAGTTATTTCTTATAATCTCACTTGGCTGACAAAATGAGATTATAACAACTTCCTAACTAACTTCACGCTTGGTGACGATTGCCGGTTTTAAAGGGGGAAAGGATTTCTCCAAACATTCGATCTGAAATCTTGTACTATTTCCTTATGAAACTAAAAAAAACAAAGAATCTCTAGTTAATGAACACAACTTTGTCCAAAGTCTCAAACCAACTACTCTAAACGTATTTCAAGATGAATTGTTTTTAGGTTTCAAAATGCTGTACAGAAGACTTTCACACATTTTTAGAACGCTTTTGATAGGAAATTACAGAAAGTTTTGGGTATATAAATAAGTTTTGAGGGATTTGAGGTGAACAAAACACGTTGTTGGAGAACAGAAGCAATATTTTAATATTAATTGAAGTATGCTCCCTCTGAAGCTACAACTTTACCCCATCTTTTGGGCAGTAAACGTATGCCCCGAAGAAGGAATTCCGGTTCCTTGGAAGAGATCCAGCTGTCCAGCCAATTTTTGATGTCTTCATAAGAACTAAGCCGTTCTCCAGAAAGTGCTGACTGCATCGACCGGAACAAATTGTAATCCGATGGCGCAATATCTGGCGAATATGGCGGGTGGGGTTGAACTGCGCAGTCGGATCCTTCTAAGTACTTTTTCACAGGTCGAGAAACATGTGGTCTTGCATAGTCTGTAAGATGACTTTGTTGTGTCTATTCTCCCATTCCGGCCGTTTTTGCGTGAGAGCTCGTTTTAAACGCATTAGTGAGCGATGGATTTGCCTCCTCGGGGCGCTCCGTGGTAACAATGGCACACACAACAGCAACTAGGGCCTCTGTGAATCTTGGAGAGGTGCAAGCTAGTTCTGTGTGACATTGGCGAAAAGACCCCAACTCACTGGGTTTTGTTCCAGAATCCTTAGGTTGAATGACCAACTGGAACTCTCAGCTGTGGGCTAATCCCCCACACTGATGTACTTACCTGATTAAAAAGACAAGAAGAAATATTAAGAATGACTCAAGTGTGGAGTATGGTGGACCTACCACACTTGAGAAGGACGGTCCACCACGGAATCGACCTGGACTTTCTAAACGGCGTATGAGAAAGCGATCTCGGCAGAGTGAATGTAAGATTAGTGTATGGAATACTAGAGGTATAAATGGCAAGATGAGTGAGGTGATTGAGGAAATGAATAAGTATAGACTGAATGTGCTGTGTGTAAGTGAAACCAAAAAGAAAGAAATTGGGGTAGAAGAAGTGAATGGCACGGTGAGTGTGTGGTCTGGAGTATTGGATAATATGAGAGGACAGGCTGGTGTAGGTGTGATTTTAAGTGAAAAGATAAAGAACAACTTGATTCACTATAGTTGCATAAGTGAGAGAATTCTCTGGATTCGTTTGAAAGTGAAACTTCAGAGAATTGTAATTGTTGTCGTGTATGCTCCTTGTGACTCGGAACCTTCTGATAAGAAAGAAGATTTCTGGAATGAGCTAAAAGCTGTTTTGAGCCAGTTTGGTGCTAAAGAAAAAGTTATAATAGCAGGGGATTTCAATGCTAGCGTAGGTGTGCAGAATGCAATTTCTGACAATGTTCTGGGTAAGTTTAATGATCCTTGTGTGAATGATAATGGTGAAAGATTAATTGAACTCTGCATTGAGAATGATTTGTGTGTATCTAATACATTTTTCAACCACAAACATATACACACATATACTTGGGAAAATCGTACTCTTGGTCAAAAGAGTGTGATAGATTTTGTTGTTTACGATCAGCGTTTGAAACACTTAGTTGTTGACACCCGTGTGATGAGAGGTGCGGATGTTGGTTCTGATCATTACTTGGTAGTGTCACGAGTGAAACTTAATGTTGGTTGGAGGAAAAGGATTAGGAAGAGACCCAGGATAGAAAGAATAAAGGTTGATAGGCTCCTTGAAGATCATCAGCGGTATTCTGAATTACTCAGAGAACGACTGAAGGATCTGAAATCTTGTGAGAGGGATGTAGAAAAGAAGTGGGAATGTTTTAAGAACTGTGTTGTTACTGCTGCTAAAGAGGTCTGTGGCACCACAATAGTGGGTAACAATAGAGGTGATGCTTGGTGGAATAGTGAGATTGATGAGGCAGTAAAGAAAAAGAAGGAAGCTTATTTGATGATGTTGCAAGGTAGAGTCATTGTGGATGAATATCGCTGTATGAAGCGTGAAGCTGCTAAGCTGGTTCGCTAAAGTAAGGCAAAAGATAGGAAAGAGAAAGTGGAAAGGAATGAACTGGCTTTTTGGAAAGATAGAAAGTCCTTCTGGAAGTACATGAGACTCAGGGAAAATAGGGGAAACAAAGTTGTAAGTTGTGTGAAGAATGAGATTGAGGAAATGATATGGGAGCCCAATGAGTTAAGTGACAGATGGGGCGAATACTTCTGTGAGTTATTAGATCAGGAGAGCAAAAATGATTCTGAGACAGATGCAGATGATGTCACGATGAGGGATGAAAGCACAGGAGGGATCTCAAGAGAAGAAGTGTGTAAAGCTCTAAAATCTCTTCAGAATGGTAAGGCTCCAGGAGTTGCTGGCATAACTGCAGAGATGTTGAAGTATGGTGGTACTCTATAATTGACTGGTTAACTGAAATTTGCCAGTTGTGCTTGGAGTTAGGAATGGTCCCTCGGGATTGGAAGGATGTTATCATTGTTCCCTTGTATAAGGGAAAAGGTGATCAGACTGAATCCAAGACCTATCGTGGTATTAGCCTACTGAGTGTGCCAGGGAAAGTGTTTGGTAAGGTTGTTATTGAAAAAGTACGGGGTCTTACATCATTGAAAGTGTCGGATGTTCAAAGTGGTTTTATGCCTGGTAAAGGCTGCACTAACCAGATTTTTGCATTACCCATGATGATTGAAAAGTATCTGGCTGTTGGGAAGAAAGTTTTTACTGCCTTAATAGATTTAGAGAAAGCTTACGACCGAGTCAATAGGACACTTTTGTGGAAGGTATTGAATGAATATTGTGTTACTGGGAATCTACTTAATAGTGTAAAAGCCATGTATGCTGGTAGTAGAGCTTATGTACGAGTGAATGGTGTTTTATCAAAATGGTTTTCCATTGGTGCAGGAGTTAGACAACGTTGTGTAATGTCACCATGGCTGTTTAATATATTTATGGACGCATGCATGCGTGAGGCCAAAATAGATAATAGTGGTTTATGTCTTGGTGATATCCGTGTGTGCAGATTGCTATATGCTGATGACACTGTCCTGTTGGCAGAGAGCAAAAGTGAGTTGCAGAGTATGTGGACTCGGATGCCCGAAGTTTGCATGAAATTCAAACTGAGTATAAATAAGGGAAAAACCAAAGTTATGGTGTTTAAGAGAGGAATGGGTAGCACTGAATGTAATGTAAGTATAAATGGCACTGTGATTTCCCAGGTGAGTGATTTTGTGTATTTAGGAAGCATGTTTGACAGAGAGAACAAGTTGGATGGTGAAATCAGTAGGCGAGTGAACTCTTCTTTGAAAGTCATAGCTGCTCTGGTAGGTTTTCACAGGAATGATGGGTTCTCTAGAGAGTCCCGTATGGCTGTGTATGAATTAGTAATTGTTCCTACTCTGATGTATGGCAGTGAAACCTATGTACTGCAGAAGAAACATAGGAGTCGTTTGTGTGCTGGAGAAAGGCGTAACTTACGTGGGGTTTGTTGCAAGACATGATCTGATTGTATGAGGAATGAAGATGTATTGCAGTTGTGTGATGTAAAGCAAAATGTTTTTAGCAAGGTGGAGACCAATATGCTTCGGTGATTTCGCCATGTTGAAAGAATGAGTGATGAAATGCTTACTAAGAAAATATTTTCAGCCCAAGTGGCAGGAAGAAAAGGCAGAGGAAGGCCAAGGAAGACATGGTGGATCAGATTCAGGAGTGTCTGCATGAGAAAAAGATTATGAGTATGAAGCATAAAAGATCTTCTGTACGGCGTGTAATGGATATCAATGAAGCACGAGTTGTATGTCAAGATCGCTCTAAATGGAGAAGTTTGATACGACAACAATAAGTAAAAATATCTGGAAGTTTGTATTTCTTTTTGGAGCTAACCTCTGAATCTCAGAGAACAGCTTAGTGATAGTAGTAGATACCGATTACCAGTAATAGTTTCTGTCAGTTTCAGCAGTTCGTAATGGATCACACTCTTCTGGTCCCACAAGATACACAGCATTACCTTTGAACCATGGATATTGCCTTTTTGGCGTTGAAAGACCTGGTTCACCTAACTTAACCCATGCTTTCTGCCGTTTAGGGTTATCGTACCATATAAATTTCTCGTCGACAGTAAAGACTAGCTGATGACCATTAACCTCTACCGTCCAATTGCGGACTCCACAGGGTTAAGCGAACTCTCTCGAAATTGACAGTTAATACGATGCAAAACAAAACTTTCTTTTTTGCCTTTGAAGCAGCAATTCGCAAATGGTTTTTCGACGTTCAAGTTCTCTTTCCCGCAAAACATGTGATACCCAATTCTTTTCTTTTCTTTTTGTACCATTCCCATGACAGCTAAGCGTTGTGAAATGCATGGTTGACTAACATTTAATGCTGCTGCTAGTTCTTTTTGTGTCTGGCATGGATCATTGTTGAGTAAAGTTTCCAATTCGGCATCGGCAATATTTTTGGGTGGTCCAGAACGTTCTTTATCACTGACATCGAAATCGTTCCTTGTGAATCGTCTAAACCAATATTCACATGTTTTTATGGATGGGGAATGTTCACCATAGATTTATGACATTAAGCGATAACTGTCGGCAGCACTTTTCTTGACAATAAAGTAATGCACTAACACTTCCCGCAAATGCTGTTTTGTCGGGACGAAAGTTGCCATTTTCCACCGAGCAAAATAAATACTTCTTCGCACCTCAATCGAACGTCGTATACTGACTCTGACAGCTGGCGTCTCGTACGGCGATATCGCAGTGTTGCCACCTTAAGATACATGCGAGCAGTAATAAGTACAACACCGAACGGAAATCCCTCGAAACTTATTTATATACCCACAAAAGAAGTTCAAATTCCTATAACTGGCAACAACGTGTTAAACAATTATTATCTTTTAATTTTTATCGGAGGTTTAACGACTACCGTGAGGAACTCAATGGGCTATATAAGCAGTCTCCGGTCCCTAATTTCAGGTCACTGGTTCCAGGGAAGGTAGAGAGCCAGCGCCGTGGGACAAACACAACATCCATGCCTCACCGGGATTCGAACCCGGACCCATCTCGGACGAATGATCAGAAGCCATCGCTTAGACCGCTGCGCCACCGAGGCTGCAAAAATCTTATTCGCTTTCAAAAAAGCTTAATACAAACATCGTACATTGAATCAGTTGAGATCAACTTTAGGACATTTTGTTACAATACTTCCAAAGTTACAATATTCAGAGAAGTGTTGAACTCAATATTACAATATGAGATACAAAAATGTTTAAAAATTTCCGACAATAATAATAAAATTTTTAGAAAGATTTTGACTTATTAGAGTATTAATATGATTATTGCAGCTAGGAACCCGAAAGAAACATCTGCTGCAGTTAACTATCGTCTTCTAAGAAAAAACTGGCGCGCATAAACAAGCTATGGACAGAAGGTTATGATTTTGCTATTTGCGAAGAGATATACGTATTCGTATTCTGTAATTAAAAATCGCTGTGAAAATCATGAAATTAGTGTTTCTAAATCCAAAATAAGCAATACTATTAATAAAACAGGGGAACATTTACAAGCATTGCTTTTAACAGAAAAAAAGAACACCAAACGGATATCCAAACAAGGAACGCACTTTTACGACTATTTCAAAAACGAGGTCTCTGATCTTATAAAAAAAATATAGCGACCAAAAGATCTCTAAGTCGTTAAAAATCTGTATATCAGCTGTAAACAAGGTAATAAACAAAAATTTTATTCTGAAAAATGAAAAAACACCGCCTTTTGCATAGGCACGTGGCTGAGCGAAGAACACTGTGTAGACAACTTTATAAATATACTGTGGTTATTTATGAAGTATGAATCTACCTAAATGACTGTCACAAAAAGTCCATTTACTATCGCAAAAGAGCAGAAAAAGGTTTAGAAATTTGGTTTCAAGAATCCAAAGAAAGTTCCAGTGAAGGATTCATGATCATTGCTAGTTCCTCATAGAATGGAATATTAATATTTAGAAAAATCGAAAAGAATGTTCAAATCTATTCTACTCATTACCAAAATAATGTTTTAACTCCTTTATTTAAAGAGGAAATACTATTTCTTTATCCACAGAGATTTCGATGTGAAAAACTCCATCAGGATAAGGCTACCAATCATACATCAAAATTTACCACTCTATTTCTTGAAAAAATGCAAAAAGAGACGGATATCAAGTCCATACATTTTGCTCATATTCCTTCAAAATCCGATGATGTGTCACCAATTCACTATTGCGTATTCGGACTGCTAAAAAAGGGGCTTTCTAAAAGCCGACCTAAAATAATGATTGGACTATGGAAAACAGTAGAAAAGGAGTGGAATAAAATACCACCTCCAATTTTAAGAAATACCCTGGGATCTGCTCTTTTGCGATAGTAAATAGATGCAGGTTCATTAGAAAGAAAGGGCAATTAGATATAGCATTTAAGAAAGAAATAATTGTATTTTAAACTTTAATAGATTGCTGGAAAATCGTTCTGAATATGTGTGAGCATCCTTTTTATTTTAAAAAAGTAAAATATTATCGGATATTAAGTGAAATACAGAGAATATTTGGAATCGGAAGAAGTGAACAATGCATAGAAAACTGTGGCTTTGGTAATAGTAGTCGAACAGATAACTATTTGTAGCACGTCTTTTGTAAAAAAAAAAGAATTACTTACGGTATCACTTTGTCATTCCGTCCGTCTGTAGAAATCACATATCTGCAAATATTTGCCCAATTTGAAAAATACTGTTCGCATAATGAAACGCGAAATGTCAGAACGGTAATCCTGCTTTCAGGCGTTTTTGCGCGCATTACTTCCCCTCTAGAGGGCGTAAATGCTGATGCTATGAATTTCAAATTATGTATTTTTTATTGGAGGTTTAACGACCACCGAGAGCAACTCAATGGGCTATAAGCAGTCGCCCGTCCCCCATTTAGGGTCACTGGATCCCTGGAAGAGAGAGGCGGACAGTGCCATGAGACAAACTCAACCCCCATGCCTCACCGGTATTCGAACCCGGACCCCTTCGGACGATTGGTCACAAGCTATCGCTTAGACCACTGCGCCACCAGGGCGGTAATATTTTGTTCCTTATCATTGCTTCTAAATACCTGATTAAGAAATATTTCTTCTTGTCCATAGCATCTACAACGAAAACTACGAGTGTTGTACCGAAAGCAATGCAAAAGTGGGAGCCGCCTCGGTGGCGCAGTTGTCTAAGCGATGGCCTCTGATCATTCGCCCGAAAGGGGTCCGGGTTCGAATCCCGGTGCGGCATGGATGTTGTGCGTGTCTTACGGCCCTGTCTCTCTCCCTTCCCTGTAACCAGTGACCCTAAGTTAGGTATGGGCGACTGCTTATGGCCCATTGAGTTGCTCACGGTGGTCGCTAAAACTCCAATAAAACAAGAAAGATGACACCTAATTTTCGGGTGTAATAAGCACGTCTTTTGAATACGTTCTGACGCAAATTTAATTTATCAAAGCTATTCAAAGTCAATGAAACCGGTATGGAAAGTGATAGTATCTGACGAAAAAAATAAGTCTTTCAATCGGGTTTTTCATTCCTCAGATATTGCTGTAACCGGAATCATGAGGTGACGCCCTATGGTTGCAGACTTGTGCGTTAAGAAAAACGTTAATTTATATGAGAAACTTTCACACCGGAAACGATCTCCAACATAGAAAGAATTTTTCAAATCGGGCTCTTAGAAACACAGATATGGATAAAAATAAGACGTGATTTTACGTCCCCTCGTGGAAAAACCATGCATTATTTTACGAAGAAAGTATTCTTAAAAGGTTTTTCCATATGAGCGGTATCGGTTCAAAAAAAAAAATTAGTCGAGTTTTCAGGAGACCAGATTTTGCTACAAATAAATCAGAAGCAGAAATAAACCATTCTTTACCAAACATTAGAAATTATGTGAAAAATATTTTCCGTCAGTTCTTGTATGCGATACAGGAAGAAGTTCTCAAATCGGAGTTTTAGAAGCAGAAGTAACGCAGAAAACGCAATTTACCTTTGTGCCCCCTAGCGGAAAGTCTATGAATTACTTGAAAATTTTGAATTTACAGGAAAAACATTTCGCATTGGAAACACCATCCAACAAAGAAGGAGTTTTTCAAATCAGTCGCTTGGAAATAGAGATATTGACAAAAATAAGGCATACATCTACGTCCCCTGGCGTAGAAACCATGCTTTATTTCAAGAAGAAAATCATCCTAAAACGTTTGTCAAAATGAGTAGTATCGGTCAACAAACAACTTTTTTTTCAGTCGAGATTTTGGAAGCTCATATTTTGCTGCAAATACATCAAAGCGGATATTAAGACTTGCGCCAGCTGGTGGCCAAACCATTTTTTACAAAAATTATAAATCATGTGCAAAGGATTTTCCCATCAGAAGCTGTATCAGGAGCAGAAAAAAGTTTTCAGATAGGAGATGTAGAAGCAGAGTTGTAGCGGGGAAAGCAATTTACCTTTACACCCCTAGCGGAAAGTCTACGAATTACTTGAAAATTTTGTAATTATATTAAAAAACTATATCACAGTGGAAACACTATCCAACAAAGAAGGAATTTTTCAAATCGGACTCCAAGAAGTGGCAAAAATAAGATATATACGTCTACACCCCCTAGGGGAGAAACCATGCATTTATTACTTTAAGAAGAAAATGTTTCTAAAAAGTTTGTCGACATCAGTACCATCGGTCTACAAACGACGTTTTTTTTTCAATCGAGAATTTTAAACCTTCATATTTTGTTGCGAACACATCAGAAGCGGAAATTAAGATTTACCCAAGGCGGTCAAACTATCTTTTTTACAAAAATTAGAAATTATGTGCAAACAATTCCCATCAGGAACTGTATCTGGTGCAGAGTGAATTTTTCAAATCGGAGATTTAGAAGCAGAGATATAGGGGGAAACCCAATTTACTTCTACGCCCCCTAGCGGAAAGTCTATGAATTACTTGAAAATTTTGAAATCATATGAAAAACGTGTTACACTGAAAACACTATCCAACAAAGAACAAAGAAGGAATTTTTCAAATCGAACTGGTAGAAGTAGAGATATTCACAAAAATAAAATATACATGTACGCCCCCTGGCGGAGAAACTGTGGAATATTTTAAGAAGAAAATATTCCAAAAAGGTATATCGATGTGAGTGGGATCAGTCCACAAAATAATTGCTTCAATCGATATTTTAGAAGCTCAGAATTTATGGAAATACATCAGAAGCAAAAATTAACACTTACGCCGCCTGGTGGCTAAAGTATTCTTTACCAAAAAATTTAAATTATATGCAAAAGATTTTCCATCACGAGGTGCATCCGCTGAAGCAAAACGTTTTCAAATCGGAGTTTTAGAAGAAGAGTTATCGGGAAAATGTAATTTATTTTTACGCCCCATAGCGAAAAATCTATGCGTAATTTGAAAAAGTAACTATATCTAAAATACTGTTCGACATAAGTGGAATCGAAAGATAAAAGAATTTTTTCAATTGGATTTTCAGAAGCAAATATGTGGTATAAAACGTATTTCTGAATTCGATTCGACATCATCTGCATTTACGCCCACTAACGGCGAAATTGTACATGGTAAAAAAACGAAATAAATGATCATCATTCGCGTATTTCAAGCTTCTCAATACAAAACGAATTTTTCAAATCAGGCTAATAGTTGCAGAGATAGCGTGGGTACAGACGGACGGACTGACGGACAAATCGGTAACATGAGCACGTTCTTTTTTTACAAAAGACGTGCTAAAAAGTGGGCATAATTTTTTTTATTAAATGGCAGAGGTCGTTAAAATTGCACATGTTGGTAGAGTAACTCTTCCTCTATACAATGGTACTACTGAACATGGTTTCCATCACAAGCGATACTGTTGCGCTATCGTTGAACCCAACTCTCGAATCCTCTTAGAAAAAATTCAGGTACGAACTGTTGTACCCACTTCTTCACAGCCACTTTCACCTCTTCTGTGTCATCAAATAGTTGTTCTCCGAGACTGTCCTTCATTGGACCGAACAATTGGAAATCGGAGGGCGGCAGATATGTGCTTTACGGTGAATGGGTGACCATCCACCTGCCTAATTTGCCGATCGCCTGATTTGTTGCCAAAGGTGTGTGCGGTCTCGCGTTGTCATGGTGAATATGGATCCTTTTCAGATTCTTTTTCGGTCTCTTCCTCCTTATAGCTTCTCAAAACTTCTTAAGTGTCTCAATATACCGCTCGCTGGTCATAAAAAGCTATGCCCATTTTTGCACTACTTTCGGTACAACAGTCATATTTTGAGTGCAGTTCGTTTTTTTAAGTAATTTTTGTTTTTCTTCTGTGTCGTAAAGTTAAATTGTTATTCCCTTGATATTTTTCCTTCTAAAAGAACGAGGCAGCCCCGGTGGCGCAGTGGTCTAAGCGATGGCCTCTGATCATTCGTCCGAAAGGGGTCCGGGTTCGAATCCCGGTGAGGCATGGATGTTGTGTTTGTCTTTTGGCACTGGCTCTCTCCCTTCCCTGGAACCAGTGACCCTACATTAATGACGGGCGACTGCTTATAGCCCATTGAGTTGCTCACGGTGGTCGTTAAACCTCCAATCAAAAAAAAAAATAAGACCGATTTAAAAAAATTCTTACTGCATCGGATAGAAGACTAGGTGGGAAAATATTTGAATACCATTTCTAGTTTTTGGTAAAGTTTTGCGACTAGGGGGCGTAAGTGTATATACCTGTTCCCGATGTATCCGCAGCAATATCAGGGCTTCTAAAATTCTATTGTAACATTTTCTTTCTATATACAAGTTGAAAGACTTCGTGCAACATAACTAAATAGGCTGCAATGGAATGCCATCTTAGTACGATTTATTTTAAAAGATGAAAAACTATATGCAGGTTAAAACCTAGATGAGTACTTTCGAAGTGACACTCACTTTATCTTCAGATGTGGTGATATAAACGCCAACTCGATATCATATACACAGCCGGAAAGTGAAAAAAGAACTTCAAGAAGGAGACGTCTGATACCAACGAAATTTATTCAGCATAATAACGGAATACAGAGGATAACGTGATCAAAACATTATGGCAAAATACAGCTGTATTTGCTGGTAAACTGAAAAATAACATTTTCATGTAACATGGTTAGTACGAGGTTGAACCGCCATAAACTGCGTCACACTGTGCAATTCTGGCATGGAGTCTGTCTTACAGATGTTGGATGTAAGTTTGGAGTATTGAGTTCCAAGCATCCTTAACCTGGACGCGTAAATCGGGGATGGTCGTGGCTGGCTGTGGAGACCGGATAAGTCGTTGCCCCATAAAATCCCACATGTGCTAAATGGGGGACAAATACGGTTAACGTGCAGGCCATGGAAGTTGTCTCACACTCTGAAGTGCATGTTGCGTTGCACGTGCCGTGTGTGGGCGTGCGTTATATTGCTGGAAAACACCACGATGGACCGACCTTACAAATGGCACAACAACGGGCTGAATGATGTTGTTGATGTAGGAGGTGCTGTTTAACGTACCCGGCACAAATACTAGTTGTGTACGGGAGTGATAGCTCATCGCTCCCCACACCAGGAGACCAGGTGTAGGCCCTGTGTGTCGCTGGCGGAGGCAAGAAAGGTGGAGACGCTCCCCTGTGCGTCTGCGAACACGCATACGGCCATCGGAGGCTCCCAAGCAGAATCTGCTTTCACAGCTAAACACGACAGATCGCCGTTGCGTTCTCAAGTGCAGACGCCGGAGACACCACTGCAGCCGTTCCTGACGGTGGGATGGAGTCAGAGGTACACATACCAGAGGCACACGTGCACGTAATTCTGCGTCCAGTAGACGGTTGTGGATTGTTTGCACAGTCACCTCAGGTGCAACGGCAGCTCGAATTTGCGTCGCAGTTGATGTTCTGCTTGACAACGCCGCTCTTCTTATGCGTCTATCGGTCCGCTCATCAGTCCGTCTGTGACTCCCGGTTCCATGTCTATTCGTGTGGGAATGTTCCTCTGACCATCTACGCCACCATCGTACCACCACCGATACTTCCCGTCCAATTCGCTCCGAAATACGACGATACGACCACCCGGCCTCGCGGAGTCCGACTGGACGACCTCGCTCAAAGTCCGATAACTGCTGAAATCGTACACGTCTTCCATGTCCAGGCATTGCAGCTTCTTCAGGGTCTTCGCACGTGTCCGTACGCCGACGACTGAGTACATTCACTTCGCCGTACTCCTTAAACACCACCGACGATAATTTGCATATTATGCCGTGCTGTGGCGTAAGCGCTCACCGGTTGGTCCCGAAATTAACATCACCCCTACGTAAACGTGACCCCATTAACATATGTAAATTTTATGATCGTCCGCCAATTCCTTCTTGTTGTTATTGTTTCACTTTCCGCCAGCGTTAATACACTTGTGCACCATGGGTACCCTACAAACTGGTCACGTGGCATGACGTGGCTGTTGTGAACTTCGTATGCAAATCATGATGAGGATGATTTATGAGTGCGAGATATGTCAGAATTAAAACATGTCATACTACTTGATACAACAACCTGTCACGTAATACATGAATAAGTTGTTCCCAATCTCTAGATAACTCAAAAGGAGTGCAATCATTGCAGCATTGGTCTCCAAAGTCTGTGATATATACACTCTCCAAGCATAGTAGTTAGTGGGCAGAGGCGGGGTTGCCAGTTGTTTGGTATTTTCCCTATGTGGGTACATATCACCTGAAATAACATTCATAGCGAGGGCTGTGCTGTGTAGGTTTGCCTTTAAACTATATTTATGCTCCTGTAATCGAAAGCACACTTGTCTTTTTGTATATCCTACCTAGTTACCGATGGTTTCACCTGATTATGGATCTAGCATAGGCATATTGTACACTCCTCATTTTTGCAGCATGTCAGTTTTGCATCGAACTTTTCTAACATACGTTGACATGCATTTAGTGCTAACACCAATTCTTAGGTGATGTTTAAAACACAAGCGAGATAGTATATTACAGATGTATGATATGTATTCAATTGGGCCTATAAATTATCAGTTGTCCCTTGTGTCATTTCTGGTAATGATTGTATTAATGCTCGCCCTGACACGTGCAAAAATACGTTTGACTAAATGGGTGGAATAACCAAACCAATTGCCCAAATTGAAGATATATCTGATCTCCTGGTCAAAGAAGGACTTTGTGGTGGTATGTGTAAATGCACGGCGAAAAAAGGAATTGGAATTTCTTTTCTACTTGAATAATGCTCACCATGAAAAATGTTTTGAGAATATCTTCTACTTAAAATAATGCATATTTTTCTGCCAGGTACTGTAGATGTACATCTAATTTTTCTCGAAAATTCTATTTCTAACTATCGTATTTAAAAAATTCGTCCTTTATTGGAGAGCGTTTCTGGTGCGAAATGTTTCGCATATAGTTTCAAGAGTTTATTGACTCATAGGTTTGCCACGAGCGTGCATAAGTTCACGTTTCCGTTTTCAGCATATTTGCAGCAATATCTACGCGTCTTAGAACCAGACTGAAAAAATCATTCCCGGTCATATACTGCGAACATGCTAACTTTATGTGTGCGATTCCAGCCAAAATAGTGCCGAAATGTTCAAATTCGGGGATAAAATATTTAAGCTGTTCTTTCCATATCTCTGCTTCCAAAAATCCGAGTTAACAAATTCATTTGGAGGAATATTTTGCATAACTCGAAAGTTTTTGTATTTCATAGCTCTGGCTGTAGGTGGTAGTAGAGTGTATTTGTGTTTGCCCAGGGTATCTTCGCTACTAAAACTCCTACTGATTTTTTTTAACTTTATGCCATTTGCTACATTAAAATTGGCAACATTCTCCTCTGACAGTTTTAGATTTTCTAAAAATCAGGTTTGTGAATAGTTGGTAATATTGTTTTCTCGTGTCGGAAAAAATTTCTAAGACATTACAACCGAGAATTCGATGTCACCTTTCTTATTAAAAATAGAACAAAATATACGAAGAGATGAAAAAGCTAAAAGCCGGTCAAAGGAGAATGCCAAAATGTTGTGAAAACTCATTTATTTTTTCCAGAAAATCCCTCTTTAAATCATTCAACTTTTTAGCACGATTCACTAAGTTTCTAAACTAGCATAAATGATGTTCAAATGATTTTGACCCAGACAGTTTGTTCACCACGTCCATTCAGCATTGTCCATGCTGAATTTATGCCCTTCAAGCCTTCTTTGAGATTTAGATTTCCGAGTATGGAGGATGGCGTAATAGCTTAAACGCACAGTTACTCAGGGTTGCCCAAATTACAAGCATTGCATGCTGAGATGACCCGTTTGGCCAATTTTCTTCGCTCCTGAGCTTCAGTTGCTCGCTGATAAGTCTCAGTAAGTTAAAATAATAATCTGTTTTGTTAGAAGTACCTCATTCCAAAAAAAAAAAAAAAAAAAAAAAAAACCAGGGAAGATCAGTAGTTCTGCACTCCAGAAGACTTATGCCTTGACATTTTAGCCTACTTCTGAATTCGAAACTTTTTAGAACTGGATAAAGATGCTTCTACTTTTCGATTGTTGCTTGGTTTAGTGTCGATGCGGTGCACCCAAGAGCTTATAGTAACTAAACGCCCCAAAATTTGGTCTGTGAGATTTTTAAAATGCTGAACGACCACATGAAAGCACTTCACTCTTTCCTTTTTTTGATATGCATTCATTGTCTTCGCGACCACCGCGAAAAAAACTTCATTTCTGAATTATTAACCACAACATCTTCAGCTTGCTCATCGAAGACGCTAAATGTTGTCACAATCTGTATCAATGTCTAACTACAGTCTTGCATGATCAAGACACTAAGAGCATCTACATTTGCAGGTGCTGACACGATAAAAGGCCTTGCTCTGAGAGGACTTAATTTTAAACTGCTACTCTTGCACACTTGCATTATGCAACCGAGTTCTTGATCATGAGGTTTGAAGCACGAGATTCTCCTCATGCTTGGTGCTTGTCCTTTTGATTTTCTCTCGGAGACGGTGTCTCTAAATTGAAGAACTCAGTGCTTGATTTTCTTAACATTAGCCAACTTCAACCCTCAAACCCACTTCAATTCTCACTGTGAAGAAAAAGAATATTGTTACAAACCTGAAAGTTTCTTGAAAAGATAGCATGAGTCACAGCACAGAGCGTTGTGATATTGACTTCCACAAAAATCTTTTTTTATTGGAGGTTTAACGACCACCGTGCGCAACTCAATGAGCCATAAGCAATCGACGGTCTCTAATTCAGGGCCACTGGTGCCACGGAAGGGAGAGAGCCAGTGCCCTTAGACAAACACAACATCCACGCCTCACAGGGATTCCAACCCGGACTTCTTTTGGACGAATGATCAGAAGCCATCGCTCAGACCACTGTGTCATCCGGGCGGCCAAATCTCTTCGTGCTCTACATTGGACTGAAAACTTTTCAATCCCCCATCGTATAATGTTACATGTTGCTGTTCTGTTACAAATCATCATTGAAAAACTTGTTCATCTGGAAAAGCAGAAGTCTTATGGATAGTACTGATACCCTGTAAAGCTAAATACTCTCAGAAGAATAATAGTTTAGTGGAAGTTATGTAATCATTGAAATGCAATTTGAATTTTGGCGTCAAAACGAAAAATTATGTTTCGGGGAAACTAAAAAAAAGTACGGTCTATCCTCCGTTTAATGAATGGCTGAACATAGGTGCATTTGATATATCGTCCAATTGGAGTTCTAGGTAATCTATGCCTGATGGATTATCTAAATTATCTAAAAGCAGAGTTTCAAAGTCAGAGAGGAGATGTCTGCTCATAGAAGTAGATGAGGACGGCTGTCGTTAAGTCGTCCTCCAGGCAAAATCAAGGAATGGAAAGTTGTGGTTACCTCTACAGCAAATTAGTATACAAAGAGCTTTTGAAATGGGAATCTTTTAGTGTGTGTGGGTGGGTAAGTGTGATTTAACGACCATTCTGAGTAACTCACTGGACGATATACAGATACCACAGCCTTGAAATTTAATGTAGGCTCAACACTGAACCACCACTTCTATTCCTAAATGATGGTAACTCAGTGTTTGGTCTACTTTCAGTTGCAAGGCTGTGCTACCTAGGTGAGCAGTCTCCCGTTCCGTCTCAAATTTGGGAGCACCGTTTCCAGCGAATGGAGAGATCCACGGCCGTCAGAAAAATACACTACCTATGCCTTACCGGGATTCGAACCCGGATCCATCTCGGACAAATTATTGAAAGCCATCGCTTCCTACCACTCTGCCACCTGGGGCGGCCAGGGTTAAAAAGAGTGGGCAAAATTACGAATTCATATATGCTGCAATTCCTCCTGCAGGAAAAATATGATTTCTGAAAATAAAATATAAAATGCATCATATTGCTGACGGTTAGAACTATTCTATGTTAAAATCGTTTTTTGTTTTGTTTTTTAGTTCTAGCGATTTTCAGGTATCACTAAACTTTGAACATGAATTTATTCCACCTGAAGGGAACATTTTAAGTCAAGACAGATTCAAAACTGCATGGAAAATTTTCATTTTTGCACATCATTTTCATCATCATTGTCAACCCTTATCCATTCAGTGCTGAATGAGAGTCTCCCCAAGTTTCTTCCCCAAATGTCTGTCTTGAGCGAGGCTCCTTTCTGTCACTCCGGCATGCTTTCGAATTTCATCCACCGATATTCCACGTAGTTTTCTTCTGGGTTCTTTTCTATCCCTTAGTATCAAGTCTAATATCCCAGTTGTCTATCAGTTGTCCGTTCTTCTAGCAATATGCACAGCCCATTGACATTTCAGGGACATTACTTTGATCATGATGTTTTTCATTCTTTTCGTTTTTCCGATCCACGAGTACCTCTTCTTATCTTTTCTTGCTAACCAAACTTTTATTTTAGTTAAAGTCCACGTCCTACTGTCATTTATAGCTAAGGTCCATGTCTCTATTTCATATCACATGCAGATAAGTGTTTTTATGTTCAGACTTTCAGAAACGGCAAGATTAAATATGCGTTTACGGCAAGATTAAATATGCGTATACGTTTTGTGTCACCTATCGGGGAATTTCGCATCGTGCAAAGCAAAATATAAATAAATTAAGAAAGAAAAAAATTCATCTTTTGGTCTATGAAATGCACGAAATACTTCACCGCTACAGCATTAAGAAATATGAGTATTGTACTAGAGCAGAAGAAAGTTTAGGTCACCTAACGGGAACACTGTGAATCACGAAATTCGAAAGACCACGAATCTGCATCTTCTATATTAGCGATACCCATCGCAAAAGGAATTCTTGAAGCAATGGCCTCTGATCATTCGTCCGAAGGGGTCCGAGTTCGAATCCCGGTGAGGCATGGATGTTGTGTTTGTCTTACGGCACTGGCTCTCTCCCTTCCCTGGAACCAGTGACCCTAAATTAGGGACGGACGACTGCTTATAGCCCATTGAGTTGCTCACACGGTGGTCGCTAAAACTCCAATAAAAAAAAATGGAATTCTTGAATCCAAACAATAGATATCGATATATCATATCTTCAGACAGACGGACAAACGAACGTTGAAAGTGACAGTATAAGGCAGCCCCAGTGGCGCAGTGGTCTACGCGATGGTTTCTGATCATTCGTCCGGAAGAGGTCCGTGTTCGAATCCTGGTGAGGCATGCATGTTGTGTGCGGCCCCGGTGGCGCAGTGGTCTAAGCGATGGCATCTGATCATTCGTCCTAACGGGGTCCGGGTTCGAATCCCGGTGAGGCATGGATGTTGTGTTTGTCTTACGGCACTGGTTCTCTCCCTTTCCTGGAACCAGTGACCCTAAATTAGGGACGGGCGACTGCTTATAGCCCGTTGAGTTGCTCACGGTGGTCGTTAAACCTCCAATAAAAAAAAAAATGCATGTTGTGCTTGTGTTACGGCACTGGCTCTCTCCCTTCCCGGGAACTAGTGGCTCTAAATTAGGGACGAGCGACTGCTTATAGCCCACTGAGTTGCTCACGGTGGTCGTTAAACCTCCAATCAAAACAGTATAAGCATGTCTTTCATGCTTATACTGTTTTGATTGGAGGTTTCACGAATTTTTAAGAATATACTTTTATATGTTAGGGCACGCTTTTTTTTCTAAGAAATATACTTATATATGTTACGGGCAAATGCCAAATTCCGGAGAGATCGTGATCTGTCCTGGCAAATCGCAATGTGCCTACCAGTTTCGGACAAAGCCCGATGTACCTTGGTATTTCGGGATGTGCCAGGTCAAATCAAGGTCTTACCGATCATCTTTGGGCAAATCGTGATTCAAACAATTCAAGGGACCATCCGACGTTTATATTTCCTTCAAAGGGTTTTAATCAAATTACTGAAACATAAAATAAAAATGCAAAGAGTAATAAAATAAAAAAGGTATTGAAACTACAATTTTATTCCAAAATTTACTTTAGAATTTTTTTTAATTAGAACTTGAAACATTACGAAACAAACTTTGAAAATAAACATTACAATTTAAATTGAAGAACTTAAAAAAATGTTTATTAAAAAATTAAGAAACTACTGAAATAAATGTCTGTTCTGTAAGAAAGATGCTTAACTTAGTGAATTAAAATCATATTAAGTAAAATAATGATATTTATGTGATATGGCTAATGAATTATAAATGATGAAAAATGTTTAATGAAAAACAAAAAAATAAATAAAAACTGAAAGTAGAAAGAAATATAAACGGACTCACAGTTCATTTGTTGGTGCACGGCAGAAAGGAATGACACTTTGAATTGAATTTTATGCCGTTTGCGTCGAAGCTGCATTTTTTATTTGAACATTTCTACTTACAAGGACAGTGAGCGTATCCGTGCCTACCAGTATGAGATGTTTTACTGCTTGCTTCTCTGAAATATATATACATATATAAAAGATAGAACAGTCTGCAGAGATAAGCGATTCGAGATTTGCCCAGTGTTAAATGGTGACATCGCGATTTGCCCGACCACATCCCGATATGCAACGACAAATCGGGGTTTGCCCGAAACTAGTAAGGACATCGAAATTTTTCCGGACAGATCGATTTCGGTTTCTGCCCGTAACATATGCATGGACTGTTATTCTCTTTACTTCCGTAAAATTCATGAATCAATCTTTCATCTTTTACATATGATTCCTATATTACTCATATTAAAAGTGCTGAACTTTTTTGTTACAGAATGTTCATGATCCCGAAAACTGATTAAGTCGTCCACTATTATTTCAGATTTCCAATCATTTTTATGAGTTTCGAAGACAAAGGCAGAAACAGTGAGACAGCACGTTAAATAAAAGGTCATTAAGTAATAAAATATAGATTATTTCATTAAAAAACCTTTTATTTTTGTCTAAGGCTAATTAATATTTAAATCTTTACTTGCAGAGCCTTTTATAAAAATAAATAAGAAAGTTGGAGCATTGAAAACAAAGCTTAATATCTTGAGCAATGTCATTCCATTATTAGAGCAATACCAGCCAAAACTCATTAAAACTTACAGTTTAAAAAATAGGTGAAAGTAGATGGTTTCTTTTCGCGGAACGCAATATTTTATATGATATTTGTGTTTAAAGTCTCGACGGATTCTCTCTCTCTCTCTCTCTCTCTCTCTCTCTCTCTCTCTGTATGTATATATATATGTATGTCTCACACACATTTTATATGTCTGTGCTTTTTATATTACAGTGTATCAAAACTAAACCTAATGAATTTATTTATAATTCAGTTGAAAGTGTCTCTATCAAAAAGAGCAGCTTAGGCATCAGTTTCAGCTGAAGGAATATAATTTCCTTTAACTGCGAGGCAGTAACATAGTGAAAACCTTTGGAATTCACTAATTGTTTTCCTATCAAATTGTACGTAGTAATTATGGTAATAAATGAGCATATTAAGTTCGCCGACGTTATACAATATCAAAAGGGCAAAACCTATATACCCTTGTAATTTAAACATAGAGAGGAACACCTCAAAGAATGTTCTTTTCTTCTGTTACCAAAGAAATCACTACACTTTAAACAATTAGAGAATGCCGTCTCTTTCTGAAACCAATGCGGTCTTGTTCAGCTTCTATGTACCGAATTATTTACTGTGAATGGATTTGAGTTTGGTATTCTAAAGGCAAGTCTAGTAGACTATTAACTTTGTTCTATATCAAGCCTGAATCATTGTTATTAGTTCAACATTCCGCCCCGGAGATAACGTACTAAATGATACGAAAGAAAAACAGTCGAATGAGAGTATCCCCTCTGGACAGAAGATTTTAGTAACAGTTTGAAGGACAAAATTTATTACAAAATTTATTGGCTTGTGTCAAAAACTCAGAAAAATACAAAATCAGAGACAAAACTTTCAAAAGTAAAGGTTTTACACAAATTACAAATAGAATTCATAGATATAAATAATCTGAGAGCTAAAATTTCCTTGGTAAAGTTCTGCAGTTCATTTTTTTTCAAATATTGTGTAAATTTCAGTGAATGAAACACGGGATTACACCATTATGCAATACAAATTTGGAAGATGTGAATCCGTTTATTGGTGTAAATATGACATCGATGTTAAGTCAGATAATATCCGAAAACATGAGGACGACGAAATTTTCAAGTTTTCGGATATTATCTGACTTAACATCCATGTCATATTTACACCAATAGACGGATTCACATCTTCTAAATCTATATTGTGTACTTTTGTTCACACCTATTTAAGGGAATGCCGTTCCTCACCATTCCCCGATCATTTTCACCAATGGTTTAGAACAAAATGAAATTTAATTTATTCAACTTCTCAATAACTGCATTTTTATTGTGTACGCACTGCTCATATCCTAGGAGAAATATCTCTTACTATGATATGCCCTGTAGATATACTTCAATGTTTTCATGATTCCTTCCTCGAATTACTGCCGCTTAGAGCTCACCATTAAATGTTTTGTATTATTAACTCAATATATCCACAGATAAATAAATAAATACACACACACATAAATAAATAAGTACAAAAAACTTGGGCTAACCTTGAATCAAATCACTTTTAAATATTCAGTTCCGCTATTAGGGAACTAAACAAAGTTTTTAAAAGCACATGTGGAACATAATTTGTCGTATTTATTTACCTCATCCCCTTCAGATGACTAAAAATATATAAAAGGAAATATGTCATTTATATAATTTATGTATTTGTTCTTTGAAGATCGATTATGAGCGACAATATAGAACCACTATTTGTGACGTAATTTTCCTTCCCTTGTTTCTAAGGAGATATTGAAACAACTTTGATCTTGTGACGTAAAACAGTTCTAACGCAATATCAAGATGCTTTGCATGACATGACGTTACAGCACAAATTCACTCGGGAGTGGTTGGTGAAAACCGGGTTTTCACATTGCTATTTCCATAAGTAACATTTACGTACGAAATTACAATGTAAAAACTATGTAAGGGATACAATAAACATCTAAATTTCTCGAACAACTGCTCCTAAGCGTGCAGATGATTTCAAGGCAGACATCTATAATTGTTATTGATAAATTTTATAAATTTCCGTATGTTCTGAGTTCGATTTAATTTTACAATTTTATTACATCAAGACAGAAACTTCATCGTTCCATAAACGCAAGATAAGTCATTGTTATAAAATTTTCACTTTGATTTTCCGACAGTTTGGAAGAAACTATATGAAATGGCTGCTTTGTACTGTCTACACGCGGTTCGTGCAATTGACTGGGCGGACGACCTACTGGAAAATTGGCAACAGGATACATAGGTAATGGATTGATATTTAGGGACTAAATAAAAGCGCAATATTATTAGCCTGACTTGATACGCAAACGTTATGAATATGACATGGGTAGAATAAAAACTGTAAAATTACCTAGGCCTACGGCCGAGTAATTAACATTTTATGGGTAAGTAAATGAGCAAAATTTATAACTTGGCATGTTATGTAAATCCTTAATTCCTAAGTAAAAGCGCAGCGTTATTAAAAAACCCCACCTTTTCCGAATATAGTATGAGTCATGCTCTAATTTCTTGGTTTCGCCGAACACCGTAGTGTAAAAAATGTATTAAGTCATTTATTTTGTACGCACATATGAATTTTTATTTCCCCAAAGTGAAGTACAATTATCGCTTGCTTTATACAGAAAGTTTTCTCCATTCAATTCAATTAGAGAGTCAAGAAACAGCAATTTTTATACGGCACCTTAAACTTTTGCGGCCAGTTTACCGTGTAGCCAGTTATCTGTGTGGCCAGTTGTCCGCCCAGTCTTTCAGCCAGAAAATCGTAAATATTTCTAAATTTCTTAATGATAATGAGGTATGAGAAACAAAATGTGATACCAATTACTCAAACAGGCAGAATAAAGGAGATCTATAATTTTTCATGCAGAGCAATTTCATGGTTCTAAAACTGAATGTGACCAGTTGTCCGTGTCCAGTTGTCCATGTGGGCAGATATCCATCTGGATAGCTGTCCTGTGGCCAGTTGTCTTGTGGCCAGATCTCCATGTGGCCAATTGTCCAAAACTCGTCTCCTCCGTAAGTTCAGAAAATTACTTAAGCTAAGTCAATATAACTTAAGAAGTACAATTTATGATAATCATAATCAGCAGTAAGATCAAAGCGAATTTTAAATGTAGACACTAATTAAATTTGTTAAGTTTGACACAAACTTGCTTATCAACAGATGTGTTATTGAAGAGCTGTACTTGTGCTGATTGGCACAAGTACAGGTAACCAAAACTGATCTCCAGCAGCTGAAAATATGCACTCTTATTGTGGTCACTTGATCACAGGGCAGGTCAGTATGTGCCTCAATATTAGACGAAAAGGGGGCTTATTTGTATTATTGTATATATTTAAAATCATCCTTCAAAGCTGTGTTTCTTCCTGAAGGCAATCGGAATGGTCTTCCATTTCAGTTTATTTTTTTACGCTTTCCAACCGTAGGTTGAAGAAGCGTATATGATCCAGCTTTGTCCATCCGCACGATAACTGGCGTAAAAATGGTTCGATTTCGATGAAATTTTAGTATGTGGCAGGAGACCATCTGGAGACGTACCCTATTGAAAATGGGACAAATGGGGTCAAAGGTCACGACGCAGGAGCGGAATCATTCCACTGCCGTTATGCTCCATAACTTGCATAAATATGGTTCTATTTCAATGAAACTTTACTATGTGGTAGGGAACTACCTAGGAACAAACCCTATTGAAAATGGGACGAATGGGGTCAAAGGTCATGACGTAGGAGTGGGATCATTCCATTGCTCTTATGCGTCATAACTTGCGTAAATATGGTTCCATTTCAATGAAACTCTACTATGTGGTAGGAGACCGCCTGGGGACGAACTCTATTCAAAATGGATGAAGTGGGGTCAAAGGTCAGGACATAAGATTGGGATGCATTCCATTGCCCTTATGCGTCATAACTTGCGTAAAAATGGTTCGATTTCGATGAAATTTCAGTATGTAGTAGGGGACCACCTAACGATGAACCCTATTGAAAATGGACGAAATGTGGTCAAAGGTCAGGACATAGGATTGCGATCCTTTCCATTGCCCTTATCCCATATTATTAAGGTGGACGTCGCCGACCCGGTGGCGCAGTGGTCTAAGGCGTTGGCCTCTGATCATTCGTCCGTAAGGGGTCCGGGTTCGAATCCCGGTCAGGCATGGATGTTGTGTTTGTCTTACGGCACTGGCTCTCTCCCTTCCCTGGAACCAGTGACCCTAAATTCGGGACGGGCGACTGCTTATAGCCCATTGAGTTGCTCACGGCGGTCGTTAAACCTCCAATCAAAAAAAAAAAAAAAAAAAAAAAAAAAAAGGTGGACGTCAAGTAATTTTGCTTCCGATACTTCCAATGGAAAATGTTTTGTACACATTTCCTTCAAAATTAATGTGTTCCCAAGGATGAAAATTTGAACATCGATTAAAATAACTTCATATTATAACTTGGAAAACTTAATATGTTCTAAAACATAACCATAATCATATTAAAAATCAATAACTTTTTATTTGGTGGTGTTGAAACCAGAGAAAAGATGACGCGACCTGTACTTTGACGACGTCAGTAGACAAAAAAATGTTGGAATGCATAATTACGGTTATGGTTTAGAAAATATTAAGTATTCCAAGTTATGAAATGAAGCTATTGTAATCAATGTTCAAATTTTCATCCTTGTAAACGCATTAATTGTCCAGAAAAAAGATGGCGTGACCTGTGTTTTCATGACGTCAGTAGACAAACAAGTGTTGAATTGCATAATTATGGTTATGTTTTAGAAAATATTAAGTATTGCAAGTTATAAAATGAAGATATTTTAATCTAGGTTCAAATTTTTCTTCCTTGGGAACGCTTTATATGTAAAGAAAATGTGTGCAGAAGTTTTTCCATTAGAAGTATAGGAAGCAAAATTACTTGACGTCCACCTTAAAGTAGCAATTCTTGTATGTATGTATGTACATTTTATTTTGAAAACGGCTCTAAGAAGTTTGATGAAAGTCGTTAACCTACCATTTTCTGGTACTAGAAATCAATTTAACTTGATCTCGACTTTAGGAGAATTCGTTCAGTGGGTTAAATAACCACCCCGAATTATAACGGTTTTAGTGATGGCGTTGTTCCATTATTCCATTAATGTTACCAATGCTTAGAAATCTTATGACGTCACTCTCGCGTTTGAGAATATTGGCGCGCGGTCACGCCATCTGTCTCATTAACGTCACACGTTGTGTGCGTATGTTGTCTACACAATAACTCGTGTAACAATCGTTCGATTTCGATGAAATTTTAGTATCTGGTAGGGGATCACCTGGGAAGGTACCCTATTTAAAGTGAACGAAATGGAGTCAAAGGTCAGCACATAGGAGCGGGATCCATTCCACTGCTGTTATGCGTCATAACTAACGTAAAAAAGGTTCGATTTCGATGAAATTTTTGTATGTGGTAGAAGACCACCTTGCGACAAACCTTATTGAAAATGGGCGAAATGGGGTCAAAGGTCAGGACATAGAAGCGGAATCACTTCCATCGCCATTATGCGTCATAACTTACGTAAAAATGCTTCGATTTGGATGAAATGTTAGTATGTTGTGGGGTCTTGCCTGGGGACGAATTTTATTGAAAATGGGCGAAATGGGGTCAAAGGTTAGGACACAGGAGCGGGATCTATTCCATAGCCTTTATGCATCATAACTTACGTAAAAATGCTTCGATTACGACAAAACTTTATCATGTTATTTCGGAGGTATACGAAACCGGTTCTGTTAAATATCATCGAAATGGAATCAAAGGTCAGGGCACAGGACCGAGATTTATTCCACAGCCATTATTTTCATAACTTGAGTGATAACTTGAGTAATGATTTCTGTTATGTTGGAAAGCTTATTATAATCAATGCATTGCATGATTTTACTAACTTGTTTTTTTTTAATTGGTGGTTTAACGATCACCGTGAGCAACTCAATGGGCTATAAGCAGTCACCCGTCCCTAATTTAAGGTCACTGGTTCCAGGGAAGGGAGAGAGCCAGTGCCGTAAGACAAACACAGCATCCATGTCTCATCGGAATTCGAACCGGACCCCTTTCAGACCAATGATCAGAGGCCATCGCTTAGACCTCTGCACCACCGGGGCGGCTAATTTCAGTTTAAACTGCGTTTCACACAATGCTTCAACGCTTTCCAGGCCTCCCTCGTAATTAACAAAACTAAATATAATATTTTATTTAAAATGTAATAATTACATACAGACTAAAGTATGTATAAATTATTTCGCAAGCCAAAACACCAGGAAAAATATTATAAGTGTTTCTTTGTTTTTGATATTTAAAAATCATTAGTGAAAATGCGTTAAAACGACAATTCAATCATACATACAAAACCTATGCAAAGTAAATTTTATTCCTTACTGCCTTTAAATTATTTTCTTCTCTATAAGTAATGTTTTGAACAGCTGAGAGAGAAATAACGGTCATAATGTGAATAACGTAAAATTATTTTTTTCTTCACCGTTTTAACATGCTATGATGGTATTAATTACACATTCTGGATTGTTCTGATAAAATATTTTCTTTAAAAATACTGAATGCTTACTTCTCATGATGTCTCTTCCCTGCAATTGTACAATAAAAGCTGTATTATTTAACCACACTCAAACCCCTTTATAAAAGACCATAAAATATAAAGCACTAGCTTTATTACCCGGCTTTGCCAGGGATTTCAACTTTATCGAGCAAACATTCAATGTTTACTTTATTTTGGTTTGACTCACCAATAATGCTTAACCTAGAAATTCCATAAACCAATGCTTGACCTAGAAATTCTAGCATTAAGGTGGTTCCACCTGATATCTTTGCCTTATGTTTCCAATGGTAAAACTTTTGTACATATTTTTTTTCGCAATTAATACACTGCTGGACAATTGCTAAGGACGGATCAAAAACGGCTATTAAGCGCATAAAAAAGTATGTGTGGTTGGATGCCAAGTGAAATAAAATGTCAGAATGCTAGGACATTACAAGAAAGACAATTTATTGTGCTCTGAAATCCAGAAGGATTTGGAACGTGTTCAAGGGACAAACAGGCCATTTTGTGCAGAATACGTAAACGTGAAAAAAATGCATTTACCGTCCGCAGGCATTCCGGCGTAAGATGTCAATACGGGATATGGCCTCCATGGAGGGCGATGCAAGATTCCACACGTCAAGTCATGCTTTGCACAACATTATCAAGCAGCTGTTGGGGTAATTTATCCCATTCCTCTGTCAGTGCACGGATGAGGGTGTCCTTGTTTATTGGAGGGCATTTACGACCAGCAAGACTCCTCACCAAAGCATCCCACACATTTTCAATGGGATTCAGATCTGGAAAACGTGCTGGCCATACGAGGCGTTGAATATCCTCGCTCTCAAGACACTCCTGGACAGCGACTGTTCGATGACATGTTGCGTTGTCGTCCATGAAAATGAATTTATCACCGACAGTACCACGGAACATGCGGACATGAGGTAGCAGAACATCATTAATGTATCGTTGGCCAGTCATAGTCCCAGTTAGAAGCAAATAGAGGGATGTACGGCCATTGATCATGATGCCAGCCTATACCATGACACTACATGTCGGATATCGGTCCCTTTCCTGTATGTTTGCTGGACAATATGCAGCACCACTATCACGCCAGATCAGTTGTCGTCGACAATCAGACGATAGACTGTATCTACTCTCGTCTGAGAAGAGGACAGCAGACCAGTCGTTAACAGTCCAATTGCGATGCTGATGGCACCATTGCAAACGGGCGGTACGGTGACGTCTGGAGAATTGGATGCACGCAACAGGACTGCGGGCGTATAGTCCTCCTTCATGCAAACGTCTGGCGACAGTTTTTCGGGAGATCTGCTTGCCAGTAGCAGCCATAAACTGATTTGCTACCTCACTAGCTGTGCTGCGCCGGTGTCTTTTTGTTGATAGCACTATGTACCGATTTTCTGCAGGTGTCGTGCTGCGAACACGACCTCCTCCCGTGACGTTTGCTACACTCTCCATTTGTTTGAAATGATTTCCAAAGCCTTGAAACAACACTGTGGCTGACGTTGAACACCCTGGCAACATCTGTTATTTTTCACCCTTCTTCAATCTTGCCAATAATACGGCCACGCGTAAAATCATCTAGGTGATGTCGGGAAGACATACTGAAAATGTCAAGTTCGTCAATTGATTCTTTCCTTTTCAATTTTGCGTTTGAACAACAACGGTCAATACGCGTCAAATCCTTTATATCTCTTATCAGCGCTATGACGTCACGAACAAGTTCGGCAATCCAAAATTTGCATACGCACAACACGTCTTACTGTATCCCGCACTTATGCTAATTTCCACATTTTCCTGCCTTCCATTTTATGTTTGCTATCGTTGCCATTGTCATCCGTCCTTAGCAATTGTCCGGCAGTGTATATTCCCAATGACGAAAATTTGCACATCGATAAAACTAACTCTAAGTTATAGCGTGGGATAATTTGTACTTGCTAAAACATAACCATAATTATTTTTAAAATCAGGCAGTTTTCTTTCAGCAATGTTCAGACCTATTAATAGATGGCGCGATCTGTCTATTGATGACGTCAGTAGACAACGAAATATTGGATTGCTTAATAATAGTTGCGTTTTAGCAAACATTAAGCTACAGCATGCTACAACTTAGAGTTTGTTTTATCGATGTGCAAATTTTCATTCTTGGGAATACACTAATTGTGAAGAAAATATGTACAGAAGTTTTACCATTGGAAACATAAGGCAGATATTTAAAGTGGCGCCACCTTAATGAGCTTTACAAATTTCATGATGCCAGAGTTCGCCGTTCGATAGTTTTTGAGTTCGGCGTTTAAAAGTTATTGAACGCTTGAGAGTTTCTGAGTTCATCTTTCGAGAGGTATTTAACACGCGCTGAAGATACATAACGTTAGTACACTTTTCCAATTATAAGAATCTTCGACTGAACAAAATTCGTTAACAATACATGTCATTATTCAGACATGATGTAAAACACAGTACGCCTTCTATACATTTATGTGGCATCGAATCACCTGAAAACTTAATAATTAACTCATAACTCGACAAGGTAACAACGTAGAAAGCTGAAAATAATTGTGTTGACCTAGAAATTCCAGCATTAATAAGCTGTGCAAATTTCATGATCTCAAAGTTCGGCCTTCGAGAGTTTTTGCTCTTTCAGACAAACAGACACAAGGATTTTCTGTTTTATAGTTAAGATTAGAAAGGTTAAATATTATTTAATCAGAAAGTGGAAACGCCTCCCTTGTGGCGCAGTGGTCTAAGCTCTGGCTTCTGATCATTCGTCCAAGTCGGGTACAGGTTCGAATCTCGGTGAGGCATGGATGCTGTGTTTTTCTTATGGCACTGGCTCTCTCCCTTCCCTATAAGCAGTGGCCATAAATTAGCAATGGGTGACGTTCGTATCCCATTGAGTTGCTCACGGTCGTCGTTAAACCTCCAATAATAATTAAAAAAAAAAAAAAAAAGATGACTTTCACCTTGCGTTATTTCCTAAGTAGATGATAAAATCCTTAGAGTCTGTTTGTACTTCGAAATCTGAAGCACCTATTTACGCCTTTAGAACCTGGAATTAGAACCTACAGTGTACTGATTCATATCCAAATGGGTAAATCATTCGCAAACCGGAAATAAATCTTTTAATCCGCTGTAATAAAGAAAGCAATTCAAAACCCCTTCCCATTTCATTAAGAAGACAAAAGGATATCTATTTTCACAGTAGATGAATTACGTATGATGCCAAGACCGATTATAAATTATAATAACTGACCCGGAGATTTTCGCTCAGATAAATGTAAAAAAATTGTTTATAAATGTTCCACAAAATTGTGATGCCTGTGTGTTTTATGGCTGCTCTTGTGGGTACGACCCTAAATATCTTCTTTGTTTCAACGTGTCGCTGAAATGGCAGAACGTACAAAGCTTTTGTTAACTGGATGAAATATTAGAGATGGTTTTAACACTGTCTTTGTGGGAAAATGATTAGGCAAATAAGTTGCTTGTTCTTATCTCGTTTTAGAGAAACTAATAAACAAGAAGTCTTGTATAACACATCCTCATACTACTTTTCAAACAATGGCGATCTCAACATTTAGTAATCTTTTAGGAATCATTTCTTTGTTAAATAAATTATCCCAAAGGTCTTTTGAAGAAATAATGAAAAAAATTGTTTTTATTACTAGTGAAAAAAATTTTGAAAAAAAATGAAAAAAATTGTTTTTATTCATATATTATGCAATGCGTCATGTTTTTAAATACCACCTCAACGCTATAACAGAATATAACACAGGAATGTACTTAGAAGAGTAAAGAAGTAATATAAAATACGAACTTACAGGACACAATATTGATGTACAATACTTTTTACAAAAAATGTAGATTTAGATATTGATGGGCTGGATTTAGAAGTAACTAATGCCTGCGTCTACCTAGCTATCAAGCAAAAGCCACAACAATGGAGAAATTTATAGGAAAATAAGAAATTTGTCTGGATTGTATTAGGTGTACAAATGAGTTTTAAAGCGTTTTAAAAAAATGCAACATGTAATTTGAGAGAAAACAATAATAACTTTACGAATCAAAATATGCGCCGCCATTATCTATCACCTTCCGAAATCGGTCGGGCAGCTGACGTATTCCAGCCATAAAGAATACTTCGTCGTGTGACGCGATGAAGTCGTCAACCCATTTTTGTACTTCGTCACATGTCCGGAACCGGATAGTAGACAAATCATGTTGCATCGATTGGAACAAATGATAATCTGAAGGGGCTATGTCGGGACTATACGCTTGGTGCTCCAAAACTTCCCAGCCGAGCGTCAATAACGTTTCCTTGAGCGATTTCGCGACATGCGGCCTATCGTCGTCATGCAGTAATTTCACGGAACTCAACTTTGCCTGTGAATTGACGTCTCCAACATATTTCCTGGTTCAATCACATCAATTGTTGCTTGTAGCGATCAGCAGCAACAGCTTGATCCTCTTTCAAAATTCGTAATAGAGCACACCCTTCAAATCCCACCAGGTGCACATCAGAACTTTCTTGAAGTGAATATTGCGTTTCGGTTCGGAAGTGGTTGCTTCACGGGGGTCTACCCAGTGATTTTCAGCACGTCTTTTGTAAAAAAAGATCGTGCTTATGTTACCGGTTTGTCCGTCCGTCTGCCTGTACCCACGATATCTCAGCAATTATTGGTTCGATTTGAAAAATTATTTCTGCATTGTAAATCTTGAAATATGCGAATGATGATCCTGTATTTTTTTTTTTTTTTTTTACGACGTGCAATTTCACCGCTAGAAGGCGTAAATGCAGACGATGCCGAATTCAAAAGTACGTTTTATTCCACATATTTGCTTTTAAGCATCCGACTTAAAAAAAAATTATCTTTGGATTCCATTTATATCGAAGAGTACTTTAGATATAGTTACTTTTTCAAATTACGCACAGATTTTCCGCTAGAGGGCGTAAAAGTAAATTACAATTTTCCCGATAATTCTTCTTCTAAAACTCCGATTTGAAAAACGTTTTCTTCAGCGGATACACCTCCTGATGGAAACAATTTTGCATATAATTTCAAATTTTTGGTGAAAAATACTTTGGCCACCAGGGGGCGTAAGTGTTAATTTTTGCATCTGATGTATTTGCCATAAAATCTGAGTTTCTGAACCATCGATTGAAAAAATTATTTCGTGGACTGATGCCACTCTATCTATGTGAATGGAATATTTTCTTCTTAAAATATTCCACTGTTTCACCGCCAGGGGGCGTAGATATATATCTTATTTTCGTCAATATCTATTCTTCTAGGAGTCCGATTTGAAAAATTTCATCTTTGTTGGATATTGTTTTCTGTGCGACATGTTTTTCATATAATTTCAAAATTTTCAAGTAATTCATAGACTTTCCGCTAAGGGGCGATGTGGTAAATTGCGTTTACCCCTCTATCTCTGGTTCTAAATCTCCGATTTGAAAAATTCTTTCTGCACTGGATACAGCTCCTAATGGGAAATCGTTTGCACATAACTTCTAATTTTTGTAAAAAATGGTTTGGCCATCAGGTGGCATAAGTGTTAATTTCTACTTCTGAAGTATTTGCAGCAAAATATGAGCTTCTAAAATCTTGATGGAAAAAAGTCGTTTGTTGACCGATACTACTCATGTCGACAAGCTTTTTAGGAACATTTTCTTCTTGAAGTAATGCATGGTTTCTACGCCAGGGGGCGTGAATGTATATCTTTTCTTTGTCAATATCTCTACTTCAATGAGTCCGATTTGAGAAATTCCTTCCCTGTTGGATAGAATTTCCGATGCTAGATGTTTTTCATATAAATTCAAAATTTTCAAGTAAATCATAGACTTTCCTCTAGGGGATACAAAGATAAATTGCGTTTTCTGCGTTATTTCTGCTTCTAAAACTCCGGTTTGAAAAATTCTTCCTGTATCGCATACAAGACCTGATGGAAAATATGTTTCACATAATTTCTAATGTTTGGTAAAGAATGGTTTGGCCATCAGGGGGCATAAGTGTTAATTTCTGCTTCTGATATATTTGTAGCAAAATTTGGGCTCCTGAAAACTGGACAACATTTTTTTCTTGGACTGATACCGCTGATATGGAAAAATCCTTTTGAGAATACTTTCTTCCTAAAATAATGCATGGTTTTCCCACCAGGGGACGTAAAGTCACATCTTATTTTTGTCGATATCTCTGTTTCTAAGAGTCCGATTTGAAAAATTCTTTCTGTGTTGGAGAGCCTTTCCGGTGAGAAATCTTTTTCATATAAATTCATGTTTTTCTGAACGCACAAGTTAGCACAAGTCTGCAAAGGGCGTAAGCTCACGATTCCGTTTACAGCAATATCTGAGGGATTAAAAACCCTATTGTAAATTTTGTTTCTTCCGTCAGATATTATTGTTTTCCATACCGGTTCCACTGATTTTGAATAGCTTTGATAAATTTAATTTGCGTCAGAACGTATTCAAAAGACGTGCTTATTACACCCGAAAATTCGGTGTCATCTTTCTTGTTGCGTTTGGCATTGTCGCACCATATCTACTTTTCATCACCCGTAACGATTTTCCACGGGAAAGACTTTCTGTGTTGAGTTTTCAACAGATTCAAACACTTCATGATACGCTCATCCTTGTTCCTGTGGTTCAGGTCATGTGGCACCCATTTTCCTTCCCCCTGAATCTTTCCCATTGCGCGTGAACGATTGACAATGGTTTGTTGAGTTACCCCCAGTTGTTCAGCTAGTTCCTTTTGCATTTGCTTATGTGCAACTTTCTGCGGGGCGCCGCTACGTTCTCGATCGCTAACATCAAAATCACCTGCTTTAAACCGTCAAAACCAAAACTCACACGTGCTTTTCGATACAATATTCTCCCCCAGAACAGAACAGATCGATGCACATGCTTTTGCAGCACGTTTTCCTTTATGAAAGTCGTAACGAATACAGTGTCGAATAAATGCAGTATCGAATGCCATCTTTCACCTACCGATGTGCAAGAGCGTTTGACTGTTGGAAAAACTTCTGTGTTACATTTTATACTCTGGACCAGTTACGGTCACATGACAACAACGCAGGGGAATGTCGATATGTAAATTAGCAGTGCACGTCACACAAAAGACGCTTTCAAACTTATTTGTGCACATAATATTTGATATAATTAGATTTTTCAAGAGCAATTTATCATGTTTTCAAAGAAAGGTTTTGGTGTAACTTATAATCTAATTTGCCTTTCCTTTTTTATTCCCATATCTATTTAAATTTTGTCTCGTTCTACTTAAACGGTTTCTAAACTTAATGCCACATTTTGCTCTTGAGTCAATGATTTATGGCAACCTGAACTGAAGTCAGAAGTAGAATGATGTATTAGAAAAACTGATATAAGAATGATACTTACAACATATGTCTGCTTGCTTTCGCTTTCGGTGGCGTTCTAACTTTCGTCAAATGTTTTCCAGTTCCAAAATAGCACAGATTTGTAATTTAACGTAGGCCCAATACTGAGCCACCGTCTTTCAGGATTAGAATACGGTGGCTCAGTGTTGGGCTTACGTTAAATTGCAAGGCTTTGCTACCTTGGCTGAGTTCGGTCAAAGAACCATTTCCTGAACATACAGGGTAATTCAAAATGATTCATCCGATTTCAAATTACTGTACTTTATGTGTTTCTAAATATATAGCGTTTAAATGTACATAGGATAAAGGAAAAACTGTCCAAATTTTGTTTTCATACCTTATAAATGTTCTATGGGACTTCCGTTGCTCCGGCGATCTACGTCGAAGCGATAATCAAATTCCTGCCATAGGTGATCACGCATGTCTGATGTCAACGACTGCAGAACATTATGCAACCTTTGAGTCTATCTGCAAAGTTTGCAAACTTTGAGTCTATCTAGCGTTGTGGACAATGGTGACACCTGTAGAGTGCCTTGTCGTCGTGTCCACAGCGACCAATATAGCGCTTAGGAAGCTGTTCGTTAAGCTAAGGGCGAACATCCAGATGTCAATGCGACGGCGCTTCATCGAGCTGAAAGATGCAGTAGCGTGAACCTTCATTTAATTGCGAAAATTGTCATATCTCCGACTTATCTAAATACAATTGTCCTATTACTGTTTGTTCCGGGAAGAAGAAAGGGCCGTAAAACTTTGCTGGAGAAACCGCAGAGCACACACTGAGTTTAGGTGAGTCGCGCTCAGTTTCAATTACTACATGTGGGCTTTCCTTGCCCCTCATGCTAATGTTGTGAAGGTTGACCTTTGCCACTTAAATGGAATCTTGCTTTGCCACTAAACACCAGGAGTGAAGCAAATTCGTCTTTCTCCATCGCCTCCTACATGAATAGCTCAGTCGCTGATTTTTATCATCTGGCTTTAGGACCAGCAACAGTTTTGCACAGACATCCGTTTTTCACGAATTGCTGATACCACCGAACAATGCTCTCAGCACCGAGCGGATCGATTTTGTAATGTTTGCGAAAAGCTCGCGGCACAGTATATGATTTGCACTTCGCAAATTCCAGGACACAAAACATTTTCATGTGGAGTAGTGGGAGCATGTCCGGTGCGTAACTGGAAGACACTGGGTTCGATTCCCGGTGGCGACCAATGAGAATTTTTCCGTGACTCACTTATAAACGTGGAAAGAGCGAAGACCTTTATTTGATGTTTCTGGTCCACGTCAATATCTGTATTAATTATTCATTCGCCTTCTAATTATTTGCTTAATTGCTGCTTACCATCTTTGGTGAATCCCCGGCATTGTGCGGGGCTATAAGAAGCAATCTGCCAATTGGCTTGGCAGTTAGTGTATGTGAGTCTGGAGGAATTCGAGGCCGCTGTGGTGTAGTGGAAGCATATCCGGCGCGTAACTGGAAGACCCTGGATTCGATTCCCGGTGGCGGCCAATGAGAATTTTTCCGTGACTTACTTATAAACGTGGAAAGAGCGATGACTTCTATTTGATGATGACAGTGACTGATTGTTTATTTATTTATTTAATTTGCGGTCATATGTATTCGATCTAGTATGTATCAGAAATAAGGTAAATATACCTATTTGTTAGTATTTTTTGCAGATATTCTTTTTTACTTGAGTATGTGTGTACATTTTTTCTGATTCCTAAAAACGCAACCTCGAGTTGGGGTGCGCGTTACATTCGAGGGCGCGTTACATTCGAATAAACGCGGTACTTTCTCGGATTTCGACTTTTGTGCATTTTAGATATACTATTTTGAAGATTATTCTGGACTGGAAAGCGTTCAAAAAATTCTATTACTCTCTAAGCCTGATTTATTTATATTTTTTTCGAATAGAAAGCCAGGGAGCAGTTCTGAGTATATTTCAGATAGTAGTATGGGAAATCAATTCGAACAAACTCTCGGGAAATCAAACGACCAAGAAGAGAAGAATAAGGTCTATTTTCAGTGGAATAATATTATCTGTTATGAAAACTAACAAAACTAAGGTAAATTTGAAAACCGAATGGAATATACCTGTATACAAAAAAGTCAGGATTTTATATGAAATATTTGCGAGGATTATTCATCAGGAGTTTACGATGTCCTGATCCTGGTATAATGAGATTACGTAGAAGCCTTTGTTGAGTATCTGAGATATAATGTACAGTTTTTATAAATGGAGTTTCAGATTTCTGGTTTTCCAATTCTGCCGAATAAATGGCAGATGAAGTTAGATGCATATACATGCATTTGTGTTCCATTAATAAAATTCTGATACATTAAATTTTCTTTATATGAGAAACATTATCAAACTTTCGTAAAGGTATCAATACAAACAAGAGTTTGTTTTCTTTTATAGACTGAATTCATCTTTCAAGTCTTTCGATCTTGAGTATAAGGTTGCATCTTGGAAACCTAAAGGAAGAAAAACCTGCCAACTTAATTTTCGGTTTTTTTTTATGAACTTCCTAACATTTTTTTTTTTTTTTTTTTTTTTTTTTTTTTGTATTTGAGTAAAAGCTGCAACTTAAATGAAGGAATTACAGTACTGCGCCATTTTACGCGGGGGTTAATTTCCGACTAGACCGCGTAAAGCCGAAATAGCGTGTATTCAAAACCAGCAATAATAAAACTACATACAATAAATCACTTTACACGCTTTTTTTTTCGTTACATATGTACCGTATTATTCGCTTACATATATCTATTACATTATAATGTGTATTTTACAAAGAACAATGTATACGTACTTCTGTAACAGTTACAGTTGAAATATGAGATACTATGATGCAAATCCTTATGCAAACCTACCTAATCGCTGCCTTCACTACGTAACACCACTGCGGGTCTTCAAAGCTGAGGTCTAAAGCTGATGCATTAGGTGCAGTAGTTGGAGACTATGGGCGCGGCAATGGGAAACCAGTAAAATTAGTTTTTATTCTGGAAAAACATCGTTATCGGCAACTGTTGCAGCTGCGTCTTTAGCTGCTGAAAAATCTCGTAATACGGCATTAAAGAGTCCGCAATACTTCGGTTTATTTTAAGAAGGCTACCTTCCGTAGAGGGATCATAGTTAGAAATTAAATATTTCAAGTGCTTTGCTGCTTGGAGAATTTCGGCAAACTTGTGCAGATTACCGCTGGTAGTTTCATCTTGTTCGTCGGCGTCGTAATCATCATCTTCGTCCGAGGAAGTTTTCACAAGTTGTTCTAACTCTTCATTTGTCAACGGTTCTTGATGTCCAGTGAAATCTGTCATTTCTTTTTCCAGAATATCGACTAAGTCTACATTCGTTTTTTTTAAAGGAAAACCTTTAAAATCATTGACACAGTCGCACCACAGGGCCACGCATTAATTAATTCTTTCGTAGCTCCATGCCCCGTGTGATATGTATCTAGCAGTGCGGCTGACCGCATATAATTGACTCCGCGTAAAATGAGGCACCACTGTCCTGCTAAACAAGTTATTTTATCTGTGTTTAGGGTCACCAGTCAAATTTTACCACAAGACTAACTCATGTCAGCCACATAACAACTGTTGCAAAGGAGGAAAGACGCCTTGCAGTGGTTTAAGCGATGACTTCTGATCATTCGTCCGAGATGGGTCCGGGTTCGAATCCCTGTGAAGCATGGATGTTGTGTTTGTCTTATGGCACTGGATCTCTCCCTTCTTTGGAACCAGTGGTACTAAATTAGGGACGGGCGACTGTTTATAGACCACTGAGTTGCTCAAGGTGGCCGTTAAACCTCCAATCAAAATAAAACAAGTTAGTAAAATCATGCAATGCATTGATTATGATACGCTTTCCAACATACCAGAAATTATTACCCAAGTAATGTAAATAATGGCTGTTTAATAAATCTCGCTCCTGTGTCCTGAACGTTGACCCCATTTCGATGATATATAACAGAACCGGTTCAGTATACCTCAGGAATAGCATACTAAAGGTTTGTCGCAATAGAAGCAGTTTTACGCAAGTTATGAGAATAATGGATGTGGAATAAATCTTGCTTTTGTGCAATGACCTTTGACCCCATTTCATTTATATTCAACAGAATCGGTTCACTATACCTCCGGAACAACATGATGACGTTTTGTCGCAATCGAAGCATTTTTAGGTAAGTTATGATGCACAAGGGCAATGGAATGGATTCCACTCCAGTGTCCTGACCTTTAACCCCATTTCGCCCATTTACAATAGGGTTTGTGCCCAGGTGGTTCCCTACCACATACTAAATTTTTTCGAAATCGAACTATATTTACGCATGTTATGACGCATAAAGGCAATGGAATGGATCCCGCTTTTATGTCTTGACCTTTGACCCCATTTCGCCCATTTTCAATAGGTTTTGTCCCCAGGTTTCGCCCATTTTCAATAGGTTTTGTCCCAGATATGTGTCCCTACCACATACTAACATTTATCGAAATCGAACCATTTTTACGCAAGTTATGATGTATAAAGGCAATGGAATGAATCCAGCTCCTATGTCCTGACCTTTGACCCTGTTTCTCCCATTTTCAATAGGGATCGTCCCCAGGTGGTTCCCTACTACATACTAAAATTTCATCCAAATCGAACCATTTTTACGCAAGTTATGACGCATAAGAGAAATGGAATGAATCCCGCTCCTATGTCCTGACCTTTGACCCTGTTTCTCAAATTTTTAATAGGGTTCGTCCCCAGGTGGTCTCCTACCACATACTAAAATTTCGTCTAAATCAAACCATTTTCACGTGAGTTACCGAGCGGACGGGCAAAGCTGGAGCATATACGCTTCTCCAACCTACGGTTGGAAAACGTAAAAGAAAAAAGGAAAACTCCTAAGTCATTTGGGAGAAAACAATATACACTGAAAACGACAAATTATTACGTACACCCACCTAATAGTGCGTGGCACCGACTTCTGCACACAGAAAAGCACCCAAACGTCGTGGTACGGACGCAATGAGGTTCCGAAACACAGACTCTGGTATCGCTGACCAACCGTCTAAGAGTGCTTGGGGTACAGCAGGCAGAGATGTAGGTGGGAATGGTTGATCATGAACAGCTCGTTCCAATATGTCCCATAAATTCTTTATGGGGTTGATGTCCTGTGAGCTAGGGTGCCATGCGAGTGTGCTAGGCTCACTGCTATGCTCCTGGAGCCAATCATTCGCCACGATGGGCCTTCACAAACTGCAGCCGAATCATGCGATGTTGTGCCATTAACATCAGGACACGATGTGGTCGTAGACTGCCCCAGCCGAGTTGAGCTATGTGTCGACCGATTGTCTTTGAGCATAGGCTTGTGGATACTTCTTCATTAAATTAGGATATGATTTGCTGCATACAAGCCTTCCGATTCGTCTGTACGATGCGGGCCAATCGTCGGCGTCCTCAATCATCCAATGCACTTTTATGGCCACATTTTATACGACTGTTAGCAGTTTTGCCGGATTTCATGTACTCCTGATACACACATGCTATGGTTTATCGCGGAATTCCTAAATCCGGCATTCCTGGCTCCCTCTACGTGACCTCGGTCAAACTCACTTAAGTCTCGTCCTCTACCCATGCTGGCATTTGACGGAATGTATTCCTGTGCTGAACGCAGCCAGGCGCTTTCATGTAGGACTTCCGTCCACAAAGAAGATTTATGGATTGATTGTAAAGGATTTTAGGAAGGGAGTGTCTGACCATAGGTCTTAAACAACCCTTAGAAATAGGAAGCTAGGAGATTTAGGGCTAGAGTGCCCGATAGCAAAGTGACACAGAAGCGAAGTAGAAAGGGAAGGAAGACGCCCTTATTTATTACCGGTGGGCCAGTACCCAGGGTCCGAGGGCTTAACTTGCCCATCCGACGCAAGGCGGGTATTTAGTGGATCGAGCGTTCGTATCAGCCTAGGATCGAACCTGAGGTCTTTTCCCTGGCAGTCACGAACGTTGTCCACTAGGCCACCCGCGGCCCTGTCCACAAAGAAGTTTTAGGCCCAAACCACCTAGAGTGGGTCCGCCTTTTTATACTCCTGTGCTTACTGACTCACTCTATTTACAGCCCCAGCTGGTTTTCCTTCACACCGCGATTTGCTGCTGTCCTGCTGCTTTCCGTATTTTCACCGAGGTGTGCGTAATAATTTGTCATTTCAGTGTACATTTCAACAATATTCTGATCGAAAGCTCGTGAAACCTCATTTCCACGACGTGACGAAAGAAATTTTACTTCGAAAAATTTCAAGGATAAAGCTGCAAAGATTGGATTAAGAGTCTGGCTTAATTAGAGATAAATGTAACATGCCAAAAAATTATCAAATGCCAGCCAATAGCAGCGTTTACAAATTTTTCTACGTTACATTGAATAAAGGATAAATGATTATTGGTAAAAACATCTTTTTGTAAACTGAGTTGTGTTTTAAATACCTTATGTTCTTATCAAAGATTAATCTTTAATGTGAGGTTCAGAGAAATTGCGGAATAAATTCGCGTTATAAAGCCGTTAAATGATTACAAGAGATTCGAAACGGACAATATTCCGAAGTACAGAGGATATTCACACATTTTTAAGACGATTTTCCAGCAATACAATTAATGATTAAAACAACATTATTTCGTTTTGAAATGTTCCATCTGATAGCCCTTCCTCTGGAATGAACCTGCATCTAGATTTCCAAGATAACAGGACATTTCTTATAATTCGTATTGCTATTTTATTACACTTCTCTTCCACTGATTTCCATAGACCAATCACTGTTTTAAGTCTGCATTTTAAAAAGCAATCTTTTTAGCACTCCGAAGGCTCAATAGTCCATTTATGACAAATCATGTTGCTTTGAAGGAATACGAGCAAATGTATACCCCTCTCTTTTTTAGCACGTCTTTTGTAAAAAAAGATCGTGCTTCTGTTATCGGTTTGTTCGTCCGTCCGTCCGTCTGTACCCACGATATCTCTGCAACTACAAGTATTAGTCCGGTTTGAAAAATTCCTTTTGCATTCGGAAGCTTGAAATATGAAAATGATGATCCCTCATTTCGTTTTTTTTTTTTTTTACGATGTACAATTTTGCCGGTAGAGGGCGTAAATGCAGATGATGTCGAATTCAAAAATACATTTTATTCCACATATTTGCTTCTAAACATTCCATTGAATTTATTTTTTTTATCTTTCGATTCCATTTATGTCGAAGAGTATTTTAGATATAGTTACTTTCTCAAATTACGCACAGATTTCCCGCTAGGGGGCGTAAAAGTAAATTACTTTTTTCCCGCTAACTCTTCTTCTGAAACTCCGATTTGAATTTTTTTTTCTTCAGCGGATACATCGCCTGATGGAAAATCTTTTGCATATAATTTCAAATTTTGGTAAAGAATACTTTGGTCCACCCTCGGGCGTAAGTGGTAATTCTTGCTTCTGATGTATTTGCCGTAAAATCGGAGCTTCTAAAATATCGATTGAAAAAAATATTTCGTTGACTGATGCCACTCACATCGATAAACCTTTTCGGAATATTTTCTTCTTAAAATATTCCACAGTTTCTCCGCCAGGGGGCGTAGATGTACATCTTTCTTTCGTCAATATCTCTACTTCTAGGAGTCCGATTTGAAAAATTCCTTTTTTGTTTTCATGCAATTTCAAACTTTTCAAGTAATTCATAGACTTTCCGCCAAGGGGCGTAGCGGTAAATTGCGGTTCCGCCTATACCTCTGCTTCCAAATCTCCGATTTGAAAAATTCTTTCTGCACCGCCTACAGCTCCTGATGGGAAATCGTTTGTACATAACTTCTAATTTTTGTAAAAAAATAGGTTGGCCACCAGGGGGCGTAAATCTTATCTTCCGCTTCTATTGTATTTGCAGCAAAATATGAGCTTCTAAATTCTCGATTGAAGAAAACGTCGTCTGTTGACCGATACTGGTCATGTCAACAAACCTATTAGAAACATTTTCTTCTTAAAATAGTGCATGGTTTCTACGCCATGGGGCGTAGATTTATATCTTATTTCTGTCAATATCTCTACTTCTAAGAGTCCGATTTTAAAAATGCCTTCTTTGTTGGATAGTGTTTCTAGTGTGACATGTGGTTCCTATAATTTCAAAATTTTTAAGTAATTCATAGACTTTCCGCTAGGGGGCGTACATGTAAATTGCGTTTCTCCCTATATCTCTGCTTCTAAATCTCCGATTTGAAACATTCTTTCTGCACCGCGTACAGCTCCTGATGGGAAATCGTTTGCACATAATTTATAATTTTTGTAAAAAATGGTTTGGCCATCAGGTGGCGTAAGTCTTAATTTTCGCTTCTGTTGTATTTGCAGCAAAATATAAGCTTCTAAAATCTCGATTGAAAAAAAGTCGTTTGTTGACCGACACTATTCATATCGGCAAACCTTTTAGGAAACTTTTCTTCTTGAAAAATTGCATGGTTTCTACGCCAGGGGCGTAGATGTATATCTTATTTTTGTCAATTTCTCTACTTCTGCGAGTACGATTTAAACAAAAAAATTCTTTGTTGGATAGTGTTTCTGATGCGAAATGTTTTTTCTATAAATTCAAAATTTTCAAGTAAATCATAGACTTTTCCGCTAGGGGGCACAAAGGTAAATTGCGTTTTCTTCGTTATTTCTGATCCTAAAGCTCTGATTTGAAAAATACTTCCTGTATCGCATACAAGACCTGATGGAAAATATTTTTCACATGATTTCTAATGTTTGGTACAGAATGGTTTAGCCACCAGTGGTCACAAGTGTTAATTTCTGCTTCTGAAGTTATTGTTGCAAAATCTGGGCTCCTGAAAACTCGACAAATTTTTTTTCTTGGACCGATACCGCTTATAGGGATAAACCTTTTGAGAATACTTTCTTCCTAAAATAATGCATGGTTTTCCCACCAGGGGACATAAAGTCACATCTTATTTTTGTCGATATCTCTGTTTCTAAGAGTTCGTAAGCTCACGATTCCGTTTACAGCAATATCTGAGGGGCCGCCCCGGTGGCGCAGTGGTCTAAGGCGCTGGCCTCGGATCGTTCGTCCGTAAATGGTCCGGGTTCGAATCCCGGTCAGGCATGGATGTTGTGTTTGTCCTACGGCACTGGCTCTGTCCCTTCCCTGGAACCAGTGACCCTAAATTAGGGACGGGCGACTGCTTATAGCCCATTGAGTTGCTCACGGTGGTCGTTAAACCTCCAACCAAAAAAAAAAAAAAAAAAAAGAAATGTCTGAGGGATTAAGAACCCGATTGAAAATATTCTTTCTTTCGTCAGATCTATTGTTTTCCATAACGGTTCCATTGACTTTAAATAGCTTTGATAAATTTAATTTGCGTCAGAACGGATTCAAAAGACGTGCTTATTACACCCGAAAATTCGGTATCAACTTTCTTGTTCATTTTTTTTCAAGAAATAGAATGGTGGATTTGAATGTATGAGTGGCTGTCTTATCCTGATGGCGCTCTACTCTTTGGAGGCTCTGTGGGTAAAGGAATGGTGTTTCCTCTTTAAATACAAGACTTAAAACATTATTTTGGTATTATGTAGAATTGTTTTAACATTCTGTTCAACTTTTCTTAACTTTAAATTCCCATTGTAAACGAACAATAATCATGAAACCTTACTTACTGAAACTTTTCTTTGGATTCTTGGAACCATATTTTTAAGTATTTTACTGCTCTTTTGCAAAACTAAATTGGCCTTTACTTTGCTATTGTCGTTTAGGAAGATCCATGCTTTATCAATAATCACAATAAATTTCCGTCTGTCTCCGGCTAAGGGATTTTCATAAAGAAGTCTACATTGTGTTCTGCGTTCAGCCACATGGCTACGCAGAAGGCAATGGAAATGTTTTTTTTTTTTTTTTTTTTCTTTCAGGTACAGATATTTTTTCATTACTTTCTTTACAGTTGATACATAGATTTTCATAGCGATTGCTCATGTCGGTGGATTTTCTTATAAGACCAGAGACCACACATTTAAAATAGTCGTATAAGTACGTACCTTCTATGGATATTCGTTTGGTGCTTTTTACTGTTGAAAGCAATGTTTGACGATGTTTCCCTCTATCAATAATAGCATTGCTTGTTTTAGATTTAGAAATGCTAATTCCATTATTTTCACAGGGCTTTTAATTACAGAATACGAATTCTCTCTTTGTCAACAGCAAATTCCTAGCCTTCTATTCACAGCTTGTTTACGTGCGTCATGTTCTTAGCAGACGATATTTAACTGCAGCAAATGTTTCTTTCGTATTCATCAAACACGCTGCTGCCAGTTTAAATTCTTCGAATTTCTTTTAGTTTCCGCAATTCCTGATCCAAAACGTACTTAAAATGTGGGAACATCCTCTGTATAACAGGTTGTTGCAAATGAAATGTAAAATTTATGAAAATTTCAAACACCCAAAACACAGTACAAAGTATAGTGTATTAATCGAAAGAGTCACCACCAGCCGCAACAAACTTTTGCCAGGCAGAAGCTTCTGTATGCTGTCGTGAAAAAATGTATTACACCCGGATGCGACAAATGCATGGAATACAGTTTCAACTTGTGTTTGATTGGGAAACACTTTACCCTGACGAACTGTGATGTAGGGTACAGGTCTATCGAATAGAACAGATGAGGGGAGATTTTGTACATCAAATGCTGCAATTGCTGGATTGTGTAACATGTTGTCTCGAGTTATGATGGAATAGTATGGGTATATGCTGCATTGACGTTGCAAGTTACTTCCCATGCACACATTTAACTCATATAATGAAATAATTGGTGTCCTTATTTAAACTCATGTAATGAAATAATTATAATTTGGCTTTGATCCATTGTTCTCTTCAGTGTAATATAATCCTCTTGGACCTGATACCACTGAGATGACCAAGGCGTTGTAGGATATGTACGTTTAAAGCCTTGACACCTTTAATTTGCATATTAATAAAATCCCCTGCTAATCTCACGAGTCTGAGAAAACCCATATTTCGTCTGAATCAACCTAATATAAACATCGATCGTGCTTTATTGCACAACAGCTTCTCAGAGCAAATTTTTTTGCCATATCTCCCTTATTGATGTGTTCCATAACAAAGGCTAAGAAAATCTTAGTTTGATGCTTAATCATGCTAAGAGTGGAACTTTGCTGCCTCCAGGTAAAGGAAAACTTTAAATTAGAAGTGACGTTACGTTAGGAAAATCTGACGAGTGTTAACCAAAATTTAAACAACAGACGGCAAACAAAAGGTAAAGTTAAAATATATTATGTAGTCTAAAGTATTTAGACACATCTACTACATATGCATATAAACGCGAATTTCTAGAACCAGACTTCCACGCGTGAGGTGTGTTGGGTTCTATATACACAGCTGACCACCCAAAATGCAACAACAAGAAGGAAGCATACGATTAGCCAGAAATTCACAGCATGCATCGCCCGCAAGAGGACATGCAAACGATTAGCATTGCAGGGCATATGCAAAACCATGTGCGCCCGGCACGCCACCGAAAAGCACTATAAGAAGGGTGAACAGAAGACGGGGTGTAAGTAAAGGAAGTGTGTTGTGCTGCCGAACCTGTGCGTGTGAAGCTTCCTGACGCCTCGTCGCAGAATACGGCAGTCATTCCAGCACGTTTCGGAGTTCGACAGAGAACGAATAGTGGCTTATCGCGACAGCGGTTTATCGTACCGAGACATCGGCGCCCGTGTGGGACGACATCCAGCCACAATGAGGTGAGTATAGATTCAGTGGCAGCAGGAGGGACGACGGACCGACGTGAGCGATTGCCGCAACCACGACACACCACCGAACGAGAGGACCGGCACGTTGTGCGGTGGGCATTGACGGCTCGCACCGCCACATCACGAACATTAGCGCAGGAATTAGGGTGTGTTGCCAAACAGCCTGTGTCAGCACGTACCGTTCAACGTCGTCTGCAGAAGCGGGGACTTGTCGCACGGCGCCCATTGCTCCGATTACCATTGACGTTAAACCACCAGCGAGTGCGGCGGCAGTGGGCCGTTGAACACCGCACCTGGAGTACGGAATGGATCGACATTGTCTTCTCCGACGAATCCCGCTTCTGCCTGCAACACGACGATGGTCGGATCCGCGTGTGGGGGCACCGCGGCGAGAGACTGTATGACGCCTGCATTATGCATCGCCATACCGGTCCGTCGCCTAGCGTTATGGTTTGGGGCGCTATTCGATATGACACCAGCACCCCTCTCGTACGGATTGCCGGTACACTCAACAGCCACCGCTACATCTCCAACGTTTTGGAGCCTGTAGTCCTCTGTTACCTGCAGGGCCTGCCAGCGGCCACGTTTCAAAAGAACAATGCGCGCCCGCACGTGGCACGCATCGTGAAACAATTCTTCATGGCCCACCTGGTGCCACTGCTGCCGTGGCCCGCCTGTTCTCCCGATATGTCGCCCATCGAACACGTCTGGTCGCTGATCGGCAACCGAGTGGCCCGGCATGCACCACCCGTGGCTACGCCTGATGAACTGTGGCAACATGTGGAAGCAGCCTGGACCGACATACCCCAAACCCACATCCAAAACCTTCTTTCGTTCGATGCCGTTATTGCCAGCCATGGGGGCCACACGAACTGTTGATGTCTGCGTGTTCCTCAAGTCGTACGGGCATGCAAGATCAATCGTTTCATCGTTGTATCTGTTGTTCTGTTTGCAGTAAATCTGGCTTTGCTATTTCGTGTCCTCCTTAGTGTTGCATTTTGGGTGGCCAGCAGTGTATAAAGGAGAGAGTTGGCAATCCACCACACGGTACTGGAAGTTACCATGCCAGGTAGAGCTGAATTAGCGGACGTTGAATGTCTTAGGATGCTTGGAAACCACCTGAGTAAGTAAAACGTACGTAGCATTGCAGATCTTCTGGGATTCCCACAATGTAATGTCGCTGAAGTGCTTCATCGTCAGAAAGAAAACGTTGCTACGGCAGTGAAGCCTCGTTCTGAGAGGTCGCACAAAGTGCGTAATCGTCCCAAACGGAGTTTGCTACGAAATGTGAATACACGCTCGTCCTCAGCCTCCGACCTGAATTCTTGAGGGAAAAAAAGGGAGATGGGGTGAAATGCTGTGCACGTTGAACTAACGAAAAATTTAGAAGCAATCAATAGCTTTTATCAAGCTTTGAATATTTCTTTAAATGACTTTACGCAATAGCAAATTGTGAAGACATTTCTTTTTAAGAATTGTGACACAAAATGAAACCAACTACTCTTGATTTATTTTTCAAAAGAATTATTTAGGTACTTTCTGTGTCTGCAGCATATCATTGTCAACCATTATCAATCCACTGCTGGACGAAGGTCTCCCCAAGTTTCCTCCACAACGGTCTGTCTTGTGCCAGTCTCCACCATGTCACCCCTGCATACTTTCGAATTTCATCCACCCATCTCCCATGTGGTCTTCTTCTGGGTCTTTTCCTGTCCCTTGGAATCCAATCTAAAATTTCAGCTGTCCATCGATGATCTGTCCTTCTGGCAGTATGTCCAGCCCATTGCCATTTCAGGGATTTAACTCTGATCATGATGTCTTCCACTCTTGTCATTTTTCGGATCCACGAGTTCCTCTTCTTATCTCTCCTTGTTACACCAAGCATGCACCTCTCCATGCTACTTTCAGTTGTCTGCAGCCTTTGTATGTCTCTTTTAGTTAAGGTCCACGTCTCTGCACCATACGTAAGCACTGGAAGGATGCATTGATCAAACACTTTTCTTTTAAGACATAATGGCATATTGCTCTTGAAAATTATGCTGTTTCTTCCAAAAGCTCTCCAGGCAAGTTTTGTACGCCGATTAATTTCTTCAACAATGTGACCCTCACTTGATATCTGCTGTCCAAGATAAACGTACGTGTCTGTTATCTCCAGCTTTTCTCCATCAATCGATAAATCTTCATTTCTTGTAAAAGCATTGAACATCACTTTTGTCTTTCGAAAGTTCATTTTTAATCCCACTTCTTTACTCTTGTCAGCAAGTTCCTGGATCATACTCTGCAGCTCTCATGGGGTAGTTGCAAAAATGACTACGTCATCAGCAAAACGAAGGTGGGTTAGATAATCTCCATTAATCTTTATCCCTTTGTTTTCCCAGCTCAGCGACTGAAAAACACCCTCCAATGTGGCATTAAAGAGCTTCGGAGATATGGTGTCACCTTGTCTCACTCCCTTTCCAATTTTTATGTGTGTTGTATTTTCAAACAGCCGAATCTTTGCACTTGCATTTTCATAGATGTTATTAATAATATTAATGTATGCATCTTCAATACCGCAGGTTTTCAGAGCCATTGTAACTGCTGATGGTTTCACCGAATCAAAGGCTTTTTCATAATCGATAAAAGCCATGCACAATGGAAGTTCATATTCCCTCGCTCTTTCAATTAGTTCTCTCAGTACGTGGATATGATCTATTGTGCTGTAGCCACTCCTGAATCCAGCTTGTTCTCTCGGTTGAGCCATGTCCAGTGTTACCTTCAAGCGGTGTGAAAGAACTTTAGTGAAGATTTTATAAACTATTGATAGGAGGCTGATAGGTCTGTAGTTTCCGAGATAATCAATGTCACCTTTCTTATGTAGCAGGATCATTGTAGCTGTGTTCCAATCCTCAGGAATCTTTCCTTCATTAAGGCATCGAGTGAAAATTTGGGCGAGTACGGTTTCGATTTCTCCACTTGCTTCTTGTATGATGTCTACAGTAATTCCATCTTCTCCTGGAGCTTTTCCCCGCTTCATGTTCTTGATTGCATGTGCAACTTCTGCTGGAAGGACAGGAGGAACTCTGGTACTGGTATCTTTCATGATGTCTGGAGTGCATGTATCATCCCTTTCATATAATTTGGAGTAGAAATCTTTCACTCTTGTCAAAATTTCGGCTCTATTTCTTGTTACAGAACCATCTTCTTTTCTCAGTGCCATAATCTGTTTTCTTCCCTTACTGAGATGTCCCTTTGCTATCTTTAGGCTTTGGTTGTTTTCAATTGCTTTCCTCACTAGTTCACAGTTGAATTTTCTTACGTCTTCAGTGATACTTTTTCTTACTGTCTTGCATACCTCTATATATTCCATTTTGGAAGTCACATCTTCTTTAGTTGTCCTCATCTCTCTTCTTTTTTGCATCAACATTTTCGTTTTTCCTGATAATTTGTTTACATGCAACTTGTTCTTAGACCCAGCTAATTTTGTTGCTGTTTCCATAACAGCTTTGGTTACTTTTCTGTTAACTTCAGAGATGTCCACTTCTTCCGATGTTAGGCCTTCCAAAGCAGAGAACCTGTTCTTCAGTTCCAACTTGAAGGTATTATGGTGTTTTTTAAGGTTGGTAATGTCAATAGGTTTTGTTTGTCTTATGAGCTTGCCACGTTCAAGTTTAGTGTTGAGGTGCATCTTACATCTCACCAATCTATGGTCACTACCTGTGTTGAACTTGTTTAGCACACTGCAGTCTTCTATGACGAATTTTTTGTTACACATAATAAAATCAATTTCACTTGTCGTCCCATTTGGATGTCTCCATGTCGATTTCCTGTGTGGCTTTTTCTTGAAGAAGGAGTTCAAGATGAAAAACCCTTCTGCCTCTGCAAACTCAACGAGAGTATTTCCACGCTGGTTTCTGTTGCCATGACCGAATTTACCTACTGAAGTTTCATTCTGTTGCCGTTGCCCTATTTTTGCATTGAAATCTCCCATAATTATTTTCAAGTGCTGCTTACCTTTATTATTTAGATGACAAATTTCCTCATAAAATTCTTCAATTTCTTCTTCAGGATGACTTGTGGTGGGTGCACAAGTTTGAATAATCTGAGCTTGGTATCTTTTCGAGAGTTGGATAACAAGTTGTGCAGCTCTGTCAGAGGAACTTTCAACTTCTACAACTTTATCCTTCAGTTTCTTGTTTATTATAAATCCAACACCACTAGTTCTGCCAGTAGCTGTCCCACGATAGTAGAAGAGATGTCCACTTTTCAGTTCGATGAGATTTTCTCTTTTTCTCCTTACCTCACTTAGCCCCACGATGTCCCACTTGATCCTTTGTAATTCCTCTTCCAATTCAAGAAGCCTTGAATCAGAAGATAGGGAGCGTCCATTGTAAGTGGCCAAGGTCAGCATCAGATGGCAGCCTAGTCCGGTCCTCCGGGGATTCTTAGCACCCTCTGCCTTCATGTCGCACTGGCCGCTGCCTTGGCCAGGTACATTCCAGCTGCCGGAGACTGAGGGCCAAGATTTAAGTTGTGGAATCATTTTGGAGGGGTTTGGCCATAACTCACCACGCTGGCCAAGCGGGTTGGTGAGTGTGGGATAGAATTTCCTCTAATCCCGATGGTATAGTTATACCGCTATTGGCGGTCGTCAGAGCCCCTTTAGTGGGAACAGGATGCACCACGAGAAGGCGGGGTTGACATTTGTCAAGGAGAGGCTGTGATGTTACGCATCACCTGACCTTACATATATAAAGGGTTGCAGCATATGTAAAGGGATAAAAGTTGGTTTTTCAATAAAAGAAGATACTAAGCTGAAATTAATTTAGTCTTTAATTTAGACGATAGACTATTTTATGAATCATGCATTTTGAGATTTTCTATATCAAGTGCCCTATTGTCACTACTATTAGTGTAATTATCATTTTATTTTTATTTTATTTTTATCCACAGAAATAGGATGCTTAGCTGGATCTTTCAGTCAGTACGAACATAGTTATTCCTGGTTTAAAAATCGCCGAACTATGTGGCTCTAATCGAGAACCTCTTGGATTTTGACCATCTCTTGCTGTAAGCCCAAAGCATAAAGCTGAGCTGTAAGAATCTTCATTATACCAGTTACACAGATAAATAATCAGTGGACGAACATGAACCAATTTCGGCTTCCACATCTGTTTAATCTCTACAGCCAGTTTCACATGTTAGTTGATTTCTATAACATAAGTAGTCTGGTATTACTATCCAATCGTACCTAGGCCGCCCAGGTGGCGCAGTGGTCTAAGCGATAGCCTCTGATCAATCGTCCGAAAGGGATCCGGGTTCGAATCCCGGTGAGGCATGGATGTTGTGCTTGTCTTCCGGCACTGGCTCTCTCCCTTCCCTGGAACCAGTGACCCTAAATTAGGGACGGGCGACTGCTTATAGCCAATTGAGTTGCTCACGGTGGTCGTTAAACCTCCAATCAAAAAATAAATCGTACCTAGACGCTTTTACACTGGCGGAAAGTGAAACAAGAAAGATCACCCCGAATTTTCGGGTGTAATAAGCACGTCTTTTGAATCCGTTCTGACGCAACTTAAATTTATCAAAGCTATTCAAAGTCAATGGAACCGGTATGGAAAACAATAGATCTGTCCAAAGAAAGAATATTTTCAATCGGATATTTAATCCCTCAGATAATGCTGTAAACGGAATCGTGAGCTTACGAACTCTTAGAAACAGAGATATCGACAAAAATAAGATGTGACTTTACGTCCCCTATTGAGAAAACCATGAATTAGTTTAGGAAGAAAGTATTCTGAAAAGGTTTATTCGTCTAAGCGGTATCGGTCGAAGAAAAAAAAAATTAGTCGAGTTTTCAGGAGCCCAGATTTTGCAACAAAGACTTCAGAAGCAGAAATGAACACTTATGACCCCTGGTGGCTAAACCATTCTTTACCAAACATTAGAAATTATGTGCAAACGATTTCCAATTAGGAGCCCTATGCGGTGCAGAAAGAATTTTTCAAATCGGAGATTTAGAAGCAGAGATATAGGGGGAAACGCAATTTACATTTACGCTCTCGAGTGGAAAGTCTATGAATTACTTGAAAATTTTCAAATTATATGAACCACATGTCACACTAGGAACACTATCCAACAAAGAAGGACGTTTTCAAATCGGACTCCTAGAAGTCGAGATTTTATGGAAAATACATCAGAAGCGAAAATTAACTTAAGCCCACTGGTGGCCAAAGTATTATTTACCAAAAATTCGAAATTATATGCAAAAGATTGTGCATCAGGAGATGTATCTGCTGAAAAAAACAATTTTCAAATCGGAGTTTTAGAAGAAGAGTTATCGAAAAAATGCAATTTACTTTTACGCCCCTTAGCGGAAAATCTATGCGTAATTTGAAAAAGGATATATATCCAAAATACTCTTCGACATAAATGGAATCGAAAGATAAAAGATTTTTCTCAATCGGATCTTTAGAAGCAAATATGTGGAATAAAACGTATTTTTGAATTCGACATTCAAAAATACGCCGCTTACAATTTCGCCGCTAGAGGCGTCGCATTTACGCCCTCTAGCGGCGAAAGTGTACATCGTAAAAAAAAAACGAAATAAAGGATCATCATTCGCATATTTCAAGCTTTCGAATGCAAAAAGCATTTTTCAAATCGGACTAATAGTTGCAGAGATACCGTGGGTACAGACGGACAAACCGGTAACATAAGCACGATCTTTTTTTACAAAAGACGTGCTAAAAACAACACCAAGAAGGAGACGTATGATACCAACGAAATTTATACAGCATAGTAACGGAATACAGAGGATAACGTGATCAAAACATTATGGCAAAATACAGCTTTATTTGCTGGTAAACTGAAAAATAACAATTCCATGTAACATGGTTAGTACGAGGTTGAACCACCATGAACTGCGTCACAGCATTTATTGACATACATTATTACCGTGTCGATCCATCTTTGGCCTACACGTGTCTTCACGAGGTCTGTGTTTGAGGGCTTCACGTACGTGTTTTGTATGTCCCATCATTGTTCTTCTGTGTGTATGCCGAAGTTAAAAGTATGTGCTTTCGTTTAAGATCCCTCACGAGTTGGTGAGTGCTTATTTTTTTTTCATTATCACTGTTTTAATTTACACACCGAGCTGGTCGTTTTTCTTCGTTAACCCTTGCCATTGATTATGGCATCTGCCCATGAGGGCGCTGTTCCCGCCCGCATCGCTGCAGCTCCTCGCGTCGCCTCTACAACGAGAGACGCAGCCGACCAATCATCTTCGCTTGCTAGTGGAGAACCTCTTAATTCTCCTCCTGTCATTTGCACGTTTTCTCCTGCTCAGGTCTCCGACTCTGCCATTGATAACGTGGATGTGACGTCCCTGGCCTATGCTGGCGATGATGAATTCATGGACGTCTCTGAAAACGTCGCTAATCTGCCCTCTACAGTTTCTACTGCCTCTGCTTCCAGTACATTGTCTCATGCTGCGTCAATGCCTTCCAGAGAAGGCGATATTGCATGCACGTATTCTGTGGCTGCCTCTGGTATTCGACCGGCTTCCCCTCGTCTCGTCTGCCCCTTATGAATTCTTACGTTACTCTCAACATTGACACCACCTTATTAGACATTCCTGAGAACTCTCCTCCTGGTCAACGTCTTCATTCGACCCTCGAGTTGGGGCTTTGTTTTGATAAGCTGCCCAACACTCCTTTGAAGCAGTACAGCTCCGCTCTCAAGAAGATGCTTCCTTCTGGTGCCATCACCCACCTCACCCGAAAGCCACGAACTGTGATTGTTTATTTTTCGAAGAAAGAATATGCCGAGCTTGTCTTGTTTCGGTGCCTTCCCAATTGGCGATCGTCACCTCTTAGCCCAATCCATCGCCCAGTGTCTTGTTCTGGTCTCTCTACATCCGGTACTTCCGGAGATCTTTGATGATATGCGGTGTGCTGCACGTAGTCGATGCGGCACAGTAGTCGGCCCAGTGAAGACTCTCTCTCCTTCCCCCTCTGACCCCGATGATAAAGATATCTGTGGCTTCCGTAGAACTGCTCGCATCATCTTCCCGTCGGAAGAGCATCTCATAAAGTTTCCCCGGTTCCTCGATGTTCGTTGCGGTAACGAGCGCCCCCGGATTGAGCTCCTCACCTCTGCTCATTGCTCACGCTGCAAGGCTTACGGCCATCAGCAGGCTGATCTTCAAGCTTCATTCACCGTTGGCACTTTTCCTCCCGGCGATGAGGTGGACCTTTCCTCTGATTCCACATCTCGTGTGTCATCGATCCACGGCAAACGTCGCTCTACTACCGGTACCGAGGCCCGGAGGAAAAAGAAGAAGTAACCTTCTCCGACTGGCCGCCGACATCGTTCCACCAGTCTAGCAGGCTCCATGTCACCTCTGTCACGTTCTAGCACTTCATCTTAAAAGTCCAAGGGTCCTCTGCCGACGTTTATAGGTTTCTCGACTCTGCTTACCAATGCCTCTCTTCCTTCAGAACCTGTCTCCTTTAAAGATATTTACGAGTTTCTCACTCATAAAATAAATCGGGAGGCTTCTCTCATCTTTTTACAGCAGTTTGAAGCAGTTCTTCCCGAGGTCTTCGACCAAGCAACCTCCATCCTCAAATTCCTCCTGCATAATGCCAAGCAACCCGACTACGACTTGTGGTGTCGTGGTATCATCACATTCCAGAAAGCTGTCATAGCTGCCCTTCATCCTACGTCGGACTTACCCATTCAAGGTCGCCACTCTGAATTGTAGGGGATTTACTAACCCCTCGTTAACGCTCTCGTTCTGGAAGATCTCTCGCCTCTTGGAGCCGATTTACTCCTTCTGCAAGAGACGAACTGATACTCCTCGACACTTTTTCATAGATGGCGAACTTGGGACTTCACCTTTCACCATGCTATCCGTTACTCTCTGCACGGTGGTCCAGAAGGAGTATCAGTCTGCCATCTCCGCATGCCGTGTAAACTCCTTCTATGCTACGTTGTCGCCAGTGACCCAGTGGTTCTCTGTTACACCAAGTCTGTTACATCTCACGGTGAGTTAAGACTCTGTATTTACTTTTTGATGTTCTTTCGCACTACGGTGCGCCGCCTGTGATCATTTTGTTCTTCCTCATGCATTGCTTTGCTTGCATCACGTTGTAAATTTGTCATTATTCATTCAATGTACATCACCGATTTTATCAGTTTGTATCATTCCTGTGTTTTTTTTTCTTTGAGACGATTCCATGTTCTTCGTTTTCTCTGTTTTGTTACATTAAAGCGATTCTGAAACTACCTTTGGCCTTAATTCATGCACTGACCCTCCGAGACATGCTTTCGACAAGGTTTTGGAACACAGCGATAGGTATGCGCTTCCATTCAGTACATAATGCTGCCGCTAACTGTTGCTTAGTAGTAGGCCTTGGTTCCAAACTTCTTATGCGGCGTTGATCTTAATCCCATAGATGATCTATGGGATTAAGATCAGCGCTCTGTGCTGGCAAGTCCACAAACGATACGCAATGATCGTCAAACCACGCGCAACAGTCCTTGCTTTATGGCTCGGGGCATTATACTGCTGGTACCAACAAGGCTCGGTTCCATAGTATTGCCACAGAGTTGGAAGGGCATAACTGTCCAGAATATTGAGGTAGACATGCTGGTTAACAGGTCTGTCCACGATAACCAATATGCCGGGACTATACCACAAAAAACACCCCCACACGAGTACACTGCCAGCTCAAAACTTGAACTTAGGAAACAGTACACTTTGGTAAATAGCGTTTCCCCGTCTGCCGCCATACCCACACACGGCCATCAGACTGATTGATCGTGTATCTGGATTCATCTCTATAGGACCCGTTTCCATTAATTTACGGTTCACGGTAAAATTTTTTTGCACCATGCTAAACTAGGAGTAGCATACCGAGTGGAAATGAAATTCTTATGAGCAGCCGCACGACTACGGTAACCCATGAAATGAAGGTCTTTGCGAATGGTACGTGTACATAGCGAGGTTACAGCATTTTTACTCACCTGTACACTGAGGGCTTGTGCTAGTACTCCGTCGATTAACTGTAACGTCTCTCTTGAAGCTTCGACGTGCTATATCGCTGATTTTCTTTGATCTGCCGATACGTTTTGCTCCTTCAGGAACGCCATGTGTCTTCCACTTATTCACTACATCCAAAACAGTTGACTTGGGTATGTTTAAACGCCTCTCGGTTACTCTTATGGACAACCCACTAATATAACACCCAATGATCTTTGATTTCTCAAAGTCAGTTCTCTCCCATCACGATTTTTTCACTCAACCTCGCAGTACGATGTGATCGCTAGCGGTCTGCTGCAGGCTTCTTTTTACACCGTTTGCAGCTGTACCGCGCATCTTAACAACGCAGCGGATGCGTTCACTTGCTTTTGAAGTGGTGTCCGGTGGCCTTTGTCAATATAGTATATATATCGCCCTTGAAAAACGTGGGTACACGAAATCGCAGGTTTCGGGTCCGCCGACAAACCATACTTGGGGTAGCGCGCTGTAGAATAATGAACTTTTATTAATTCCACATGACGTGTGGAAGAACCAACATACATTTTTTTGAACCTCGTTACCAGGGGTTTCATTTTGTGTCCTGGAGCCAATGTAAAAGAAAAAAGCCCTTTTTGTCAAGACGGAATTCGCATCTTCCTGCTTCGGAACCGGATATTATATCAATTTAATTACGCCGGCAAAGGCTTGTGGCTGCAACTTGCCGCTTTGTCGTACGCCACCGCAGTACTACGTTACATAATGCCTGTGTAGTACGTGATTAGCTACCATTAGAAAGGTGTGCTGATATTAATTGTAGGTTAGTGTACGTCTTTACTCCCAATTATAACTCCTTGCTGACTACACACCTAAGGTTGTCGATGTGATTATAATACATCATAGAAAATAAAAATGCTCCAGTAACTTTAGCGTGGAAGCTATTTTTAACGTAAAAACTTTCTCTGAAAGTTTATATGGATTCCTTTTATGTCTTCCTAAAACGCGATTTCCCTGTAAACATTTTTTCGCCATCGTCAACTGCAGAGCTAAACACTGGGTGCATTCAGAGTTTTCGCCCTCAAAAACTGCCGGATCATGTTCATGAAATTAGTTTCCTTCAAAGTCTTCCTCCTCGGGGAATTTCCGAAAGGAAAATAGAAAATACTCTACGGTGAAATTTCAACAAAAGGTGAATGGGCAGATCTTCTAATTTGAATTTGGTTTACCACGAGAAAGTAAAGAGGTGAAAATGTTTCAAGTTTTCTTTGTAATAACTAAAATACAGAGGGTGAGTGGAAAGTTTTGGATATTTATACGTATGCGTTGCTGCGGGTGTGTCGCGTGTTTAAACTAATTCAAGTCGCACACTGCAGTCAGTCGAAAGGGATATAAAGTGGTAGTCGTTGCTGTGAACAGCATTGCTTCTCGTCGTTCTGTCTGTGGTTGCGACGCTTAAAAGGTGAACAGCTACAACATGCTAATTAGGGAACCTTTGCTTTACGAGTTTAAACTTTGCCATAACGCTGCTCATGCAACACGAAACAATTGCTATGCGAAACGGGAAGGTTTCTTGAACACAAGCAGGTGGTTCAAAAAATTTCGCTCAGGTGGCAGAAACCTCGACGATTAGCCAAAAATCAAGTAGACCGCGAACCGGGGATTTGGAGTCCGTGCGCATGGCCGTAGAGGAAAATCCGACAACCAGCACTCGGAGAATATCAGGCGAGCTGGGCATATCACAGACCACCGTGGTTCATCACTTTTAGGACCTCGGCAAGGTCTGCTGGAGTTGCCGCATTATTCCTCACGAACTGACGCCAGCTGAAGCCAACCGCGGTGTGTACGTGTGCTCTAAATTCCTAGAAACCCCGCGCGACGTACGTTTCATCAAAAACATTGTTACCTGCGATGAAACGTTGATCTATGTACGTAATCCTAACACACAACGACAGTGACTGAGCCCTGGTTAGCTTCCTGAACCTGTTGTCAAACGTGGGCGCTTCGAGCACAAGGTGATGCTCTGTGTCTGGTTGAATTTCGAGGGGATAATCCATCACGAATTTGTTTCAGACGGTCGGACCTTCAACGCCAACCTCTACTCTGAATAGCTGGAGCGGATGCATACCGTTTTGGAGGAGACGTACCCGACACTGGTGAACAGAAAGCGTGGTATCCTACAGCAGGACAACGCTTGGCCTCATACCGCACGAACGAAATAGGCAAACATCAGGTACTTCAGGACATCGAATTGATGCCACACCCAGCATATAGTCCGGATCTTGCCCCGTCGGATTATTACTTGTTCCAGTCCATGGCCCTCTTCCTTGGCAGGCAGCACTCCAACAACCAAGAGGAGGTGGTAGCTGGGTGAAGTAGTTCTTTGCCTCGAAGGACAAGAACTAATACTGCCGCGGAATCGAAGAACTGGCAGACAGATGGCTAACGACGGTGCAACAAGATAGTAAGCTTTCATCGTAAAGGGACGTATGAAGACATAAAGTGATCCCAATATTACAAACCCTTAGACTCACATTCTGTAATATGCAACTACCTAATTCCAAAAAATATAAGCAGAAGAGAAATATGTTGGTTCATAACAAATCCAAGAGCATAATGAATCCGTATTTTGACAAAAGTTTCAACTACTAGATTGCAAAAGTTCCTCAAAAGTACCATGAAAATCAGGTGTGCCGAGATTCAGAAATACCTTGAAAATTAGTTACCATACCGAATACTCGTTATACTAAAATTTGTATCTAGACGTGCAAATCTTTCCACGTAAATTAAGTACGTTCTCGCGCGCTTTCTCATGACTATCTGATAACAATTTCGTACATACAAAGTTAGAAGTCCATTAATAAGTAGTCACAATCCAATTTACATAATATACACTATATTGACAAATTTCAATGCAAAAATAGGGCAACGGCAACAGAATGAAACTTCAGTAGGTAAATTCGGTCACGGCAACAGAAACCAGCGTGGAAATACTCTCGTAGAGTTTGCAGAGGCATAAGGGTTTTTCATCTTGAACTCCTTTTTCAAGAAAAAGCCACACAGGAAATGGACATGAAGTCATCCAAATGGGATGACAAGTGAAATTGATTTTATTATGTGTAACAAAAAAATCATCATAGAAGACTGCAGTGTGCTAAACAAGTTCAAGACAGGTAGTGACCATAGATTGGTGAGATGTAAGATGCACCTCAACACTAAACTCGAACGTGGCAAGCTCATAAGACAAACAGAATGTATTGACATAACCAACCTTAAAAAACACCATAATACCTTCAAGCTGGAACTGAAGAACAGATTCTCTGCATTGGAAGGCCTGACATCGGAAGAAGTGGATATTTCTGAAGTTAATAGAAAAGTAACCAAAGCTCTTATGGAAACAGTAACAAAATTAGCTGGGTCTAAGAGCAAGTTACATGTGAAAAAATAATTAGGAAAAACCAAAATGTTGATGCAAAAGAAAAAAGAGATGAGGACAACTAAAGAAGATGTAACTTCCAAAGTGGAATATATAGAGCTATGCAAGATAGTACGAAAAGTGTATCACTGAAGACGTAAGGAAATTCAACTGTGAACTAGTGAGGAAAGCAATTGAAAACAACCAAAGCCTAAAGATAGCAAAGGGACATCTCAGTAAGGGAAGAAAACAAATTATGGCACTGAGAAAAGAAGATGCTTCTGTAACAAGAAATAGAGGCGAAATTTTGACAAGAGTGAAAGATTTCTACTCCAAATTTTATGAAAGGGATGATACATGTACTCCAGACATCATAAAAGGTACCAGTACCAGAGTTCTTCCAGTCCTCCCAGCAGAAGTTGCACATGCAATCAAGAACATGAAGCGGGGAAAAGCTCCAGGAGAAGATGGAATTACTGTAGACATCATACAAGAAGCCAGTGGAGAAATTGAAACAGTACTCGCCCACAATTTCACTCGATACCTTAATAAAGGGAAGATTCCTGAGGATTGGAAGAACGCTATAATGATCCTGCTACATAAAAAAGGTGACATTGAGGATCTCAGGAACTACAGACCTAACAGCTTCCTATCAGTGGTTTATAAAATCTTCACTAAAGTTCTTTCACCCCGCTTGAAGGTGACACTGGACATGGCTCAACCGAGAGAACAAGCTGGATTCAGGAGTGGCTACAGCACAATAGATCATATCCACGTACTGAGAGAACTCATTGAAAGAGCGAGGGAATATGAACTTCCATTGTGCATGGCTTTTATCGATTGTGAAAAAGCCTTTGATTCGGTGAAATCATCAGCAGTTACAATGGCTCTGAAATCCTGCGGTATTGAAGATGCATACATTAATATTATTATTAACATCTATGAAAATGCAAATGCGAAAGATTCGGCTGTTGAGAAAATACAACATACATAAAAATTGGAAAGGGAGTGAGACAAGGTGACACCATATCTCCGAAGCTATTTAATGCCACATTGGAAAATGTCTTTCAATCACTGAACTGGGAAAACAAAGGGATAAAAATTAATGGGTATTACCTAACCCACCTTTGTTTTGCTGATGACGTAGTCATGTTTGCAACTACCCCATCAGAGCTGCAGAGTATGATCCCGGAACTTGCTGACAAGAGTAAAGAAGTGGGATTAAAAATGAACTTTCAGAAGACAAAAGTGATGTTCAATGCTTTTACACGAAATGAAGATTTATCGATTGATGGAGAAAAGCTGGAGATAACAGACACGTACGTTTATCTTGGACAGCAGATATCAAGTGAGGGTCACATTGATGAAGAAATTATTCGGCATACAAAACTTGCTTGGAGAGCTATTGGAAGAAACAGTATAATTTTCAAGATCAATATGCCATTATGTCTTAAAAGAAAAGTGTTTGGTCAATGCATCCTTCCAGTGCTTACGTATGGTGCAGGGAAGTGTACCTTAACTAAAAGAGACATACAAAGGCTGCAGCCAACTCAAAGAGACATGGAAAGGTGCATGCTTGGTATAACCAGGAGAGATAAGAAGAGGAACTCGTGGATTCGAAAAATGACCAGAGTGGAAGACATCATGATCAGAGTTAAATCCCTGAAATGGCAATGGGCTGAACATACTGCCAGAACGACAGACCATCGATGGACAGCCGAAATTTTAGATTGCCGCCCCGGTGGCGCAGTGGTCTAAGCGATGGCCTCTGATCATTCGTCCGAACGGGGTCCGGGTTCGAATCCCGGTGAGGCATGGATGTTGTCTTTGTCTTACGGCACTGGCTCTCTCCCTTCCCTGGAACCAGTGACCCCAAATTAGGGACGGGCGACTGCTTATAGCCCATTGAGTTGATCACGGTGGTCGTTAAACCTCCAATCAAAATAAAATAAAAAAATTTTTAAGGGACAGGAAAAGACCCAGAAGAAGACTACATGGGCGATGGGTGGATGAAATTCGAAAGTATGCGGGAGTGACGTGGAGGAGACTGGCACAAGACAGACCGTTGTGGAGGAAACTTGGGGAGACTTTCGCCCAGCAGTGGATCGATAATGGTTGACAATGATGATGATGATGATGATGATATTGACAAAGTTCACGGGACAATCCTTCAAAATCAAGTGAAAGGCTCAGCTGCGTTGTTAAGATGAGCGCTACAGCTGCAAACGGTATGAAAACAAGCCTGCAGCTGTTCGCGATCATATCGCACTGTGAGGTTGAGTGAAAATGTCGCGGCGGGAGAGAACTGACTTTGAGAAAGGAAAGACTGTTTGGTGTTATATTATGGGGTGTCCATAAGAGAAACCGAGATGCGTTTAAACATAACCAAGTCAACTGTTTTGGATGTACTGAATAAGTGGAAGACACATGGCGTGCCTGAAGCAGCAAAACGTACCGGCAGGCCGAAGAAAATCAGTGATAGAAGACGTGGAAGCCTCAGGCTCAGCGGTCACGTTCATGCGAGTTCCGTATATATTGTTTTTTTTTTTTGTTTTTTTTTTTTTTGATTAGTGGTTTAACGACCACCGTGAGCAACTCAATGGGCTATAAGCAGTCGCCCGTCCCTAATTTAAGGTCACTGTATCCAGGGAAGGGAGAGAGCCAGTGCCGTAAAACAAACACAACATCCATGCCTCACCGGGATTCGAACCCGGACCCCTTACGGACGAATGATCAAAGGCCATCGCTTAGATATATTGGTTTGTGTTGTGTGATATCAAGTGTTTCTTCCTTACCTGTTTGTCGTCGTCGATTTCTGACAGTCCGGTGATTATTTTAAGTCTACTCCCGAGCGGGTGAGTTTTTTCTTTTGCTATTATCAGTTTGTTTACGTTCGACCTTGCAGGTCGGCGATGCTCACTTCATCAAATATGCAAATGGCGACTTCCGGCGGAGAGAGGCGGAGCCCAGCCCTCGCTTCCCGTGGTCCATCATCATCATCATCATTATTTTCAACTGATGCCAACGTCCCTGCGCTGTCTTCCCTAGCTAGCACTGATGCACTACCCTCTCCGAGTGGTGCGTTTGGTAGCCTTTCGGGTGTCAATCCGTTGACTTGCCCAGCTACGTCAAACCTTTCAGCTTCTGCTCCAGTTGATGAAGCCATGGATATTACTGGTGGTGAAGCCTCTTCCAGTTCTTCTGTGCCAGGTTCAGTCGCCTGCCACGTATTCTAAGGTTGCAGCTTCTTCTACTCCTCGACAGCTTTCCAAGGATCTGTATGCAAGCGCTTAGGCTATGCACACTTATATTTATCGTGCTGGAAACAACATTCTTCTAGAAATTCCAGCAGGCTTGCCAGCCACGACTGCTTTCTTTGAAAACCTGGCTAAGGGAGTTAGTTTTGGGGCTCTTCCAGGTACACCGATGCGGATCTATGCCGATGCCCTTCAAAGCCTGTTTCCCCCAGGCGCCATTTCACATATGTTCCGGCGGGACCGGACGGTTGTCGTTTATCTTGCCAAAGATGAATATGCCAAGTCTGTCCTGACGACAGGCCTAAACATAGGAGATCGCCAACTTACTCCAGAACCAGTGGCCCAACGACCAGTAAATGTTTCATTTTACCCTGTACCCCTCGAGGTGACTGACGTCATGTTATATGCTGTGCTTTTATCTCTGGGGCGAGTCGTTGGAGGGATTCAAACACACTTAGCTGCAAAGAACGACCCGATGCATGATACCATCCGTGGAGCCCGTCGAGTGGCACGTGTCGTTTTTCCTTTCTCAAGAAGCTATTGCTCAGCTCCCAACTCACTTCACAGTTAAGTGTGATGGTCAGACTCGCCAAATTGATCTATTGACTGAATTCCATTGCAGTCAGTGCAAGAAAGTTGGGCATTTCTACAAAGAGTGTCCTCTTGCACGAATATAAACTGGTTCTTCTGCACCACGGATGGATACTCACTACACCCCTGTTGGTGCCTCATCACTATCTTCGGGACCTGCTGATCCTCTTCACATGGAGATGTCTCCTAAGTCGACTGCATTACCACCTCCTGCTTCTGTAGAGCATTATCCTGAATTACCAACGACATCACCTTTCCTTGCTCCTGCACCACCTGGCGACATTACTAATGCTGCTGGAGTGGTGTTGTCTGATACTGAAACTTTCAATGCGGACAACGACACCGCTTACCTGAGCGTCAGTGACCACACCTTAAGTGATGGGTCGGACGCGACCTCTAGGTCTCGCACTGACAAAAGAGAAGCCCCAAAGGCCCCCCCCCCCCGATTACTCCAAGCGGCGGAAGCCTCAAGGGAAATCGCCACTTTCTACTCGATCCCGTACGTCGGCTTATCGCCTGAAAGACTGTGATTTGTCTTCGAACCCTGAAGACTTTATCTTACCTTATGAGGATTTTTTTGCGAAGACTGCAACAACAGGTATTTCCGTCGACTCCTTTATCATATCCGGAGTTATATGGCGTTTTCTGACGGAAATCGTTGCCTGGGAGATTCCTTCCTTTTGTCCAGGCACATACGGCTCAGCTTCCGGCTGAGACTGCGCAGTTGACGGAGTTGGACTGCATCTATCAAGCGCTTCGTAGTCCGTCTTCTAATGATGCTGCTGCTGTGAAAATGATGCATCGTCGATACACTAATCTTCGAGACCACTTGCGTAAAGTGCTCACTCCACCTTCTGATTTGGCGCTTTCACGCGACGACCTTCAACTGTCGCGGATTTGCGACCCCTGATGTGAATGCCCTTGTCTATGAGGACCTCGCGGCGGATGCCAGTGATATCCTCCTCCTTCAAGAGACTCGATGTTCAACTGATACGCCGACACACAAATGGCGGTAGTGGCCTTACACATTCTACCATGCGTACCGCCAATCTAGGTCTGGTGGCATTGCCGTCGGTGTACACCGTCGTTTAATGCACCGTATATCTTCTATTTCTGTCAATAACTTATATTCGGAATATAAGCAATGCCTTACTTTCTGTGTTGATACTGTAACTTTTCATGTGTTTAATGTGTATATACCAACTGAAGAATCATTTGTTGATCCACTTTTTCGGAGTCTACGTGCAGCGTTTGCTGCGATTCCCTCCGGGGATTTTTTCATCATTGGAGGGGATTTTAACTGCACGGTGCAGCCCTCTGTAGACAGCTATTTGTCGCACGGAGAACACCGTACGAATCTAGTCTCCAAGTTAACACAGTTTATTGCTGATTTTCAGCTTGTTGACTCTTTTCGCCAGCTAAATCCTCAAACCATTTCATTTACTTGGTGCAATTCCCCGACGCAGTTTTCTGCTGCCGCTCGATTGGACCGTATTTATGTTGTCTCTTCTTTGATTCCCACTATTACTTCGGCACGGCACCTCCCTACAGTGTCCTCCGATCATAGCGCTGTGTCTCTATCTGTTTGTGTCTCCCCATCACCACCTTCGGCTCGTCGTGGATGGAGTTTTGATGATACAATTTTACAAGATCAGTCTTTCTGCGATACAGTTGAGCAGTTCATTGCTGCTAGGAAACATCTGCTAGCTACTACTACGAGTGCCCTGCGCCTGTGGCTCGACATTAAACAAGACCTTCTTTTATTGGTACGACGCCTTTCATTTTCCATCACCACCCTCGTGCGATGGCGATCAGCAATCTTCGGGGTTTGCTTTATTCGTTACAAATGTCGGATCCACAGTATTCAGTAGTTCACGATGAACTACACGCTCACCGACAACCGCTTGCCCAACAAGCTGTGCTTCGACTTCGACTTCTGCATCTATCTCCATCGACACAAGCCTTTGAAGTTCTTTCCAAGATGAAATCATCGAGACGAGCGTCAACCTCACTTCGACATCTTCGCCTTCCTAACGGCCTCACCACGTTCGACACATCTCTTATTTGCTCCCAAGTCCGTCACTTCTTTCAGGAGAAGTTCCGAGCGGTCGCGCAGGTTACTGATTTTTCTTCTTCTGCCTTTCTCTCTTCTCTCCCTCAGATCCCGCCTTTTCTCTGTGCTCCTCTCACTGCTGAGTTTTCTTTGCCTGAACTTCGAGAGGCATTTTCTTCCCTGAACTCCCATGCCTCCTCGGGACCTGATGGTCTTCCGCTGTCCTTCTACCGTGCTTTTCTTCCGTCCCTTCTACCTTTTCTTTCTGCTGGTTTTTCTTGTGCTCTTTCTTCTTCTGCGCTTCCGCCGGAATTTACAGTTGCTCATGTCATCCGCCTTCCATAGAAGGGGACCTCCTGAATCTGACAAATTGGCGCCCTATCTCCATCCTTAATAGTGATTATAAATTTTTCACGAAACTTCTTTCTCAACGTCTTAACTCTGTCCTTTCGTTTCATGTTTCTCCCGACCAGTCATACACTGAGCCTGGTCGGTCTATCGCTAACAACATTTATTTTCTTCTTAATCTCACTTTTCTTGCTCGCAAGCATTCAGAACCCCTAGCCATATTTAACATTGATTAACAGTCTGCTTTTGATAGTGTTTCCCATGACTATCTCTCTGCGGTTCTAACCCATTTTGGCTTTCCTTCTCCTTTTGTCTCTATCCTTCTCAGTCGTTATCGGTGCGCTCATTTTCATGTTCGGGCGGCCTCATTTTTGACCGGCGCCCATCTCTTTCCAACGAGGAATCCGGCAGGGTTACCCCTTCTGAGGGCAACTCTCTTTGCCCTCGCATTCGAACCTTTCTTGATTGCCAGCCGTTCATCTTTTCTTTCTGCATTGCCGTTGACCGTTTCTAGCACCAGGCATCATCGTTTCGTTGTTTCAGCCTATGCAGATGACGCCACTTTCTGTCTCCGACGAGATGAGCAATTTGATATACCGCTTTCCACGTATACACAGTATGCAGCTCTCTCTGGTGCGTTCCTTGAATGTGCTCAAGAGCACTGGGTTGTGGTGTGGGTCTTGGATGGGCCGCACCGATGCACCATGGGGTGCGGTGTGGTCCTCCTCGACCCAGAAAATTCTTGGCGCCCAGCTTGGACATCCATTCGCTTCTGGAATTATTACCTGGAATGAACTCCTTCCTCGATTACAACGCTCAGCTGCGTTTTGGCGATTCACTCATTCTTTCGCATCTTACATTCAGAGAGCGCAAATTGTCCAGCGATACCTTCTATCCCAATGCTTGTTTTCTTGGAACTCATTGGTGTTTACCTCGGCTCGTCTCTCTACTATGAACAGCATCTTTACTTCCGTGATTTGGTCAGCAAAGCATTGGGTTGCTGCTACGACTCTCACTTTTCCAGCTTCTTTGGGAGGAATTCGCCTACCGGATGTACGCCTTTACTACCGAGCCTTTCGCATCGTTTCATTCCTTCGCCTTCTTCTCACTCCTTCTCCATCACTTTGCTCTACTTTTGATATTCTTATCTCACTCCGAGATCCATCCTTTTCTTTTCTCTTATATCATTGGATGGACTCTTATCCTTCTTATTTTAATCAATTCCCCCCCCTCATTACCCAAGCTCTAGCGTTCTTCCGCTCACTTCCACTTCTTCGCGCAACTCCCTCTACTACTCGTCATCTTCTTGCCGAACCACTTTTCTTTTCGACTCTGATTCACCCTCCTGATCAACCCTACTTCATCTTGCCTCCTTGGGTCCGCTCCGGAATCTTAACTGTTCAAGCTTTAGTTACTGCTGACCTCTTCTGGTAGCCCCTTTTCTCTCTCTTCCCTGCTTCTACTCCCCTACTGGAGGAAGATTATGCTCTCCTTCGTTCTACTCTCTGTTCTCTCTTCCCTTTCCTTGTTTCTGATTCTGGTCTCATCTCTGTTTCTGGTCCTAGCCTCTCTATTTCTTTTCTTCCTTCCTCTTCGTGCCTCTGTTGCCCCCATTTCTTTTTTTTCCACCGGTTCGATCTATACTCTTCTTAGCGCACCTCTCGCTATTCCCCACCTACTCCCGGATGTTTCTTTTTCGCTTTCTTTGACAATCTGGTCTGCATCTTCTTCGCCACTCTCCTTTCCGCTGGAGCTTAACCTTCAATGGCGGTTTCTCCACCGTCGCCTTCCCGTTCCTTCCTCTCTCTTTCGTAAGTCTATTTCTTCTACTTCACTCTGTATTTTTTGTGGTTCTGAAGGCGATGTTCTACACGTTTATTGTCACTGTCCCATTCTGCTACCACTGATTCATACTGCTTTTCGTCTTGCTGGCATTATTTGTTCCAGGGATCTTCCTTTCCAAACATATCCATGGCTACTTCTAACTAAGCATCCTCCAACTAAACTTCCGGATGCTTCTGCCTACCTATTTGTCCTTGTGAAGCATGTTATTAATCTTTACCGCCTTTCTATACGATCACGTTCTGCCACACCTACCATATTTTCTGCAGGTGCAGCTCTGCGGAAGATTTTTCGGAATCGCATCTTGGCTCGTCTCCGGCTGGAGTACTTTGCAGCGTCCCCCCCCAATCTCTGGCTTCCTTCCGGTTTGCCTGGGCGCAGGCAAACCGGGTGGTTCCAAGTTGACGGGTCGACGCTGTATCTTTCGTGTTAATTGCGTTGTGCTTTCTCCTCTTACTTTTCCATGTGCCTTTTGGGACACAATGTATATTTGTAATTATATTTTGTTATTTTGTTGCATCTGCATTTCCTAGTGTCTGTTCTCTCATATGGCGGAGTATGTTGTTGTCCACGGTGGTGTGCCTTCCTTGGCATAGGTTTTGCGAATTGCTAACTAATGTGACTCGTTTTCTTTTGTTTGGGTACAGGTTTGTACCCGAGTCTAAGCTGCATGTACCACTTGTTTTCATTTTCTTCCTGGTGTTTTATGATATATATGTACCATATCTTATGGTCACCTTATTGCTGTCAATAGACGTGGTATTGTTGGTTGCCTGTAATTGTATGCTGTCGTAACCTATCTTCATTGTACATAATTTCTGATATTGTCCCTTTTTTTCGCACCTTGGATTGCCATGTACCCTATTTATTGTAAATTGTTCGTCCATTGCTTCTTTTTCCCTACTGTTATCTGAGACAGCGAAGTTCTGTTCTCTATGAATGTAATTTATATATCATGCACATTGTGTATACTGAAGTTTTACATCGTTCCTGTTCCCTGGACCATTGTACTGTGTATTATGTAGTGTTATGCAACGAGGAACAGCGTTTGCTGGTCCGTACCTCTCACTCGAATGTTCTGTTTCCCTGTGCACCCAGTGTGCTTATTCCTTGTTTTTCTTTCCAGTCATGTATTGTTTGGCTTATCACAGGGTTTATGTTCGAGTCCGAAGTTCCCGGACTCTCGTTCTCCTGTCGTATTTGTGTTATTTGAACGTGACTCGCTGCACACTTTTCACGCTCTTCGTTCTGTTTGAGTTGGTGAAAGATCATTGACCTGTAAATACTGTATCATTTTGTACGATTTTCTTTTTCATGCTTTTGCCGGTTAACGCGAGCGTTGTGCTTCTTTTTTCGATCTCGCTTGCGGTGTTCATCACGGATAAGCTGATAATGTGTACCGTGTTGTTCATGCCTTGTTCTTGTTATTGTGTTTCTTGAATATGTACAATTTTTTTCTGTTTTCTTGTATGTATACAGTGTACTTTTCTTCGGCATTTCTGTTGGTACTAGTTCCTTTGTGATTGTTTGATCTTCGTTTGAGTCCAGGGTCACTATAAATTTTGTATCAATGTTGATTTTTGTGAATTGAGCTTACCATCAAGTGTGAGTTGTAATTTTTGTTGTTCTGTTTTTGTTTAGTTGGTGCTTGCCATTCACCTGTAGTGCGTATTATGTAAACTACCATAATCTGCATTATTTCTCTGGTACTGTGCTTGCTGTCATTATCAACTATCTCTCACGCATATTTTTCCTGTTTACAGTGCACCGTGCTATTTGCAATTCTTGTTTGTTTTGTATCCCCGATGTGCCCCGGGGGTTTTGCACTTGCGTTTTTTGGCGTTTTGTATTGTATCTTCAAACCTCGTGCGATTTGTGTTCGAGTCGGTGTCATTGGGCTCACATTTATTTGTACCGTTTTTCGAATTGTGCATGATGCTATGTTGTCCCTTTATGTTTTCCCCTCTATGTTCTTGAGTGGTGATGCCCGTTACCTTGTAGATCTGTTTTTCTCATTGTTTAGCGTCGCTCAGTGTGGCACGCCTTAATCGTGTCTTCAGAATCACTCACTTGAGTGGTATTCGTGTGAATTTTACCGGGTTTGTTGCGCACTGTTGGTGTACAGTACTTACTGTATTTATTGTTTCTGTTTCCGGTTTTCCTGATTGTTAATAGAGTGCCGTGTTGGATGTCCTTTTCTGTTGTTAGGCGTTCCTCGATTACATCCTGGCTATTGCCAGTGCCAATTGTAATTGCTTTCGTGTACTTTTCTGTTTCTGTGTAACGTGTATTTTACCACCTTGTTGTGGGTTTTAGCATTTTTCATATTATCTTGACCGGCGTAGCCGCATTCATCTGTTGATAATGTCATTACTTTCATTCATTGTTTAATTATTGTTTTTCCCACTTTGTGGTGCGCCTGTATTATTTTATGCCTAAGAGTTCAATAAAGTTTGTTAATACTCAGGAGAGACGTTATAGCTAATCGACTGAGTACTGCACAAGCCCTCAGAGTACAGGTGAGTAAAAATACTGGAACCTCGGTATGTACACGTGCCATTCGCAGAGAACTTCATTCCATGGGTTACCGTAGTCTTACGGCTGCACATAAGCCTTTCATCTCCATTCGGAATGCTACTCGTCGTTTAACATGGTGTAAAAACCCATTATTGTGGACCGTAGATCAATGGAAACGGGTCCTATGGACTGATGAATCCAGACACACGATCCGTCAGTCTGATGGCCGTGTGTGGGTATGGCGGCAGCCTGGGGAACGCTATTTACCACAGTGTACTGTTCTTACGGTCAAGTTTGGAGCTGGCAGTGTACTCGTGTGCGGGTGTTTTTTCGTGGTATGGTCTCGGCCCATTGGTTATCTTGACAGACCTGTTAACCATCACGTCTACCTCGATATTCTTGTTGGAAATACAAGGAAAGGTACGATGCACTTCGAAGTACTCGAATGGTTAAAGACCACTCAATAGAGGAGGAGAAAGAGTTATTTTGAAATTATCATTGCATCGAGTGCGCGTGGCCCGTAACGTGAACTCACATATGCTAAGTGGAGACAAAACTCATAATGACGTTGTTGCTGTTTTTCATCAGCTGCCATGTTTGCAAGCTATAATAAGCGATCCTGTTAGCTATGTGTATAGTGCTTATTATAGGTTATTTTATTAAATAGTTTTTCTTTTCTTCAACTCAGGATGTGTAACGTACCAGGAGATGTGACGTACCTGCCAGCAGGACGCACACGACATAAAGGCAGATAGGAATCAGAACAAATGTCCGCGTAGCTTAATTGGTAGAGCAACTTATTCCGGAATGAGTGGACCCGGGTTCGAACCCCGGCGCGGATAAAAATGACGGAGAAATTCAATTCGTTATAATGGCGCCCGAACTATCCGGATGACCCGACCGTTCAAAATCTCGCATTGGTGTGATGTTATTTCCACACCGCGAGATACGGAAAAATATGAGCAGCACTTCGAAAGAAAAAAAGAAAAAGAAGGGGGAGATGATGTAACGTACCAGGAGATGTGACGTACCTGCCAGCAGGACGCACACGACATAAAGGCAGATAGGAATCAGAACAAATGTCCGCGTAGCTTAATTGGTAGAGCAACTTATTCCGGAATGAGTGGACCCGGGTTCGAACCCCGGCACGGATAAAAATGACGGAGAAATTCACTTCGTTATAGATGCAGTTATTCAAGGTAAGTTTCATTCATGCATGCATTAGTTCTTCTTTTCCGAACTCATAAGTCTGCCATTGAACGGTGTGCTACTTGCTTCCGAAAAGGCTTCAACGTTACAGTGTAGATATATAATAATTCTATTTTTCATATCACACATAATTATCAAATATCCAATAATTTTGATTATGAGACTGCAATGCAATAACGATAATCGCTAACAAAGGGTTTCCAAATCCGAAAGTAAAAAAGTTAAGCTGTTCGTTGCGTCAGCCATAGAGCCCGCGTAGTTGATAAAGAAGTAACACTGTTGTTCTTAAACAATAAAAAAGTGGGGTTTTCTAGTCCAATAAATGCGACCAGTTTTTCCATCGCAAAACTTAATAATGAAAATTATACAGTTTGGTAATTTAAAATCCAGATGCTTGTCATTAAAGAAGATACTTGGAATGTCGTTTCCCAAGAGGAACCTACAGTTAAATCTGAGGACTGGATTAAGAAAAACGCGCAAGCAATGTCAACCATAAATCTACTTTTGACTGATGATCAAATAATAAATGTCATAAATGAAACGACTGCACGAAATATGTGGTTAGCTTTGCAAAGAATTCATGAAAGAATAAACTTGAGCAGTAAGATCTATGTTTTTAGAAAATTGTACAGTAAAAGGTTCAATGACTGCGAAAATATGCAAGAACACATAAAAGAGATATCAGAAATTGCAAATAAACTAAAATCAATAGGTGAAGAAATTAAAGATTCACACCTTGCCGCTATCATGTTGTGTGGTCTTCCATTTACATATGACACACTTTTAACAGCTCTTGAAGCAGAACATGAGGATGAACTAACATTAGAATATGTTAAAAATAAACTCATAGAAGAATATACTAGTCGAAGAGAGAGAGAGACCAAACAAACACAAATTCTACAACAGCATTTCAAACAAGTGACAAATCGAACAGAAATGCAAAAAAATGCAAAATACTGCTCATATTGCAATAAGAAAGGTGACACAAAAAATGAATGCTGCCATTGGGTAAAAGTAAAAGGAAATAAGAATAAGCAGAGGAACGCAAACACATAGGCAAGAAGTCAGGCGAAAACTGCTAGAAATAAATTTGAATCAAACAAGAATGATGAACTAAACTTCAAATATGAAACAGAAAAGTTCACATTTAAAACAACACTAGCCAAAGTTGAAAATGCAAAATGGTCAATCGATTCTTGCGCCACTACCCATATGACCAATAATGAAACTTTTTTCACAGAAATTGACCCAGAGGCTAAGGAGGATATTACAACCGCCAGCAGAGCAAAAATACAATCCGTCGGAAAGGGAACTGGATATTTGCATTGCATAAATGATAAAAGGGAAGTAAATAATATAAAAGTAGAAGAAGTACTTTACGTCCCAGAGTTAGAAACTAGCCTCCTATCAGTGAGAAAAATTGCTGAAAAGGGTTATGGTGTTACTTTCAGTGGAGATCAATGCATAATAAAGAGCGGTAAAATCACTACAGCCATAGGCACTTTTGATAACACAAATCTCTATAAGCTGAATACAGTGAGAGAAACTGAAAAAGCCAATTTTGCTGAACACTGTGAAAAACAAAATTGTATAAACCTATGGAATAGGCGTTTGGGGCACAGAGATCCCATCATCATCCGAGAAATGCAAAGAAAGGAAATAGTAAAAGGATTAAAATTGACTGATAGCAAAAGAAATATGAATTGTGAATGCTGCATAAAGGGCAAGCTAACACCAAAACCATATCCCAAGGGGAGTGTACATAAAGCACGAAAGCCTCTAGAACTAATTCATAGCGACATATGTGGTCCTATGGAACCTATGACTCCTGGAGGGAAAAGATACTTCATAACTTTCATTGATGACCAGCAGATTTACATGTATTTATCTAATGAGCAATAAAAATGAAGCTACGGTGAAATTGAAGCAATATATTGCAGTCAGAAGCAACAAGTTTAAAACCAAACCTGGTACAATCAGAACTGACAACGGAGGAGAATATGTTGGTTCAGAAGTCGAAAGCTGTCTTGCCGAGAATGGAATTGAACACCAAACGAGTGTACCATATTCACCACAGCGCAGTTGCGTGGCAGAAAGGAAAACCCGGTATCTTGTTGAAATGGCAAAGACAATGCTCCTGGATTCGAAAATAGAAAACGAGTTTTGGGGAGAAGCCCTCATCACTGCAATATTCCTGCAAAATAGATTACTAACTAGATCTACACGAAAGACACCATTCGAACTATGGAAGGGCAACAAGCCTTACATAGGACATATAAAGGTATTTGGCTGCAAAACATATGCTTATGTGCCAAAACAAATCCTAAAGAAGTTTGACAATCGTGCTCAAGAAGGAAGATTGGTTGGATACAGTGAAAGAACCAAAAGGATATTGTATCCTAATACCAGGAACAAACAGAGTGATAATAAGCCGTAGTGTGAAATTTGATGAAAGTCCCAGTGTACGGGAAAATTGTAGGCCAATATCAAAAGCAAGTGAAAACACCGAAGATATTGTTTTTGAAAGCGAAAAACCTTTGTTGGAATCAAATGGATCAACAGGTGAAAGCACAAGCACACAACCCAGAAAATCAGCTAGAACTGCAAAAGAAAAACCGCCTGACCGGTTAGCATAAATTGCCAAAGTGAAACGTAAGCCTGAGCCTACAAATTGGCACGAAATACAGAAATTGCCAGAAGAAGAAAGACAAAAATGGCTGGAAGCCACAAATGGAGAAATTAAATCCCTAAAGAAGAATAAAACCTGCGAACTTACTAATTTCCCTAAAGCCATCGGTTGCAAAATGGACATTTAAAATAAAATACCATGCTAATGGGGACACAGACAGATACAAAGCACGACTTGTTGCAAAATTTTAATCATAGGCCTGGTGAAGATTATGACTAAACATTTGCTCCCGGCGTAAAACACACTACAGTTCGCACCCTACTTACAATAGCAGCATACAGAAAGATGCATGTACAACACTTTGATATAAAACTGCATTTTTGTACGGTAATTTAGAAGAAGAAATCTATATGTCTCAACCAGCAGGATACATAGAGAAAGGCCAAGAAACAAAAGTATGTAAACTTAATAAATCAATATATGGACTCAAGCAATCCGCCAGGGTATGGAATCAAATCATTGCAACTTTCTTATCTGAAAAAGGTTACGTCCAAGGAAAAGCAGACCCATGCTGTTTCACACGCAAAGAAGAGGATTCCCTCACATATATATGATCGTGTATGTGGACGACATTTTAATTGCATTTGATCTCATGGAAAATATCAACAAATCCAGAAACATGCTTAAAACCATGTTCGAAATAAAAGATCTTGGAAAGGTGACAAAATATTTGGGCATACAGGTGGAAAGAGAAAATAATGGAAGTTACAAACTTCATCAAAGTGCAAAAATAAAGGATGTCATCAACAAATATGATGAAGAGCTACTAAAGAAAAGTTATACACCGATATCTACAGACTTTGGAAAACACAATCAAACAGAAGAAACACTCGCGGAAAATTTCGTATACCGCAAAGTAGTGGGAGCTTTGCTGTACATTTCCACAGTCACAAGACCAGATATAGCAACTGCAGTTGGCCTTTGAAGAAGAAAAGTGGAAAATCCATCATCACAAGATTGGAAAGCCATACACAAAATAATTATTTATCTGAAAACTACGATCGGCATACGACTTCACCTAAGTGCAAAACACCAACCCATTTTCAAGGGTTACGCCGATGCAGATTGGACAGATGATGTCAAGGACCCAAAATCCCTCAGTGGATATGTATTCCAACTTGAGAATAGCACCATATCGTGGAACTCCAGGAAACAGAATTGCATCGCTCTTTCGTCAACAGAATCAGAATATATCGCTGCAGCTCATGCTTGTCAAGAACTGATTTGGATTCGAACTTTACTAGATGATCTGCATTATCCACAAACAGCGCAAACAATATTGTTTGAAAACAATTTGTCATGCATAAATCTCATCAAAAATGAGAGAATAAGCGCTTGAACAAAACACATAGATGTGAAATTAAAATTCGTTAGGGACCTTAAGCAGACAACACTAAAATTAGAGTACTGTAATACGAAATACATGACAGCAGACATCATGACAAAACCACTACCTATAGAGACCAGCTTGAAAAGTTAATGACTAAACTCGGAATGACATGCGACTACAGCTCATCGAGTGGGAGATTGTTGGAAATACAAAGGAAAGGTATGACGCGCTTCGTAGTAGTCTAATGGTTAAAGTCCATCCAATAGAAGAAGAGAAAATATTATTTTGAAATTCTCGTTGCATCGAGCGCGTGGTCCATCACGTGAACTCATACGCGCTAAGTGGAGACAGAACTCACAATGACGTTGTTGTTGTTTTTCATCAGCTGCCATATTTGCAAGCTATAATAAGTGATTCTGTTAGTTTTGTGTATAGTGCTTCTATTAGGTTATTTTATTAAACGTTTAGTTTTTTCTTCAGTTCAGGATGCAGTTATTCAAGGTGAGTTTTGTTCATGCATGCATTAGTTCTTCTTTTCCGAAGTCATAAGTCTGCCATTGAACGGTGAGCTACTTGCTTCCGGAAAGGCTTCAACGTTAAAGTGTAGATAGATAAACATTCTATTTTTCATATCACACTTAATTATCAAACATCCAATAATTCTGGACAATTATGCCATACCAACTCTGTGGCAATATTATGGAACCGAGCCTTGTTGGTTCCAGCAGGATGATGCATGAGCCATAAAGCAAGGACTGTTACGGCGTGGTTAGACGATAATTCCGTATCGTGTGTGGACTGGCCAGCACAGAGCCCTGATCTTAATCACATATAGCACCTATGGAATGAATTAGAGTGCCGCATAAGAAGTTTGGAACCAAGGCCTACTACTAAGCGACAGTTAGCGGCAGCATTATGTACTCAATGAAAGCGCATACCTATCGATATGTTCCAAAACCTTGTCGAAAGCATGTCTCGAAAGCTCAGTGCATGCATTAAGGCCAAAAGTAGACCGACACCGTAATGTATGTCAATAAATGTTATGTTGTGCTTCTCTTCTAGGTGTCCGGTGACCTTTTTCAATATGACGTATTTCAAGTAAATGAAATCCTAAAAAAAAATTACTACTACAGTTACTAATGATAATGATGATTATAGATTTACGTTATCATGATCATCGTCAAACATTATCAATAAGCTGCTAAATGAAGATCACCCGTATTTTCTTCACAACTTTCTGTCTCGAGCCAGTCATATCCTTGTCACTCCGGCATGCTTTCCAATCTATTACTGTTTTAGAAGCTAATTGTTATTCCGGTTTTAGAAGCTAATATTTCGTGCCATCAATAAAAATAAGTTTGGTGTTTCAACTGTTCAAAACTCACTAACTGTACCAAAACAGGACGGAATTACTATTCAGATCTTCGCCAAGATGCTCATTACTTGTTTAAATACGATCACCAATTATAGCACTTCACGACAATGTCACGCTGTCAAAAACCATCAATAACAATAATAACAAGAAACTACACTACATAATTATTTCTTGAGAGAACAGACTGATGAACAAATTTAACAATGATAACATTGCAAAACTATCTCAAAACACGCAGCCATCGTTACTTTTTATCTGTAGCTTGACAGTCTGCCATTTCGTTTATAATAAGAGATTTTTTTATTTTGGAGTTCAGATATGACGTTAATTTTCGGAAAATGTGATCGAGATATAATGACAACAGAAGCGGAAAGTGAAAAAATAAGTTATATACGTCACACGTTTACGCCATCCGGAGAAAAAGCTATGCTCCAATCACCATAAGGTATTTAGTTTCGTGTGGAAAGAAAACCTTTTTAAAATCAGAATATATATAGATCACCGGTATGACGTAGTTGTCTAATCTCCAGCCCTGTGCCAATGTGATACACGACACTTGTGACCCAAATTCCCAGCTGCCACTCACTCAATTCTAAACTCTTTCCGACTCCTCTCCCCGAATTTGACCCAACTCCGTGGATGTGTCTACGAAAATCGTTTGTCACCCGCTTCCGTAATTGCAGCCCCGCAACATCGTGTGGGCCAACCAACAATAGTACTGCGGCCAGATTCGACGGCAGTGGAGCTTGAGATCAATAATAAAATGCCATGTGAAATAAAAAATTTTATATTTCTGAAGGTACACTAGACACGTGCCCAGGTGATGCAGAATATTTGACAATTCGAAAGTAAAACGAGGCGTCACAAATAAAATACCTGTTGACAGGCACCAAAAAGTATTCCTTTTCGGAGAATCCGTAGTCTAAAATACTTTTGATTCCAGTTTGAATTTACGTGATAAGATGTTTGAAAACCATAAACAGGAAACCATATTTTGCCCAAATGTTCTGATGAACGAGACGCATGCAATGTATTATTTCCAAGAAGCTGTTAGATAAACAGAAAACGACTGGGTTCTTATGTAATCGTAATGAACTAGCAATTTCTCGCAGGGTTTAGATCGCCTGGGAATGCTTCGACGCAACTATCTACATCCACAGGGACTTCTACGCTGCGTATCAGAAACGAAGTTACGTTAGATAGAACCTCGAGGTTACGGCACAAGGAAGATATGTCAAAGAAGTGTCAGTGCCAGATTGAGAGTGCGAGTCGACATATTTGGAATCTTTACATATGACGTCACAACGAGCACCACTCGGGATAGAACACAGGAACAAAAAGAAGGAACAAACGAACTTAATTTCGATGGAGAGGGTCAAATATTCCCGGTCCAACGGCTAAATGTTTCCATCAGAAGCAAGAACACTATGCAGTAATTCAGAGAAATAAAACCTACTTGGTATTGGTCCAACGTTCATTTTGTAGAAGGCGTTTGTTTTAACCCTTTATCCATTCACCCGTCGGATACTTATCTATCATCCCGATTCTAGTTTAAGTAGGAGGACCTTGACCTGTCAACTGAGTGAATCTCGAAGAAAGGCGTTTAACGGCCACTGAGAGCAACTGCCCGGGCTATAGGCATCCGTTTGGTTCTAATTTGAAGACGCTGAATACCTGAAAGCTCGTAAAGCCAGTTAGAAACCTTCCCACTCACACACAGGGACAGCTAATCTCCTGTTCGCAGGATATTATAACTCCTAAAAATTTGAGGAACTTTGTCCTGGAAATGAAAGATCATTATGTGAACGATCAAGTAAAAACAACGTGTGCGGGCTGAAATTTTTATTCTCAAAAAAATCACTTCCATATAAGCACACCGGACAAAAAAATTAGTCACCCCTAACAAAAACGACAGTAAGAAGTTATCGGTTGCATAGAGGGCGCCGTGATAGTATTGGGGAGAGATAAATAGCACTGATAGGTCCACAGAATCATTTCAGTCGCGTGCGGTGGTGAATAGTAACATGGGGGTTGAATTTAGCCTGCAATATGGTTCGTCAGACAGACGTTACTGAGTGACAAAAAAGGAGCCATCGTGTTTGGCGGTGCCCACGGACACAAAGTGAATGATGTCGCCCGATTTGTTGGTGTGTCGAAGTGTACTGCCCAGCGGGTCCTACAAACAGTGGTGTAGTTCGCAGTCAACGGAAAATCGGCGACGTAACAGTGGCCGGAAAACGATTCTCACCAACAGGGACCATCGCCATGTTTCACGCCCAGTAACTGCAAATTGGTTTCAAACCAGGCAACAATTGCTCCAAACAGTCAATGAAATTCCACTCCAACCAATTTCTGAAAGGAGATTGCGACAAGAACTACATGCGATGGACATCTGGAGCAGCGTCCCGCGGAAGAGGCCGCTTTCAAAAGCAAGTCACGAAATCGCACGTTATCAATAGGCTCAGAGATAACAAAACTTTACTGTGGAGGATTGGAAACTTTCCAACCGTAGGTTGAAGAAGCGTATATGCTCCAGCTTTGTCCGTCCGTCCGTCTGTCCGCACGATAACTGGCGTAAAAATGGTTCGATTTCGATTAAATTTCAGTATGTGGTAGGGGACCACCTGGGCACGAACCCTTTTGAAAATGAGACAAATGGGGTCAAAGGTTACGACGTACAAGCGGGATCCATTCCACTGCATTTATGCATCATAATTTGCATAAATATGGTTCGATTTCAATAAAATTTTACTATATGGTAGGGGACCGCCTGGAAACGAACTCTATTCAAAATGGGTGAATTGGGGTCAAAGGTCAGCACATAAGAGCGGGATGCATTCCATTGCCCTTATGCGCCATAACGTGCGTACAAATGGTTCGATTTCGATGAAATTTCAGTATGTGGTAGGAGACCACCTGGGGACACACTCTATTGAAAATGGTTGAAATGGGGTCAAAGCTCAGGACATAGGAATGTGATCTATTCCATCGCCCTTATCCCATATTATTAAGGTGGACGCCAAGTAAATTTGCTTCCTATACTTCCAATGGAAAAACATTTGTACACATTTCCTTCACAATTAATGTGTTCCAAAGGAAGAAAATTTGAACATCGATTAAAATAAATTCATATCATAACTTGGACTACTTAATATTTTCTAAAACATAACCATAATTATATTAAAAATCAATAACTTTTCCTTTGGTGGTGTTGAAACCAGAAAAAGGATGGCGCGACCTGTACTTTGATGACGGCAGTAGACAAACAAACGTTGGATTGCGTAATTGTGGTTATGTTTTAGAAAATATTAGGTATTCCAAGTTATAAAATGAAGCTCTTTTAATCAATAATCAAATTTTCATCCTTGTGAACGCATTCATTTTCCAGAAAAAAGATGGCGCGACCTGTATTTTCACGACGTCAGTAGACAAACAAATGTTGGATTGCATAATTATGGTTATGTTTTAGAAAACAATAAGTATTGCAAGTTATAAAATGCAGATATTTTAATCGATGTTCAAATTTTCATCCTTGTGAACGTATTAATTGTCCAGAAAAAAGATGGCGCGACCTGTATTTTCATGACGTCAGTAGACAAACAAAAGTTGGATTGCATAATTATGGTTATGTTTTAGAAAACATTAAGTATTGCAAGTTATAAAATGAAGATATTTTAATCGATGTTCAAATTTTCATCAAGTACAGGAAGCAAAATTACTTGACGTTCACCTGAAAGGAGCAATTCTTGTATGTATGTTAATTTTATTTTGAAAACGGCTTTAAGGATTTTGATGAAAGTCGCTAACTTACCGTTTTCTGGTACTAGAAATCGATTTAGCTTGATCTCGACTTTAGGAAAATTCGTTTCGTGGGTTAAATAACCACCCCGAAGTACAACGTTCTTAGTGTAATGTCATGGCGTTGTCCCATTAGACCTTGGCACGCGGTCACGCCATCTGTCTCATTACGTCACGCGTTGGTTGTGGATCCTATTAAAATTTTATGACGTCACACTCTTGGGAGCAGATGCTCGCGATTCTCATCTGCCTCATTACGTCACGCGTTTTGTGCGTATGTTCGTCCGCACGAATAACGCGCGTAAAAATCGCTCGATTTCGATGAAATTTTAGTATGGCGTAGGGGAAGACCTGGGAAGGAACCCTGTTGAAAGTGAACGAAATAGGGTCAAAGGTCAGGACATAGGAGCGGGATCCATTCCACTGCTATTATGAGTCATAACTGACGTAAAAAAGATTCGATTTCGATTAAATTTTAGTATGTGGTAGGGGACCACCTGGGGACAAACCCTATTGGAAATTGGCGAAATGGCGGTTAAAGGTCAGGACATAGGAACGGGATCACTTCGATCCCCATTATGCATCATAGGGTACGTAAAAATGTATCGATTTGAATGAAATGTTAGTATGTTGTAAGGACCTTGCTGGGGACGAATCCTATTGAAAATGGGTGAAATGGGGTCAAAGTTTAGGACACAGAAGCGGGATCTATAACTTACGTAAAATTGCTTCGATTGCGACAAAACTTTATCATGTTATTTTGGAAGTATACTGAACCAGTTCTGTTGAATATCATCGAAATGGGATCAAAGGTCAAGGCACAGGAGTGAGATTTATTACACAGCCATTTTCCTCATAACTTGAGTAATAACTTGAGTAATTATTTCTAGTATGTTGGAAAGCGTATCATAATAAATGCATTGCATGATTTTACTAACTTGTTGTTTCTTCACCAAGATGGGAGGCGACGAGTGCATCTCAGGCCGAATTAAGCCTTTAAACCTGATTGTGTAGATCGTGTTGTTCAAGCTGGAGGAGGTTCTGTGATGTTTAGGGATGTTTTTTGTACCACGAAATGGGCCCTCTCGTTGCAGTGACGATGAAAATGAACTACCCTGCGTACCTCTGCATTCTGAATGATGAAGTGTTGCCTTATGCCGTGCATATCTAAGAGCAGCATTGCATTGCCACTCCTGCCTTCCAAGACGACAATTGTCGTGTGCACAGGGCTAAAACTGTCTTTGAGTGGGACGATGAACAATATGCAACACTGTCTCACCTCAACTGGCCCGCCAAATCCCCAGATTTAAATCCTATTGAAAATATGTGGGATCATTTGGAACATAAGATGAAACCCCGGAATAGGCAGGCACTTCTATTTCGGCGTGAGTGTCTTTTCCATTTGGGAGTGTCTAAACACAATAAAATGACAACATTGAATGTACAAAATCGGGAGTTATATGGAGTTGTAAAGACACTTAGCGATTACCAATATTTTATTAAACGTTGATGTAAAATCTGTATGCAGTAGACAAAACATTAGACATATGGTGACGGGCAGTCCACATGGGCATTCCCCGCGCATAGTGGAACATACCCATGCCAAATGCAGGCACTCAATATGCGCACAGCAGGGATTCCCAACTGTGTATCCCAATTGGCGAACATGGGTAAACGTGGTGATCTGAAATACTTTGATCGTGAACGCATTTTCCGCGTAAGGCAGATGGGTAATTCTATCTCCCAATTCGTAAGAACTCTGGAGTTCCGAGAGCAAACGTATCAAGGGTGTACGACTAGTATATCATCGATAGAGTACCAGAGCCCAGAATAAATTTGACGGCCAACTTCACGCCTGTGATGACCGAGGTCACCGTAGGCTACCCAGACTCAAACAGGCCACCTGCTTGACAACGGAGGGGCAAATCACATCAAGTTAGCAAGCGAACAGTACGGCGTACGTTTCGTACCCTGGGCTATGGGAGCCAAAGCCCTACTCACGTACCACTGCTGACTACTCGTCATCGGATACTACTTCTCGCCTGTAGACGGGAACATCCAAACCTGGAGCTCTGCAGAGTGGCGTCCGGTCCTGTGGTCAGGTTAATCCTGTTTTCAGCTTACGCAGCTGGCATGAGGGTTCAGGTGTGGTGTGGACAGCATGAGGCCATGGCCACTTCATGCCAGTTAGACTCTGTTCAAGGCATTTGTGGCTCTGTGATGGTTTGGGGAACATTCTCATTGGACACATTTGGTCATTTAGTGTGTCTGGAGAGGTCCTCAATCGCTGCGCACTACCAGAATGTGCAGGCTGATCACCTAAACGTTTTCATGGCCTTCGGGCATTGTGCGGTCTATGGTCCCTTAGTGTGTCTGCAGAGGTCCTTAACCACTGCGTGCTACCAGCATGTGCTGGCTGATCTCTTACACACTTTCATGGCCTTCGGGCATTCTGCGACCTATGGTCCCTTAGTAAGTCTGGAGATGTTCTCAAATGCTGCGTGCTACCAGCATGTGCATGCTGATCACCTACACGCTTTCATGGCTTTCGGGCATTATGCGGTCTATGGTCCCTTAGTGTGTCTGGAGAGGTTCTTAAGTGTTCCGTGCTACCAGCAAGTGTTGGCTGATCACCTACACACTTTCATGGCCTTCGGGGATTTTATGGCCTATGGTCCCTTAGTGTGTCTGGAGAGTTTCTTAACTGCTGCGTGCTACCACCATGTGCTGACTGATCATCTACTGGCTTTCGGGCTTTCTTCGGCTTATGGTCCCTTAGTGTGTCTCGAGAAGTTCTTCACTGCTGTGTGCTACCACCATGTGCTGGCTGATCACCTACTGGCTTTCATGCTTTCTTAGGCTTATGGTCCCTTAGTGTGTCTCGAGAAGTTCTTCACTTCTGTGTGTTACCACCATGTGCTGGCTGATCACCTGCACACTTTCATGGCATACGGGCATCCTGCGGCTTATGGTGCCTTAGTGTGTCTGGAGAGGTCCTTAACCACTGCCCGCTACAAGCACGTGCTGGCTGATCACCTACAGGCTATCATAGCCTTCACATATCCTGCGGCCGATGGCCTGTTTCATCAGGACACTCTGCCGCCCCATCGGACTGCAACCACCCAGGCATGGGTCTAGGAACACTCATCTGAGTTTGGAACCATCCAGTGGCCCTAAAGGTCCCAGGAATTATACCTTGCGGAATCTCTCTGGGAAGCCGTGGGGCGGAACATTAGATCCATGGGTACTGGACCACCGTCTAGTGTTGAGTTCAGGAAATTGCTGCAACCGGACTGCCTAGCGTTACTGTCATGTTAAAAGTTATTTTACTCAAAACCCAAAACGGCTGTCTGACGGCTTAGAGGTATAAATACGAGATTCTCAGATCAATTGTCGCTCGAACTGACAGAGCTCAGCTAGTGGACAGCATGCTTCAAGAAGAGGGAATCGGGAGTATGGATTGGCGAGCATGCTGCCCTTACTTAAATCTAATTGAGCATGCCTGGGATGCGCTTAGCAGACGCAGGGCAGCTCGGCCAGGAATTCTGTTTACTTTTCCTGAACTGGAAACTGCCTAAATTAAGGAGTGGTGAAGTTGCCCCCAAAGCCTCATCAATAGCTTCATCAATTCCATGTCACACAAATGTGCAGCGGTTTTAGCCGTTCGAGGGAATCTCACACCATGCTATAGGTCAGTTACCATCTTCAAAAAGGTCATTTTTCTTGTTGTACAGAGATGCATATTGTTGTATAGCATATCGCATCATTTGCAATACAACTATTACAGGATTCGCTAGTCGAAGCAACCGGCATTCATATATAGCGAATCTGGAGGATTAGAATTCATTCCTGTGATCCTGATGGTTATATTCGAATTAATCGGTAACTTGAAACTTGGTCGTTTTGGGTGGTGTAGTGGATAGCATACTCGGGTGCTATCCGGGAGACGCGGATTAGATTCCACACCAGGACGACGAAAATTTCAAGTTTTCGGATGTTATCTTACTTATCATCCATTCCATTTTTACACCAATAAACGGATGCGAGCTTCCAAATTTGTATTGTACAATAAGGTATTTCCGTATTTCATTCATTAATGCATCCGATATCCACACCTAAAACGAATAAAAAATATAATGAAATGTTTTATGATTTTTTTTCCAATTTCTCGGCTGCTCGTTGCTTGCAAGGATTTTTACAGTTTACATTGGCAACAGAAAAGAACAGAAAAAACCCCAAAAACAATATAATAAAGCATTTGGTAAATACTTTACGCAAAACGGTATTTCAAATTTTTAATAGGTGCCTGGAATAAACTCCAGCTCGTCACAATCTACTACTGTCAAATTGAAGCAATAGGCACACACGGAAAAACCAAGCAGATGCAAACTTAAACACACGCTTAACATTTAATATAACACCTACCTAACAGTATTAATTTTATCCTTGAAGTGGCGCCATGGGTTCGTGGCAGATTGTTCTTCCGGTAGAATATTTGTGCACTCTGATTTAAACAACTTACACGAGTAAGGGTTCCCAGCAAAAACAGTATCGCTGGGCCAGCAGTGGGCCATTTCTTGCAGCCAGCACTGCCAGCAATGGCGCAGCACTATGTTGCCGCTGCCGAACCGTCAATAAAATGTCCGGGCGGCCAACAGAAGGGCCAGCAGTTCAGGCCAACAGCTGGCCAACAGTTGGCACCCCATCAGTTGTCATATGCCACAACAGGGCCATCAGTGGTCCATCACAGGCAGTAGCTGCCACAAGTGGCCCTTCAGTGGCCTTGCAAGTACGTGCCAGAAATGATGGCTAGCCTAATGTGGTCCGCTAGTGGGCCGTTAGTGGCAGCCAGCATCCACGTGACGTAACTGGTGGCTTGCCGAATCTTGTCCGCCAATTTCCCAGTAGTAGCAATAATAGTAATAATAAAGCAAGGATATCCACAGTTTCCTAAAGCTACAATTTTTTTTCTACCCTTACGAAGCTTGCAAAATAACTGACGTAACTGCGCTGGGGTAATTTTCTCGATAGACCGGAAAAACGCCGTTTGTATCTGACTAGATTCGATGCTGGGGCGTTCGCGTGGAAGTCGCGCTCGCTACCGACCGGACTAACTCACGAGGGTGAGGTACGTGCTGGAAGCTATCTGTTTGGCATTCAATGTGTAATCGAATGCTTCCCTCTTTCATTTTATAATATTGCGAGGTATTTTTCATAAAAGTCAGTTTCATATAATTGATATATTAATTTTTTCAACGTAACGATTTTTTTTTTTTTTTTTTTTACCTTAAGGGAACTTCACTCATTTTCAAGGCGTGTACATAATTAGAGTCGCTTTCCAAAGTTTTGTACTGTCCTTGCCGTCTTGAAAAGAGATTGTTGAATAAATATATATTTATCCGGGTTCATGTCACATTCTGTTACATTTTTAACGTTGTGTCTTTCCTTTCCGTTGTCCGAAGCTACATTTGTTTTAAACAGTAAAAGATATTTTATTTTACTTCTCATTATTTTTAGAAGTGAATTCCTCCCAGTCTTGTGTATTCAACCCATGGATGAGTACAACACATAGCGTTGTTTTTTTTTTTTTCAAATAATTAATAAATTTTGTACGCGTATAATTCTTTTTTTTTTCCAACAAACGCTATTTTAATGGTTTTCCAGGATATGTGTTTCAAGCGGTTTCAAATTTTTTCTTGTTATTCATCCACTCCATTCCATGAATTGTTATTCATGGGAATAGAGTGGGTGTATTTCATGGCTGTAATCTAGTATTTCACGGCTTAATCTGATATCTTCGTCGACGTAAAATTTCATTAGGAAATTAATTCGCCTCTCCACATATGGATTTTTTTCTTAACATCCACTAAAATAACACGATGGCGATAGCGTTGTCTTCAACTAACTGGTACCATGAGAGACACAGCAAGTGTTACTTCTGCGCATGCGCAGTCCCGATGCTTCCACCTGCTGTTGGAGGTTGCATTGGTTGCCAGCAACCGGCCACTAGTGGCACTTGCTTGGAGGCCCACAATTCACGGCGATGCTGCAGGGCCATCAATAGCTCGCCAACTGATAGTGCAGCCACCAACGGACCACTACCGGGCCGTGAGCGGCAGATTTCAGCCAGCAGTGACCAATCACTGCCAGCTGGTGGCCAGCAGTTTCCCAGCACTTGTGCTTTTGCTGGGTTAGATACTATTTAAAGCTACCACGAAATAATAAAACCACATATATAAAAACACTAGAAGTATGAGAATACAAAAAATAAATGCGTATATGAGGGTACGAGCCTGATGATAATCCTAATTAAATTGAAATTTAGTTGACTGCCAGTTCTTTAATTACACTGGAGTGCAAAAATTAAGGACGAGACGGTTTTTCGAATGAAACGTCTTGCAGAAGTGCTCCACATCGACTCAAATCATACCATAAGATCCCTAAGATGAAAGAATATGGTACAAGTGAGAAAAACCGTCCAAACAAGGAATCCAAGGCATGCAAAGGCACTTTACTGAAAAGGTAGCTTCGAGCACAACTGGACAGGATGACAGAAACGTCCATGTGACAGGCGGCTGCCAAGAAAAATCCAGTCTTTAGTAAGGGATATGATCACCCCTGAGTGCGTTGCAGGATTTACAACTTTTGTCCATGCTGAGGAACAAGGTTGTCAAGGAGCTGTTGAGCCATCGTGGCCCATTCCGCTTGTAGCGCCAATCGCAGCTGCGGAATCGTTGCTGGCGGCTGGTGACGTGCTGCCAAGCGTCTCCCGAGAAGGTCCCACACGTGTTCGATTGGATTTAGGTCCGGGGACCTTGCGGGCCAATCCATACGTTGAATATCTTCACTCTCCAACAGCTCTGCGACAGCCACTGTACGATGAGGTGTAGTGTTGTCGTCCATGAAGAGGAACTCAGAACCCACAGCAGCTGTAAACAGACGCACGTGAGGCAGGAGAACCTCGGTATAATAGCGGACACCAGTGACTGAACCTCCTTGGAATATGTGGAGGTCAGTACGGCTACCAAGCATGATACCGGCCCAAACGAGAACTCCGCCACCTCCAAACCGGTCTCTTTCGATGATGTTGGAGGTGTGATTGCGTATTCCCTGCTCTCTCCAGATGTGTATACGTCCAGAATAGCTCGTCAGACTAAATAGTCTCTCATCCGTAAAGAGAACTCGACCCCATTGCTGATGTGTCGAGTTCTTGTGCTCCTGGCACCACAGAAACCGCCGTCTCCGATGAGCAGGCGTTAATGGCACACACTGTACTGGTCATCGTGCAAATTGACCACATTTGTGCAGCCTCCTGCCCACGGTTAAACGCGATAACGGACGTCCAGTTGTCTGTTGCATGTGATTTGCGATTTCTCCCGCTCTCTGCCGTCTGTCACTTCTCGCCTGTAGGACAATATACCGGTCGTCCGCCACGGTGGTTGCTCGTGGACGACCACTACTAAACTCTTGGACAGCTGTTCCTGTCATTTGAAAATGCTCTCTAAGCTCGCGAAACGATGCTGTGAGCGTTCCCGAACTCCTCGGCCACACTAGTCACACTTCGACCTTCTTCCAACTTCTCAATGACGCGACCTCGGTTAATGTCATCCAGATGTCATTTCCTGGATTGCCTGTTGGCCATATCACACGGTGTAAGCAACTCGACGTCGTTCGAACCGATGTACACCGTGCAATAGCTTTCACGGAATTGCTGAGCGTACACCGCACGGGTGCTTTATACCTTTCCGACACTCCCCCCCCTACGTCATGATGAATATATGCGCATGCCCTACAGTACCGGACCCTAGTCTATCTCCTGAGTGGTCTTTCGGTCCGGTCTGCCTGCTCGTTCCGCTGTTATGCTAATTTCTCTTTTTCGTCCTTAATTTTTGCACATCAGTGTTTATCTACAAGCATATATAAAGAAATATACGGTTACGTCTATAATCATCCCGCATACGCTGGAAGCAAAGTTAGTGGAGAACAGATCTTTTCAGAAATGGCAATAAACATAGTAAAAACATTTGTATGTGTTAGGGGTTCTATGTTCACCTTTTAATTTCACAAAGAAAAGCGTTCTGCAAGAGCTTACAACATTCTCGTGGCACCTCTTGGTTAGGACCACTCACTCCGTGCCAAATGTTCCATGAACATTACAGCTGTTGTTATATGTAATCCGATGTGTGTGAGGCACAACATCTAAGTTGCTTGGGCAGCTCTTAGTATATCCTAAATCAGTACACAGCACTTTGCCTTATAGACTAAAAAGCCAAAAGTCATGGGATACGTACCTAGTATCGTGTAGGACCTCCTCTAGCCCGGCGAAGTGCAGCAACTCGACGTGGCATCGATTCCACAAGTGGCCGGAAGACTTATGGAGAGATGTTAAGCCATGCCGTCTGAATAGCCGCCCACAGTTCCCAGATATTTGTGGGTGCAGGAACTTGTGTGCGAATGGACCTTTCCAACAGGTCTCATATGTGCTCTATTGGGTTCATGTCGGGCGAACGTGTTGCCGTACTATCCGTCATAACAGTCCAGAATACTTAGAAACCAATTTTGGCAACTCGCTCCCGATGACATGGTGCATTATCCGCCTGGAAAATACCATCGTTGTTGGGGTACATGAAGGGATGCAAATGGTCACCCAGAAGAGCAAGATAGCGATAGCCAGTTAATGACGTCTTTACGAGGATCATGTGACCCAAACCGTGCCACGTAAAGATAGCCCCACACATGATTTCAACCACCATTAGCTTGCACAGTGCCTTGTTGACAATTTGGGTCCATGGCCTCATGGGATCTGCGCTACACCCGAACATTACCATCAGCTCGTAACCACTGGAAGCGTGACTCATCGGACCACGCCATGTGTTGTCAGGTTTCCCGTGTCGAATTACTGTGTTCACGAGCCCAGGTGAGGCGCTGTATACGATGCCGTGATGTTAACAAAGGCACTCTGATGGGTTTTCTGCACCCATACCCTATGAACGCTAAATAATGCTGCACTGACCTGATGAATATGTGTCTGGTACCTTCTGCATTGAATGTGGATGTTGGTTGAGCCAGTGACTCTTGTAGGGTATCATGGACAATCCTAGTCAGACGAAGCTGGTCACGGGCATGCAGCACCAGAGGTAGACCACTGCGCTGTCCACGGTGGGTGGTAATGCCTCCCATGAGGTATTCTCGGTACTTACGTGAAATCGTGGATCGAGGAATGCTGAATGTTTGCACAACTTCGGAAATTGGATGCCCAACTCGTGTGGCTCCCACTACCATGCCCATTTCAAACTCCTATAATTCTCGTCGGCTTGCCATAATCCTATTAGAAGTTGTTCAACCTGACTCACGAGTTTACACCTCGCAATTGATAAAGACCGTGGCGTGCGTCGTAGCCGTTATACGACGGCAGCGCCTGTTAAAAATTTGCATACTGCTATCCCATGAATTTTAGCACTGTACACTGTTTTGCGACAACGACCGAAGGATTGTAATATTTTTGTTGGATTGAATAAAATCCGTCATTGCACTCTTAGTCTATATTGTTTTTTCTCCTCTACGGATATTTTGCTGTTGTTTGTTTGGCTCTCCGGTTAGTCACACGCAGGGATTCTTTTGGCCGCTAAATCCACGGTCCATCTCCCTTATTACAAGTTCAGAGCGATAGCGGGTTTTAGCCCAGTGCGGGGACGGTTGTTTTTCACCCTGCCAGTTTTCTCTTATGTCCTGTCAAAATGCTCTCTTTTCACCATTTGAAGATGCTTAATTTATAGCCTTGTTTTTCTCTTGAGCCACGTTAGAGGTTTTCGGGTTTGTGTACAGAATGTTCTCACTCTTCTTGAAAGACAAAAGCACGTGAGAATCACTATAAATCCGATACAGAATTGATATGTCGCAGCCATGTGGCCGTTCTCAATTCGCGTTTGACAAAAGACCAGGTCCTGAGGTAGGCCTTAGTGGGGCCCTGGGTTAAGAGATCTGAGTGAGGGTACAAAAAACTAACGACGGGAAAACATTATGAAGTCCGTTTAAGCGTGAAACTGTTGCAATGTTTGTGATAATTAATATACAGTGCATTTTTCAAACTAATTAATTATCTGCAGAGGTTTCATAGTAAATCATTGTATTTGTCATTGTTCTCATAAGAACATGAGTTAAAAACTTGAGATTCTTAGATTTTATCTTGGATTTTCTAATGATTTAGCATTGTACATTTTTATAGAATAAAATTAGCAACTTTTCTCACAATAAAATATTTATTATACATTGTGACGTGCCTGCTCCACAGGACGCACACCACATAAAGGCAGATAGCAGCGAGAACGAGCGTCTGCGTAGCTCAGGTGGTAGAGCGACTTGTTCCGGAATAAGTGGACGCGGGTTCGATCCCCGGCGTGGTCCAAACAGGACGGAGAAATTTACTTCGTTATAATCTCTATCGGGGGGAAGGGGGAGATATGACGTGCCTGCTCCTCAGGACGCAAGGCAGATAGCAGCGAGAACGAACATCTGCGTAGCTCAGTTGGTAGAACGACTTGTTCCGGAATATGTGGACTCGGGTTCGATCCCCGGCGAGGAACAAAAATGAAGGTGAAATTTACTTCCTTATAAAAGCGCCAGAACTTCCCGGGTCATCCGGGAAGTTCTGCTGCGGTGTGGTTTTCCATACTGCTAGACAAGAAAAATAAGAGAATCCCTTCTTCAGCGCTTCGAAAATTAAATGTGTGTGGTGTTTCATTCTACACACCAGACTGGCTGGGAGTTCTCAAGTGCACGTTCTTCAGCGGATGGCTGCCTACGACGGTTCATGGTCACGGCTGACCCGTGGGCCATACCCCGGCCCTCTTTCGGGGAGGGGGAGATGTGACGTGCCTGCTCCGCAGGACGCACACGATATAAAGGCAGATAGCAGCGAGAACGAACGTTTGCGTAGCTCAGTTGGTTGAGCGACTTGTTCTGGAATAAGTGGATTCGGGTTCGATCCCCGGCGTGGACCAAAAAAAAACGGATAAATTTACTTAGTTATAACATCGACTTTAGCTTCGCAGCACGTTTGGCTCGGCATCCTCACGACGAATGGAGCGTAATCATTTAAATAATTGTGACATCATCAGAAGTCTGACGGTCACGGATTTTGGTGCGTTTTTTCCACACCCTTAAAAGAAAAGGAGTCGATATCATGTCGTTGACAATCCGTGACGAGTTCCGGTGTATGTGGAAAGCTTCTAATATATTAAGCTTGATAGCCGAGTCTGATTTATCGATAAGCGTAGAGTTTCCAAACAAAAATGTATGGTTAATTTCGTGACAATGTTGGGCTATGGAGAATGTTGGCTACTGAATGTTTACGCTCCATTTGTCCTCAGAATAACGAGCCAAGCGCTCTGCGAAACTATAGTCGATGTATAATAAATATTTTATTGTGAGAAAAAGTTGCTAATTTTATTCTATCTTAACACCATAAGCCCAGTAGTCATAAATTATATTGTTCATTTTTCTTAGTGCATCTTCTTTGTTATGAAATGTGAAGCCACAGAGAAATTCAACCATTAACGGCTCGAACTGCAAATTGGGAGGTATGGGTGGATGGTAGTGAAAAAGCTGAAACTGTCTCGTCAACCCTACTGTTCCCATCGAGAAGAAGCCTTTTCCCTTGGCGAATTACTACTTTGAAATCGGTTTATCTCCAGCCTGTTTCTGAATGGGTGGAAATCATACCAAACAAAAGATATACAATTTTATAAACTTTTCTCTCTCTCTCTCTCTCTCTCTTTCTCTGTTATTTGCACAGGCATGCCTTCTGGGTCCTTGGTAATAGTCTATAGGATTTACAGAAGCCCCTTCCCTTACTGCGGCCCTGGAATAGGCCACGGATTGCGTACTTTTACAGATGCTAGGAACTTTAAGCAACGGCAGTGATGAATAAATCAGAGTATCAGTTGCTATTAATAACAGCGATCACTACCACAATACCACCTTGTATTTATATGGTGACTAAAAAGTATAATACAAAAGGAAAGTAAAAGGTTTTCATGAGTTAGGCAACACATAACAACAGTTATAAACCAAATCTAATACGTAATTGCAGCACATGTTTAAAGATCAATAACATTAGCTAGACGGGAAATTCAGGTTTTAATCATCTTTACTTGCGCTTGCCATTCTTTCAGTGTTTTTTTTTATCTCATGTTACAACCAAATGATCGTTTCCAGTAAAAATTATTTGCTCTCCTAGAGTAATATTCAGCAACTTTCATTTAAATCTGCTTTTGTTTACTTGACAAAGAGCAGGTTGCGATGTCTTCGCATTAAAACTCTTGAGGTAAAGAAAAGGGAACTAAAAACAAGAGAATTATGTATTTTGTTGCGAATAGATAGCCATGAACATCGAAAGATCTGCCTTCTGTTTCGACTCATGTTGCAAGTGATGAAATATTCATGAAAACGAAGCGAGAGAAGTCACCGAGAGGAAAATGCGCACAAAATAGCAAAATCTATCGTTACAACGAAGTATTCGATGACGTAAAAGAATAGTAAATGACTCAAGCAGGAGGTCGACGGGAGGGGGGGGGGGAGAGAAAAGCTGGAGGTGAAGAGAGTCTGTGAATCTCCGTTTCGAACATGGAGAGCTGCACTCAACGAGAAAAACATTGGGAGCGTCTTTCAGTAAAGGGTAAAGTCACTTCTGAGAATTAAGCTGAAAAGTGGAGCGAAAACAAAACCCTTGTATTCTTTGAATTAAACAGAGCTACTAATTAGCGACCATCGCTATAATTAGCTTATCGTCCTTCAATAAATTTGATTAATGTCACCGTATGTTGACCGCCAAAAGGAATATTGACTTTTTTTAATAAATATTACGAGCTGTAATATAGAATGAAATTGGGAAGTTGGAAAAACTGAACTTTGTTAATAAACTGAGCGTGAATTAAATTTTATTAAATACAGTAATTAATTCTGTAAAGTAAAATGGAGGGTTGTGCATGAATGGAGGACAGAATTAATATTTAAGCAAGTGAAAAACAAATGAGATGTTAATTTAATTTTTGCGAGCATTGTGTCTGAGAAACTACGTAATCCTTTTGACCCGTCTGTACCTGAAACATTATCTGATGTGCTATAAATATAAATCGCATATGGTTCGCATTAGTGAAAAATAAGACCTATTATAAATAAATTTTGGTAAGTCTATGTTTTATGTAATAACTCCTAAATTTTTCTGTTCTACGAAAATTGTCTTTTGCTTCACATCAAATTTGGGAATGAAACGGAATTGCAAAGTGTGGCTCTTCAACAGGAACTTACGAAATCATATATCCGTGTGAGACGAATGTAGGATTTTTTTTTTAACACCGAGATTTCAGAAATTTTAAATATCGATGTGAAAGCTCTTTCGACTCGGAGACATTTTTAGCATGTCTTTTGTACGACAAGTTAGTAAAATCATGCAATGCATTGATTATAACACGCTTTCCAACATTACAGAAATCATTACTCAAGTTATCACTCAAGTTATGAGAATAATGTCTGTGGAATAAATCTCGGTCCTGTGCCCTGACCTTTGATCCCATGTCGATGATATTCAACAGAACCGGCTTGGTATACCTCGGAAATAACAAGATAAGGTTTTGTCGCAATCGAAGCATTTTTACGTAAGTTATGATGCATAAGAGCTATGGAATAGATTCACCTCCTGTGTCCTAACCTTTGACCCCATTTCGCCGATTTTTATTATATTTGTCGCCAGGTGGTCTTCTACCACATACTAAAATTTCATAGATATCAAACATTTTTTGCGTTAGTTATGGCGCATAAGAGAAGTGGAATGGATCCCTCTCCTATGTACTGACCTTTGACCCCATTTCGTTCACTTTAAATAGGGTTCCTTCACAGGTGATCCCCTACCAGATACTAAAATTTCATCGAAATCGAACGGTTGTTATGCGAGTTATCGTACTGACGGACATACGCACACAAAGCGGGACGTAATGAGGCAGATGGGAATCGCGATCCATCTGCCCGCCGCAAGAGTGTGACGTCATAAATCTTTAATAGGATCCACACACAACGCGTGACGTAATGAGACAGATGGCGTGACCGCGCGCCAAAATTCTCAAACGCGAGTTTTGACGTCATAAGATTTCTAAGCATTGGTAACATTAATGGAACAACGCCATCACTAAAAACGTTATAATTCGGGGTGGTTATTTAACCTACTAAACAAATTCTTCTAAAGTCGAGATCAAGCTAAAGCGATTTCTAGTTCCAGAAAACGGAAGGTTAACGACTTTCATCAAAATTCTTAGAGCCATTTTAAAAATAAAATGTACATACATACATACAATAATTGCTACTTTCAGGTGGACTTCAAGTAACTTTGCTTCCTATATACTTCCAATGGAAAAAATTTTGTACACATTTTCTTAACAATTAATGCGTTCCCAAGGATGAACATTTAAACATCGATTAAAATGTCTTCATTTTATAACTTGCAATACTTAATATTTTCTAAAACATAACCATAATTATGCAATTCAACATATGTTTGTCTACTGACGTCATGAAAATACAGGTCGCGCCATCTTTTTTCTGGACAATTAATGCGTTCACAAGGATAAATATTTGGACTTTGATTAAAATAGCTTCATTTCATAACTTGGAATACTTAATATTTTCTAAACCATAACCGTAATTATGCAATCCAACATTTTTTTGTCCACTGACGTCATCAAAGTACAGGTCGCGCCATCTTGTCTCTGATTTCAACACCACCAAAGGAAAAGTTATTGATTTTTAATATAATTATGGTTATGTTTTAGAAAATATTAAATTTCCCAAGTTATAATATGAAGTTATTTTAATTGATGTTCAAATTTTCATCCTTGGGAACACATTAATTGTGAAGGAAATGGGTACAAAAGTTTTTCCGTTGGAAGTATAATAAGGAAAATTACTTGACGTCCACCTTAATAATATGGGATAAAGACAATAGAATGGATCGCAATCCTAGTCCTGACCCTTAACCACATTTCGTCCATTTTCAATAGGGTTTGTCCCCAGGTGGTCCCCTACTACATACTGAAATTTCATCGAAATCGAACCATTTTTACGCACGTTATGACGCATACAGGCAATGGAATGCATCCCGATCTTATGTCCTGACCTTTGACCCCACTTCACCCATTTTGTATAGGGTTCGTCCCCAGGCGGTCTCCTCCCTCACAGTAAACTTTCATTGAAATCGAACCATATTTACGCAAGTTATGACGCATAAGGGTAATGGAATGATCCCGCTCCTACGTCGTGACCTTTCACCCCATTTGTCCCATTTTGAATAGGGTTCGTCCCTAGGTGGTCCCGTACCACATAGTAAACTTTCTTTGAAATCGAACCATTTGTACGCAAGTTATGACGCATAAGCGCAATGGAATGATTCCACTCCTACGTCGTGACCTTTGACCCCATTTGTCCCATTTTCAATAGTGTTCGTCCCCAGTTGGTCAACCTACCGCATACTAAAATTTCATCGAAATCCTCCCATTTTTACGCCAGTTAACGTGCGGACGGTCGGGCGGACGGACGGACAAAGCTGGAGCATTTACGTTTCTTTAACCTACGGTTGGAAAGCGTAATAAAGATCGTGCTTCTGTTATCGGTTTGTCCATCCGTCTGTACCCACGATATCTCTGCAACTATTAGTCCGATTTGAAAAAATTCTTTTTGTATTCGGAAGCTTGAAATATGCAAATGATGATCCTTTATTTCGTTTTTTTATTACGATGTACAATTTTGCCGCTAGAGGGCGTAAATGCAGATGATGTCGAATTCAAAAATACGTTTTATTCCACATATTTGCTTCTAAACATCCGATTGCATTTTTTTTTATCTTTCGATTCCATTTATGTCGAAGAGTATTTTATATATAGTTACTTTTTCAAACTATGCACAGATTTTCCGCTAGGGGGCGTAAAAGTAAATTGCATTTTTCTCGATAACTCTTCTTCTAAAACTCCGATTTGAAAACTTTTTTCTTCAGCGAATACATCTCCTGCTGGAAAATCTTTTGCATAAAATTTCAAATTTTTGGTAAGGAATACTTTGGCCACCAGGGGGCGTAAGTGTTAGTTTTTGCTTCTGATGTATTTGCCATAAAATCTGAGCTACTAAAATATCGATTGAAAAAATTCTTTCGTGGACTGATGCCAATCACATCGATCAGCCTTTTCGGAATATTTTCTTCTTAAAATATTGCACAGTTTCTCCGCCAGGGGGCGTAGATGTGCATGTTATTTTTATCAAAATCTCTACTTCTAGGAGTCCGATTCGAAAAATTCCTTCTTTGTTGGATAGTGTTTTCCGTGTGACATGTTTTTCATAAAATTTCAAAATTTTCAAGTAAATCATAGACTTTCCGCTAGGGGGCGTGGCGGTAAATTGCTTTTCCCCCTATACCTCTGCTTCTAAATTTCCGATTTGAAAAATTCTTTCTGAACCGGATGCTCCTGATGGGAAATCGTTTGTACATAATTTCTAATTTTTGCAAAAAAATAGTTTGGCCACCAGGGGACGTAAATCTTAATTTCTGCTTCTGTTGTATTTGCAGCAAAATATGAGCTTCAAAATTCTCGATTGTAAAAACGTCGTTTGTTGACCGATGCTAGTCATGTCGACAAACCTTTTAGAAACATTTTCTTCTTAAAATTGTGCATGGTTTCTACGCCGGGGGACGTTGATGTATATCCTATTTTTGTCAATATCTCTACTTCTAGGAGTCCGATTTGAAAAGTTCGTTCTTTGTTGGATAGTGTTTCTAGTGTGACATGTGGTTCATATAATTTCAAAATATTAAAGTAATTCATAGACTTTCCGCTAGGGGGCGTAAATGTAGTTTCTTCCTCTAGCTCTGCTTCTAAATCTCCGATTTGAAACATTTTTACTGCACCGCATACAGCTCCTGATGGGAAATCGTTGCACATAATTTCTAATTTTTGTAAGAAATGGTTTGGCCACCAGGTGGCGTAAGCTTTAATTTTCGCTTGTGTTGTATTTGCAGCAAAATATGAGCTTTTAAAATCTCGATTGAAAAAAGTCGTTTGTTGACCGATACTACTTATGTAGACAAACCTTTTAAGAAAATTTTCTTCTTGAAAACATGCATGGTTTCTACGCCAGGGGCGTAGATGTATATCTTATTTTTGTCAATATCTCTACTTCTAATAGTACGATTTGAAAAATTCCTTCTTTGTTGGATAGTGTTTTCGATGCGAAATGTTTTTCCTATAAATTCAAAATTTTCAAGTAAATCATAGACTTTTCGCTAGAGGGCACAGGGGTAAAGGGCGTTTTCTTCGTTATTTCTGCTCCTAAAGCTCTGATTTGAGAAATGCTTCCTGTATCGCCTACAAGACCTGATGAAAACATTTTTCACATAATTTCTAATGTTTGGTAAAGAATGGTTTAGCCCCAGGGGTCATAAGTGTTAATTTCTTCTTCTGAAGTATTTGTTGCAAAATCTGGGCTCCTGATAATTCGACTAATATTTTTTTCTTGGACCGATACCGCTGATATGGATAAACCTTTTGAGAATACTTTCTTCCAAAAATAATGCATGGTTTTCCTACCAGGGGACGTAAAGTCCCATCTTATTTTTGTCGATATCTCTGTTTCTAAGACTTCGTAAGCTCACGATTCCGTTTACAGCACTATCTGAGTGATTAAAAACCCGATTGAAAATCTTTCTTTCTTTCGTCAGATCTATTGTTTTCCATACCGGTTCCATTGACTTTGAATAGCTTTTATAAATTTAATTTGCGTCAGAACGGATTCAAAGGACGTGCTTATTACAGCCGTCCTTGAATACGATCACCGTAAGCAACTCAATGAGCAATGAAAAGTCGCTCATCCCAAATTTAGGGGTCACTGATTCCAGGTAAGAGAGAAAGCCAGTGTCGTAAGAAAAGCACAGAGTTCATGCCGCCATCCCGGTGGTGTAGTGGTCTAAGCGATGGCTTCTGATCATTCGTCCGAGATGAGTGTGCGTTCGAATCCCGGTGCGGCATGGATGTTGTGTTTGTCTCAAGGTGCTGGCTCTTTCCCTTCCCTTCAGCCAGTGACCCTAAATTAGAGACGGGCGACTGCCTGTAGCCCATTGACTTGCTCACGTTGGTCGTTAAACCTGCAATAAATAAAAAAAAAAAGATATTCATACCACTCGGGATTCGAACGCGGGACCACTTGGTCGAACGGTCATAAGCAAGTGCTTAGACTACTGCGCCACCGAAGCAGATAAATGACATTAAAATAATCTTTGTGCCTACAATATTTCTATATCCCTGAACCTGGAAGAAATATGCAATATCTGATCAAAAATATCACGATACTTGCCTTTTGACTTACTTCCTGTAATAGGAAAGGCACTCTGTTGGTATGGAGTTCCATCAGAGTTTGTTAAGTTGCTGCGTGAAATACCATTCTTCCACTAGTGCATTTGTTAGGTTTGTCACCGTTGTCCCACGTTTTGGCCTGGCTCACAACTGGAGTTCCAATTCAAACCAAAGGTGCTCCATGGGGTTAAGATCAGGGATCCGTGCAAACTAGTCAAGTTCTCTCACACACATCTCGTCAAACCATTTCTGCACACACCTCGCTTTGTGGACGCAATACCATTGAATATTTGTGGGACGAATGAGAAAGATCTGCCCGAGGCCCCGAACATCCACCGGGAACTGTGTATGTTTAACGACAGGCGATCCTCATTTCATGGGCTGATAGGTTTTCAACCTACCAGCCCATGAAATGAGGATAGCCTGTCAATGATGGGTTTTCAACATATCATTGAGTCCTAACCAAGACGAGTGGCAGGTGTTGTGAGGAAAAAATGTGGAACAACACGGTATTAGAAAGATGAATATGACAATTTCACTGTTCAGCTTACAAAGTAGTTGCGTGGTTGCAAGAAACTGAATGAGCTGTTCTGCTGGACTTGAGTTCTTTTCAGCACTGCAAATTAGGTTTGGGATGGTACTGATTTGACAATTTAAACAATCTGCATAAAGTTTAATGGAAGCATGTATTCTCCCCACCACAGCAATATGTGGTGGGGAGACTTGAGTTTAAAGCTGTTCGTTGAAACTCATTGAATTCAGGCTTAGAGTAAAAAACATATATCAACACAACTCTATGCGAATGACCATACTATAATATCTGGTTCGGAGAAGGAGATGGTGCAATTTCTCAAACGCATCAAAGATAACTGCGCCGAAGCTGGTCTCAAACTAAATAGAGCCAAGTGCTGCCTTATGGTAGTTGACAAGGTCTGAGTGCTTCCTTTGAACTTCGAACAGATACCTACCCGAAAATCAGATTTCATATATCTGGGGGCCCGCATAACTAACAACACCAATTGCGAAGGCGAGGTCAAAAGGAGGATCGGAATGGCCAAATCTGCCCTGGAAGGGCTTAAAAGAACTGGAAGGATCGCCATATCAGCCAAAACCACCAAGCTGAAGATGGTCAAGGTCCTCGTGTTCTCCATTGCGACTTACGGTTGTGAAAAATGGACCTTAAATGCAGCATGTCTCAGAAGAATTGGGGCGTTCGAAATGATCTGCTATAAATGCGTACTGAGAATATCCTGGGTTGTGCAAAGGACTAATCAATCAAACTTGAGAGAGCTCGGCGTTGACGCGCACAAGACAATCCAACGCCAGATACTACCCTTCTTCGGCGACATTATCCAGCGAGACAGTTTAGAAAAACTTTGTATTCAGGAGAAAGTCGACGGCAAAAGAACAAGAGGACGTCCCCCAGACCGATTCTTCTATCGAATAAAAACTTTAACAAATCTATCAGTTGCAGAAATCATGAGAACTGTGGAGAATAAGTAGAGAGGAATGGCGAATCTTGACTGCCGACAGGATGTGAATTGGGTCACGACGCTCGAACCGAGCAACGAAAAGTTAGAAATTAGAGAACAAGGGAGGTTAAATACAGAAAAACACAATAGAACGGTGTTGTTTGGTAACATTCCTTGTTAGTGATCGACGATCCATCTCATTCAATCTCGGAATTCTCCCACTGTTCTTCTTCGACGAAGACGTCTTGTCATGCTTTGTGTACGCAGTTGTAACCGTGGAGACCGTTGCTCTTGAAACACCAACAATTTTGGTGCTGTAGTTACAAACACTCCTGTTAAACTGGCTCCCACGATTCGTCTGCTTTGGAAGTCTTCTCCGACCACAATTCGTCTGCTTTGGAAGTCTGACAGGTCATCCATTTCTCCGATCACAATTCGTCTGATTTGGAAGTCTGACAGGTCATCCATTTCTCCGATCACAATTCGTCTGATTTGGAAGTCTGACAGGTCATCCATTTCTCCGACCACTTGTATGAACCGATGCTGAGCACAACTTGTACCACACTGGCATAAAACCTAGAAAATATATACAAAGACAAAATACACAAAAGGTAATCATAATGGCTATTGCTTAGAGTGCAGCCTACAAGAAAGACATTAACCCCTAGGACAGGGGTGGTCAACCTTTTTTGAAACTGGGGCAGTAAACTCTTATAAATCATTTGAAGGGCCGCCGTAACCAACTTAAATATTGACAACTGTTATTAGCTAAAAATGGAGTTATTTCATATGTTTTTGTTAAGTATTGAAACTCATATAAATCGGCATGAAAAGGAAATAAAATATACGTTTATTGACGTATAAATATCATTAATAAAGCGTAAGCTTTCAACACCAACGGGTTCCTTCTTCAGACTTGTTCGTGGTTAGGCAAGACAAAAGAGGAATAAACAATAGAAAATTTTAAAATCAACATGAACAGAATTTGAGAACGTGATATGTTGCTTCGGGTGCCTGCGACAACGAGAGATGTCAAGAAAAGCGTGCTAAGCGTGAAGAAATGTGCGCCATATTTGGGGAAGCTCAAGTGAGACGTCATCGTTGCAAACCACAGGGTTACTCAAAGTCTCCATGGTTTCCCTGATGGCAGTGCCTCTGGCGGTAGTATAAAGAGCAATTCGCTGTATCTGGTCCCATTTCGGGATAGCGGAATGGGTAACCACTTCCCTGGATAAGGCGGTTGTCAATCTTCCGTGCGAGACGTCCCGCTTGGGTTCGATTAGTCGAAGAGCAAAAGAGCGATTTGTCATTCCGATATAATGCTTGGTGGTACCATCCATGTATTTCAATGGTATGGAGTACACTCCCGCATCAGTCAAAGAGGTATGGGTGTTCCGGGATGATAGCAGGTGGAGTGATATCGATCTCGGTGAGCGTATCCCAAAGCTAAGCCCAAGTTTCTTTGAGATGCTTTGCGAAAAGTAGGTCAGGCCGGGTACATAAGGGCAATCCCCAATGTATTGTAGTGAAGGCTTCGTATGGCGGCTACCCGGATTGAAGAAAACAGCGTCGGCGTTCTTGATAATGTCCTCGATCACTTGCACCCTGTAACCGCAGAAAGAAGCCAGATCTCTTAGGTTGTCGATTTCTTCAAGTCTGGATGCAGTGTCCGAGAAGAGAATAAATGCACGTTTAACCCTATGTCTGAAAATGGCTAATTTGTGCGTAACGGGTCCCATAGGATTACATTAGCACGGAAGATTGACAACCGCCTTATCCAAGGAAGTGGTTACCCATTCTGCCATCCCGAAATGGGACCAGATAAAGATAATTGCTCCTTATACTACCTCCAGAAGCACTGCCATCAGGTAAACCATGGAGATTTTGAGTAACCCTGTGGTTTGCAACGATAACGTCTCACTTGGGCTTCCCTAAATATGGCGCACATTTCTTCACGCTTAGCACGCTTCTTTTGACATCTCTCGTTGTCACATGCACCCGATGCAACAGATACGTTCTCAAATTCTGTTCATGTTTATTTTAAAATTTTCTATTGTTTATTCCTCTTTTGTCTTGCCTAACCACGAAAAGTCTAAAGAAGGCACCCGTTGGGGTTAAAAGCTTACGCTTTATTAATGATATTTATACGTCAATAAACGGATATTTTATTTATTTTTCATACTGATTCTTTAACGTAATCTACCCAAACTTTAGTTTTATGTATACCCATATACATTTTTAAACAGTCATATTATTTAATCATTCACATAATATTAAAATTATTCTTATGCAAAGAAATAAACTGGATTGTTATAATAAAACTTTCTTTTTTACTAGAAATTAAAGAGACAACATTAATTCAAAAATTTAAGTTCCTATGAACTTCACACACAGAAAACACTAATGTGATTTTGAACCTGCTTTCACGTAACAATTTGTCAATGTTGGGTGTAATTCTCGATGTACTTAAAAGAAGCATATCACCAAGGTGTGCATCTATGATAGTTGAAGTAAATTTCTTTTTTAAAACATTCATGGATAAAAATGTTTGTTCACAAATGTATGTGGATCCGAATCTGCATATGAATCTTAGAGCAAGGTCGTGAAGCTCGGAAACTCTTCTTTATTGACGTATTTCCATAACTCAATCAAATTAAGAGCAGTGGGTAATTCACATTGTTCTTTAAACTTAACACTAAGACCTGAGTGACTTTGAATTTCTAATATTTCGATATGTGCGTTGATGGGGAATATTTATGTACATCAGACTCTGAAATACAAATTGGATTTATGAATAAGTCAAGGTTACTCCTTTCAGATTCAAAAGCAGAAAATCGAGTTAAGAATAACTCGTACAAAAGTGTAACAGCTGATTTGTATTTTAAATGGTCCACAATAAAATTACTGAACTTACTTAAAATTTGCTGAATGTTTGGGAAATGATCAAGTTTGCCCTGCTCTAAATTGTTACAAAACAATTTCAACTTTAACTTAAAACTGATGACTTCATTGAACATGAGTGGAAATAAAGGAACTTTACCTTGCAATTTTCTGTTAAGAATATTCAAATGATGCGTAATGTCCACTTAAAAAGTTAAGTCACAAACCCACTCTTAATCTTTAAGTAGCCCGCACTCCACAAGCATAATATCTTTCAGCTCCAAAAATGAAAGTACTCTTTCAATTTGAAGAACCGTGAAACCACTTCTCCCTTAGAAAGCCATTAAACTGAGTTGTGAAGTACAGGGTGTCCACAGTGTCTTGTTACACCCCCCCCCCCCACCACCCCACCGGTAATAAGAAATGTAAGTGAGCTATGTATCTGTTGTATGATGTATATGTTGAGTTATATGTTGAGGCATCCTTAAACATCCAGTGGATCCGTTTGAGCTCCGTCATTCTCGTTACAGAGAATAATTTTACGCCATGTTCTGTGTGACATTTTCCGAAGCAATTGCGTGGTGATACGAGAGAAAGCACGTCTCACTGCTCGTTTAAGTTCATCAGTGGTTTGGTAGTGCTGCTGTGCTACAACCTCCTTTATGAAACCCCAAAGGACATTATCACACGTTGAGAGATATCGTCTTCCAGGTGGCCATTCAAGTGGAGCAGGCAGCACTGCCGAACCTCGGCCGATCCAACGATTCTGAAAGACCTCACCAAGGTATTCCCGAACAGCGATTGCGTAATGGGCGGGTGCCCCATCCTGTTGCAACCATACGTCATTCAGAATGCCAAGATCTCCAAGTTGTGGCACAAACCAGGTTTGCAGCATGTCCAGATAAGTTGTCTGATTCACTGGACCATCAAAGAAATACGGTCCAAACAGATGTCGACTGTTCATTGCAGCCCATATCATAACATGCGGAGGATGATGTTCCAATTCTTCGACATAATGTGGGTTTTCCTTGGACCAGAACACAACGTTCCGTGATTGACAGCTGCGGTATATCGCACATTCATCAGTGAAAATGACCTTTCCACGTTTTGGGATTGCGGCAAATGTCTGAAGCATCATGGCACATTCATCCCGTCTGCGTTTTAAATCGATGTCTCCTAACTCCTGAACGAACATCGGGCGATATGCGTGCAAATTCAGGTCATTCTTCATGTGCTTGTGCAGTGTCGATCGTGGTATTCCAAGCTCCGCTGATCGTTTGCGGAGCGACTTCGTCGGTGACCTGACAACTGATTCCTCGACCGCTTGACACTGTCGCACTCTGGTTGATGGTCTTCCCGTTTGTAATTTATTCTTGATGTTGCCTGCTTCGAAGAGTTTATGTTCTCACCGCAGGAGAGTCTGTTTTGGAGGGGCCTCTTTGTGGAATCGCTGTTGGAAATCGGCACGCACGTCACGCATTGTCTTCCCTGTGTGTGGACGTTCGTGTACCCAGACACTGACAACAATCCGCTGTTCCAGGGTGTATTCGCTTGTATCACACATGGTTCCGGTACCTAATCTGTAAATAAACACAATACAGACCATAACTCAACATATACATCATACAACGTATACATAGCTCACTTACATTTCTTATTACAGCGGGGTAACAAGACATTGTGGACATCCTGTAGAAGTTCATCATATTCATTTATTTCTCATCAAAACATTCCCTGAACTTCATTCGGTTAAGCGCGCGTGATCGAATCATGTGAACGCAACGCACAACAGGATTAATAACATGATGAAAGTTCACTTCTTTAGCACACAAAGAATCTGCGTGAATGATACAGTGGTATGAAAACAACTTCCGCTTTAAATACTCCTGGAGCAAAGAAACACAGCCATTTCTCTTCCCTACAATGGACGGGGCAACCAGCGCCCAAACATTAATTTGCAGGCCCCGGGAAAAAGCAACTGAGCGGGCCCCCCTTCCCCCTTGAAGGTCAATAAGCCCTTTCTGTGAAAACAAAACAAGTTAGTAAAATCATGCAATGCATTGATTATAATACGCTTTCCAACATACCAGAAATTATTACTCAAGTTATGTGAATAATAGCTGTGGAATAAATCTCGCTCCTGTGTCCTGACCTTTGACCCCATTTCGATGATATTCTAAAGATTTGTCGCAATAGAAGCAGTTTTACGCAAGTTATAAGAATAATGGCTGAGGAATAAATCTTGCCTTTGTGCAATGACCTTTGACCCCATTTCGTTGATATTCAACGGAACGGGTTCACTATACCCCCGGAATAACATGATAACGTTTTGTCGCAATCGAAGCATTTTTAGGTAAGTTGAGGGCAATGGAATGGATCCCACTCCAGTGTCCTGACCTTTGACTTCATTCCGCCCATATTTAATACGGTTCGTCCGCAGTTGGTTCCTTACCACATACTAAAATTTCATCAAAATCGAACCATTTTTACGCAAGTTATGACGCATAAGGGCAATGGAATAAATCCCGCTCTTATGCCCTTTCTGACCTTTGACCCCAGTTCGCCCATTTTCAACAGGTTTCGTGCCCAGTTGATTCCCTACCACATACTAAACTTTTATCGACAACGAACCATATTTACGCATGTTATGACGCATAAAGGCAATGGAATGGATCCCGATTTTATGTCCTGACCTTTGACTCTATTTCACCCATTTTCAATAGGGATCGTTCCCAAGTGGTGCCCTACCACATACTAAAATTGCATCGAAATCGGACAATTTTTACGCAAATTATGACGCATAAGAGCAATGGAATGGATCCCGCTCCTATGTCCTGACCTTTGTTACTGTTTCGCCCATTTTCAACAGGGTTTGTCCCCAGGTGGTCCCCTACCACATACTAAAATTTCTTCGAAATCGAACCATTTTCACGTGAGTTATCGTGCGGACGGGCGGATAAAGTTGGAGCATAACGCTTCTTCAACCTACGGTTGGAAAGCGTAAAGTAGTTTGTGCAGTCGAAACAAATGAAAAAAGTACATAACGGTGGTTTCCAATTTACTGCTGTTTATGAACAGCCTGAAAGAAAAATAAAAGCATTAAGATATATATTTTTTGCACATTTAGGACCACGCAGCAAAACATCTAGAAAAACCATTCGATGACGAATACGTTTTTAAGTTTTACACATACTTCCCTTCCTAAACTTTCTGTCCCAGATACGAAGTTTTATAATTTTACATGCTTAGTCTCTGATTAGTATGCAGTAAGCTGAATTCAATCGATAGGAATGCATGGTGTTGGCTGTTTCCGCTTTAGCTCCTGCTATGAGCATCGGCACACGATTTGAAGGGGCTACAAAACAAATAAATATAAAATTAATGCTTATTGGTAGAAGATCAGTTTAGAAAAACCTTTCGTAGCAAAGAAAGGAAAGAAAAAAATTGAAAGTAATAGAAACAGCTACTTCTTGAGAAAAAGAAATTAGTTCTGCAATAAGCGCTAACCATGCTTGCCCCTTTCTCTCTCCTGCAAAGAAATTTCCACTTAGTTTGATTTTTGCACAAGAGAAATTTCAGTTGCTCACAACTTCACAAGCCATAGAATTTAAAGAGAATATTAATAAAATTAAAAACGAATAGCTATTTACCTGCTCCTTGGAAAACTTTTTACAAACCATTAAAAGATGTCTACAAAACAAACATCCACACAAAAATGGCCTAGGAAGAAATGCACAAATCTGAAAAATGCGCAAAAATGCCCATGGCAAATCTACATAAATAATATTGCTTAGCTTTGATTCTCGTCCTAGTTTATTTGGTGCAATGTAACTTTAGTTTTGGGGATGTAAATATTTTTATTTTCTATTGATTCCTTTTGCATGTCTTCTGAATAACTGTACTTGTTAATAAAATATAGCAAAGAAAAAGGTTTGACTTACGATGGACTACTCTCGCTGGAAAAACATGTACTACTCTCACACTCGCACAAAGATTTCCCTCTAACACTATTTTCCGAAGCCAAAGGGTATACATTTAGCGGAAACCTCCTCACGATACATTTTTGAAAATAATTAACTACCGTGAAGTTTTTTAATAGGCGCTCAGCATTTCACGATCCCTTACCCAGAGAGGAACAGTGTTTTATTATTCAGCGCAATTACGACTCCACCATTGCTTCTTTTTTTTAATAATTTTCTTCTAAATTTTGTTTTTTCTTAAAAAATAATAATAGCATTTCTCTCTTATCTCTGACCCTTAACACCAACAAGTCTTTTGTCCGTTTGGTAGAGAATTACTGGCACAGCTGTTCGCACTGATTCACACCAGGAAGTTGAGTTATCCATTATTCTCGCTCCTGTGGCATCCCAATTTTGCTTTCTTTAAAAATAAAAGTGCAATAAACGAATAAATAAAGTATTTTACGCAATGAAACACAAAGTTACGTAAGTTGTGATGTGCTGATGTTAGCCAGGGCTTTGCCATTTCTGCATTGTTTACACATTCTTACAGGTGGGAGGGGCAAAAATCCCTAAGAAAACTGCACTTGGCTGCTGGCTGTTTCCAGTGTTCAATCTTCATGGATTCGTTCAGCTGAAAATGTAGATAAGAGATATATCCACATCTTTTGTTCATAATTTAAGTTGTCACTTGACCTACCTTGCTAACCCGCAGGCCCCCTGGAAGCCCGTGCCAAGGGAACCTGTACCCTCCCCCCTGGTTGGGGACTGGCCGGGCACTATTCGTGCAAATACTCTGAAGTTTAACCCACTGAAGTTTACCACCATCAACATCACAATTTTCTATTGCAAGAAAGAAGTATGTGAAATTAGTAGTTTATTTTGACACATCATCTGCTATTTCTTCAATGCTCCTCATAACTGTATTTCGATTAAAGGAATAATTATTTGCCATTGTTTAAATGTTTGTATCACCACTGTGCTCGACAAATACAGAGAGACTTTCTTTAATGTCCTCAACATCTGAGACAGGTTATTTCTTTAGAGCGAGTAAATACAATGTTTCATATGACGATCGAAGGACTTTATTCATCTCTTCACATTTTGTTACAATTAAGCTTTACTGGCAATGAAGTCCCCTCTGAAATATATTCAGTTCTTAAAGCAGAGCCAGGAGGGTATGACGTGTTAAATGTATCATGAATTTGTTTGAAATGCCTCTCAATATTGCATTTTTTAAATACTGTAACTGCTACTGAAAGGACAAGAAAAATCGGTTTCGACGACTTCCCCACAGTAAACAGAAATTGTTCTTCCCATTCTTCATTGAATATCCGGAATACCACGTCACTTTCACATTTCCTTTTTGACTGGTCATGTTAACTAAAAGCCATTTTACCTTCCACGTTTATTTATTTTTTTTTGATTGGAGGTTTAACGACCACCGTGAGCAACTCAATGGGCTATAAGCAGTCGCCCGTCCCTAATTTAGGGTCACTGGTTCCAGGGAAGAAGGGAGAGAGCCAGTGCCGTAAGACAAACACAACATTCATGCCTCACCGGGATTCGAACCCGGACACCTTACGGATGAATGATCAGAGGCCATCGCTTAGACCACTGCGCCACCGGGGCGGCTACTTCACACTGCAAAACAATATACTACGAATAAAACGGAATATCAACACGTTACTTAGGATCTGAAGCAGCACAATGTGACTGTGAAACGAGTCAGACTGAAAACTGTCAGACGGCGCGGGAAGGCAAGCGTTGTGTATAGTCACGTGACACCTCTCCTCCATTGTCGAGGTGAGCGTGAGTCAGTGTTTACACAAAAATGTGTCAGTATGTGTTAAATAAAATAAAATGTGTCGGTAAGAATAAAATAAAAAAAAATACACTAAATGAAAATAGTTATTATTGTCAGTAACAGTTAAATAAGAAAAACAAGTTTGGGCTACTGGGGGGGGGCATTCAAAATGTCCTGGTGGGCCAATGTCTGGCCCGCGGGCCTAGGGTTGGCCACCCTTGTCCTAGAACCATGTGTTGATAATATTGTGTCCACCCATTGTACATGCGTGCGTGTGAGGAGACAGGAACAAAAAAAGGAAAAGGAGAAAAGGATGGGGGAAACAAAAAGCATCTGAAATGGCGTGAACATGACTAACATAAAAAAAAAAAAAACCCCAACCAAACGACAAAGAAGGAATAAAGCAAACGAAGAAGAGGGTAACGAAAAATTTCGCGAGATAGAGCTGTGTTCGTATGTTCGGGGAACGGAAAGAAACATGATGGTTTTGGCCCACGAGATATGTGCTTGATGTGTAGTATGCAGTTCGTGATGTGTGACCATGTCAGCTGATGATGGTGAACACGTGTAATGGAACGAGGTTGCTATCCCAGGGTTGATTGTTTGCGGTGTGCTTTTGCGCTATTATTGATGTTCTACAACTGGTGACCAATCAAGAACGTACAAGCGAGCAGTCATCATGCGACACACCATCTGTCGAAGATATCGGAAGATTGGGAGGTCTCAGTTCGATATAGCCACTAAGTCGACTCCATCGGAAAGCAATTTCCCTTACTTTCTTGTTAGGCCCCCTGTCTTATTTACAACGGGGAAAAATTCCGGTGTTTCATCACTCAGCACATGTAGCTTTTCGTATGCAATCAGAAATGAGACGGAAGGAAACCAGGACGGCCGGATTAACAGATGTTGCGAGCCGTATGGAGAAGAAAATAAAACAGGTGCAAACTGAGATGCGAAATAATCTTAAGGGACATGGGTGTTGCTTGTTAAATGTGTACAACATGGATGTTGTCGCGTCCCTGTTGATATATTTCACTGGGTCCTATTTCGGTAATAAATAATCAGTTTCTCGTGTGAAGAGTAAACTAATTTCGTATTACTAATATGAAGATGTATAATTTAGCTGTCTAAGTACAACGCCAAACTGACCAAGTTGAAATTACAAATTTAAAAATACTTTATTTACAATTAAAACGAAGGTAAGTTAAAATACGTAAAAGCGAGATTTTTCGAGGCATTCTACGCCCTCTGCCACAGTATACAACGTAAGCAAGCAATACATACACAAAAAGGCAACACGATGATTTGGCTTAGTCACCAGCAAAGTTCGATTCGCAGCTGAATAAAGGAGAAAAGCAAACTAATTTCGAACTACTAGTATGAAGATGCATAATTTAGCTGTCTAAGTTTTACATCATGGTATTGCTTTTTTTGTGTGTATTTATTGCTTGCTTGCGTTGTATACTGTGGCACTAATCCTGATGATGAGGGCGTAGGATGCCTCCAAAAATCTCGCTTTTACGTATTTTAACTTGCCTTCGTTTTAATTGTAAATAAAGCATTTTTTACTTTGTAATTTCAACTTGGTGAGTATGACATCGTACTTAGACAGCTAAATATGCATCTTCAATTTGTTTCTTATCGCTTTTTACGCTTTCCAACCGTAGGTTGAATAAGCGTATATGCTCCAACTTTGTCCGTCCGTCCGCACCATAAGTATCGTAAAAATGAGTCGATTTCGATGAAATTTTAGCATGTGGTAGGGGACCACCAGGGAACGAACCCTATTGAAAATGGGACAGATGGGGTCAAACGTCACGACGTAGGAGCGGAATCATTTCATTGCCCTTATACGTCATAACTTGCGTAAAAATGGTTCGATTTCAATGAAAGTTTACTATGTAGAACAGGACCACCTAGGGACGAACCCTATTGAAAATGGGACAAATGGGGATAAAGGTCACGACGTAGGAGCGGGATCATTCCATTACCCTTATGCGTCATAACTTGCGTAAATATGGTTGATTTCAATGAAAGTTTACTATGTGGTAGGAGACCGCCTGGGGACGAACCCTATTCAAAATGGGTGAAGTGGGGTCAAAGATCATGACATAGGATCGGGATGCATTATTTTGCCCTTATGCGTCATAACGTCCGTAAAAATTGTTCGATTTCGATGAAATTTCAGTATGTAGTAGGGGACCACCTGGGGACGAACAGTATTGAAAATGGACGAAATGTGGTCCAGGATCAGGACATAGGATTGCGATCAATTGCATTGTCCTTATCCCATATTACTAAGGCGGACGTCAAGTAATTTTGCTTCCTATACTTCCAATGGAAAAACCTTTGTACACATTTTCCTTCACAATTAATGTGTTCCCAAGGATGAAAATTTGAACATCGATTAAAATAACTTTATATTATAACTTGGAAAACTTAATAATTTCTAAAACATAACCATAATTATATTAATAATCAATAACTTTTCCTTTGGTGGTGTTGAAACCAGAGAAAAGATGGCGCAACCAATATTTTGATGACGTCAGTGGACAAAAAAATGTTTGATTGCATAATAACGGTTATGGTTTAGAAAATATTAAGTATTCCAAGTTATGAAATGTAGCTATTTTAATCGATGTTCAAATTTTCATCCTTGTGAACGCATTAATTGTTCAGAAAAAGATGGCGCTACCTGTATTTTCATGACGTCAGTAGACCAACATATGTTGAATTGCATAATTATGGTTATGTTTTAGAAAATATTAAGTATTGCAAGTTATAAAATGAAGATATTTTAATCGATGTTCAAATTTTCATCCTTGGGAACGCATTAATTGTTAAGAAAATGTGTACAAAAGTTTTTACATTGGAAATATAGGAAGCAAAGTTACTTGACGTCCACCTTAAAGTAGCAGTTCTTGTATGTATGTATGTTCATTTTATTTTGAAAACGGCTCTAAGAATGTTGATGAAAGTCGTTAACCTACCGTTTTCTGGTACTAGAAGTCGATTTAGCTTGATCTCGACTTTAGAAGAATTAGTTTAGTAGGTTAAATAACCACCCCGAATTATAACGTTTTTAGTGATGGCGTTGTTCCATTAATGTTACCAATGCTTAGAAACCAATATGACGTCACAACTCGCGTTTGAGAATGTTGGCGCGCGGTCACGCCATCTGCCTCATTACGTCACGCGTTGTGTGTGGATCCTATTAAAGATTTATGACGTCACGCTCTTGCGGCGGGCAGATGGTTGCGATTCCCATCTGCCTCATAACGTCACGCGTTGTGTGCGTATGTCCGTCAGCACGATAACTTGCGTAACAACCGTTCGATTTCAATGAAATTTTAGTATCTGGTTGGGGAACACCTGGGAAGGAAACCTATTTAAAATGAACGAAATGGGGTCAAAGATCAGTACATAGGAGAGGGATCCATTCCACTGCTGTTATGCGCCATAACTAACGCAAAAAAGATTCGATTTTGATGAAATTTTAGTATGTGGTAGGGGACCTCCTGGTGACGAATTTTATTGAAAATGGGCGAAATGGGGTCAAAGGTTAGGACACAGGAGCGGGATCTAGTCCATAGCCCTTATGCATCATAACTTTCGTAAAAATGCTTTGATTGCGACAGAACGTTATCATGTTATTTCGGAGGTATACTAAGCCGGTTCTGTTGAAAACCATCGAAATGGGATCAAAGGTCAGGGCACAGGACCGATATTTATTCCACAAACATTATTCTCATAACTTGAGTGATAACTTGAGTAATGATTTCTGTAATGTTGAAAGCGTATTATAATCAATGCATTGCATGATTTACTAATTTGTTAATAATATACACAGTGCGTCAAAGAATTTTTAAGACTGGGTCTGTAAAATGAAATAGAAATAAGAAATTATAATTATTTTTGGTGTGTTATTCAAAATAATTCCCCCAGGCTTCAATACACTTGTTACAGCGATTTAACAATGATTCGAATGCCTGTTCCAGTTCACTTTGCGGAATTGCCTCCAAAGCACGCTTCGAAGCTGTTTGTATGGTCGAAATATCATAAAAAACACCCATTTAACGTTTATTTTAAGTTTTGGGAGCAAAGTAAAATCTCAGGGTGCTAAATCAGGCGAATACGGTGGATGATTCAACACACACAGACGTTATTTTTCGCCAAAAATCTACGAACAAGAAGTGAAGTGTGACTGGGTGCATTATCGTGTAACAAACACCAACTATTTTCATTTCGATATTATGGACGAATGCGACGAATTCTGCCCATCGAACGCCTCAAAACATTTAAATAAAACTCCCCGGTAATTGTTTTTCCACTTGGAACAAATTCTTTGTGGATAATAATAACCTTACTATCGAAGAATGTAATGAGCATCGTTTTGATTTTCGATGGAACTTTTCTTGTTTTTTTTTTTTTTTTTGGCTTGTTGCGAGTTTTGTGACTTCCATTCCGCACTTTGTCGCTTTGTTTTAGGATCATATTGAAAACACCATATTTAATCAGCAGTAACAGTCGATTTTAAGAAGTTTGGATCATTTTCAGCGGCTGAAATGATGTCTCTGCAATGTGCACTTCTCCTTGATTTTTCTTCAGTGGTTAACGTGTGTGGAACAAATTTAGCACAGACTTTTGTTTTGCCCAAATCTTCATGCAGGATATTTCGAATCGTTTCTTTGTTGATGTTTATGACTCTTCCATCATTCTTAGTGACGCACATCGATTGTTTTCCACGAAATCACGCACTTTTTCAATAATCTCAGGTGTCCTATAATGAACTTGGTCTTCCGGTATGCTTATCATCTTCTAGCGTATCTCTTTCGTCCAAAAAACGTTTATGCCACAGGAAAACATTTGATCTACTTGAACAAAACTCACCGTAAACTTGTTTCATCATTTGGTACGTTTCCAAGGCACTTTTACCAAGTTTTGCGTTATATTTAATAACAGCTTTGCGTTATATTTAATTATTCCATCTTAATAATTCAACATGAAAAACATTTTACTTCTCTAATGAACGGCCGTTTCGTTTGAGGTATTTTAACAATTGCGCAGTACTTTTGGCAGAAAGCAAGCAGATGGTCACGGTTTATAACGCATTCGCGATTACACTGGTGGCGTCACGTAGGCTGAAATCTAGCGCCAGTCTTAAAAATTATTTGACGCACTGTGTATATACTTTACTCTCATGTACTTCTCGTATGTATATCGGCTTTAACAACTAAACTTACCCCTGTTTTTTGTATGTTTCTTTTGAAATACTGTTCAAGATCTCCTTGCATATGATGAGTTTATTACGATGAGTTTAAACTCATTATGATGAGTCTATTACGAGTTTATTATTCGACTCGACTTTGTTCTTAGCAATTCTTCTCGTACTGCGTAAATGCAAACATACTCAGTATATTCTTACACGTCTCAACGGAACACCCTGCATTTAACGTTTTGAAATTTCATTTATACGATTTTAACATTTTTACGATTTTTAGGCCATTTCCTGAAAAATCATATAACTGAGGTTTCACTACATTTTCCTTGTCTTTTAAGAGATCGGTCAAAATCATTTTTCAAGGAGGAATAGCGACGTTAGATTTCTTTTTCTTCTGATTTTTATTTTGATTACTTCGGTTTCCTTTTCTTCAGTTTTGAAATTCTTGTTTTGTCTACCTGACAAAATTATCGGGGAATTATTGTGGGAAGCCTTATGGCGTGATTCATACCTTCTCGCTTTTCTTTTCGTGTTTTTTTTTTTTCTGAAAGAAATGGCATTAGGTACACAGGTAAAATTGAGGTCTATTGTTTGAAGAGCATAAGAACGCAAATGCAACTTATTTGTAAATCACTAACGTACAGAGGGTAAGTCGAAAGTTTTGCGGTATTTGCTTAAACACATGTGCAACGGCGGGCATGTCACGTGTTTAAAATATTTCAAGTCTCGCAGTCAGTCGAAAGGGACATAAAATGGTAGTCGTTGCTGTGAACAGCATTGCATGTCGTCGTTTTGTCTATGGTTGGGAGGCCTAAAAGATGAACAGCCACACTGGCCAATTAAGGAACTTTTGCTTTACGAGTTTGAAATCGTCCATAACGCTGCTAAAGCAACACGAAAGATTTTGACATGCGAAAGGAGAAGGTTTCGTGGAACGAAGCACCTCAACCAGATGGTTCAAGAAATTTCGCTCAGGTGACAGAAACCTCGACGATCAGCCAAGGTCAGACAGGCCGCGAACCGTGGATTCGGAGGCCGTGCACTTGGCCGTAGAGGCAAATCCGACAAGCAGCACTCGAAGATGATCAGGCGACTGGGCATATAACAGCTCACAGTGGTTCGTCGTCTTCACTACCTCGGCAAGGTCTACTGGAGCTGCCGCATTGTGCCTCACGAACTGACGCCACCTGAAGCAAACCGCCGAGTGGAAGTGCGCACGAAACTCCTAAACAAGTTAGTAAAATCATGCAATGCATTGATTATGATACGCTTTCCAACATACCAGAAATGATTACTCAAGCTATGAGGATAATGGCTGTGGAATAAATCTCGGTCTTGTGCCCTGAACTTTGATCCCATTTCGATGATATTCTACAGAACAGGTTCAGTATACCTCCGGAATAACATGATAAAGTTTTGTCGGAATGGAAGCATTTTTACGAAAGTTATGACTCATAATGGCGATGTAAGTGATATCGCTCTTATGTCCTGACTTTTGACCCCCATTTCGCCAATTTTCAATAGGGTATGTCCACAGGTGATCCCCTACCGCATACTAAAATTTAATCGAAATCGAACCTTTTTAACGTTAGGTATGACGCATAAGCGCAGTGGAACGGATCTCGCCCATTTCGTTCACGTTCAATAGGGTTCCTTCCCAGGTGATCCTCTTCCACATACTAAAAGTTTTTTTTTTTTTTTTTTTTGATTGGAGGTTTAACGACCACCGTGAGCACCTCAATGGGCTATAAGCAGTCGCCCGTCCCTAATTTAGGGTCACTGGTTCCAGGGAAGGGAGAGAGCCAGTGCCGTAAGACAAACACAACATCCATGCCTCACCGGGATTCGAACCCAGACCCCGTTCGGACGAATGATCAGAGGCTATCGCTTAGACCACTGCGCCACCGGGGCGGCTACTAAAAGTTCATTGAAATCGAACGATTTTTACGCGAGTTATCGTGCGGACGAACATACGCACACAAAGCGTGACGTAATGAGGCAGATGGGAAACGTGACCATCTACTCGCAAGAGTGTGACGTCATAAAACTTTAATAGGATCCACACACAACGCGTGACGCAATGAGACAGATGGCGTGACCGCGCGCCAACATATCAAGCGCGAGATTGAGACGTCATAAGATCGTCCACAGGTGGTCCCCTACCACATAATAAAATTTCATCGAAATCGAACCATTTCTCCGCACGTTATGACGCGTAAAGGCAATGGAATGCATCCCGCTCCTATGTCCTAACATTTGACCCCCACTTCACCCATTTTCAATAGGGGTCATTCCCAGGTGGTCCCCTAAAATATGGTAAAATTTCATCGACATCGAATCATACGCAAGTTATGACGCATAAGGGCAATGGAATGGATCTCGCTCCTATGACGTGACCTTTGATCCCATTTCGTCCATTTTCAATAGGTTTTGTTCCCAGGTGGTCCCCTACCACATACTAAAAGTTCGTTGAAATCAAACCATTTTTACGCGAGTTATCGTGCCGACAGGCGGACAGACAAAGCTGGAGCATATACGCCTCTTCAACCTACGGTTGGAAAGCGTAAAAAACACTCGCAATATACGTTTTATCAAAAGAGTTGTTACGTGCGATAAATCTGTGGTGAAGGAGTGTTCTTCGTTCGAAGGACAAGAACTGATGCCGTCGCGGAATACAAAAACTATCAGACAGATGGCTAAACACACTGTGGTCTATACTTTGAATGCTGGTCAGCTTTCGTCGTAAAAGCACGTATAAAATATAAAGTGATGCAAATATTGCAAAATTTTCGACTCACCCTCTGTACAAAACCGGCACACAATTTTCTGAGAAATCTATTAAAACATGGAGAACTCAAACAATTTTGAACTGATTTTACTGGGAAAACATATGATATTAATAAATGTAGTATGCTGGATATAATTTCTTCGAATATATTCTGTGAAATATTGCGTTTTTATAATGATGTGATGTAAATTTGCCTAAAGCGGAATAGTTTTGCATTTAAATAAGTGGTAATTTAAACAGCACAATATTGTTTTGCAGCACAGTTACTTATGATGATAACATTTTATGACTCTGTGATCTTTCTTTGTTTTTTATTTGTGAAGGACGGGCGTGAAATTTTTTCTTTTAATCATTGTGCTTGCCTATAGTCCCGAGGAACTCACGCATATATAATGCTACGTCTTGTAGCAATAATTAGTACCATCTGCGTCCCTTGAACATCAACGTTGTTTCTCTGGGAGAAACAGAAAAACCATGAAACAAAAGATAATTTTTTTTTCTTTTAGATTCGTCGAATTTTCCCGAGGAGTCCAGGGTTTTTTATTTCACGGATGAAAAATACTGAATTTCAATGAATGAGTCAAAGAACAACATCAAAAACTTTAGGAAAGAATGATGGCAATTCTGCTTAGGAGAAAAGTAAAACGAAAATTTAGAATTCGTTGAATTCAACCAAAAAGAATGTTACTCTTTCTTAAGCCTTCCAATCTAATAAGCAGAAGAATTAATATTTTATTAAATCTTCTTTTACAGCACGCAAACATGAAGAAACTCCTTTTTCTGTAAATGTGAAAGCGGAAATAATTCTGACCATGTTTTTGAAGCTTTGTGTATATAAACCTGTACAGAAATAGCTGTACAAGAATCACTTTTATTTTACGAAAATTGTTTTCTTCTTTTTCCGCGTCGTGCATCTATTTTTTATGAAAATAATTTAAATTGCTTTTAATAAATATTTTCTCGTTCCAAGGTGAGGGTACTTCTGTTACGTTACTTCTCTATTGATAGAGGAGAATATTTAGTAGTTTTATTTCCTGATTCAAAGGCTATTTTTTAGCTACATTTAAATTGAATAGGAATTTCAGTCTAGAATTTACTCACACACAAAAAAAATGTAAAAAACCCCAGGAAAAAACTAGAAACTTAGATCGTCTAGGAAATGTAAAAAGTATTTGACTCAACATGAAGCACAGAAAACAAATTGCGTATTATTGAAAAATCTGAAACACACGGGGATTATAAAATAATTTAATGTTTTCAAATATTCATTAATCAGTAACTCTGCTTCATATGAACATGAAGTCTAAGCCAATTTGTAAAGGAATTAATTATCAAAACTAGATATATAACCTTATACACTAATATGCGACCTTCCTCCGCCCCTGGCTCATGTCACAAATCTTTTCATTCCTCCATTGATTGCAGACCATTTGTAACATATCACCGTCGATATTTAAAATGGCAATCATGATGCGTTCCTACATTTTTTCAAGCCTGCATGAAACAGGTGGTACGAACACGAGGGTTTTAACGTATCCTACAGAATTTACTACGTTCAAAAAGTTCCGGAACGTTTTCAATTAAAAAAGAATCAGTACAGATAATACCTGCTTATGCGGTGTTTCCTTCGAAGTAGTTACCCTGTGCAACTACGCATTTTTGCCAGCGCTCAAACAAAGATTTAAATGCAGATTGCAAACCTTCTTTTGCCACATCCTCCAGTGCCTCCATCGCACCTCGTTGCAATTCTTCGGAAATTGAGAAGCGTCGTCCCTTAAGCAAATTCTTCATCCTGGGAAAAAGGAAAAAGTCACATTGGGGCGAGATGAGAGGAATAAGCTAGTTCTGAAAGAATGGGAATGTGATGTTTGGACAGGTAATCGGACACTACGAGGGATCTGTGAGCCGGCGCATTATTGTGATGGAGCACCCGCGAGTTGATCTTCCAAAGATCAGGTCGCTTGCGTCTCACTGATTCTCGGGGACGTTTCAGGACGTTGACGCACTCGTCTTTACTGACTGTACGACCCCCTTGCAATCGACGAAAACTGTTAACAAGACCTTTTCTTTTAAGCTGTCAGCAGTGAACTTTTTTGGTCGTGATGACGACGGTGATTTCCACTCTTTTGACTGTCGGTTGGATTGCGGGTCGTACAGAAGGCACCAAGACTCATCGCCAGTGATCAGTCGATTCAAGAGATCGGGATCTGAATCCACTGCATCGATGTTATCCCCGCAAACTTGCATGCGCTCATCCATTTTTTCTTGTGTCAGGTTTTTGGGAACAATTTTTTGGCACAGGTGATGCATGCCCAGTTTCTCTGTTAAAATGGCATGGCAACTTCCAAATGAGTTGCCGGCAACTTCTGCAATCGCTGCAATAGTTTTACGAAGGCCATTTTTCACAATGTCTTCGACAATGGCGATTTCTTCATCCTTTCAGGATGCTGTAGGTCAGAGATGGTGAACCTTTTCCGACTAGTGTGCCAATAAAGTTTGCCTTACTTCTTTCAAGTGTCGAGTGTGCCACCTTCTGTTTGCTTTTGGGGGGGGGATTAATGCATAAGGCGATTAAATGAGGTGAGATTGATTGATTTACTACCCCTTTGGATGACAATTCTTGGCTAGGTTAATTTTCTTGTCAAAACTCAGTTATTTGCAAGAAAACACTACAGACATGCTGTTGACAAATTATCTCTAAAACAACTAAATTTTTATTTAATGTTAATGTCTTCATATTCGTGTGCTACTCAAATCGTGTTCGTGTGCCACCCAGTGGCACGCGTGCCATAGGCTCGCCATCCCTATTGTAGGCCGTTCTGACCTCTCTTCATCCTCGATACCCTTTCTCCCATTTTCCAATCGTCGATGCCACTCAAAAACTCTAGTTCGACTCATTGCACTCTCACCGTACGCTGACTTAATTATTTGAAAAGTCTCAGCGAAAGATTTTCCTAGCAGAACACACAATTTTACACTTGAACGCTGTTCGAAATTCGACATTGTTGTCCTCGCGACGGAGATCCTCGAATGCCTGTAATCACGAACTACGCACATACGCTGTGCGTGTTGGATCTGGTTCAAACAGGTTCTAGCTGGTCGGTCACATCAAGCTCTTCGCCTGTTCAGCGGGGAATGACGTAATTCACTGACATTTAGCAAATATTCAAAACGTTCCGGAACATTTTGAACGTAGTATACAAACTCCATGCTGTGATACCTAGTTGGACAATCTTCCACCGGCAAGTCAAAGCTTGTAACAGACAGCCCAGTCCATCTCAGTGGAAGATTTCCACCCATAGCGTGGTACCCTATGATGATTTTTTTAAAGGTCGGTCAAAACCCTACCTCTGCTCATTGTGCTCAGGTTCTTTGTCCTGGTCGTCTGCTAATATATCCGTGCGGTCGACCTTGTCAAGTGCATTCTGTGACGCGCATGGGCGGGTACACTGTGATTCCGGGGGTGGTCATATTATTCTGATAGCACTGTGTATATAACAGCATGGTGGTCATACGACCTACGTACTAACTCACCCCATATTATACTACATCCTCATCCAAAGTCCCTCTGAAACGAAATAGCCTCTTTCTTTCTAACTTGCCTACATGTGTGCTAAGTTCTCATTTTCTTCGTTGCTTCATATTGTAGCATTTCCTATCATGAGCAGAGTACATGAAATAACAAAAACATAAAGGTAACTAGCAAGCACGTAAGAAGAAGGCATAGAACTGATTACAAATTCGCGTAAGGATAAATCTGTAAAATGAACTAAGAAATCCATGGCACAGTAAAAGGACGAAATAGTTTTCAGATCTACGAAAGAATAAAAGGATAACATTGATTTATGAATTCTTCGAAAATGTATGAATGCAATGACAATAACAATTTGTATGCCACTCTGTTAGTCGAGTGGTAAAAGGAGTGCGCTTCCGGTTAACCATCTCTATTATGAATGACTTGGTGCCCGGATGTAGCATGGGTGGTATGTTAGTAATTGGGCACTGGATCTGTCTCCTCCCTGGAAGCAGTGTTCCTTATTTAGGGAAGAATAACTGCTAACAATCTTAGATGCTGACGTTTGTCGTTGGAATATGAAACATAAGAGGAAACTAAATATATACAGAATACCCGTTAAGTAATGAGACTGAATTTTTTACAAGACAGCCCTTTGAATAAAAGTAACAAAAGTGATCACAGTTTTGACAGCTAGAGTGTGCTGTGATCGCAGGGATAACTCTTCAATTGGGTGACGCAGCAGTTTTCGCGTGGCCACCGTTAAATTAAGACTACGTAAGTGAAGTGTGTCAGAAGTTTCGTAAGCAGTGATAAACTTTGACTGTCCCTAGACCAAATCAAAGTGTACCAAGACCACAAAAAAAATTGACGGCGATAACTGTCTGAGCCGTACACAGGTGCTCGGCTGGTTTCAAAGATTCAATAATGGTAGGGAGTCCCTCGAATATTAACCACGCACAGGACGTCCAGTTTCTGCACGGACAGATGAAAATGTGGTGGAAGCTAGCAAAATGTGTGCACCACAGTGAACGGTCAGTTTTATTTAGGACGAATGCAACATCTGAACTCTCGCATGCGACGTGCCAGGAAAAATCTGTTCTACAAAAACAATTGGTTTATGTTGCACGACAACGCGCCCGCACACTGCGCGCTGCCTGTAAAGCAGTTTCTGGCTTCGAAATCGATCTATGTGATAGAACACCCACCCTACTCGCCAAATTTGTCTCCCAAATTTGTGCCTTGAAAGGGGAGCACTTGAGCGACATTGAGGACATCCAGCGAGGTGTGACCAACAGACTAAAGCAGGTGCCGGTTCAGGACTTTCACCGTGCCTTCGACCTATACGAAAGATCACATTGCTGTGTGAAGTTGGAGGGAGATTATTTTGAATGTGTTTAAGTGACAATTCAAAATATACGAAGGCGGTTCCATAAAAACTCAGAGCAATTTTTTGAGTTGGTAACGGTGCGAAAGGGGAATAAATACTCAGACGACTAACTGAATTAAGGAAGAAGTTATGGCAACAGTTATTAGCCGTGGCAGACGATTCTGGTTTTGTTATTGCTCAGTTGTTTAACGTACGTCTGCATTTCGCCATACAGCTATGAAAGTGAATGATTCAGAGATAAGAAGTGCGATAACATTTGTTACCGTTTGGGTAAAACGGCTGCAGAAAAAGTTGATTAAATGGAAAAAAGCTTAAAAAGATAAATGTTTAGGTGAGTCAAAGATTTTTAGATGGCACCATAGTTTTAAATAAGGGCGTTTGTTGGCAGAACTCGCTCCTAGGCCTGGTCGACCTGAAAGTGTTGTTACGGAGCTTATTGTTAACACTGTTTCGGAAGTCCCGCAAGCAGATTGACGAATGACGTGAGAAGACATAGCGGCGTCAACTAATATTTCAAAAGCATCGGCACTCCGCATCCTACGCTACAATTTACTACTGCAGCGTATGTGTTCCAGATGGGTATTTCATCACCAGATGAGAGAACAATTATTAGCCAGACTTAAGGTGTGTTATGAGTAGGAACAAATTTTTGCAAAGGATCCAAACTTTCTAAACACAGTAATAACTGCCAATGAAACATGGGTCCACTATTTCGACCCCGTGATGAAGCTCGCAACGAGTATCTGGAAATACACAGGCTCACCTCCTCCGAGAAAAAGCCGACAAACCAAATCAGCTGGGAAGGTCATGATGATAATCCTTCTTTGATCATAAAGGTTTAGTCTACCTGGCATTTCGTTCCTCCACAAACAACTGTCAATGCTGAATATTACATTTCAGTCTTGAAGCGTCTGCGACGACACATATCGATTAAGTAACCGTAACTGGTGAGCAAGTTAACTCTACACCGTGATCGCTCCCGCCCACATGTGGCTGCTTGTGTTCAACAGTTTCTTACAAAATGCAGTATTGAAATCATGCCACAGCCTACCTACAGTCCTGACCTAGCCCCGTACGATTTCTCGTTGTTTCCAACAATAAAGGAAACGTTCTTTGGCGCAACATTCAACGCAAATGCTGATGTTATTCAAACTGTACATGGGTCGCTAAAGCAGCTTCCACAAAATACCTTCGCCACATGCTTTGAAAAGTGGACTGTACGATAGGACTGTTGCATATCATCCGAGGGAATATACTTTGATAAAGAATAACATATATTTAGCTGTACCTATATTTTTTTCATTTTGTGTGATTTTACTCCTAGTTTTTATGGAACGGCAGTTGTAGTTTGTAGGTTTCATTTAATATTATTTGTCCCATTACAAGTTCATGGAAGAGCTAAAGAATAGAATTAATTCTGTGAATGACATAATACGGAATGTAGAAGAATACATAAAGTCGTGGAGAAATGAAAACATAAATTGAACTGCAAACCGAACAAGATGACATTATAAAATTACGATGACAACTTGTTTAAGCCTAAAAGTATAGAACGATTTTGTAAATCTATGCAAGATTATTTGATAGAGTGAATTTATAAATATATAAGGCATAAAGTCATGAGGAGAATACGTTTTTCGACTATGCGTTCAACCTTAGTTTCATAACATATGGAGCATTTCATTTCTCTAAATGACCGTTCAATTCAGAGTTCAAAGCATCCCATTTTGTTCCAAGCATGAAGCGTGAGAAAATTCTAATATTCACCAGTCTCGTGTGCATTCATTAGTGCTCTACTTGCTGCAGATGTTTCAGGTCCTTTCGCATGCAGAGTCGTGTCTTCTATGAAGAACGGAATTGTTCAGTGCGAATGTTGTAACTCATTGCACTGATCTCTTATCGTCCGTACTTTGAAATTCTCAACAGTGTAAATTTGTCTTAAAGCATTAATCATGTATTCTGTCAGAATAAACGAACTAGTTCCTTGAGCTTAGGAACAGGTCAAAGAATATGCAACGTGTCAGTATTTAACGTCATTACCGAAAGATAATTAATAGGCTCCTAATTTACCTCTCTACACTAAACTGTTAATCGAAATTAAATCGACATAGACCGTAGTTTGAAAAGCAGTGGTTTTGAACGAGGGAACTTTCGCACCAAGATTTCCGTGCAAAGCTCCCTACTCAAGAGAAGTGAATTGCCGAAATCAATCGGAAACACACAGATTTACAGGTCTTAAGTTACATTACAGAAACGTTGGGTATCGGAGATGCATAGAAATATATTCATAATATTTATTAAAATCATATCTGGTGGAAAGTAATTATTTAGCGGAATTGTAAGTCGCATAAATTCTGGCGAAAGATTCCCCTCCGGCTGCATATGTTTTCTTGGAAACGAAGCTTTGAAACTAGCTTCTAAATATTCATTCAAAGCAATATCCCTCTGTCTGTGAACGGATGAAGGGTTTTCAACGAAATTTAAATATTAAATCGAGAATTTACTGCAGAGGATGTTCACACATTTTTTGAACGTTTTTGATAAGTTAAAACAATGGAAACTGGCAACAGAGAATTACATGAATACGAAAGAAACATCTGCTGCAGTTAAATGTCGCATGCTAAGAAAATGGCGTACATAAAAAAGTTTTGGATAGATTATGTTTTTGCTTTTTACGAAGACAAATATTCGTATTATATAATTAAAAAACGCTGTGATGATCACGCAATTATCATTTTTAAATGTAAAATAAGCAATATTATTAACAATAGAGCGAAAAATCGTCAAACGTTGCTTTTTTAAGGAAAAAGAACACCAAATGAATATCCAAAGAAGGTACGTACTCAAAAGATCAGATCAGATCCTATGTAGAGGATTTTAGGAACGGAGTGTTTGATCCCCGTAGGAAGCTAGGAGATTTCGGCTAGAGTGCCCGATGGGAAGGTGGCACCGAAACGAAGTAGAAAGGGGGAGGAAGACGCCCTTATTTATTACCGGAGGGCAGTACCTGTGATCCGACGGCTTAACGTGCCCATCCGACGCACGGCGGTTATTTAGTGGATCGAACCTGAGGTTCTTTCCGCGGCAGTCACGAACGTTGCCCACTAGGCCACCCTCGGCATGTACGCAAAAGTAAAGTCTCTGGCCTTTGAAAAAAAATCTACCGACCCAAAGAGCAATCACTAAATCTTAAACATATCGATATCAACTGTAAACAAGGTACTAAACAAACATTTCAATCTGAAAATAAAAAACAAAACAAAAAAAAAACCATACTGTTCACCGCCTTTTGACTAGGCACGTAACTGGATACGGTGTAGACTTCGTTATGAAAATCACTTAGCCGGAGACAGATGGAAAATTATTGTGACTATTCATAGAGCATGGATCTGCCAAAACGACTACAACAAAAAAAGGCCGATTTAGTATCACAAAAGAGAAAAAAAGATCTACAAACTTAGTTGCAAGAATCCAAAGAAAGTCTCAGTAAATGATTCATGGTTATTGCTGACAAAAACAACAACAATTTTTCGGTTGCTATGTGTTTCTAGAACGTGGTGAAGAGCGATGTATTTATTTATTTACTTGTCGCCACGTATTTGGAAATTTTCAACTTGTATCTCGCCCTCTGATTTAATTGCTATAATATATATATATAGCTAGTGCCGTTAATGCCCACCAGATGGAGACGTCTCAGTAGCTGAGCCCATCTTACGGATTTATGATGTCAGAAGCTGACTTAAAAGTACACATAGCACCACCGTGGATTGTTGGCCACCGTTGCGTATATGTAACGCACTCGGATAGATATCGCGAGTTCTGTTGGTTCAATAATACAGCGGCGGCTGCAAAACAATTTTTCGGTTGCTGTGTGTTTCTAGAACGTGGTTAAGAGCGATGTATTTATTATTGCTGATTTCTAAAAAAAGTACAGAAGAGTTGAAAAGACTATTAAAATCAATTTTACATATTACAAATATAAGGCTTTAACTCCTATATTTAACGAGGAATTACCGTTCCTTTATCTACATATCCTTCAAATAGTAGAACTACACCAGGATAAAGCTACCAGTCATACACTCTATTTCTTGAAAAAAATATGTCATACACTGTATTTCTTGAAAACAAATGTGTCATACACGCTATTTCTTGAAAGAAAATATGTCATACCCTCTATTTCTTGAAAAAAAAATATGTCATATACTCTATTTCTTGTCCACTATATTTCTTGAAAACAAAATGGAAAAAAGAGATTGGTATCGAGTCCATTACTTTTTGATCATACTCCTTCAAAGTCCCCTGATGTGTCTGTCACCAAGGCACTAATGTGTCTTCGGACTTCTAAATAGAGCGCTTTCTAAACGCAGACCTAAAACAATGATTGGACTATGGAAAGCACTAGAAGAGCAGTGGAATAAAATACCACTACCAATTTTAAGAAATGCCCTGTTATGTTAGAAATCTAGATGTAGGTTCAAAGTCTAGAGGAAGGGCTATCAGGTAGAACATTAAACAAAAAATAATTTTATTTTAAATATTAACCCTCCTGGGGGCAAGCACGTATATATACGATCGGCGGTTTCTGTGCCCAAAGCAGCGGCGACGCAATAATACGTTCATCGAAAACCTATTCTAAAGCCGAGAGAACGAAATATTGCGTCGAAAAAATGTTCAAGCTTATAGTGGCGAGAACGCATATATGCTCACCTTAAAGAAGCCGAATACAACAAATGGACAGGACGCTTTTAGAGAATTTTTCTGTTATACATGTGACAAAATTTCGCATATGCCTCTTCCAAACCTCCTGCCACCTGTAGGGTTAATGATATTGCTGGAAAATCGTTCTGAATATATGTGAAAATCCACTGTATTCAATAGATAACTCAAGGCTGCGTTTCAAGAGCAACAATTTTTTTAAAAGTTACTCTACACTTGATTTCTATTTATTGGACGTTGAATTATTTAAAATCACCACAAGAATTGCAATGGGACGTTGCTAATTTTTGAATACATATTTGAAAATTTGAGAAACAATTGACGTCCAATAACATGTAAACTTCAGCAACTGATTGTAACGTACCGCTAGGGGTGACCCAAGAATCAAAACGGCAAGTTGCAGCTATACACTGCGCTGTCGGTGTTGTTCAGTTGGGAGAATAACTGGCTCTGGAGCCAGCAGACTTGCGTTCGAGTCAGAACTCCAGCAGAAAGGGCTAATTGGGGCCTAACGTTAAGATGAATCTCCTGTCCTTGGGGTTCGCGAATAATGTGTGGTGCCTCTTCCACACATCGTGTGGAATTAATTAAAAATTCCTTCTTCGATAGCGAACACACCTTCAATTATTCTCTTTTGAATTTTGCATCAAGCATGATGCAAAATCCTAAACAGTAAATTACAGCAATAAGTCAAGGTCGGTGTATCTCATTTGGGAGAATGACTCCTGAAGTGGGAGTTGTGAGTTCCGATCTCACGACCGGGAAATTTAGGCATTTACACTATATGGTTTTTAATTATAGGATAGTTTTGAAGGAATCTTATTGTTTTGAGAAGGGACCATTACACACAATATCTGCTACTAGAAGTTTCGTGGAACATAATTGGATTTTTAATTCTAATATAAGGCGCAAAAACGGAGGTATGACATTAGGCACGTAGTCGCAATTATTATGTTTAAAACGAAACGACGCGTTTTTATTTTTGAGTATCATAAAACACCGAAAAATCATGTTTAGGTGTTTTTTTTTTTTTTTTTTTTTTGATTCTGTGTCGTAATAAATAAATACTAACTTACAGAAAGAACTCTTAAACGTTGATAGCGCATATAGACTTTTAGATTATTATACTGCTGGTCATTAATAGTGCAACACCAGGAACATCGCATCCCAGAGGCTCGAAATTTTGCAGAATGGCAATACACGGTCGCACATGTAAATGCACATATGGAAATCATATGGGCCAGTAACAACGCCCCTTGGAAGTCGTACAAGAGGTAGAGGTCTGCACGGGCCTAATTTGTTGGGCCCGACCCTGCCCGGCCTAGCCCAGACCCGTCAATTGCAGCTCTTGTTTAGCCCCAGCACGGCCCGTGATGTTCCTTTTTGTATTATTTTGTTTTCCTATTGTATTTTATTACAATGTGAAAATTAATTAATGAAATGAGATATTATTGAAACTATTTATTTGAATGTAAGTCTAAAAATATTAATTAAACTTTGACATTTATCGGAAAATATAACCTTTAAAAAGAGCTAAAAGGAAAGATTAAGAGCGTTCAGAATCTCCCTTTCTCTGAACTAGTAAGCTGTAACACTACAAAAGTCAATCCCTATAGAGATTAGGGATAGGAGAAAAAATCAATCTCCTCGTCCCACTCTCTCGTACAAACACACGCATACACACCCCACTCCATTACAGACAATCCCCGTTCCCCACTCTACACAACACACACACTCACTCGGCGTCGAATCTTTTTGTTGTCAACAATGCCCCAAATTGTTTTTAGCATCGTAATACCTATAGATTGGAAAAAACACTGTGAGTGCCTCTCTATGCTTTTCTGATTACGTCCTGGACTATGTCATGGAAATAAGTAAACTCAGCGAAACAGTTAAATACACCAGGAAATCGGGAAACATGACTTTTTTCTTTCTTTACCATTACGATAAAAAGAATAGGTCGATATTGCCCTGCCCGGCCCGGTCGTAAGTGACTGGGGAAAAGCCCGGCCCGGTCTGTTACTTTGTTTTCTAAATTAAAAAAAATGGCCCGACCCTGCCCGCGGGCCGTGTCGGGCTCGGTCTTTGCCGGCCAGCCCGGCCCGTGCAGACCTATAACAAGAGGGTGAACAAAGATCCGGTGTTAAGCACTCGAATTGTGTTTGCTTGCTGTTCCTGTTCACGGAGAGCTCCAGCGTGCACCGCCGAAGACAACGGCAGCCCTACCAGCAGGTTTCCGACTTCAATAGCTGGAGAATGGTAGCATTTAGGATTGCGGATTATTACGCCGAGATATCGACTGCATGCGGACACGGTGGGAAGAATACAGCGTCAGTGGGTAGCGGAGGAACGAAAACGCGGACGTGGGGGATCCCAACGGTCCCGTCACACCACCGAACGGGAGGACCGACATCTGGTGCGCATGGCTCTAACGGATCACACAGCCACATCGATCGCCGTAGCTCAACAGTTCGGATGTATGGCACAACACCCGATCTCGTCACGGACGGTTCGACGTCGTCTGCAGCAGTGGGGCATTTTTGCACGGCACCCGATGCTTCGGCTCCTTTTGGCTGTACAACACCGGCGTCTGCGACTACAACGCCGCGCATAGAAGAGCGAATGGAAAAGCATCATGTTTTCCAACGAATCGCTCTTCAGCTTGTAGAACAATGAAGAACGCATCAGTGTCTGGCGCTACCGCCTGAGTGATTCCTGCATTATGCTAAGCCATACCTCCCGGCCTTGTAGTATGGGGTGCAATTGGTTTCCACTCTCCTCATTTCCTGTTCGTTGAACAGCCATCGTTACATCGCTGAAGTGTTGGAGCCTGTTGTTGTACAATATCTTCAGGGACTATCTGGCGCCATTTATCAACAGGATAACACTCGACCGCATGTGGCACGCAACGTCTAACACTTCCTGGATCTCCTTCATGTGCCACGTCTTCCTTGGCCCGTGCAGTTTCCGAATATGTCGTCTACTGAACACGTGTATTCTACGATCTCAGGACGACTGGCACGCCAGTGACCACCCCCGGCTACAACTGAGAAAACATGGCATCGTACCGAAGCTGTGTGGACAGACATTCCTAAAATACGCATCCAACGTCTCTTCCTCTGGATGCAAGGCCATGTAGGAGCTGTAATTGCCGCCTATTGTGGCTACGCCAGATACTGATTGTCATGCGTTCCGCTCGTCTCACTGTGCTGTATTTGTAATCGATTCACTCTTGTATCATCTGCTTTCTGTACAATATATAATATGGCTTTAATATCTCTTTTGTGGTGTTGCACGTTTAATGGCCAGCAGTGTAGTATAGAATCAGTTTAGATATTTATGCTGTCTCTGTGCCAGAGTAATCCGAGGCAATGACCTCAGACCATTCGTGGGAGACGGGCCGCGCTGAAGTCTCGGGAGAGGATGGGTGTTGCGTTAGTCCAAAGGCACTGGCTCTCTACTTTTCTCTGAGATAGTGGCTCAAAATTAGATACGCATGAATGCTTACAGCTAGATACGCATGAATGCTTTTGGCAGCAGCAAATCAATATCAATCCACTACTGGATGAAGTTATCCCCAACTCTCTACCAGAACTTCCATCTCAACCAATATATTCGAAGTCATTCAAGCTATCTAGCATGCTTTCTAATTTCATCACCAATCTCTCACTAGTTCTTCAACCAATATGTCCAGCCCATTACCAATTGAGGATCTTCACTTTGATCATGATGTTCTCAATTCTTGTAATTTCCCTAATCGATGTATTCCACTTCCTTTCTTCCCTAGTTATACCTAGCATGCCTCACTTCATCTTTCTTTACCTGTTTGCGGCCTTTGTGTTAGTTAAGGCTCGTGTCTCCGATACATAAGTAAGAACTGTACGTATACATCAATTAAGTACAGTACTTTTGTTTTAAGACGTTATGGTAAATTACCCTTAAAAATTGTGCTGGTTCTTCCGAGAGCTCTCCAACTAATTTTTACACGCTTATTTATTTCTTCTTCTATATGATCATCTTAAAAGCAATAACAGACATATATATTGGGAACACATATCCATTCGTTCTTTTACTTAGTTCTCTCATTACATGGATATGATCCATAGTACACTGATCGCTCCTGAATCCACTTTGTTGTCTTGGTTAATGCAAATCCAGTATTTCCTTTGAGCGATGGGTCAGGGCTTTAGCGAACATTTTGTAAATAGCCGATAACAGGCTGATGGGACTGTAGTTCTTGAGTTTTCAAGTGCTCTTTTTTATGTAACACGACCACAGTAGCATCTTTCCAGTCCTCAGGAATCTTCCCTTCATGTATCTATCTATAATAATATTAATAATATTTGTGAACCATTATCAGTCCATTGCAGGATGAAGGTCTCCTCAAGTTTCTTTCACAACGTCTGCCTTGCGCCAGTCTCCTCCATGTCACTCCGAATGCTTTCGAATTTCATCCACCTATTTCCTCTTTGGTCTTCTTGTGTGTCGTTTTTTTTTGTCCCTTGATATCCAGTCTAGAATTTCGGTTGGTCATCGTTGGTCTGTTCTTCGGACAATATGTCCATTTCACCGCCGTTTCAGGGATTTTACTCTGATCAAGTTACCGTCCACTCTTGTCATTTTCCTGATCCACCAGTTCCTCTCCTTATATCTCCTGATTACACAGAGCATGCAACTCTCCAGGCTTCTTTCAGTTGGCTGCCGCCTTTGTTGTCTTGTTTTAGTTAAAGTTGAGGTCTCTATTTCGACTGAACGTAAGAACTGGAATGATACATTGATTAAAAACTTTTCTTTCAACGGCATAATGGCATATTGTTCTTGAAAATTGTACTGTTTCTTTCGAAAGCTCTCCAATATACCCATATCAATTTCTTCATCAGTGTGACCCTCACTTTATGCCTGTTGCCCAAGGTTAATATATTGATACAAACGCGGCCGCTCTACCAATTGTTACGGTCTCATGGGTTGTTCTCCCACCGTTGACCACCAATTGATACAAACGTGCCGAGCGATATAATTTATTAACACTCGTCACCAAATGATAAGTTCGTGGTCTCGATCCCGCCGCAGTCTGCAATTAATCCGCTATTTGGATACGAGACTTCTGGGTTCTTTTAATTCGGAAGCTGGTATATTTTAGCGAGAACGTTAGCGACTTGCTGAAACACACGAATTTATTGCAACACCAGAGCCTATATAATAAATAGAGTAAGATTAACACTTAAACATCTTTATTTTTACCAGAGCACTCTATCCAATGGCCTTGCCCTCGATGATACAAACACAAGTTATCCTCCTAATTCGGAACTGGTATAAGCTGGCTCTATATTCTGAAAAGAGTTTTGCGCCGATGGGCGTATCAGAGTTCTGAGCTAAAGTCTGGGTTCAGCTGATGTATTCAGTTCGTCCACTCGGCGAAAGGATAACAATAAACAAAAAAAAAGTACTCACTAATTGCTTGCTGCTTGTTTTGTAATCCGTCTTTACAGCGGACAATTCAAATTATTATGAGGCTCTGTTGGCCCCGCACACACACACTGATGAGCGCTTTATTTGGTTGGTTTAGCCTTTCACCTGTGTGTTAAGCGTAGGAAGATTATAGCTCTCTCCGTCCCACTTTTCTCTGATGAGCCAATATTTTTGTAGTGGGTGCGGGTGACTGCAGGAAGAACGGGGGTTGTCGCTTTCTGTCCCCGTCGTAAAACTTCTTCGTCGGTTTGAAGCGGACGCTCTCATGTGGTTTCACGCAGGTCAGCGATCTTACTCCTCCACGGAGGACAAGAACTTTTACCAGGGGAGAACTTCCGTAAGAGAAACAGCTTACCATTGCTTGGCGTATTTCTAACTGGAGATTCGTCGTGATTTCCTCGTTGGATGCAGGTTTATAAGAAGATCGACACTGTCTGCGGGCATCGCTTGGTCAACGGCTGATGGCTTCTGTCAATAAATATAGTGGTTCCCTTTCAACGGCGGTTGAATCGCTCCTCTACGGTTCCCAAGTCGGACATACCTGGCGGGCTTACTATAGTTTAAGCCTTACCAACTGTAGTTTAAGCCTTACTTTTTCCTCGTACCTATGCGTTTTACGACTGCGCGTCAAGTACCGTGGACTATCTTAGGTCTCGTCGGGCATCAGGCTACGCGCATCGCGGGTTCCTAAGTCTTACCGCAGCGTCGACCCTTCTTGTGTATTTTTTTCGTGGTGGTTTTTCTCCGTGCGTCTATCCCCTGTCACGTGGCTTCGTCTGCCTCTTTTCTGTCAACACTTGAGATTTCTCCCTTGTCTTTCGTACAGAGCGCCGTCGCTTCTCCCAGAATAGTTCCACAACTGACCCTCGCCCCTCATAATCGTAATTTTCAGCGTTCCCTACCGATTTTTGTCACTAATGGCTTACTTGAAGTCGTATTTATGAGGGTCTGGATGCCTCTCAGTCGCCGACTGCGTGGTCTCCTTTTTGCTGAGTAGGCCCTTAAAGGCGCTCTCCTTATTCCTTTGTTTCCACCCAGACAAAGAGAATTAAAAGACCTTCCCAATTAAAAATGAGTTAATTTTCCAATTAATTTGCAATTGGCCAAATATTTAATTTAATCATCCCCCTAATTTAACCACGCCTATCGAGTCCGTCCCTGGCCATTTTAATAGTAATTAACTTAGACCCAATTTTCGTATCAATATGTATTTGGTTAATTCCAATTTGTTCCTGTCAATTGATAAATCTTCATTTCTTGTGAAAGCATTGCCCATTAATTTTGTTTTCAGAAAGCTCATTTTTTAATCTCACTTCCATACTTTTGTCAACGAGTTCTTGGTAAATACTCTGCAGCTCTGAAGGGGTAGTAAATACTATTATGTCATCAACAAAATGAAAGTGAGTTAAATAATCTCCATTTAACTTTATCCCTTGTTTTCCGGTTCAATGACTGAAATACATTTCGCAATGTGACGTCGAATTGTTTTTGGGACAAGGTGTCACCTTGTCTCACTGCTTTTCAATATAATATGTATATGATAGTGTACTGCGGTCGTTAGGAATTAACATCAATTGAAAAAATATGTCATGTAGATAAAAATGTCTGGCTTCGTTGTTCCATTGAGACTCACGAATAGTTGTTTCTGGTACAATTTTCATATTTTCAAAAGAGAAATATTGATACAAATCAACCTTTTTTGGATTTGCTGTATTTGCACGAACTGGAATAGTGGCGAGAACGTGTGTGTGCACGCATTAATGGTGAGAGGGTTTACTTGATCTGATCACCTGTATGAATTTTGCTAATGGATTAACCCTTTACGTGAAGGGTGAATACCTCGCACATGGAGAGTGCTGGATCAGCTGTTTTATAATCTCAGCTTTTCGTTGAAAAACGTGTGGCACACTGAGAATTTCATGAAAGAGCTGCCTACATACTCATAGGAGTCTGCAGAAATCTACTTAGGTAAGTCCAGGTGCTATATGCAATCTGCCACACACAGCACAGAATATTTCGTATATGTTACTGATACGTGACACTGAAACATTGAGACTTTTCAGATACCTTGCGAAATGTAACAGTAATGTTTCAGAAGCCTTACGGTTACGTCAAAATGTCCGCAAACGTTACATACATTTGAAACATAACCGATACGTTACAGTGAAAGGTCTTTGTAACTTCAACATGCCAACTCCATGTTACTGTTACGTGTTTGAAAGATATTTGTAACTTCGTTACATTACTGTTACGTGATAATAAGGGGTTTCTGCAAAAGGAAACCGTCCATGTGCTACCTCAAGGACGCATGTGGTCGATTCCTGGTCAATCATGACGTCAGTCGCAGCCATTGTTTTTCCACGTGATCTTTTTTTTTTTTTTTGATTGGAGGTTTAACGACCACCGTGAGCAACTCAGTGGGCTATAAGCAGTCGCCCGTCCCTAATTTAGGGTCACTGGTTCCAGGGAAGGGAGAGAGCCAGTGCCTTAAGACAAACACAACATCCATGCCTCACCGGGATTCGAACCCAGACCCCGTTCGGACGAATGATCAGAGGCCATCGCTTAGACCACTGCGCCACCGGGGCGGCCCACGTGATCTTCCCGACCATCTTTTGGTCCACAATTTTCTCTTTATGTTCAACCATAACTTTTGTGTGCCACATGGTCCTACCGAAAATGTTTTGGCCGCCCCGGTGGCTCAGTGGTCTAAGCGATGGCCTCTGATCATTCGTCCGAACAGGGTCCGGATTCGAATCCCGGTGAGGCATGGATGTTGTGTTTGTCTTACGGCACTGGATCTCTCCCTTCCCTGGAACCAGTGACCCTAAATTAGGGACGGGCGACTGCTTATAGCCCACTGAGTTGCTCACGGTGGTCGTTAAACCTCCAAACAAAAAAATAAAATAAAAAATGTTTTGCTCGCTAATTTTCTTTACCTCTTCACGTTGGCCTCATCGATATCTTTTGTACGCCTTTTTGTTTTTCCCCACCAGGGAATTTTGCGGTGTGACGTTACGACGCTAGGGAAATTTACGGAAATACAAATCCTCAAAGTCACGCCAGGTTTGAACCCCTGTCCAGCGAGTTTCTACTTAGATGCATTATCCCACTCGACCATGGAACGCCTCGCGATTATAGCGTTCTGTAGGAACTTTTTTTTTCATATGTAAAGGATTTTAGAACGGGAGTGTCTATCCCCAGGTCTTAAACAACCCTTAGAAATGGGAAGTTAGGTGATTTGGGCTAGAGTGCCCGATAGGAAAGTGACACGGAAGCGAAGTAGAAAGGCGGAGGAAGACGCCCTTATTTATTACCGGTTGGTCAGTGCCCGGGGTCGGACTGCTTAACGTGCCCATCCGACGCATGGCGGATATTTAGTGAATCGAGCGTTCGTACCTGCTGGGATCGAACCTGAGGTCCTTTCCATGGTAGTCACGAACGTTGCCCACTAGGCCACCCGCTGTCCATTTTGAACTAACGTTATTTCTCTGTAGGAACTAACGAGAAGGCCAGTGATTTGCGAATACGTTGTTTAATAGAAATGCATTATTTTTTCCATAGATCATTTTATTTTTTTGTAGGATGACTTAAATTTCTTCATGATTAATTAACGAAATGTACCTTTTAATGCATATCTTACTCTATTTTTTTAAGCTTGTTTAGTCATTAAACTTCCCAATATATCAACATTATTATTTTTTCTACCTTTACAAATTAACAACTACTTTTATTGAGACTTTTTTCTGATTCAAAACCAACAGACGTACTAAGACTGGCGTGCAAAACTTAAGGATGGACACTAGGGTACACTAACTAGCTAACTAGAGAACTGGACACATTGGAATTTCACTGCCATTAAATTGTTCTGCATGAACACATGTCGTGTGGTCAAATTCCCCGCTACTTGAGCATAAATATATTTTTTCATAAAATATTTTTCTTTAATATTTGATTTTCAGAAAGAAATTTAGACTTTTCCATGATTTTCGGACCAAAGACAAAGCAGAGAACTGCCCACTGAAGAACTGACCACCGGAGAAGCCACCGGAGAAGCCACCGAAGAACTTCCCACAAAAATTTTACGAGGCCATATAAAAACTGCGTTCTGGACTGCTTCGTGGCTACGTCTCCCGAGATTGTTAATCTGACACACATAACATTTCCGTAATTTTGTATTTTCTTATTTACGATATTTTTTAAGTTTATAAATTACAGCTAAACAAATTCTCTGCGGGTATCTGCAAATCCAGGAAACTTATCAGGGCTTAAAACCTAAAATATGGAATATAAAGAATTTCTAGTCCGATCGGGATATTTCCAGTGTTTACAAGCTACAACTCAACAAATTATCTGAAGGCATCTGCCTACCCAGGAAACCTGTCAGGGGTGGGGGGTTACACCAAAGGTGTAGAATATAAAGAATTTCGCGTCCGATCTGGAGATTTTTAGCATTTACAACCAGATATACCCCCCCCCCCCGAGAGGTTTCCTGAGTCAACACATGCACTCAGGGAGTTTGTTGCGATGCTAGTTTTAAATGCTGAAAATCTCCCGATCGAACCAGAAATTCCTTATATTTTATACTTTTGGTGTTGCACCACCCCCCCCCCTCCCCGACAGGTTTCATGAAGCAGCACATGCCCTCAGATAATTTGTTGACTAGTAGGTTCTAAATGCTGAAAATCTCCCCATCGGACCAGAAATGCATTATATTTTACACTAGCCTGTTGTACCCGTCGTTGACGGGCTAGTGATAGTATAAATTAAAAGCCATATCGGCAATTAAATTAAGACTGGTAAATCAAGGTTTATACAACTTTGTAGTACAACTTCCCGGAAAAGAATATTAGGATAAAAAAATGTATTTGAATTATTTAGTAGTTGTCACGTCCAATGTAAATAATTCAAAAAGTTTGAAAGCAGAAGGCTTATGCAATGAAATTGATTGAGATGAAAAGTACCTTATTCTTGTAGAGCCTCGGGATAAACATTATTAACAGTCCTTCCATTCGGAGCAAAGATGTAAAGATTTTCCCTATTTCCGACTCCGGAACAACCAACGTACAGTTGACCATGGGAAAAACGTGAACTTTGTATATCCAGTCCAACAACATTTGGAGACTGTCCTTGTGCCTTATTGATGCTCATGGCGAAACTCAAACGAATCGGGAATTGAAGACGTTTAAATTGAAACGGGACATCAGATGGGATGATCAGGATCCTTGGAATAAGAACGTTTTTGCCTGCTGCATATCCAGTCATTATAGTAACTTCAATGACATTCTTCATTAGTTTCTTGACAGATAATCTCGTGCCGTTGCAAAGTGAAAGCGGATCCAAATTTCTCAGAAGCATAATAGGTGTACCAATCTTCAACTATAAAATATGTGAAGGTACTCCAGGTGGCTCCAAAGAGTTAAGAAACTCAGTTGGGTAGTTGACTGCATTGTCTGTATTACAAACGGTATCAACTGACTTGTAAATTTGAAGAATGCTGGGCAAGTGAGCTAAAAGCTGATTATTGGTGACTCTCACACTGTCGTTTTTCGGTGCAAGGATGGCTCTTTGGCACAGCCAGTCATGATTGTTAAAGTGCTCTCTAATGTTTGGAAAAACTGCGTCTAACAAATATTCATGTGTTTTAACAATTTTTCCAACATCTGCCATTGATATACAGCCATCTTCCTTATCAGGTGTCATATATCAGTGTCCTAGTTTCAGTAGTTTGTCGGCAAACCCCTGTACAGAAGTATCGCCAGTAATATTAACTCGCAGGTTAGTTTTGAGGTAAAGTCTTTGTATCGTATTCCAAATATATGAAGATTTTAAGAATGATTGCATTTCATCAGCTCTCCTTCCACGTGGAATTATAACGAAGTGAATTTCTCCGTCATTTTTATCCGCGCCAGGATTCGAACCCGGATCCCCTCATTCCGGAATAAGTCACTCTACCAGTTGAGCTACGCGGACATTTTATTCTGTTTCCTATCTGCCTTTATGTCATGTGCGTCCTTCTGGCAGGTACGTCACATCTCCTGGTACGTTACATCATCTCCCCCTTATTTATTTTTTTTTTCGAAGTGCTGCTCTTATTTTTCCTATCTCGCGGTGTGGAAATAACATCACACCATTGCGAGATTGTGAACGGTCGGGTCATCCGGATAGTTCGGGCGCCATTATAACGAAGTGAATTTCTCCGTCATTTTTATCCGCGCCGGGCGGGGTTCGAACCCGGGTCCACTCATTCCGGAATAAGTTGCTCTACCAATTAAGCTACGCGGACGATTATTCTGTTTCCTATCTGCCTTTATGTCATGTGCGTCCTTCTGGCAGGTACGTCACATCTCCTGGTACGTTACAGAATGACTGGCAGTGTTTGTCGAAAGTCGCCGGCTAACACCAGAGTAATCCCTCCCATTCTTTTGTTGTTATGTCTGAGGTCTTGTAAAGTGACATCAAGGGCTTCAAACACAGCTTTGTGCGACATAGTACACTCATCCCAGACAATTAGCTTACAATCTTGTAGAACCTTGGCCTTTCCTGAATTCCTAGAAATGCTACATGTTGGCATTTCTGTGTTTGCCAAATTTAGAGGCAACTTGAAAGCCTAGTGAGCTGTCCTTCCTCGTGGTAGTAGTGTAGCAGCAATTCCAGATGAAACAACATCCAGGACAATCTCGCTTATTTGTCTTACTTTAACCAAAATAAGATTGATTAGAAAGGTTTTTCCAGTACCACCTGGTGCATCCAAAAACATATATGCCACCAGATCCCTTGAAAACTGCACTTGTAATCTTGTCAAATACTGCCTTTTGATCAAGGACCATTTTATTTTCATTTTCCCATAAATATTTTGAAAGATCTCCGTGTCGTAACTAATTTCTTCTAGTATTTCATTAGAAAATGCTGAAACATGATTTCAAGTCGGGTGAGGTAATCCAAAAGACTTTAAGTCTGATCCACCTAAAATTTTAATCTTGTCCTCAATTATGATTAGAGCAATGTTGAAGATGATGTCATTGTAGTTTAGTTTTATATTCTGTTCTTAAACTCGTGCTTGATGCAGTATGTCTTCAGACATGTTCTCGTTTTGATTAATCCATAATTGATGAGGATTTGACATTGCGCATGTTCGCAACATAACAGCAATGAAATTTCGAAGCATTGTTGGTGATCGAGAGAGAGCTGCTTCTTCTAAAGTTGCATTCCAGCGTTCCTCATTTTCTAAAAGTCCTCTAAGCAGCGTTCCTCATTTTCCAAAAGTCCTCTTAGATCCTTTGTTAACGTATTTGCATACATACTTTATTGATTTGATAGAATTGCAGTACTCTATATTTATATGAGCATTGAAGATTTTTGATAACAGAGGGCAATATGGAACAATCCATCTATTGTCTACTAACTCCTCACATCCTCGAATAAGGATGTTTGCTACAATTCCCCCGTCTTCTAGACTTCTCCGACGATAAAGTAGGTATCCATCTTGCCCTCTTTGTGTTTCTTTCAAAAACACGTGGGTATCTTTTGGTACGTTTTCCATCCTTCATGCATGGAGAATTCGGATTAATGTTCCCACAAGGATCATGTACCATCTGCGTTGTTATACAACGAAATAAATATGGGTCTTCTTCTGGACTTGGTATTTCGGCACTGAAGAAATCATCAACTCTCTTTACGTATATCCTATCTTTAAGCTACACTAGAATGTGGGAATGAGGAATTTCTCGTTTCTGCCACTCTATTGTATAAATGTAACATTGTACACTGCCAAAAATCTTGGCCTTGCGTATGAGATTGATGAGTGCTTTGTGCTTTTCATGGAAGACTCTTGCCAGCAAATCGTGTCGATATTGTGCTTTTTGCCCTGGAAACAGTCATTCTTGATTAAAGTAATGAAGACATCAGGTCGACCATACATCCGCACATAACTAATGGCATCTTGAGCACGTTCATGCATATACCCAGGACTTCCAGTGAAGCTGGATGGCAAGAAGACGAACCGACCAATGTCAGCAACATTTCCATCATTGTTGACAGCGTCTGTGATATGAACATATTGTTCCACTCTCAGTGTCTTTTGATTAAGTTGAATGTACCTCAGCCTTTCAGATTCAATTTTGGCATACATATCCACAATAAATTGGTGGAAAAGGTGTTTGCTTCGCAGTATGATAATGAAACTTGAAGAACGTACCATAATCCTAAAGTCATAAAAATCCATAGCAGATATCTTCTTATATTACAATATCCCAGTAGATGTTTTTGTTTGAAACAGTTGGAAATGGTATTCATCTTCTTCTTGCCAAAACATTAATAGAGTATCGTATGACCTGTGAGTATCAGCAATTCTCTTGATGGTGCTGATTTTCAATTCTAAGACTATGTCTCTCGTTCCATGTTGTTCTGCCAACATGATTGCTGCCGCTTCTGATGTCGTCGGTGCATTGAGTCGTCCCTCGTGTTCACCTGGTGTAGTTCTGTCTGCTAAAATAACAAATTTTAATTCAAGAGTAATCTTTTATAGATGAAGTATTTCTTGAAGCTTCAATACTATTTCTCGTCTTATTTGCGGCACATTCCTGCAACGTTGGTCGGCTTGCTCTGTATCATCGCATACCAAATAGATTTGCAAAAACTTTGGCTGTTCATTGGGTAAATGATGTAGATTACCGATTCTATGGTACACTTGTCCTTGTACCTTAAATGTGGGCATGTAACCAGACTGTCTAAATTTTTTAGTTGTGCCAAACGATGTCACCTAAAAACAGGAATTACAACGGCGTAAGTTGTTTTGAAAATGTTTTGCATCTGATGAGTTGTCAGTCAAAAACATACGTAATATCTCCGGAGGATCCTGCAATAATGGCAACTGAACCTTCCCACCATTACAACACATACCTGGGGCTTCACCTTTCCATTTCATGGCTGCACAGTATTGACACGTTAATGACATTGATCCAATGACACATGATGGATCAGAGGCGTAATCCACGGACGGGTTGTTGACGAATGCTGCATTTCCTTTTTCTCTCTAGATGTTCAACCGAGCATTAGCCGTAGTGAGTCGATTATGCTGAATTCGTATGTCTCGTTGCTGGAGTGTTTCCTGTGACCTCGATTACGCCGTAGAAGTCCTATTGTGTTCCAGTCTTCTTTCTTGCTGCTGGTATGATTCCTGTGCCCTTGATTGTGCTCTGGAAATCCTAACTTGTTCCAGCTTTCTTTCTCGTTCTTCTGCTGTTTCTTGCTCTCTTCTGCTTCTTTGATTTTATCTATCATTTCTTTGTGTTCTTCTTACACATTGTTTCTTTCTGGGAGGTTGAGGCATAGTATGATGACATTCTGACGTATGACACTTTTGAATTAATAACGGAGATTGAAAAACGACGTTCTATTTTCTTTTTTCTTCTCCGCCCTCAAGGTCATAATACAATTGGCAAACAACGCTTAACAAAAACATGTGGCTTTCCGCTTTCTTTACCGCTTTCTTTACGTGCAACCTGATCACACCCAACGCGAAGGCGTGAAGATAAGTAGCTCACGATATATTTAAGCCATTTCTTTTTTTGAATTACGTTAAAACAACGTTCTATTTTCTAGCTCACAATGTTGTCACAGTATGAGGTCCTTCTGACGTACGGCACTTATGAATTAATAACGTAGATTGAAAAACTATGTTCAATTTTCTTTTTTCTTCTCCGCCCTCAAGGTCATAATACAATCGGCACACAACGCTTACAAAAAAGGGCGTAATAAATGTATTTACGAATGAAAATAGTAGTAACGGAATTCTAAAAAATAAACGCCTAAAATTTATGGTGAACTACTTTTCTGCACGCCTTAACGTTCGGTGTGATCAGGTTGATGTCAACAAAGCGGAAAGACACACTCAGATCGGGTAGAAACGCGTATGATTAAATAACTAAAACTCAAATTCAAAATCGCTTCGAGGTGCACCAGAAGATCTCTACAGATACCTTCATAACAAATTTCGTCGCTCTAGGTCGCCTAATTCTATGTGAAATCCGACCGACAGACACACATACAGTACTGTTTTTATATATACAGACTGTTGGGTATTGCCCCCACCTCACACCACACCCACCCCGACAGTTTTCCTGAGTCAGCACATGTCCTCAGATAATTTGCACACTTGTAATTTGTAAACCCTGAAATCATTCGTAGATCACATATATTTTTTTATAAAGAATTACATCAATAATCGCAATTAAGAAAAGACGAAATTATGGAAACTTTATATAGCTCAGATAATCAACCTCTGAGGGTCGTGAAGACAAAGAGATCAAAAATGCAATTTTTAAACAACCCCTTAAAATTTGTGGGGCTAACTTGGGTACGACAGTATCACCAAAGAATATCCCAGTAGCACGTGGACCGACTACGAGAGTGCTTCGATGAAATGGCATGAATGCGCATGCGCATCCACGCACTTGCCAAATCAAAAGTCTTAAATATCGCCGGAATGTAACATCAAGGTAACAATTATGTACAATGGAAGGTATAAAGCAGTAGTATCGCTGAATGCTATTTTTAACGTAACCGTAATGTACAAAGAGTTATGTTCCAAAATAAATGTTGCTGAAACGTAATTGTAAGATATCTTCGAAAGTGTAACGAAAATGAGAGATTGTAACATTACTGATACATATCTGAAAAGTTTTGTGCTGTATGGGGGCTTACTCACCTATTGGGAACAATAGGAACATCCAAGCATGCGGCTTCTCACCTGTTTGAATACAGTAATTGAAATACTGAAACCTAATGTTCTGTGATTAAAATTTCTGCATTTATTTGACTCTATACCGAAATATTTGTTTTGCTGTTGCTCAAAATTTCTTTATTCTGTATGCTGGTATACCACATAAATAAATTAAATCCTGAAATTTAGAGACAGCTAGTTTGGAATTAATTTTAGAACATGCGTGTTTAAAAACTGTCAATTCAAGTACGTATTAGAAATTTCAAAAGAACTTTACACGATAAGTATCACGATAATGGGCAGGGTCCAGTTGCACGCATCATAATAGGTTCTCAAAATCTGATGGGTCAATTGCACGCAGAAGAAAGCAACAGAAGAGATTAACTCCACTCAACCTACCCACCCAGCTTTTGCTTACTAGAGGGGAATGTAAAATGAAACGGAGATTTTCTTGAATTCCTTCGCAATCGTCCGAACAACCTGCAGATGAGGAAGTTATTAAATTTAGTGATTACCTAATGAAGTGTTGTATTGGGGAATTGGCGTTGCTTCCTGTTTTATGGACGTATTACTTCCGAATGAAATGATACGATTGCGAAACGTTTCACTTAAGATTTAATGGCAGCAGTCATGTGTCACATCCCAATACATCGATGAGTCATTACGTTTACGAACAACCTATCTAATAAGTTGTAAGACCACCTTCAGCCCACAAAACAACTGCCACTCCGCGAGGCGTTAATTCGATCAGGTGGCGTTGGGTATCCTGGGGTATCTGGTACCATAATGTAAACAGCAGGTTCTCCACTTCCCGTATATTTTGGAGTGGTGGTGATTTAGCGCGAACTCGCCTTTTCCAAGTCGAATCACAAATGTTCGATTGGGTTCATATCAGGTGAATTAGGAGGCCAGGGCATTAACAGAAAGTCACGAGCATGTTTCTCGAACCACTCCTTGACGATGCTGGTAGTGTGGGATGTCGGATTATTATCCTATTGGTAATGGCCATCACCAGCAGGCAACTCAGTTGCAATGAATGGATGAACTTGATCTGCAACGACGTTCAGATACCTGACATCTCTCAGGAATTGTGCTATTGGAAATAATGGGGCCCAAAGTGTCACAAGAAATCATCGCCCACAGCATAAAAGCGCAGACGCCGGCCTGTTTCCACGCAACAGGACATTCAGTTGCCATAGCCTCCGTTGGTAATCGGCGTGTCCGCGCTCGGCCGTCTACGTGTTGCACCAGGAATCTTGATTCTTCAGATCAGCCCACATTCTTCCAATCATCCCCGGTCCAATCTCGATGATCTTGCGCCCATTTCATGCGTTGCTGCCGATGACGTGCACTGAATATGAGAAATCGTCTGAGTCTTCGGCTACGGAGGCCTTTGCGCAGAAGGCTGCGAAAAACTTTGTGCTCTGACACATTGTCCTGATCACCACTGTTGTAGCTGCAGGTGATTTGTCGCACTGTGGCCCTGAGGTTACCGTAAACAACACTCGACAGTCTCCGCACCACTCTGGCATCAATGAGGTGCAGAGACACACGGCTGGACGATGGTTCGTTGTTTGACCAAATGTGCACCAATGTTGATACGTACTCACTGCTCTGGCACATGGACAACCCAAAAGACGCGCCCTTTCCGAGATCGTAGTTCCGAGGCGTCGTGTCATCAGGAAATGTCCTTTGTCACATTCCGATAAATCGGCGACTTTTTCCATTCTGACTCTAAACACTCTACTAACCGAGGTCCTCCTCGGGTTGTATACACTGAGTGGCCACTTTATTTTGACCACCCCCTCAATACTTCGTTGGGCCACTTTTTGCCTTTAATACTGCGTCGATTCTTCGTGGCATGGGCTCTACGAGATGTTGATAGATGGTTTGTGGAATCTGTGACCACGCTTGATGAATAGTACTTTCCAGGAGTGTGAGATTGCGGGGTTGTGGATCCAGCTGTCTGATGGCTCGTTCAACTTCATCCCACAAATTCTCAATAGGATTGAGATCAGAAAATTGTGGCGGCCACCTAAGCAACGTAAACTCATTGGCATTATTGTGAAACCAATCCTATACAATACGAGCACTATGGCAGGACGCATTATCTTGTTGAAGGTACAATAAACCATCCACATGACAGGATGCACTTGGTCCGCAACGATGTTTAGATGTAATTTGCGAGTCATTCGTTCATCAACACGAATTAAAGGGCCCAAAGCATGCCAGGAAAACATTCCCCAAACCATACCGTTGCCTCAACCAGCTTGAAGGGTTGTAGCAATGCATTTGGGGTCCATGCTTTCGTGCTGTTTCCGCCAAATTCTCACTCGGCCATCGGCATGGTACAACTGTAACGTACCAGGAGATGTGACGTACCTGCCAAAAGGACGCACACGACATAGAGGCAGATAGGAATCAGAATAAAACGTCCGCGTAGCTCAATTGGTAGAGTGACTTATTTCGGAATGAGGGGATCCGGGTTCGAACCCCGGGCGCGGATAAAAATGACGGAGAAATTTACTTCGTTATAATGGCGCCCGAACTATCCGGATGACCCGACCGTTCAAAATTTCGCATTGGTGTGATGTTATTTCCACACCGCGAGATAGGAAAAATAAGAGAATCCCTTCTCCAGCACTTCGACAAAAAAAAAAGTAAGGGGAGATGATGTAACGTACCAGGAGATGTGACGTAGTTGCCAGAAGGACGCACAAGACATAGAGGCAGATAGGAATCAGAATAAAAAAAAACGTCAGCGTAGCTCAATTGGTAGAGTGACTTATTCCGGAATGAGGGGATCCGGGTTCGAATCCTGGCGCGGATAGAAATGACGGAGAAATTTACTTCGTTATACAACTGAAAACTTGATTCATCGGACCACATAATGTTGTTTCCATTTATCGACTGTCCAATCCTTGTGCTCCTGTGCGAACTGGAGACGTTTTATCTTGCTAAATGCAGACAGCAAAGGTGCTCGAACAGCCCTTCGGCTGCCACTTCCCATCAGATGCAGTGTACGGCGAACAGTGCGTGCAGCGATTATTTGAGGGGATCTTTGATTAAGATGGTCTGTAATTTGCTGCACTGTTGCCCTTCTGTTGTCTGTTACCAGTCTGGACACTCTCCGTTCTGCCCGAACAGTCACTAGTCGATGACGACCACTTGTTGCACGTAGAGACCCAGTTTTTTGGCTGACAGTCCAGTTTTTTAACACTTTAACAACAGCTGCTCTGGAACATTTCACGAATGCGGAGGTTTCGGTGATACTCGCTCCATGGCTCCGAGCTCCTACAATCATCCCACGTTGAAAGCCCGTCAAATCGCATTTTGTATCCATCTCGTCCCCCAAAAATCACTTCTACTACTGTCTCAAACACTAAGTATTCCCTTTTTATACTAGCCTCGCGCTCTGGCGGCAACAGCGTGCAGCCATAGCTCATTTGCTTAAAACTGTCAGGTGGTCATCATAAAGTGGCCACTCTGGGTATATATTGCTCTGTGAACTTCACCTGTGCCACCGTTTGGTATCCAGGCGCGCTCATATCTCTAGGTTGGGGTGGTCATAATGCAATGGCTCCTCAGTGTATATTAGTCTTTATCGATGCAATCAAACAAATACAAGTATATATGTATATACGGCTATATAATCTTATGGATTGAAGGAAGCGAAGCAAATCGCAAATCTGAAATATAAAACAGGGGAAAAAGAAGTGAGAAATTTTACCGATACTATGAAAAGCGGTCAATTTGAATATTTCAGTTCCTGAATTATGCTTTATACCACTGATTGAAGTCAATTTTTACTAGGTGGGTTAAAAAAGAGTGGAAACTGAATTTTAGAACTGTCAAATTTCGATAACAGTAATTTCTGCAAGCTGAAATTCTTGATAAGCGTGGAAAAAGTAAAATTCCTTGCATATGTGCTACGCACATATGCTTCCTTGATAATTCGAATTTTTTCGCACTTCCTTCGGATTCGACTTATTGTGAGTCGACTGTACTCAACAAAGGAAACAGAAAAAATATTGAAAAATTAAGAAAATAAATGAAATAAAATTGAGAAGGTAAAATAAAAATAAAGAAAAAAGCTTTGGTGTGAACCATCAACCCCGGATAAAGCAAATAGACTGTCAATTACATCAGATAGAAATCCAAACCCACATGTTATATACCACATGTGTATATACAATGTATATGCATTATAATGACAACAGTCACCGGACACCTAGAAGAGAAACACAACATAGCATTTATTGATATACAGAGTGATCCAAAAGCCTTTGCACATTTTGAAAACGTAATAACTCGCGAAGTTTTGAGAGAAGGTCAACACGGTTTGCGTACAAATGAACAGAATGACATCGGGTTTTTTATGAAATCACATAAATCTTTACTCATTTTACTTACATTTTTTTCATCGCCAGAGGGCGCCATAGGCGAACAGGTATGGTATCGTGGGTATAAAAGCAGCAGCTGGGAAGCAACCACAAGTCACAGTGGTCCGTGTCAGTATGCTGTCATTACCGGACAAAGCGCTCTTGGTTAAATTGTTCTATTGCAACGCTGAACGTGCGAGAGCTGCGTTGAGAGCCTACCGGTCGCTGAAAGGTGATCGCAGTGGGAAAGGACCGATGAAAAGTGCTGCGCTGCGGCGAATGGCGAAAAAATTCGAGTAAACGGGATCTTTGGTAGGACGCCCACGAAGCGGTAGACCACGAACACGTACTGCTGCAGCTAAGACCATTACGCAGGAAATGGATGTGATTGCAATGTCACCCGCACATGGCGACTCCAGTGCTCGCCATGTTTCTCGGCAAACAGACATTCCATACGGCACTGTATGACGAACACTACGACGGATTCTGCACAGATACCCGTGCAAACTGCAACGGCATCACGAACTGCAAGCTGGCGATTACGTGCAGCGTCAGGAGTTCGCAGCTTTGTTTTTTCGACATATGGATGTCGACGAGAACTGGCTGATGAACGTTTTATTTACTGATGAGGCACACGTTTCCTTAAACGGAGCGGTAAACACGCACAACTGCCGCATTTGGGCCACGAAACATCCCCGAGCAGTCGTTGAAGCGCCACTTCATCAGCCGAAAGTGGCAGTGTGGTGTGGATTCACGGCTTCCTTCATTATCGGTTCTTTTGTTTTTAAAGAGGTCTGCGGCACCTCCTTCGAAACCGTTTCAGTGACAGTTGCACGTTATGCGAACATCTTACGAACGTACGTTAATCCTAGCTTGCAAGAGCGGGATGCAGTGAATCTGTGCACATTTACGCAGGATGGAGCACCACCCCACATAGCACGTTCCGTTAAGCAACTGCTGCGAAGAGACGTTTGGCGCAAATCGTTTGTTGAGCCGACACTTTTCGAAGGCCTGGCCTCCTCGGTCAACAGACCGGACACCCTGCGATTTCTGACGCTGGGGTTACCTAAACCCAAAAGGGTACAGATGTCGCCCCACTTCATTGGCCATGCTGAAAGATGCCATTCGACACCATATGGCAGCTGTACCACCGGACATGTTCTTCAATGCCGTCCATGGTATTTTTTCTCTCGTCTGCAGACAGTGCTGGAGCAGGACGGCCATTACATTGAACGCCTGGTGCAATAAGGTGTCGAACTTGGTGCAATCAGGAGTCTATTTTTCTCGACACTTCCAACCTGTGGTTGCTGCGCCATCTGGCGTTGAAAAATGTAAGTAAAATGAGTAAAACGTTATGTGATTTCATAAAAAACCCGATGTCATTCTGATCATTTCTACGCAAACCGCGTTGCCCTACTCTCAAAACTCCGCGAGTTATTACGCTTTCAAAATGTGCAATACTTTTGGATCACCCGGTACATACACGTACTTATGGTTACATCAAGCCAATTTCCTCCATAACGAAAGACTTTCAAATGAGTGTCTGATTGCAGTAATCCAACACCAGAGAAAAGCTCCTTGGGCAACTGGCCCATCCACCGGGAGAGGCCCCTATTTTGCATATATTTGAGTGTAGCCCCCCCCCCCCCCCCCGATGATCCTCTGTCTTACATCGAATGGGTGGGCAATCGACTGCTTGACGAAATTAAGACACGTGACTCATCCGATTCAAGCTTCGTTCATATTTTCTTAATGAAACATCTGAAAGTTCCATTTGTTACACTTAGTATAAAAATCATTTCTCCAACACGTAACGAAATGTCTTTCACGTTTATGATTTTATTTACCTGCGGTATGTGCGATAGCGTGAAATGTGAGTTTTCTAATTTTAGTAATTTATTCATATCTGGTTTTTTTTAACTTCTTTTTTCATTAAGAACTTTAGTGCAGCATTTAATCGGGACATCGTGGTTTTTGTTTCCTTTCCGACCTCCGCGAAGATCGAGTACTCCAAGGAGTCTAAATCTTATCCTGTAAGGCAACTGACAGATAACCATGGGTAATATTTAAATGCAGAGCAGAGACCTTGCACGCGAGACGACACAACCAACACCCGAGGCTTGGTGAAACCTCCGGAAGTATTTCATTTTGTTACTTTCTCCGAAGCTCTCCTGCAACTTTTGGGAGTTCGTAAATTAGTATTTATGCCCAAAAGTCTCTAGGGAAAAGAAAATACATTTGTTACCGTTTTTCAAAATTAACCTCTAATAATAGACTCGGAACACTCTGGCTCTTGCATGCAATTTATCACGCTGTACTAATACCAGTGATTAAAGCAACCCGTTGCACGTAGCGGAATTCTAGAAAATAGGATAGCGCAAAAAGCGAGTGGCACAGTTCTGCGATAAAGAGAAGCTAAATGAAATATGGCGATGTATTTAGCTCAAGAGTTGATACTCAGAAATTAAACAGGCGCCTTTTTAATGGGTGGCCAGGAAAAAAAAAGCTAATCCCGGAGAACATTTACAGATTACGTTATCATTAATCAAAACTGCCATTAAAGTTCAGAAATTACATTTTCGGCGACCAAATGCGACACCGAGGATATCATGACGAAAATATTTTGGACTTTACAAGCTGTTACACACTGGTGGTTTGATGGTCTCTCTTACATCCCCCCCCCCCCCACACACACACCCCACCCCCGCATTCCCTTTTTTGAAATTAATGGTACTTGATTAATTTTAAATACGATATCCACAACATTGCAGATATAGTTAAGGAAATCATTTGTTCGGGGTATGAAGGAAAATATCCAGTTTTTAATTTCTACTTATTTTTTTACGTTAGAAAAAAAAGGTGTCTGCGTGTGTCTTTGCTTCCTGAGAAAAGGTAACGGCGGTCCCCTTACATCTGCGTAATGGTATTCAACAGCTTTTGAAGTACCATTTTGTAAAGTTTATATCTGGTTTTTTCACTGTTTGCAAATCAGTGGGCAGTAAGCAATCCCCCGTCCCTAATTTAGGGACACTGGTTCCAGGGAAGGAAGAAAGCCAGGGCCGTTAGAAAAATACAACACCCATGCATCACCGGGATTCGAACCCAGCCTCATCGCGGACGAATGATCAGAAGCCATCGCTTGGACCACTACGCCGCCGGTTCGGCTTTTGTATGTTTAAATATGCTAACACAAAGAAATCCAATTGCTTTTGAAGTAGCGTTTTGTAAGATTCTACTACATTATCATATGTTCAAAGCCGAATGTCTTTTTAAATAACTATTTTTTCAACGTGAATTCGCCAAAAGGAGACGGCTTTTAGTACTGACCGAGTGTCTGAGGCTCTAGCTTTTAACAACTCTGGCTTCGGGTTCGAATCTGGGTGCTGGGCTTTGTCCGGTGGCGACAGCTCTTTTCCTTTCCTGGACTGAGTGGCATCTAAATCAGGAAGGATAAGTACTTACAGGTTTCGGAATTGTTCATGTGGTGGTCGATAAGCACTGAAATAAATAAAAAAGGAAAACTGAAAAATCTCCTAAAAATCTTCGTATGTGTTCCGTTATTTATGAATTCAGAGCAAAAAGTTTGTTTAGATAAAGATATTATTTCTTATCCTAATAGCAATAAATACACTGAAGTGCCAGAAAAACTGGCACACCAGTCTAATACTTGGTAGGTCCCCCACGAGAACGCAGGACTGCAGAAATAGGACAAGGCATGGACTCCACTAGCTTCTGGAAATATGCTATAGGGAATGCACACAATACTTCCTGCAGAGCGTTCGACTATTCGGGTGTATTCCGAGGTCTCGGATTCCTGTGTTCGATAGCGCGTTGCATGGCATTCCAAATGTGTTCTATCACGTTCAGATCTGAAAACTTGGGTGGGAATGGCAACACCCCAAACTCAGATCAATGTTCCTTCCTCTAACCATAATGTGGCGTCCCGACACTTGTGTGGAGGTGCATTTTCCTGTTGGAAAAGCCCCAACCCATCAGCATGAATGTAGGACATGAACGAGTGTACCTCGTCAGAAAGGATGCGCACATGGCGTTGGCCGGTCACAGACGTTTGTAGACGTACCAGGTGTCCCAGTGAAGTCCAACTAAACACACCCCATACCATTACGGACCCCCCCCTCCAGCCGGTACAGTTCCCTGTTGACAGGCGGGATCCATGACTTCATGGGGTTTGCGTCACACACGAATCCTTCCATCTGCCCGATACATTTGGAAACGCGACTCGTCAGACCAGGATATTTTTTTCCAGTCATCAAGTGTCCAGTGGTGGTGTTGCCGTGCCCAAGCGAGTCGCATAGCTCTGTGTAGTGCACCCATCAAGGGGACTAGAGTTGGGATTCGGCTCACAAAGCCCATATCGTGCATGGTGCGTTGCACAGTCCGGACGCTAATGCTTGTTGAGGTTCCAGTATTGAATTCCGATGATACCTGCGAGAGTGTTGCACGCCTATCGCGTGAAACGTTTCTTGACAGCCGACGATGGTCACGTTCACCCAATGTCTTTATATGGCCACACTGGTATCGTAGGTTGGAGGTTTTGCCGGAATTCTGGTAGTCACGGTACACCCTTGCAATGGTCGTCCGTGAAAATCCGAACTTCGTTTCTACCTCCGAAATACTATGGCACATCTCACGAGCGCCAACTATGACACCGCGTTGAAAATCGCTTAAATCGTTATTACTTGTCATTCTCATGCTGAAAACAGCTGTGACAGCTGGCAAGAATGTCTATCGCTTTATATACACACTGGCGAACGCAACCGAGTACGCGCATTGGTGACGTTGCTACATATTTTGCATAAGCTCGTCTGTACCAGTTTTTCTAGCACTTTAGTGTATACTGACTTTACATATTTTTTGCTGGTTATCTCGCATTTTGGCGGTGAAAAGTTATATTTTTAGCACGTCTTTTGTAAAAAAGATAGTCCCTATGTTATCGGTTTGTCCGTTCGTTTGCCTGTGGACACCATATCTCTGGAACTATTAGTCAGATATGAAAAATTCCTTTTGCATTGGGAAGCTTGAAATATGAGAATGATGATCCGTCATTTCAATTCTTTTGCGATGTACAATTTCCCCGCCAGAGGGCGTAACTGCAAATGACATCGAATTCAAGATACATTTTATTTCATATATTTGCTTCTAAACATCTGATTGAAAAAAATTATTTTACCTTTCGATTCCATTTATGTCGAAGAGTATTTTAGGTATAGACACTTTTTTAAGTTACGCATTGATATTCCGCTAGGGGTAGTAAAATAAACTGCGTATTCTCTGATTTCTCCACTCTAAAACTCCGATTTGTAAATTTTTTTCTTCAGCGGATACAGCTCCTGATGGGAAAGGTTTTGCACATAATTTATATTTTTTAGAAAAGGAATGGTTTGGCCACCAGGGGGCGCAAGTCTTAAGGTTTTCCCTCGATATTTCTGTTTCTAAAACTCTGATTTGAAATTTTTTTCCTGTGCCGCATACAGCCCCTGATGGGAAACCTATTTCACGTAATTTCTATTATTTGGTAAAGAATAGTTTGGCCACCAGTGGGCATAAGTGTTAATTTCTGCTTCTAAAGTATTTGCAGCGAAATCTGAGCTACTGAAAACTCGACTGAAAAAAGTATTTCCTGGAACGATACCGTGCGTGCACATCGAAAAACATTTTGAGAATACTTTCATCTTAAAATAATGCATGTTTTTCCTCCAGGTGGCGCAGATGCACAGCTTATATTTCTCGGTATCTAGGCTTCTTAGAGTCCGATTTGAAAAATACTTTCTTTGTTGTAGAGCGTTTTCGCTGCGAAATGTTTTTCATAAAATTTCAAATTTTCTTTACTCTGCCACCAGAGAGCGTAAGTTCACGATTCGGTTTACAGTAATACCTGCGGGATTAAAAACCCGATTGAAAAACTCCTTTTTTCGGTCAGATACTACAGCTTTCCATACCGGAACTCATTGACTTTGAATAGCTTTTACAAATTTAATTCGCTTCAGGACGAATTCAGAAGACGTGCTCATTGCACCCGAAAGAACCAGTTGATTTACATTAAGGAAAGACGACAAGGTTTCCGTGAATGTTGCCCGCAGTGGTCTTTAAACCCGAAAGTGAGAAATTAAAGAAACCATAAAAAAAAGTGTAGATAACACTCCTTATAAACTGCAAAATCACAACAAAATTTTGGACTTGCGTGTTTGTATGTAATGTACACAGCATGCACGTTCATTAATGAGGCAAAAAATATAATATCAAAGCAACAAACTATATTTTGCATTCTTGATCTCAAAAACTAGTCTTGTGACGATTATACGTACTAAGAGAACACAACGTGGTTTGTCACAAATATTTATTTTTTCAAGTCGACCATGGTTTCGCTGTGTATTGACCTAGCTACATCAAGACGAATGGCACGGAAATATTCAAATTTTATATGATATCATAAATGGTGTTTACAGTCACTGGTTTTGGTTAATTGCTTCCACGCGCTTGATAGAAATGGGGTGGATGCCATGTCATTAACAAGTTGCGAGGACTTCTGATATATATGGAAAGCTTCCAAAATATCAAGTTTGGTGGTTGAATCTGGCTTATCAAGTAGTTTTGTTTCTTCAAAAATATATTTACGGTCCTTTTCGTAACAGTGTTTAGCTATCGATCGCGTCTTTAGTAGCAGTTCCGAATGGACGTCTTGAGCTCTTTAAATCGAAAACGCAAGGCGCTACGGGTCTTTCCTATATAGAAAGCGCCACATTTACACCGAATTTAAGAAATTCCCCACACGTTTTTGTCTTCAACATAGTCCTTTGATCCTAAAAAGTTCATTTTGTTTATGGGTTTAAAAATTACTTTAAAATTAAAAGTTTTAAGAATTTTTGAAATTTTGAAAGCAATATCACGGGAAAATGGAATAATGGCAAAATTATCTCGCAATGGGCGCATCAGAGAAGTAAACGTGGATATAGGCTTCGGTTTCTGGAATTTTGTTAGAGCCTTGTCTATAATGAAAGGGTTGTATCCTCGTTGTACTGCAGCACGTTTAAGGAAATAAAGTTCTTTTTTCAAACTGTCTTTATCTGAACATATACGTATCGCGCGATATACGCAACTGTAAAGGGCGCTAAGTTTTCGTTACCAAGGGTGATTGGACAGCGTTACCAAGGGAGAAAACAGCGAAAGGCTTCCGGTAAATTGTGGTTGCGAGAGATCCATTTGAGCGAGTAACCAGGGCGTCAAGGAATGGTAGGTATCCGTCATTTTCAGTTTCGTAGCTAATTGAATGTGAGGATCAATGGAATTTATAACTTTAACTAATTCTGGAATTTCAGAATTTTTTTCCTTTCCATAGAACGAACGTATCGTTTACATATCGTATCCATAAGTCAAATTTAACAAGCTTGAAAAGTTTTTTTCAAATCGACGTACGTAGATTTCACATAATATAGGTGACAGTTAGCTGCTCATGGCTAGACCTTCCGCCTGTTCATAAAACGCTCCACGGAAAGTAAGACTGTCCTGTTTTATGAAAATATCCACTAAACTTGTGATTTCTTCTACTTCAGGTTGGCTGTAATGATGCTCTATAATACTTGCTTTCAGGGATTCCAGAGCTCCTTTTACTAGAACATTGGTGAATATAAATACCACATCAAAGGATAGCATAAGTTGATCTACGTAGGGATGTAGTTTGAGTCAATTGGTAAACTCAATGGAATTGTTCACAGATGTTTCCTTTGGAGTGGCCGAAGTACATAATTTTGAAGATAAGAACTTGGATAACTTATATGCTCCTGTGCCGATATTACTTACTATAAGTCAGGAAAGGAATGCCAGATTTATGTATTTTAGGGAGAGCATAGAATCTCGCACAACGGGCGTATAAAGTTTTACGTTTATTGTTTATGTTTAGGCTCAGAGTTTCTAAGTTTTTGATGAATTTCTCTATTTCTTTTCATTATTTATCTGAAGTATAGTTCTTTATTTCTTTGTAAGGTACATCCGAAATAAGATTTTTGACTTTGTTATCATATTTACTTGTTATCATATTTTCAATACCCAGCGAAACAATGGTCGACTTGAAAAAAAAATATTTGTGACAAACCATGTTGTATTCTCTTAATACGTATATTATATACGTATATAAAAAAAAATATCCCTCCAACTCCACAGAACGGTGAAATCTTTCGTACAAGAAGTTTCGTACTCTCGCCTTAGAATGAATTTTCGAATCATTTTTTTTTTATTTCGTCTAATGAATTTGAATAATTTCATTTCCACTGCTGCCCTTTCCCTAGGAACAATAGATAAAGTCAGATTTTTTAATTTTTATCTTAAACGGTAAATTAGATTGTCTTAATCGTCCTTACTTCATTGATTTTAGGTTCTGCCCTTATCTTTCTACAAGGGAAAAAGCATACTACGTAAAGCCATAAATCTGACTGTCTTTCTTAAAGCATAGGTTATATGGCCTCGCTGGCTTCTCTTAACCCGCCGTTGGTTGTGCTGTAAGCTTTTCTCTCACGCTTCGCATGTAAAGAACGCCATTTACTTGAAAGTGAACTTGGGGACACCAACCCCGCTCTAGCTGACTTTTTGAATCTTCTCAACAATATGTTACATTTTCCAATAAGGATCGGCGCGTCTTTGGGCTACAAAAAGTCTGCTGTTTTGTCGCATGTGCTTCGCGTGAACTTCCTCTCATCGAGCGACCACTGGAGTTTGCGTCACGTGAGAGCTTTTCTTATCAAGAGACCACTGGTATTTGTGTTTTGCATTTTTATAGATAACTCAAAGTTAAGAGTGCGGTTTTCATTTATAACTATATTCTTCTTCTTTTTGGTTACTCAGTCCAAGGACTGGTTGTTCAGTAGATGTACTCTGTCACTAACTTCTTTTCTATTTTCTGCCGTTCTCTTCAAGTCATAGATAGTATGTCCTAGTCCCTGGCCGTCCTCTTCCTCTCTAGCCTTGAATTTTCCCTTCCAAAACTTTCAGAATCGGGACTCCATAGCGCAATGTGTGTCCCATCCATAACATACTCCTTTGTTTAACATTTTGATCAGATTCCTTGGTTCTTCCACTTTCTCCAGGACCTCCTAATTAGTCTTTCTATCGAGCCAGCTTATTATCGCCATTCTTCTATAGCTCCACATCTCAAATGCCTCCAGCCTTCTCACTTCCCTCTTGGACAATGTCCATGTCTCAGAACCATACAGAGCTACTGGCCAAACATACTGTAACTATATTTCTTTCAATGAATAAACTCCGTAGTGTTATTAATGAGTAGACTACTTAAAACATTCAAAAAAGTGGTATGAGAAAAACTCTCACACGTGACTATTTGCGTTATTCGACGTGTAGCAGCCAACGACTGGTTAAAGATGAATACCTTTTTGGAGATGTCCTTCTCTAATGGCAAACTGTGTTTAAATGTCCTTACGGCATTCTCTGATTTCGGTTACTACCCTTATCGTTCCAAAGTAAAACCATACATTTAATTGATTTTTTTTTATTTTGGAAGAGGGAGGCTTAACGATTATCAAGAGCAAGTAGTAGAATTATAAGCAGTCGCCAGTCCCCAATTTAGGGGCATTGGTACCACAGAAAAACAGAACCAAAACCACCAGATTAGGGCACTGCATCCGGGATTTGAGCTCCGTCCTATCTAGGACGAAGGGGCAGAACCTAGTGATCAGAACAATCTGGCTCCGAAGCAGCACAGCTTTTCTTCAGTAAAGGGTAAATTATATTATCTGACTGCCCTTACCTCTCAAGGTGAATCCCATTGCTTGATGTTTTTACTTTTTCTTACTCCACCGATTGATTTTAGCTCCTCCCAATGAAATGTCCTAAATGACAAGATGTTTGACTGCCTTTCTAAAACACTAAATGATAATGTCTAACTGCTATGTATCTAAGAGCGAATACTGTCCTTGAAGTATACCTCTCTGAGGTTAAACGAACATGCTGAAATTCATTTCTCTCATAATAAATGACATTTTGACATTCTTCCTGCAAAGGTAAATAATGATATTAGAATATCCTTCCGATAGAATAAATGCCACTGTTTACAGCTTTTCTGTTGCAAGAAATGATAGTTATTACCCTTTGTCCGGCCCGAAAGAATTTACTGATATCGAAACGAATGGACTGAAATCAGATTACTGAAAACTGCTAAAACCGGAATGAATGGACTGAAATCAGTTTACCGAAAACTACTGAAACCGAAACAAATGGATGAAAGCAGTTTACTAAAAACCACTGAAATCGGAACGAACGGTCTGAAGTCAGATTACTGAAAACTGATAAAACCGGAACGAATGGCCTGAAATCAGATTACTGAAAACTGCTAAAACCGGAATGAATGGACTGAAATCAGCTTACTGAAAACTACTGAAACCGAAACAAATAAATGAAAGCAGCTTACTAAAAACCACTGAAATCGGAACAAACGGTTTGAAATCAGATTACTGAAAACTGATGAAACAGAAACAAATGGATGAAATCAGCTTACTGAAAACTACGGAAATCGGACCGAACGGACTGAAGTCAGATTACTGAAAACTGATAAAACCGGAACGAATGGAATGAAATCAGCTTACTGAAAACTACTGAAATTGGAACGAATGGATTAAAATCAGCTTATTGAAAACGACTGAATCGAAACCAATGGACTGAAATAAGCTTACTCGAAACTACTGAAACCGGAACGAATTGACTGTAATCAGCTGTGACGTACCTGCCAGCAGGACGCACACTACATAAAGGCAGATAGCAATCAGAATGAACGTCCACGTAGCTCAATTGGTAGAGTGACATATTCCGGAATGAGAGGTTCCGGGTTCGAGCCCAGCGTGGACAAAAATGACGGAGAAATTTACTTCGTTATAAAGGCGCCCGAACTTTCCGGATGACCCGGCCGTTCAAAATCTCGCATCGGTGTGATGTTCTTTCCACACCGCGAGGTAGGAAAAATCAGAGAATCCCTTCTCCGGCGCTTCGAAAAATAAAAATGTGTGATGTTGCATTCCACACACTAGATTGACTGGGAGTTCTCGAGTGCACGTTCTACAGCAGTCGCCAGTCCATTACTGAAAACTGATAAAGATGGCTGCCTGCAACGATTCATGGTCACGGCTGACCCGTGGGCCATGCCCCCGGCCCTCTTTCGGGGGGGGGGAGATGTGACGTACCTGCCAGCAGGACGCACACGACATAAAGGCAGATAGTAGTCACAACAAACGTCCGCGTAGCTCAATTGGTAGAGTGACTTATTCCGGAATGAGGGGACCCGGGTTCGAGCCCCGGAGTGGACAAAAATGACGGATAGATTTACTTCGTTATACAGCTTACTGAGAACTACTGAAACCGGAACAAATTGACTGTAATCAGCTTACTGAGAACTACTGAAACCGGAAGGAATTGACTGTAGTCAGCTTACTGAGAACTACTGAAACCGGAATAAATGGACTTTAATCAGCTCAAAAGAACATATTGGCTGACGAAAAAGTGGGCCGAACGTGACAGGAACAAATAACAAATTTATCTGCGATATGTTTTGTGGCCCCAAGTGTGGCCAAAAATTGACTGGCAAGACCAGAACATCGCAAGGTATTGTTTTTCCCTTCTTTGTCCTATTATCAAAAATGGTCATTTAGGGAGATTATTGGCGCTATTCCTTTATGACTAATTACCTGCTAATAACTATGGTAACAAACATAGAAAAGAAGAGAGAAGATGTTTTAATGTCATTATGTCCGCGTCCTTCCTCCTTCATGCCTTTGATCACGGAGCAGAGAGTAAATGACCTGAAGGAAGTACTTATCACCAGCAAGAGGTTTATGCTCGGTACTTCTGAGATGAGATGGTGATAGAAATTGTTCTGCCGTGAAAACAAGCAACTTTGGTAAATCCCAGCATCTATGTGACTGTTTCTGTTTACAAAATGCAGAAAATTGGAGGCCTATGCGTCGGTAAGCTGCATCTAATTTGCAGCACATTTGAATCTTTTTAGATCAGCCGTTTAAGGGGTTAAATAGAAGTGTCTTAAAGTAAACGACAACGTTTGTCTTTTTTACTTCTAAGAATAAATAATATTACAGTTCTCACATATCGTTCTGTTAGTGCTAATGATATTATTTGAAGAAATTCTTCTTAGAATAAATATTACTGCATTATTGTTTTTTCTAAGTGTGAAGGTTGCAGGTCAAATGCTTTTTTCCTCGGAGAAGTACCTTTTTCTTCTAGAGATTAAGCCTCCTTCTCAAAAAATAAAAAAAAATTATATATTCCTGCAAAAGTAAACTACAGGTTTCGTCTGTCATTATCTGAGATCATGTACACTTTGAATATTTTTTTCTGAGAGCAAATAGTATTAAGTTCGTTTTTTCGTCTTTAAAGATATCTGTGGTTGGTGATTCCGAAGCGCGTAAATTTGAGCGATGTCTTTATTCTTCCTACGTTTTGATCCTTCCAACGTGGCAGCAGAGTTTTTGCTGTACTCTAACACAGCGATAGTTGATATTTTCGTAAGGATTCCACATCTACCTACGCAGATATCGTTTATACTTAAAATATATCTCCTTAATAAATATTGTTTCGAAACTTGTAGCCGTTTTTTAGTTCATATCAGCAATATTTTAATAACGCGTCATTTCTACAATTCAGATATTTATACAGAATCATATATAGAGCACGGTAAATCTATTCAAAGTGATGGCTTCATAACTATTGTACATACCGACGCTTCAGAGTGATAAATGTTTGCGTGTTTCTTATTTATCTATCAAGCGGCGTTCACATTTTTACTGTTACGGATCGCATGCTCTGGCTTACAAAATAGGGCTTCCATATTTCTTAACAGAAGTGAGAACCTTGGGTGTACGTAATCTATTTTCAGACTTTTCTTCACAAAAGTAAAACCATTCGCAGCTAGAAAACTCTTTCTTCATTTAAAAGAAGAGTTTTGCTTTGAAAGCACGCAATATTCAAAGAAATGAGTTTCATCAAGCAAACGGAAACATTTGCATTGTAAAATAGAACTGTGGATACAGCACAATTAAATAGAAACAAATAAGTACAATACTTTTAAATACAATCCGGTTTCTGTAGATGTAAAATGATCAAACATGATATGTCAAGCTTACAAAAGCCAACCGCGGATTTCTCATGACTCCAGAACAACTTACACTGAACATAGGAAAGCATAAATAGAATTCTAAGAAGAATTGATTTCTATTTATGTTTTCCAGTCTTTTCTACGTTGTTCTAATGCCTTGAGAAAGCCACTAGACGCCCTTATATTTACATATACATATACACTGAGTGGCCACTTTATTATGACCACCCCCTCAGTACTTCGTTGGGCCACCTTTTGCCTTTAATACTGTGTCGATTCTTTGTGGCATGGACTCAACGAGATGTTGATAGGTGGTTTGTGGAATCTGAGACCATGCTTCATGAATAGCACTTTCCAGGAGTGTGAGATTGCAGGGTTGTGAATCCAGCTGTCTGATGGCTCGTTCAACTTCATCCCACAAATTCTCAATGGGGTTGAGATCTGGAGATTGTGGTGGCCACCTAAGCAAAGTAAACTCACCGGCATATTCCTGAAACCAATCCTGTACAATACGAGCTCTATGCCAGGACACATTATCTTGTTGAAAGTAGCCATCACCATTGGGATAAACCATCCACATGACAGGATGCAATTGGTCCGCAACGATGTTTAGATATGATGTGCCAGTCAGACCGTGATCAACACGAATTAAAGGGCCCAAAGCATGCCAGGAAAACATTCCCCAAACCATAACGTTGCCTCTACCAGCTTGAAGGGTTGTAGCAATGCATTTGGGGTCCATGCTTTCGTACTGTTTCCGCCAAATTCTCACTCGGCCATCGGCATGGTGCACCTGAAAACGTGATTCATCGGACCACATGATTTGTTTCCAATCATCGACTTTCCAATTTTTGTGTTCCTGTGCCAACTGGATACGTTTTCTCTTGTTAACTCCAGACAGCAAAGGTGTTTGAACAGGCCTTCGGCTGCCATATCCCATCCGATGCAGTGTACTGTGAAACGTGCGTGCAGATTACAGACCATCTTTGTTTAAGATGGTCTGTAATTTGCTGCGCTGTTGCCCTTCTGTTGTCTGTTACCAGTCTGTACAGTCTCCGTTCTTCCCGAGCAGTCAACTAGTCGATGACGACCACACGTTGCACGTAGAGACCCAGTTTTTTGGCCGACAGTCCAGTCTTTAAACACATTAGCAACAGCTGCTCTGGAACATTTCACGAATGCGGCGGTTTCGGTGATACTCGCTCCATGGCTCCGAGCTCCTACAATAATCCCACGTTGAAAGTCCGTCAAATCGTTTTTTTTTTCCCATCTCTTCACCCAAAAATCACTGCTACTGCTGTCGCAAGTACTAAGCTTTTCCTTTTTATACTAGCATCGCCCTCTGGCGTCAACCGCGTGCAGCCATAGCTCATTTGCTTAAAACTGTCAGGTGGTCATCATAAAGTGGCCTCTCAGTGTATATATTTCGAAAGCATGCGGGAGTGACATGGAGGAGAGTGGGGCGAGACAAACCGTTGTGGAAAAGACTTGGAGAGACCTTCATCCAAAAGTGGATTGAGAGTAGTTGACGGTGATGATGGCGCTATATACACTATACTGACAAAAGTCACCGGGCAGCTAGAAGAGAAACACAACATAGCATTTATTGATATACATTAGTACGGTGTCGGTCCACCTTTGGCCGTAGTGAATGCACTGACCCTTCGAGACATGCTTTCGACAAGGTTTTGTAAAACAGCGAAACGTATGCGCTTCCATTCAGTACATAATGCTGCCGCTAACAGTTGCTTAGTAGTATAACTTGGTTCCAAACTTTTTATGTGGCGCTCTAATTCGTCCCATAAGTGTCCTATGGGATTAAGATCAGGGCTCTGTGCTTGCCAGTCCATACAGGGTACGGAATTCTCGTTAAACCTCGCCGTAACAGTCCTCACTTTATGGATCAGTGCATTATGCTGCTGGTACCAACAAGGCTCGGCTCCATAGTATTGCCACAGAGGTGGTAGGGCATAACTGTCCAGAATATCGAGATAGACGTGCTGGTTAACAGGCTTGTCCACGACAACCAATGGACCTGAACCATGCCACGAAAACCACCCACACACGAGTACACTACCAGCTCCAAACTTGACCGTAGGAACAGTACACTGTGGTAAATAGCGTTCCCCCGAATGCCGCCAACCTCCTCCCCCTCCCCACGGCCATCAGACTGATGGATCGTGTATCTGGATTCATCAGTCAATAGGACTCGTTCCCATTGATCTACGGTCCACGAGAAACGTTATTTACACCATGCTAAACGATGAGTAGCATTCCGAGTGGAGATGAAAGGCGTACGCCACGGTAACCCATGGAATGAGGTTCGCTGCATATGGTACGTATACAATGTACAATACCGAGGTTCCATCTTTTTTACTCACCTATACACTGAGGTCTTGTGCAGTACTCCGTTGATTAGCTGTAACGACTCTTCTGGCTCTTCGACGTCCTCAATCACTGATTTTCTTTGGTCTGCTGGCACGTTTTGCTCCTTCTGGCACTCCATGTCTCTTCCACTTATTCAGTACATCCAAAACAGTTGACTTGGGTATGTTTAAATGCCTTTCGGTTTCTCTTATGGACAACCCAATAATATAACACCCAACAATCTTTCCTTTCTCAAAGTCAGTTCTCTTCTGCCGCGACATTTTCACTCAACCTCACAGTGCGATATGATCGCGGTAAGCTGGAGGCTTGTTGTTATACTGCTTGCAGCTGTACCTCGCATCTTAAAAATGCAGAGGAACCGTGCATTTGCTTTTGAAAGGTTGTCCTGTGAATTTTGTCAATATAGTTTATATATACTGTACATATGTATATACTGGATGCTTGGTGTAACTGGGAAAGATAAGAAAAGGAACTCGTGGATAAGGAAAATGACAAGAGTGAAAGACATGGTTACAATAAAATTCCTGAAATGGCAATGGTTTTTCTGCTTTTGGTAAGTGCGGGTACCAAAGGTATCCAGTTTATGGATATCATGGAATACATACGTTGGAGATAGCACTGAAAAGTCCAATATAGAAAACATAAAGATGAAAAATCTGATTAAAAATGACCATGTACACCACGAAAGAAAAGCATTACGGCATATTCTGCGATACAAAGTAGAACATGTGCAACCTTATAAACATAACCTATGAACAAGGGAATTAGAATAAAGTTTAAAAATTTAGTAAAAAGCCTGCCAGGGTTAAATTGCTATTGTATTTTTCATTTATTTATCTATTTCTATCTTATTGTCTCTTGGATTGGGGTCGCACAACTATTGGGAATGTTAATAGAATTTACGTTTTACAAAAAAAAAATTTACGTTTGGTGAATCCGTCTTTACAAGTACATTCTCTTTTTCTTAGTTATCAGATAATGTCATTTAATAAATTATACAGTTTTCGACTATTACTGTTTTTGCATGAACGTATATATGCTAATACATATTCAGATCTAATTACCTTGCATTTCCGTTCCCATTGTCATGACACTCGTGGAAATAATAGTTTTTTAATACCTAGAGCGCGTACTAATTTATTATTTAATAATAGTAATTTGACCTGCCTTAGGTTCTGGAGTGGGTTGCCCCTTCAAATCAAGACGATGACACACTTTCCGGTATTCAGAAAACAACTAAAGACTTTCAAAATTAATGGTTGATTAACGTTTGGTTATATATTACGTATTATTACTTTAATTTACTGCATAATGGTTAATTTGTTCTTTGGCTTGACTATTTAGATTCTTTTGGAGGGGAGGAGGGAGGGGAGAGGGGGAATAGGGGCCCGTCAGGCTATTGTTAGCCTTTTTCCCTGGTTCCCGTGCCACAATCACAATGCATCGCACTGATTTGTTTTTAAGAAACTGTAGTGGTGCTTCAATTTACTTAAATTAAAACTAAAAACAAAATTATTCATATTATCATACGTGTTTTTGTATTTCCTATTACTTCATTTAAAATTTTCAATATATGTATAATATTATTGTATAATATTTATATTTGCATGTTTAATGTTTTATGTGTTTGTATTAGTTGTATTATCATTCATATTTTTCGATTTATATGTTGTATTAATTCTTTTTTTTTTACATATATCTACTGTATTTCTTTTGTGTTTGCATATGGTGCGATTTGTAATTGGTCCATATTTTTTTGGTACAGAAATTGTATAATTGATTTGATTGTGTGGTGAATGGTAAAGTGTGGCAAAAAAAATAAAATGAAAATTAAAAATTAAAAGAAAAGTACTTAATTAATGCAAACTTCCAGATTTTACTCGTTGATCAGGTTTACGGAGTTTAAATAAAAAAGACTTTAAAATGATGCAAACAACTGAATGAAGCACTGAGAAGTGCATGCTAGGCGTAACTAGGAAAGATAGGACCAGCTCGACTAGTCTAAATTGGCTTCCGATTTGTCAGAATAAACAAAAATAATAATCTGAGCGACTTCGAGCCTGACATGATAGTTGACTCCAGGCCTGCGCGTTCGAGAACCTTCCAAGAGGTCATTCTCCTGAGATTTTCATGCACGACCGTGGGAAGAGTTTCTATGAATGGTTTGACAGGCCCGAAACTTCCAACGATCGGCAATCCTAGGGAAAAAAACACATGGTGAATCAGATGATTTCACAAGCCGGAAACTTCCAGCGATAGGCAGTCTTGAGGAATCTGGTAGATCAGTTGGTTCGATGAGCTGGAAACTTCTAGCGATCGGTAATCCTGGGGGTAGAAAACAGCTGGTGGATTAATGGTTGTACAAGCCGGAAACTTTCAGCAATCAGCAATCCTCGAGGAAGAAAACAGCTGGTGGATTAAATGGTTCGGCTAACCGGAAACTACCAGCGTTCAGCAATCCTGGGAGAAGAAAGTAGCTGGTGAATTACATGGTTCGACAAGCCTGAATATTCCAGTGATCCGCACTCCTGGTGGAGAAAACAGCTGGTAGATCAGATGGTTCGATAAGCTAGAAACTTCCAGCGATCAGCAATCCTATTGAAAGAAAACAGCTGGTGGATCAAAGGAAACTGTCGTGAGTCTTCCAAGAGAGCAGACGGGCTACAACCGGGCAAACTACTGCAGAATTTACAACATTTCTTCCGAAGATAATCTGCGATAGTGCCACGTTATCGAACTATTTCGTGAATGTGCTCCAAGAGACGATGACCATGACGAGTGCCAATATTTTCAGCTCAAAACGCAACAGCGCACTTCCAACGGGAGCGTGAGAATCGACACTGCACCACTGAGTACTAGAAATAGGTCATTTGAACTGACAATTCAAGGTTTTAGATGCTTCCTGAAATTGCCAGGAAAGCTGTCCTGTCAAATATCAACGGTACAGGCTATTGGCGGTGGTGTTCTGGTCTGGAGTATGCTTTCGTGACTAACGTTTGTCCCCTCCGATAACAATCGAACTGCATCTAAACACCATGGCATTTCGGGACACCGTTACGTACCAAATCCATCGATTCATGTCTACCGTTAATACTGAAAGAGATAGGCTTGTCTAGCAAATAATGAACTTTCTGACATGAAATGTATCGTCACCGAATGACGATGCGTTTTTTTCGCTTCATTGGTCTGCACATTTTTCGAATTTACACACACCGTATTGAGCAATTCTGAGATGAGTTGGAACAGGATGTTCACTGCTGGGCCGATATTAAATTTGCCGCAACTGCAAGACTCAGTTACTTGCAAGTGGTACAATATTCCTGCACGAAACCGCCAGCATTATGCTCTATAGCCCGATGTAATCGATCGTTCTGCCACAAAGAGACGGCATCAGACGCTCCTAGGTAGGTTTACGTGTTACACTAGTTCCTCGGTGTGCGTGCGTGCGTGCGTGCGTGTGTGTGTTTCGCTAACCCATCTAGTTCAGAGTCCAACATCTTCTCTAACAACAGAAGAAGTGGACGTCTCCGAAAAACTTGAACATTACTAAGGACTGTATTAAGGAAACTGCAAACGAAAGTGGATGACACTAGGAACAAAACGCGTATGGAAAAAAATCAAGTTGTATAACAATGCGATGCAAAAAGGAAAAGAGATGAAGATAAATAAAAAGTGCACTATAATGTTAAACAGGGTTGAAGGGACTAGTATTGCTACAGCAAACGATTGTAATAAAAATGATTTACAGTTTTAATAACAGTACGAGGTCATATTCGTTTCTTCTTGGTACGTACACAGCAATGACCAACATGCACAGAATATACTACACAATTAAATAATGAAATGTGAAGATGATGTAGTAAATAGTAACACTATGCTAGTGACCCGCAGAAACTGCAAACTGAATAATAGCACGCATTTACAATTTGAACGCGGGAACTTGACTTCACAATGAATAGATGCGACGTTATATTCATTTAAAGATTCGAGGCATCACGTTGGTTGCATGCGCGGTATCCTGGTAGGAAAAAGGCGCTACTTGAAGAATTGGTTCCAAATTCGTGGCAACTCGAGGGAGACGCAATCGTTCCAAGTAACACTGTTGGTAATGATCTCCAAGGTACCCCGAATGGCTGTACATTTAGGGGTAGAGTAGCTAGCTAATTTCTTTGTATAAGCCCGCATAGCAGTAGCGGACTTGAATTTAACTTCTCCTGATAGTGCCGTTGCTACTTTGCCATATTTTATGTCCCTTTTATCTTCGTTGCTCTGATTCCAAACGAACTCTTGGTCATTCCAACGCAGCATCGTTTAGAGCCGTCCGGATACTGTAGGGGGATCGCATGAACACCTGCTTCGCAGGAGATAGGTGATTTTTCACTATTCCTCTTTAGCATAGTACTGTATATAAAGATGCAGGAGACTTTATACCGACGCCGTAGTTCATCTTCTTGAGGGCGTTTTTGAGTTTGTGAGACACACTTGATATGTAGGGAATTGAGCCTAAATAATGTAGCTGCGGCACAGGAAGATTAGAATGTCTGACCCTGGCTTTTTGCATAAAGCTACGCATCTGATTCAATGAATATCCTGCATCAGTGGCCAACTTGATGACGCTTTCAATTTCGTGCTGTCTAGAATGGGTATCAGAGGAAACGGCGAAGGCTCTTCGAATTCGAGAACGGAAGATATGTGTTTTGTATTCTGCGGGACTGAAAGAGCTGCGGAGCATCAGGTTGGGATCGGACGTGGGTTTAAAATAGACTTGTGTACCGAGGCGGTGGTCAGGCGATTTCCTCAATAAAACATCCAGATAAGACAAAGCGTTGTTGTGTTCAAGCTCCATCGTGAAATTAATCTTAGGAGGCATATCATTGATTTTATCAAGGAAAATTGGAAGAGTCTCTTTTCCGTGAGGCCATACAAAAAATACGTCGTCTGCATAACGCAGCCAAGTGGTAGGCCGTGGGGTAATGCTGGAGAATATATTCCGTTCAATTTGTAGAAGTTAGTATTAGTGATTAAGTCAATTAATTTGAAGATGCTGAGGCATGACTCCTGCGTATAACATGTTGAATTTGATATGGCCTTCTTTAATGTTCTGATGGCTTGCGGAACGGGGACTGAGGTGTAAAGGGAAACCACGTAGAAGCTGCCGATAATGTCGCCTATTAGGACAGTGATTTTGTTGGCTTTCGTTATAAAATCCAGAGTGGAATTTATTACAAAGTCCGATTCAGGAAGAAAACTACGAAGTGATTTGGATGGTGCTTTCTCTAAATGGTACGTTGATGCAGACTTCCTGGATACGATGGGTTTCTGTGGGTTTCCGGGCTTATTGTGCTTAAGTCTATTCCTGAGATCGTCTGGAATAGGGGGTAACCGGGCTGCTCTATGTACCTGCGCAATGCAAGAATTCAGAGGGTTACTTTGAAGGGCTATAGAACCAGAGTCAGTGATAAAATTTTCAAGTTTCGTATTGTAGTATGCTGCGTCCATAATTGTTATCTGGCCAGATGTGTCCGTTAGAGTCAACATTATGGACGGGTTATTTCTAAGCATCGAAACTGGGCTCGGAATTATAAATTTATTAGGCATTTTTGTAGGATCGTACCAAGATCGTAATTTAGAAGAACAGAGCTGGCGTAGTTCCTTTTTTGAGTCTTTCGGAACGCGCGATATTACGCTTTCGAAGTCGGAAACGGTACCTTTGGGGTTCGATCTGGTTCCGAAGGAGAATTTTGGTCCAAGCCCCAAAACTTTTGTTTCATCTTGGGAAAGCATCCAGTTGGAAATATTTACGAATGGAATGGTAAAATGTTTAGTTTTTGGAGTCTGGGAAGATCTCAAGTAATCCAGTTTTTTGTTGCGTGTGGAGGATAAGGAAGATTGGATTTTTTCAGCTAACATATCTACACGGATGGTCAAGAGGTTGAAAATGATCGGATTGCGCCTGCGCGAAGTAAAGGCCGATTGCGTGTTCCCTGTCCTCGGCAGTTCACTGACCATGCTTCTTATACAGAAGGTATGTCCATGTCAAATTGCACTGAATTACGTCCATTAATTTGCAACGTATAAGAGGAAACCAGGGGCCGAGAGTGGGTAAAATACCCTGCAGAAATTTAACAGTTAATCAAATCCTTAAGTATTACCGTGAATATCACCTATTACCAGCAATGTGTTGTCATATGGATACGTAAAAAGTAAGAGCGGAGTATATGGTTAATGTAAGAATGAAATTGCGGAAACATTTCTGAAAATTCAGAATTTTTCTGGAGTAGAAATTCAGATTTGTTTCCATCATTTCAAGGAAAACGTTTTATTAGAAACATGTTCCGTTAATTCACGAAATAAGTAAGGAAGAGTGGCTTGTGAATTTCAGAAAATGCTTTACAGTGCTGGTCGTAGATCACACAACTGTTCACACACCTTTTGGAGTCAATGACTCCCCGGGTGGCGGCCGTTCCCCGGCCGATAGGGAGGCCACAAAGTATTAGGTCAATGGTCGTAATTCAGTGGACACACAGTATATGGAGATATGTAAGACTGCGCAACTGAAGATAAGGACACTTAATTGTGATGTAGCATAATAAAGCAACTGAGAGCAGATAAATCTTGGGAAACAAATTATGGTACATAAAAGAAGGTAGGGCTGAAACAAGAAATAGAAGCGAAATTTTGAGAAGAGTTAAGGGTATTGTGGTGGCGTGGAAAGACTTAGGAAAAGAAACAGGAGAAAAACATTGACAGTAGTCAAAGAAAAATCAGCGGTAATGTTGAATTCCAAAACTAATAATAAATCAATAAATAAATAAAAGAAGAAATTTCTGAACTCGGGTAATGGGACACCATTATGGATTGATAGAGAAGAGTGGAAGACACTCCAGCAATCTTTGTGACAAGTTCACAAAAATCAGGAAGAGGTTTGGAGTTTCAAAGAATTCGGAATTCACAGAGGCCATAGCAACAGCAGTGGGCATCTGAAGAGTGACAGGACGCAGAGGGAACGGGATGTCTTTGGATCAGGGGGTCAGAATGCATGCCTATGATTTGTTGTGCGCTGTCCAGGGTCACAAGAGAAAAACTAGGGACGCGAAACAGCAGATTTTGGCGAGACTAATCGTATACCTTCCGATGAAAAAAGAGGTCAGCGCTTTGTCGGAGGATAAACCAGAAGAACTAAACGTTTGGGCGCTCACCTGCGGTTGGATCGCCAGCATAATTTGTCACTAACCGAGGTTAGTGTCCGATCTTTTTACTACTGACTTATTAGGCTGCTGTCTACAAACCTAAATAAATTCGATAAAATATAAATCCAGTAGATAACTCCCCGAGTCTCAGTAGCTATTATTTTGTCACCGACTGTTGTGTGAAATGATTACAACATGTACACTGAAGTGTCAGAAAAACTGGTACAGACACGTTTATGCAAAATACATAGCAACGTCACCTATGCGCGCACTCGGTTGCGTCCGCCAGTGCGTACACAAAACGATAGACATCCTTGTCAGCTGTCAGAGCTGTATTCAGCATTAGAATGACAAGAAATAACGATTTAAGCGCTTTTCAACGTGGTGTCATAGTTGGCGCTCGTGAGATGGGCCATAGTATTTCGGAGGTAGAAACGAAGTTCGGATTTTCACTGATGACCATATTTCAAGGGTGTACGTGACTACAAGAATTCCGACAAAACCTCCAACCTACGATACAAGTGGGGCCGTAAAAAGACATTGGGTGAACGTGACCATCGTCAGTTATCAAGAATCGTTTCACGCGATAGGCATGTATCACTCTTGCAGGTATCATCGGAATTCAATGCTGGAGCCTCAACAAGCATCAGCTTCCGAACTATGCAACGTACGCTGCACGATATGGGCTTTGGGTGCCGACGCCCACTTCAAGTCCCCTTGATGGGTGCACGACACAGAGTTATGCGCCTCGCTTGGGCACGACAAAACCACCACTCGACACTTGATGACTGGAAACAAGTAGCCTGGTCTGACGAGTCGGGTTTCCAACTTATCGGGCAGATGGAAGGATTCATGTATGGTGCAAACCCCATGAAGCCATGGATCCGGCCTGTCAACAGGGACATGTACCGGCTCGTGGAGCGTCCGTAATGGTATGGGGTGTGTTTAGCCGGACTTCACTGAGACCCCTGGTACGTCTACAAAGGTCTGTGACCAGTCAATGCTATGTACGCATCATTTCTGACGAGGTACACCCGTTCATGTCCTGCTTTCATGCTGATGGGTTGGGCCTGTTCCAACAGGACAATGCACCTCCACAGAAATGTTGGGACACCACATTATGGTTAGAGGAACATTCATCTGAGTTTGGGGTGTTACCATTCCCACCCAAGTCCCCAGATCTGAACGTGATGGAACACATTTGGGATGCCATGCAACGCGCTATCAAACACAGGAATCCGAGACCTCCGAATACACCCGAATTGCGGGACGCTCTGCAGAAAGTATGGTGTGCATTGCCTACAGCATATTTGCAGAGGCTAGTGGAGTCCATGCCACGTCGTATTTCTGCAGTACTGCGCTCCCGTGTGGGAGCTACCAAGTATTAGACTGGTGTACCAGTTTTTCTGGCACTTCAGTCTATATGCCTGTGCGGATGTAGCAGCCTGTGAAACTTCATGTACAACAAAAGGATATCAATCTCAGAACTTTAACAAGTAAGGTGTCAACTGCCATTGACACAATAGAGATAACTCCAACCAGATTGTTTCCACCATCAATGTAAATAATCAACGCATCCGTAATTTAATTAAAGTTGTTATAATGTTTAAGCGAATCAGCTTCTGTCAACGAATGCAAGTATCCTTCACCATGCTTCTGAAAATGAGATGATGACCAAGCTTGTCCAGGCTTTACAATCATTCTGGAACGGTGGCAGCGAGTAAGAGGTTTAACCGACTCAAGTAAAAATTCTCCCAAAGTGCTTATAAGATGATGTGCAAGAACACTTAACATTAGCAAATCGCACTAGTGTTTTAAATAACTACTTTAACACCACAATGAAAATGTCACAAAACATAACAATTATGACTACGAAGCTATATAACAGCTATCTGTATAAAACCATATGAAATGGATGATACATCTGTTAAGTACAGAAATGAAATTCTCAGCACCATTATTAACCATTATCAGCCCACTACTAGATGAAAGTCTCCCCACGTTTCCTCCACAGTGGTGTATCTTGAGTCAGTCTCCTCCATGTCATTCCCACATGCTTTCGAATTTAATCCACCCATCTCCCATGTGGTCTTCTTCTGGATCTTTCCCAGCCCCTTGGAATCCAGGAAATGAAATATGCGTGCTCATCAAATGCCTCCAGTTGTCCAGGTAGTTGTTGCTTATGAAATTAAGAACCGCCGCAATTGTGTTACAGTAAACTTAGCACTGTTTTCTGGGCATTCGTACGTTATGGGCCCGGGTTCGATTCCCGGTGGTGCAGTGGTCTAAGCGATGGCCTCTGATCATTCGTCCGAAAGGGGTCCGGGTTCGAATCCCGATGAGGCATGGATGTGGTGTTTGTCATACGGCACTGGCTCTTTCCCTTCCCTGGAACCAGTGGCTCTAAATTAGGGACAGGCGACTGCTTATAGCCCATTGAGTTGCTCACGGTGGTCGTTAAACCTCCAATCAAAAAGAAAGAAAAAGATCTCTGCGAAGCGTGGACTGTCTTACGGCAATAGCGCTACCCTTCGCTGGAACCAGCGTCCCTAAATTAGGGACGAACGATTGCTTATAGCCAATTTATTTTCTAACGGTGGTAGTTAAATCCCTAACCCCGAAAAAGAAAATCATTTCGAACAGGAGGAGGTGAAGAGCTCCACGGATGAATCGAATTGCAGGGATAACTATGCAGGAAAACTGTGAAAAATAGCAGCCACAATCGCGCAAGTTTTCACGAGATAAATCAATGAAAGGAAGATTCCTGCTGTTCGCAACAATGCTACGGTGATACTGATATGTTTACGGGAAAGGAATGTTCAAAAGTTCCAATGCAGTTTAGTATGAAAGAAAGCAATAAAGAACAACTGAAAATGTTACACCTTATCTGAGACTCCGAAACCTGACGTTTGTGATTTATTGAGACGCGAAGTAAAAGAGCTCAAACTTTTGTGACCAGTTTATGAAGTAAATGGATGTATATCCTTATTTGTGAGACACAAAGTTGAAACGAAATTTCTCAACCGGCCTTTTGCTCGTACTAAATTCTTTCTGATCATAAATATATTTCTTCAGTTTTGTAAAATCCAGAAATCGAATTCGTTGTACAAAAAGACGAATTGTTATGCGTCGTTTTCACTCGCTTTCGAATGCAATGAATAACTTCTAGGAATATTGAGTGTTTCATGAAAATTTTGTCGGCTTCCACACCTCTCAATCTTATTTCTTATGCGAAACCATTTTTTAAATAAATCACACCACATACCAACATGGATTTCCATGTATATATACACTGAAGTACCTGAAAAACTGGTACACCAGTCTAATACTTGGTAGGTACCCCACGGGAGCGCAAAACTGCAGAAATACGACGGGGCTTGGACTCCACTAGCTTCTGGAAATATGCTGTAGACAATGCACACCATAATTCCTGAAGAGCGTTCCACAATTCGGGTGTATTCGGAGGTCGCGGTTTCCTGCGTTCGATAGCGCGTTGCATGCCATTCCAAATGTGTTCCATCACGTTCAGATCTGGGGACTTGGGTGGGTATGGCAACACCGCAAACTCAGATGAATGCTCCTCTAACCATAATGTGGCGTCCCGACACTTGTGTGGAGGTGCATGGTCCTGTTGGAACAGGCCCAACCCGTCATCATAAATGGAGGACATGAACTGGTGTACCTCGTCAGAAAGGATGCCTACATAGCGTTGGCCGGTCACAGACTTTTGTAGACGTACCAGGGGTATCAGTGACGTCCAGCTAAACACACCTCAAACCATTACGGACCCCCACCAGCCGGTACAGTTCCGTGTTGACAGGCGGGATCCATGGCTTCATGGGATTTGTACCACACACGAATCCTTCTATCTGTCTGATACAGTTGGAAACGCGACTCGTCAGACCAGGCTACTTGTTTCCAGTCATTAAGTGTCCAGTGGTGGTGTTGCCGTGCCCAAGCGAGGCGCATAGCTCTGTGTCGTGCATCCATCAAGGGGACTCGAGTTGGGCGTCGACTCCCAAAGCTCATATCGTGCAGGGTACGTTGCGCTGTCCGGACGGTGATGCTTGTAGAGGCTCCAGCATTGAATTCCGATGATACCAGCGAGAGTGTTACACGCCCATCGCGTGAAACGATTCTAGACAGCCGACGATGGTCACGTTCACCCCATGTCTTTTTACGGCCACACTGGTATCGTAGGTTGTAGGTTTTGCCGGAATTCTTGCAGTTACGGCACACTTTTGCAATGGTCGTCCGTGAAAATCCGAACTTCGTTTCTACCTCCGAAATACTATGGCCCATCTCACGAGCGCCAACTACGACACCGCGTCAAAAATCACGTAAATGGTTATTACTTGTCATTCTCATGCTGAAAACAGCTGTGACAGCTGGCAAGGAGGACGTCTATCGCTATATATACGCACTGGCGGACGCAACCGAGTACGCGCATAGGTGGCGTTGCTATGTATTTTGCATAAGCTCGTCTTCACCAATTTTTTTGGCATTTCAGTGTTTATACACTAATGAGCCATTACATTATGTGCACTCCCAACTTAGAGTGACGAGCGCGCCTGGAGATCGAATGGTGGCTCAGATGAAGTTCACAGAGAAATATACGTACAACCTTAGGATCAGCTTTCGCTTAGTAGAGTGTTAGGAGTCAGAATGGGAAAAGCAGCAGTCTTATTGGAGTTTGATAAAGGACACATTGTGATGCCACGGAGCCTCGGAACTACGATCTCGGAGACGGCGCCGCTTGTGAGTTGTTCAAGTGCCGTTGTCGTGAGTACGTATCAAAAGTGGTGCACAGATGGCCAAACGGTGAAACGTCGTCCTGCTGTGTGTCGACCGCAGTTCATTGATGCCAGGGAGGAGCGGCAACTGTCGCGCATTGTTTGTTCACTGCGACCGCAGGTCCACAGTGCGATAAATCACCAGCAGCTACAACAGTGGAGTTTAGGGCAATGGATCACAGCAGACAGTTCAGCCTTCCACGCATGGGCTGTGTAGCCGAAGACCCAGGCGGGTCCGCATGCTCACTGCAGGTCATCGTCAACAACGCATGATATAAACCCAAAATTAGCGAGATTGGATCGTGGATGATTGGAAGAAAATGGCCTGGTCTGACGAATTAAAATTCCTGGTGCATCACGTTGGCTGCTGAGCGCGGATACGCGGATTGCCATCGGAGGCTATGGCACCTGGATGCACTATTAGGTGGAAATAGGTAGGCGGCTGAGGTGCTTTGCTGTGTGCCATGTTTTCTTGTGACACTTTAGGCCCCATTATTCCAATAGCACAATTCCTGACAGCTGTCAGGTGTCTGAACATCGTTGCGGACAAAGTTCACCCATTCATTGTAACTGTGTTCCCTGCTGGTGATGGTCATTACCAATAGGATAATGCGCCATGATGCCACACTGACAGAATCGTCAAGTCTCCCTTCCCTGGAACCAGTGACCCTAAATTAGGGACGGGCGACTGCTTATAGCCCATTGAGTGGCTCACGGTGGTCGTTAAACCTCCATTTCAAAAAAATCGCCAAGGAGTGGTTCGAGGAACATGTTGGAAACTTTCTGTTAATGCCCTGGCATTAGAACCCAATCGAACATTTATGATTCGACTTGGAAAAGCGGGTTCGCGTTAATTCACCAGCATCCCGAAATGTACGGAAACTGGAGGACCTGCTGTTGGCATTATGGTACCAGATACCCCAGGATACCTATCGCCACCTCATCGAATCGATGCCTCGCCAAGTGGCACCTGTTTCTCTGGCTAAATGGGGCCCTAAAGCTTATTACATAAGTGGTCATAAAGTAAAGGCTCATATCTGTATATACATAACAGGCATTTTGTCAACTTGACCCTTTTTTTTTTCACTTTAATTATTATTATTCCTACATCGTTCTAAAAACTGCAGAGCAAAGAAAAAGTAAAAATAAAGATGCATGTCCAAAACAGAAAGTTTGGTCTTACCTAATGGACCATTTTCTGAAAACGCATAAAAACCCAGATTACTCCTCAGGGTGTTCAAAACATTTATCGCGTTTTCCTCTCTGACAAACAGCGAGGGCAAAAAAGTATAGCAGAAATGAGCTTCCGCGACATTTTTCTCTAAAACTTCAAGAGACTTGTGATTGGCTGGGAAAAAGGGGAAGCTCGATTAGCCAGATCGATTTCTTGTCTGTCTGTCAGCCTGTTTGTGTGACGGCAGACTTGATTGCCAACTTTGCCCAACTACGTGATATGGTATAAAAAATCACCGGGACTAGACACATATGTTTATCGATCAAACTTTCGTGAACTTTCTTTTGTGTTTGTCCTCAAGGGATATTTGTCAATACAAGAATTGATGTAACTTCTAAACAGTTTTGTTCATAGACAAAACTTTAGGTACTTGGCATTCTTTTTCCAATTCAGATTTTTGTTCATTTGCTGCTTTTAGCTAGAAACCGGATTATTGCACTCGTTCTTCGGTTATGCATTTCTGAACCTGGATATAGAATTACGGCTGCACTAAGGTAAAGGCGAATGCTACGCGCTATTGTCTTAACGAATGTTTGCGTAAAACTAAAATTTATTTACTGATTCTGTTTTATACAATGTTTCTGTTATGGTAAGTATTCCACATGTTTCGACTAAACTATTAGGTGCTTGAATTAATTCCCGCTGTTTTTTGCCACACAAACAACTGTGTGTTACCACAGAACGGTACAGGATAGTCTATTCAAAGTAGTGTCCGTTGGCAGCTACGACCCTTTCCCACCGTTGGGGTAACAGATGAATTCCGCGGTAGAAAAATGCAGGTTCTTTCGAGGCGAACCATTCATCGAGCCATTTTTGGATATCCGCGACGGAAAGGAAGTGCTGCTCTGACAGGCCATGTTGTAGCGACCGGAACAAATAGAAGTCTGAGGGAGCAATGTCCAAGGAATGAGGCGGGTGGGGTAAGAAGTCCCCGCGAAGTGCCTCCAAGAGTTCCTTCACGGATTTGGCGACATGAGTTCCAACGTTGTCGTGGAGAAGAATAACCTTGTCATGTGGGATCCAGTTTTCAAGCTTCTGGATCATTCCCGTTGCCTTTAAACGGGTGCTAACCGTTTACACATCGACCCGGAGTGTTTCGGACAACTCGTGGAGCGTCTGACATGAATCCGCGTCCAATAAGGCCTCAAATGCGCCATCTTCGAACTTTTGCGGCTGCCCAGTGTGCTCTTTGTCCTTCACGTCCTATTCGTTGTCTTTGAAGCGTCGGAACCACTCTCTGCATGTTGTTTCGGTTAGGGCATCTTCTCCATAGGCCTGCGCTAGCAAAATATGACTTTCCGCTGCGGATTTCTTGAGATGAAAGCAGAAGAGTTATACTTCCCGCAAATGCTCCTTTTTTGGTACGAAACTCGACATCGTGAATGCGATACAAACTCGCGTTCTGTGCTCTGCGATCGCGTGTCACACATTGCTTCGCCCAGACTACGGACGGTACGTGCGTGCGCAAGGGAGGTCACGTGTTGCTCGGGTCACAGTGCACCACTGCTTTGCTCTATTGGGCAACAACGGGAATTAATTCAAGTGTCTAATACGTTTTGTCTTTTATCACCGCGGCATCTATCGGCTTTCACAGGCACAAACAGCTCTTGGAGCCATCGAAGGGTATTGCACACAAGAAAAGCACTCTCGCGGGCATCTAAAGGCAAAAGGCAGACAAAAAGAACCCTCATCAACGCATTCTGGCCTTACGCAGACGCAAAAGAGCTGTCGGATATTTATTTTTTGTTCTTTTGGGAGTTTATCGACATCCGTGAGCAACTCGCTGGTCTGTAAGCCGTTGCCCGCCCCTAAGTAAGCGTCACTGGTTCCAGGGAAGGGAAAGAACCAGTATAGTAAGACAAACACAACAACCATGCTTCACATAGGATTCGAACCTGGATCCATCTCGAGCGAACACTCAGGAGCCAGCGCTTAAACCACTGCGCCGCTGTGTCGGCGCTGTCGGGGAAATATATGCCAGCCTTATACTGTATGTACAGACACAGTCGTTGGCGACATCTCCCATCTTTTTACAGACATAAAACAGCTGTCAGAGGCAACTGATAGTTTTACACAGACTCATACAGCTGCCGGCCAGACGCTGATTCAGACATTCGTTAGTCAGTCAAGAACCCAATGTTCAAGATTTTGAAGCACACATTTCAATAATTTCGAAAAACTCCGATTACTATTCCCTCAAAAGAGTTAGTCGCCAGCATGCAAAAACCAACCGGGTCGTGGAAGACGAGAAGAAGACATGACGCCGTGGGTCCAACTGTCTTGAAAAGAGGAATGAACAGACAGATGTTCAGATCGGAAAGTCCTAAATTGACTGCAATGAAACATTAGACGTAGAGTATATGCATTTCCTTTGGCTGAATGCCAAGTCGGTGAAAAGTTAAATTTCATACTGCGAAGTGAATAATAATTATTTTAATTTGGTGTCTTGTCTGTTTTCATTGTTAATTTATTTAAGCAATTATTTTATTTATGCAAGTAAGTGCTCTACTTTTTCTTATTTTCTTTTACTGCCAGTGCTTTTGCTTTTGGTACTTTACGGTTTGGAGCAAACCTTTGTAAAGCAAGTAAATCCTTTAATTCATCTGCCATTGCTTTTGCCTTGGGTAACTTACGTTTCTTGTGCTGCCCTTTGCAAGGCAAGTAGGATCCAGTTAGTGTCAACTGAAAAAAAAAGATGAGTACCAGAAAGGAGAATCAGAATTGTCAGAAAGAGCGCAAAAGCTTAAGAAATCAGAGTCCCTTAAATCCACAATCAACTAAAAAGAGACTTGCCCCCTTGGACTAACGCATCAGTCAATCAGGGAAAGAGAGGAGTGGAGCGTGAAATGAAATTCTCACATGTCTATGTGGTTCACCATGTACAGGACGTGGACAACGAAAGTAAAACACATGTGTTTAGGACACAACAATTTATTAGTACGTTGTAGAACCTTCTTTGGAGTCCAAGGACCCATACAAGTCTTTAGAGTGGCCAGAAGTATTTGAAGCCGTTCATCTTGCAGAAATGGGGCTAGTTTACGACGTGATGCTGGTGCAGGAAAACGTTTCCTGACTCGCTCCTCCAGAATACCCCAGAGTGCCTCGATAATGTTCAAGTCGGGTGACAGTGCAGGCCATGACAGATGTTCAACCTCACTTTCATGCGCAGTAAACCATTTTCCCACTAGTTTGGCTCTGTTTCGGTGCGCTATCATCCTGATACACTGCACCACCGTCAGGGCACAATATTTGAAACATTGGATGCACCTGGTCCTACAGAAATGTCAGAAAGTTCTTGGCAGTGATGTGCTCCTCAAGAACAATCAGCGGGCTGAGAGACTGCCACGATATTGAGGCACAAGCCATCACCAATCCTCCTCCGTGCTTCACTGTGTAAGGGTTGCCTAGACACGTAAACTCTTCCGGTAATGGGAAAGACATTGAAGTATACGATTCATCGGCGAACAATGCTCATATCACGCTGTCCAACGTCCACGATTTGCGCTGCTGGCACCATTGCAACCGACGCAACGTTTGGCATTCACACTGGTGATCCAGGGTTTAGCAATAGCAGCACGACCTTGAATGTTGACCCGGTGAAGCTCCCGACGAACAATTTTGATGGAAACAGGTGAATCGCTGTGCGCATTCAACTCTGCGGTCAGTTGAGGAGATGTGGCGTTATGTTTTTTGGCTACCATCCGTGTTAGCACCCAGACGTCCCTGTCAGATAGCATCCTCTTACCTCGACAGTCCCTTCTATTGCATGTGGCTCTTCCTTTTGCTGGTATGTCGACATGACCCTGGATTCCATGGCTCGCGATACACCACAAAGACTTGCTGTCTTGGACACAGATGCACCAGCGAGACGCACACTAATAATCTGTCTTATTTGAAACTCGGATATGCCACCCATTATATTGTGTGGATATCACTTTTTCACGTCCAACTACTATTCTGCTAATGCAACCTTCAAACTCCGCTCTCGTTGATCGACTGCGATATAGACGCCGGCTGGTCACCAGGTATATGAGTTCCAAATAACCGAATTCCTGAGACATTCGTCAGCTACATCTGCGCGTCTTATATAGACACAAAGAGCTGTCAGAGACATTTACCGCTGCCGCGTAGACACAAATGGCCGACGTCGATATTTGCCTGCCTTACGCAGAAAAGGAACAGCTGTTGACGGCATCTATCGGCCTTACACCGACACAAGGAGTTGTCGACGACATTAATGTAAATAACGCGCACAAAAAAGCAGTTTTTATGTCTGACGAATCTTTGCCATGTATGCAGAGATGTACACATCGGAGTTCTGAAACTCTTTGGAGCTATGAATAAAAGAGCAGAACTCAGCACAAATTTCGATGATCCAAGAATGTTTAGCCAGTCTCAAATACTACGCACGACGCTGATTACGAGGCTCAATACGTGATTTATTCAGTGGCTTTACGAAGTACGCCCTCGTAAATTTGTTTTTGTTTCTTTATGGTTTGATAAATGGCTTCCTAAATTTGATTTTGCATCTTAAATGATCATCGCCGTAGACCAATATATTATTTTAATGACCAATAATCGATATGTTATTTTAATATATGTAGCTATGTTCTATAGTTAGTTAGTTAGCTATGTTTTAGTTAGTAAGCTATATTTTTTGTCAGTTAGCTATTATTGTTAGTTAGCAATTACACAAAGTTAGCTATATTTTTATCGATGTATATACTTTTAATGACCAATAAAATAATCGATGTATTATTTTTTATGATCAATAATACAATTCGCTTAGACCAATGTATTGCTTATCCAGTTGCTTTACTAGGTACACCCTCGTAGTTTGTTTTTGTTTTTTTATAGTTGGATAAATGTCTTCCTAAATTTGATTTTACATCTTGAATGTTCATCGCCGTAGACCAATGTATTATTTTTAATTACCAATAATTGATATAATATTTTAATATATATAGCTATATTTTCATAGTTAGTTAATTAGCTATATTGTTATCGATATACATTTTTAATGACCGATAATCGATGTATTATCTTTAATGACCAATAATACAATCGCCGTAGACCAATGTTTATATTTATTTGCTTTACTAGGTACGCCCTCGTAGTTTGTTTTTGTTTTTTTATAGTTGGATAAATGCCTTCCTAAATTTTATTTTACATCTTAAATGTTCGTCGCCGTAGACCAATGTATTATTTTTAATGACCAATAATAATCGATATATTATTTTAATATATATAGCTATATTTTTATAGTTAGTGTTTTAGCTATTTTTATTACTTAGCTATTATACGAAATTAGCGATATTTTTATCAATATATATTTTTAATGCCCAATAATCGATGTATTATTTTAAATAACCAATAATACATTCGCCGTAGATCAGTGTGTTGTTTATCCAGTTGCTTTACTAGGTACCCCTCGTAGTTTACTTTTGTTTCTTTATAGTTGGATAAATGCTTTCCTAAATTTTATTTTACATCTTAGATGTTGATCGCCGTAGACCGATGTATTATTTTTAATGACGAATAATCGATATATTATTTTAATATACATAGCTATATTTTTATAGTTAGTTAGTTAGTTAGTTAGCTATTTCTGTAAGTTAGATAGTATATGAAGTTAGCTATATTTTCAACAATATATTTTTTTAATGCCCAATAATCCATGTATTACTTTTAATAACCAATAGTACAATCGCCGTAGACCAATGTATTGTTTATCCAGTTGCTTTACTGGTACTGCCTAGTAGTTTGTTTTCGTTTCTTTATAATTGGAAAAATTCCTTTCTAAATTTGATTTTTCATCTTAAATCTTCATCGCCGTAGACCAATGTATTATTTCTAATGACCAATATTCGATATATTATTTTAATATATATAGCTATATATTATAGTTATTTAGTTAGCTGTATTTTAGTTACTTAACTATTATACGAATTTAGCTATATTTTTATCAATATATATTTTTTTAATGCCCAATTATCGATGTATTATTTTTAGTAACCAATAATACAATCACCGTGGACCAATGTGTTATTTATCGAGTTTATTTACTAGGTACGCCATCGTAGTTTGTTTTTGTTTCTTTATAATTGAATAAATGTCTTCCTGAATTTGATTTTACATCTTAAAATGTTCATCGCCGTAGACCAAGGTATTATTTTTAATGACCAATAATCGATATATTATTTTAATATATATAGCTATATTTTTATAGTTCGTTAGTTAGCTATTTTTGTTAGTTAGCTATTACAAAGTTAGCTATATTTTTATCAATATATATTTTTTAATGCCCAATAATCAATGTATTATTTTTAATGACCAATAATACAATAGCCGTGGACCAACGTATTATTTATCGAGTTGCTTTACTAAGTACGCCATCTTAGTTCGTTTTTTAATAATTGGATAAATGACTTTTTAAGTTTGATTTTACGTCTTAAATGTTCATCGCCGTAGACCAATGTATTATTTTTAATGGCCAATAACCAAATGATTTTTAATATATAAAGCTATATTTTTATAGGTAATTAGTTATGTCTGGAGTACATGTATCATCCCTTTCATATAATCTGGAGTAGAAATATTTCACTCTTGTCAAAATTTCGCCTCTATTTCTTGTTTCAGAAAAGAAGATGGTTCTGTAACCAGAAATCGAGGCAAAACTTTGACAAGAGTGAAAGATTTATTCTCCAAAATATATGAAAGGAATGATACATGTACTCCAGACATCATGAAAGGTACCAGTACCAGAGTTCTCCCAGCCCTCCCAGCAGAATTTACACATGCAATCAAGAACATGAAGCGTGGAAAAGCTCCAGAAGGTGGAATTAATGTAGACATCATACAAGAAGCAAGTGGAGAAATCGGAACAGTACTCGCCCAAATTTTCACTCGATGCCTTAATGAAGAGAAGATTCCTGAGGATTGGAACAACGCTACAATGATCCTGCTACATAAAAAAAGGTGACATTGAGGACCTCAGGAACTACATACCTATCAGCTTCCTATCAGTGGTTTAAAAATCTTCACTAAAGTTCTTTCACACCGTTTGAAAGTAACACTGGAAACGGCTCAACCGAGAGAACAAGCTAGATTCAGGAGTGGCTACAGCACTGCAGAACATATACACGTATTCAAAGAACTAACTGAAAGAGCGAGGGAATATTAACTTCCATTGTGCATGGCTTTTATCGATTATGAAAAGGCCTTTGATTTGGTGAAACCATCTGCAGTTACAATGGCTTTGAAATTTTGAGATATTGAAGATGCATACAATAATATTATTAATAACATCTATGAAAATGCAAGTGCAAAGATTCGGCTGTTTGAAAATACAACACACATAAAAATTGGAAAGGGAGCGAGACAAGGTGACACCATATCTCCCAAGCTCTTTAATAAAATATTGGAAAATGTATTTCAATCACTGAACTGGGAAAATAAAGGGATAAAGATTAATGGAGATTATCTAACTCACCTTCGTTTTGCTGATGACGTAGTCATTTTTGCAAGTACCACCTCAGAGCTGCAAAGTATGATCCAGGAACGTGCAGACAAGAGTGAAGAAGTGGGATTAAAATTAACTTTCAGAAGACAAAAGTGATGTACAATGCTTTTACAAGAAATGAAGATTTATCGGTTGATAGAGAAAAGCTGAAGATAACAGATACGTACGTTTATCTTGGTTAGCAGATATCAAGTGAGGGACGCATTGATGAAGAAATTAATCGACATAAAAAACTTGCCTGGAGAGCTTTTGTAAGAAACAGCATAATTTTTAAGAGCAATATGCCATTATGTCTTAAAAGAAAAGTGTTTGATCAATGCATTCTTCCAGTGCTTACGTATGGTGCAGAGACGTGGACCTTAACTAAAAGAGACATACAAAGGCTGTAGACAACTCAAAGCAGCATGGAGAGATCCATGCTTGGTGTAACCAAGAGAGATAAGACGAGGAACTCGTAAATCCGAAAAATGACAAGAGTAGAAGACATCATGATTAGAGTTAAATCCCAGAAATGGCAATGGGCTGGACATACTGCCCGAAGGACAGACCATCGATGGACAGCCGAAATTTTAGATTGGATTCCAAGGGACAGGAAAATACCCAGAAGAAGACCACATGGGAGATGGATCGATGAAATTCGAAAGTATGCGGGAGTAACATGGAGGAGACTGGCACAAGACAGATCGTTGTGGAAGAAACTTGGGGAGACCTTCGTCCAGCAGTGGATTGATAATGGTTGACGATTATTATGATGATGATTTTAGTTAGTTAGCTTTTATACGAAGTTAGCTATATTTTTATTGATATATGCATTTTAATGACCAATCATCGATGTAATATTTTTAATGACCAATTATACAATCGCCGTAGACCAGTGTATTATTTATCCAGTTGCTTTGCTAGATACGCCTTAGTTGTTTGTTTTTGTTTATTTATAGTTGGATTCATGCCTTCCTAAATTTGATTTCACGTCTTAATTGTTTATCGCCGTAGACCAATGTATTGTTTTCCGTTTGCATTGCTGAAAGAGATAGCTTTGGACACAACATTGAATGTATCGAAACCATAAGTTCTGTATTTTGCATTCAATGAAAAGGAATTATGAAGGTGTTTCGTATATTTACATTACATATTTCATACTTGCTTACGATATTTCAATGCACTTACTTCAAGTACGAAGCGAAATATTTATTAATAGTTTTAGTTTGTTTTATCTTGAAGGTTGATTTGTGTCTTTACCAAGTACTTGTTGAACAAATATCTTAGATCTAACAATATACAGAACAGCCAAGGTTAATCAGAACAACTAAAGTTAAAATCATACGGCGCATTCTGTCCAAATGTAGAAGTAACACGATTGTGAAATTTGATGTAATATCAGTAGTATACAGCACCAATTATACATATATGTTTTTTTATTGTGGGTTTAAGGACCACCATGAGTAACTCAATGGGTTATAAGCAGTCGCCCGTCCCTTATTTAGTGCCACTGGTTCCAGAGAAAGGAGAGAGCCAGTGCCATAAGACGATTACAACATCAATGACTCATCGGTATTCCAACCCGTACCTGCCGCTCCGGTGGCGCAGTGGTCTAAGCGATGGCCTCTGATCATTCGTCGGAAGTGGGTCTGGGCTCGAATCCCGATGAGGCATGGATGTTGTGTGTGTCTTACGGCACTGGCTCTCTCCCTTCCCTGGAACCAGTGACCCTAAGGTAGGTACGGGCGACTGCTTATAGCCCATTGAGTTGCTCACGGTGATCATTAAACCTCCAATAAAAAAAAAAACCAAAAAAAAAACCCGTACCTATCACGGACGAATGGTCATAAGCCAGCGTTTAGACTCATGAGCCACCGGGGCGGCATGTATGCTCTTTATGCTTTCGTCGTATCCAATTAATAATGGCAATAAATAAATCATCTGACGATAATATCAACACAATCTCACACTATATTTTTTTACATTTTCACTCAGTGTCAGTGCTGCCAAAATGTATTTGGAAATTCGGTGAAGTATAGAATAGAAACTCAAGATGAAAGTGTTAGTAGTAAGAGAGGAGTAATCACTAGCTGGCAAGTTTATCTAATTATTTTTCAAACAGCAGCAGGCCATCTCATTTGCTTTCGAAGAACACCTCGTGTTACAAGAAACATTTTTTTTTTCACCACACGCCTTTACATCTTTTTCCTTATACAATTTCACTTCCACCTCTGAACAAAATGAACAAACCCATGTGTAAATTAGTTGAAAGAGGAAGTGACAACCGAGCCTTTTGTTTCACAAAACGTTTCACATTTCCACACTCCGAGTGAACCAGTCTGAGAAAGAAAATCAGTTTGTCCAAAATTTCTGGCGTGCACTTTTCCATTTTTCTTGGCGAAATGTTTTTAGACGTTCTCGTGAAGCTGAAACTCGCATGTTCAGTCAGTTGTTAAATTTAAAGAACACTTGAGACTGTCTCGCTCTCTCCCTTTTTTGCTGTAGGCACAAAAAAGCAAATTCACAAGCATGGAAAATTCAAAGTTTTAACTGAATACGATTTTGTGAGAGAAGGTATAAACAATATCTTCCTTAGGAGCCAACCCGAGCAATTCCTTTCTCGTGGAGAAGATAAAACCAGGCGCTTGCTGTGAAGTTATACGAATTGGAGGGACTACATTTACAATGGAGGACACAACATTTAACTGTCAGTGATGGGGAGAAACTTAACGTTCTCAAAAGGGAAACATTGTCTTTAAAACACGTTAAGAAAAAATGTAACATAGAATAGAAAACATCTTGATGTGATGATTGTAGTGCACGAAAAATCAGCATTAAATATAGTGATACCATTAGGAATGCTTCAGCTGCAATAGCAAGAAAGAGATACATTGTATTATAATGATTTTGCAAGTAAGGTGGTACTCTGTGATAATACTAAATAAAAACGCTGCAATTTTTTTTTGATTGGAGATTTAACGACCACCGTGAGCAACTCAATGGACTATAAGCAGTCGCCCGTCCCTAATTAAGGGTCACTGGTTCCAGGGAAGGGAGACAGCCAGGGCCATAAAACAATCACAACATCCATGCCTCACCGGGATTCGAACCCGGACCCCTTACGGACAAATGATCAGAGGCCATCGCTTAGACCACTGCAATACTGGGGCGGCAACGTTGCAATGCGCATGACTTTTGAATGTTTTCCACACAGGAGAAATACATGTACTTCCTTTTTTTAATGGAGGTTTGACGTCCACCGTGAGCAACTCGATGGGCTATACGCAGTAGCCTGTCCCTAATTTAGGGCGACTGGTTCCAGGAAAAGGAGAGAGCCAGCGCCGTAGGACAAACATAACATCCATGCCTCACCGGGATTCAAACCCGGTGAGGCATGGGCATATCTTCATGCGTGCTGTAAATGCATCACAAGCCGAAATTGCCACTTATTACCCCTGATGGCTAAACCATTCTTTGCCAAATATTAGAAATTATATGCAAAACGTTTCGGATCAGGAGCTGTATCAGATGCAGAAAGAAATTTTCAAATCGGAGATTTAGAAGCAGAGATACCGGGGAAAACGCAATTTACCATTACGCCTGTTAGCGGAAAGTCTATCCTTTGCTTGAAAATTTTGAAATTATATGGAAAACGTTTCGCATCGGAAAATCTATCAAATAAAGAGGGACTTTTTTTCAAATTGGACTATTAGTAGCAGAGATGTTGACATAAAAATATACACCTAAACACGCTGGCGGAGAAGCCATGGATTGTCTTAAGAAGAAAATATTCCGAAAACATTTATCGACATGAATGGCGTCTGTCCACGAACGAAATTTTTCAGTAGAGATTTTAGAAGCTCGGATTTTGTGGCAAATACATCAGAAGCAGAAATGAACGCTTACGCCCCCTGGTAGCCAGATCATTCTTTACCAAAACTTACAAATTTGTCACTTGAAAAAGTGACTATACCTAAAAACTCTTCGATATAAAAAGTGACTGTGCCTAAAATACTCTTCGACATAAATGGAATCGAACAGTAAAATATTTTTTTCTATCCGATGTTTAGAAGCAAATATATGGAATAAAATGTATTTTGAATTTGATATCATCTGCATTTGCGCCCTCTGTAAGCAAAATTGTACATCGTGAAAAAAAAAAAACGAAATAAAGAATCATCATTTCCGTATTTCAGGCTTCCCAATGCATAAAGAATTTTACAAATCTGACTAATAGTTCCGGAGTTATGGTGTCCACAGACGAATGGATGGCAGGACGGACAAACTGATCACATAAGCACAGTGGCGGATTCCTTATTAGGCGTACTAGGCGCGCGCCTAGGACACCCAGAGCTAGAATTGGATTGCTAGTATTGTTTGGGTTTTCACAGACCGAAACAGCGCCATTAGCGATAAATTTTTCAAGAGACTTGCAACTGAAAAGGTGTTAAAAGTAATCAGTTTTGCCGAATGTGTCAAACTCATAAAGAACGTTTGCTGTAACTAAAATAATTTCTTCGTAGCGCAAAATTAAAATTAGCGAAATGTTTACTTTGAGAACTCCTTGCAGGGAATCTATGAACTGGTCGTGAAATTTAAAATGGGAAAATTTTAATGAATTTGTATGGCTGATCATTCACAAAAATAATTTTTGAAAAATCTGTGAAAACCAAATGTTTTGGTCTTCAGCGCCTTTAGCAGTAAATTAACGAACTAATTGGAAAATTTAAATATTTGAAAATGAAATTTAAACATTAAATATTTTAAAATAAAATGTAAATATTAAATATTTGAAAATAAAATGTAAATATTAAACACTTAAAAATGAAATTTAAATATTAAATATTTGAAAATGAAATTTCTGTAAAAAAAATATTTGAAAATAAAATTGAAATATTAAATATTTGAAAATAAAATTTAAATAATAAATATTTGAAAATAAAATTTAAATATTAAATATTTGAAAATGAAATTGAAATATTAAATATTTGAAAATAAAATTTAAATATTAAATATTTGAAAATAAAATGTAAATATTAAACACTTAAAAATGAAATTTAAATATTAAATATTTGAAAATGAAATTTATGTAAATAAAAATATTTGAAAATAAAATTGAAATATTAAATATTTGAAAATAAAATTTAAATAATAAATATTTGAAAATAAAATTTAAATATTAAATATTTGAAAATAAAATTTAAATATTAAATATTTGAAAATAAAATTTAAATATTAAATATTTGAAAATAAAATTTAAATATTAAATATTTGAAAATAAAATTTAAATATTAAATATTTGAAAATTTAATATTTGAGAAATATTTCCCCAATCTAAGAGGCAGAAAGATAATATTTTTCTTTAAGTTAAATAGTTTCTTCACAACAAAAGTTTATTTTTATAGATTTTCGACTTGACAGCTCTTACCGGTATTTAAGTGCCGAACTTAATATCCCGAGATTTCTTACTAGCCGCAAACTTAATTTTTGAAATCTCTCTTTTTTCTTTGGTTGTGGTTTAACGACCATGGTGAGCAACTCAACGGGCTATAAGCAATCGCCCGTCCCTAATTTAGGGTCACTTGTTCCAGGGAATGGAGAGAGCCAGTGCGGTAAGACAAACACAACATCCATGTTTTACAGGTATTGGAACCAGGACCCTTCACGGACGAACAGTCATAACCCAGCGCTTAGACCACTCCGCCACCGAGCGACTGAAATATCTCTAAAAACAAAAAAGTTCGATGTGCACGGGCAGACAAAGGGATTACACTAGCAATGTTTCTTACAAAACGTTCTAGTAATAGGAAGATAGAATGGACTTTCGAAAAGCGTAAAACATTTTTCTCAACCTTTTTTTTCTTTTTTTTTTTTTTTTTTTGCTAATTTAACGGATGTAAGAAAGGGGAGGGGCCTCCTAAATCTTTTAGCGCCTAGGGCCCCAAAATATCTAAAGTCGCCTCTGCATAATAAGCACGATCGTTTTTCACAAAAGACCTACTAAAAATGTGAGACTCTTCTCTCAGAGTGACTGACATTTGCTAAGTGCATCGTGATTGTTACCTATTCTGGTTTCCATAAATTAAGGAAAATAAAAAAAAAAAAATTTGATTATTTGTGAAATTTGAGTTATAAATGCCGAAAACTTGTGTATAAAACGTAAAATATAATGCGGAGTCAGGGTATACTGTTCAAATGAGTGGGCAGGCATCGACTTATGCAAATAAGTTGCAAAATAAAAAAAGGCTGTTGCGGAGATGTGCCTCACATCGTTTGCCGGGTGTAAAGAAAAGATTTTGAGATAGAAGATATGTTGTAAGTACTGCGAAACAGCATTTAGTAAAGGATCTGAGAGAGAAAGGGATCGTAAAATTAGAGAAAGGCCAAAGCCACGTGGAAGTTGCAAAGACGGCTACATGTGAGTCTTTCTACGGTGCACAAACTATGGAACCAATTTCAAAATATTCAATGAGAGTCCCGATGCTTTAGGGAAGGGAGGTCTAGGGATTCAGCATCCGTGGGTGACAGATATCTCCGATTAACTGCACGGAGGAGCAGTACAGCTATCCCGACACAGCTAAGATCTACCCTTGCTGCGGCGCCGGAATAGTGGTTTCTGCTTTCACTGTGCACAGAAAGCTTCACGAAGGGGTTATTTGTTATAGACGACCCAGCAATCTGCGTGCTTCTTACTCCTGTAATAGATGGAACGTTTGAATTGAGACACTTTTCAAGTCAATTAGGCTGAACACTAATGGAGGCTAGTTCTCTTCACAGACAAGTCCAGATTTGCTTTGCAGATGGAGGCTAGTTTTCTTCACAGACGAATCCAGACTTGCTTTGCAGAATGATGCTAGTTATCTTGACAGACGAGTCCAGATTTGTTTTGCAGAATGAAGCTAGTTCTCTTTGCACACGAGTCCAGATTTGCCTTCCAGAATGGTGCTAGTTCTTTTGACAGACGAATCCAGATTTGTTTTTCTGAATGAGGCTACTTCTCTTCACAGACGAGTCCACACTTGCTTTGCAGGATGAGGCTGGTTCTCTTCACAAACGAGTCTAGATTCGCTTTGCAGAATGAGCATAGTTCTCTTGACAGAGGAATCCTGATTTGCTTTACAGAATGAAGATAGTTCTCTTTACAGAGGAATCCTGATTTGCTTTACAGAATGAAGATAGTTCTCTTTACAGACGAGCCCAGATTTACTTTGCAGAATGAGGCTAGTTTCCTTCACAGACCAGTCCAGATTTGCTTTGCAGAATGAGGCTAGTTCTCTTCAAAGACGAGTCTAGATTTGTTTTGCAGAATGAGGCTAGTTCTCTTCACATACGAGTCTAGATTTGCTTTGCAAAATGAGGTTAGTTCTCCTCACAAGTCACAGCCGTGATCTGATCTGGAGAGAATGAGGAACACGCTATCATCTCTCTATGCCACGCGAAAAAGAAACTTATGGTGATTGTTGCATGCTGGTTTGAGGTGACATCTTGTTAGGTAGACACATAGACCTCAATTGTATCCAAGAGAAACAGTGCATGCCCGATGCTGTGAGGATGATGTCCTGAACCCTTCTTTGAGAGGAGTGACTCGATAGATAGTTCTTAGCATCTTTTCTTTCACGAGAATTGTTTTAAGTGTGTCATGTGGACTTTAAACTGTAAAATGAATTTTTAATATAGTGCTTTTATCTTTCTCCACCCGCTTGCTTTCCTTGAAACGATACATTTATTAAGTCAACTTAAAACTACTATATAATAGAATAAGATTTAATCTCTACTATATTATTGAAAAAAATGTTTACTTAGTAAATGCATTACTTATGTTCGCCCTTATTTAGATGCCATAGGTGACACATTTCTCCCGCGCGACCATACATACCTCTCCCCTCCAACAAGCGCGGCTGGTAGAACAATATCTTCAAGAGGAGACTAATGTCTGTATGAATTGGTCAGCCAAGTCTCCCTGATCGAGTGTATCTGGCATATTCTAGGGAGACGGTTGCTGGCCCTCAAACCCCATCCTCAAGACCAGGAGCGGCTTACACATTCTTTGTACGAACAATGTTTATTTCTACATACTGAGTTTCTAGACACTTTTATCAAAATCATAAGGCATCACTGATACCTGCATTGGTGTGGAAGGTGACCACTCTCCCAATTGAGGAACTTTGGCTATTTCATTTTAGCACCTATTTTTCTCGTCATTTTGCATGTGATCATTTATGTCGGAACGAAGTGTTTCTTACGAAATGTTTAAGGATCTTTCTCTAACGTACCATTTGATACAGGATTTCCCCAAATTTGATAACATCGCATTAGGTATATTATGGGTTATCGCAATTTTCTTATTTTTCCCTTAACACTTTAAGCGGCAGATGTAACAGAACAATATGGTGTCGGAAACTTTCTGCGCTACTCAAACAGAAATGTTCACATAGTTACCCGGATTTTTGGCAAATCATACATTTCCTCCTCTTCTCTTAGCAGTGCCGATCATAAACCTGTCACGGATGTCAAACGCACCAGTATAGTCCTTTGTCATCTCTCTTCTCCATGACGTCGGGCATGAAGGGACAGAGCAAATCCCGTGACAAGAACATCATGAAAATGGGTAGAAACAAGTGACTGAAATTCTTCTCTGCCATTCCTTAGGTGCCATACGGTTGTTACAACCCTTTCAGCAGGTATTAAATCTGCAAGGATCATTTTCATTCATCCATGTATATAACCACTTTGAATAAAAAAGCTAAGGAAAAACCAAAGTTTCCTAATACGCAGGTTCACTCCCAACCGCTTTCGGACTGCTTCTTGTGAATGCATTCGTTCAAGCTGATTTCAGCCCATTTTCCCAACCCCATTTAATTCATTCCAGCCAGTTAAAGTTTATTTTGTGGAAATCAGTGTAGTTAGGATATCATTGAAACAAAATAATCTTGGTCTTCTTGTCCATCTCGCTCACCAGTAATGCTACTGTAAAATGTTTGCACGATTAGACCAGCCATGTTTTTTCCTGCTCAGTAACGTTTTGTGTGGGTTTCAGATGTCGATGTATGGAACAAGTTAGCTCTACTATACATATATATACACAGTCCACAAAAAATATGACCACCTGTTAGTATGAGGTATGACCTTCTCTTGCCGCTAATACCTCATATATAAAACTTGGCATTGATTCAATGAAGCCTCTGAACGTTTCTGTAAGGATGCTACACTTTCCAAACACCAGAACTACTCGCAGATCATCATGAGTTACTAGTGGTGGAACCATACGTCGAACCTGTTGGTCAAGACTGTCCCACATATGTTCAGTGTGGGTAAAGATATGTAGGATTGTCTTGACCAAAACCTTCGACCGTAAGTCAAACACAAATCCATTCCTCACCGGGATTCAAACCGAGAGTCATCTCGAAAAAATTGTCAAAACCAGCGCACAGACCACTGCAATTTGTGGTGGCGATATCCAGACTGCCGTGGTGGACGACACCTACACATTTTTTCTCTTGCTGAGACTTGGCCCAATACCGTTGCACCGCCCCAGTGGCGCAGTGGTCTAAACGCTGGCTTGGTGGTGGCGCAGTGGTCTAAACCAGTATTCAAACCAGGACCCATCCGAAATGGGTCCTGGTTTGAATACTGGTGAGGCATGGATGGTGCGTTTGTCATACGGCACTGGCTCTGAACCTTTCCTGGAACCAGTGACTATAAGTTAGCGGCAAGCGAATGCTTATAGCACGTTGAGTTGCTTACAGTCGTCGTAAAAACCCCGAACAAAAATAAAATAATGTTTAAGTCGTCAGATTGAAACTGATATTTCTTACATACGTATATCATTGCCAACCCCATTGGCTGGGTGGTCTCAGGTACTGGCTTCTAACCAATCGTCGTATATCGATCCTTGTTCGAGTCACATATAAGGCATGTTTGATGACACTGCTTCTTTCCGTTCCTTGGAATCAGTAACTAAACTGGAGACGGCAGACTACTTGTACTCATCAGAATTTCTCATGGTGGGCAAGAGGCAGTTCCGTAAGGCTAACACAACAACCATGCCTCACCGGGATTCTAAGCTATCAGACCTTTCTCGAACGAATGGTCAGCCGCCAGGGCTTAGACCACTACTCCACTGGGGCAGCCCCCGCCCTCTTAATCTATGAGCTTCCGCGATGAGCGTTTAGCCTACTGAGTAGCACACGTTGTTCCAGATTAGGTGTTAACAATAATCCTGCCAAAGAAACGAAATTCGCGAAATACGGGTTCAGTTTTACCTTTAGATATACACTGAAGAGCAATTGAATTAGAGATACCTATCTAGTAACGTGTAGCACCACCTTTCGCCCTGACGACTGAGGCTATTTGTCTCGGCATGGACTCGACAAGACACCAGAAGCGTTGGGAAGCCATACGGATCCAAGACCCCTGAACAAGCTCCCACAGTTCACGAAGATTTGATGGAGGGAGTAAGGGGGTCAGAGCCTCGAACATCTATCTCGATGGCATCCCAGATGTGCTCGATGGGATTGGGGGTCAGGTGACCTAGATGGCCAAGGAAGCGAGGTCACGTCGGTGGAGTGTTCATGCAACCATTAGGATACAATTCGGGAGCGATGGCACGGTGCATTCTCTTGTTGCAGGATGAGGTCCCCAGTGGGATGTAGAAGACGCACAAACGGGAGCAAATGGTCGTCCAGTATATCCCGGTAACGTTGACCTGTGAGGGACGATGTCACACGTACCGGGGGTCCCATTTCAGTCCACGTAAACAGTCCCCAAACGAGAATGCCACCCACATCAGCTTGAAGAGTACCCTACTGGCAAAAAGGATCCATCGCTTCATGTAGTTTGCACCGTACTCGTATCCTGCCATCCGCATGTACCAACGTGAATCTTGACTCATCAGTCCAGGCACCATTTTTCTACATGTCTATGGACCAGTGGTGATGCTCCAGCGCCCATGCTAATATTTGTACCCTGTGATGTGCGGTCAGTAGCGGTACCCTCGTGGGACGATGGCTTCTGTACCCCATAGCGAGGAGATGGTTCTGGATGGTGTGGCTGCTTACACCTTTTTGTGCACCAGCGTTAAATTACCGAATATTTCTTGCACTGTGACCCGTCTATCCGCTGTTACACTACGAGCTAGCCGACGATGACCCAGCTCATCCACAAGCTTTGTCCACTGCTGTTGGCCCTTGCAGGTATGGTTTTACCGGATTTGATGTACTCACGGTACACCCGTGACACCGTGGCTCGTGAAAATCCCAGTGTCTGCGCGAATTACGAGATGGAGTGACCCATTTGTCGGGCCGCGACAATTTTCCCACGATCAAATGCGCTTAGATCCTTCGTCTTACCCATGCTGCATCCGACTCTTACTGATTCCAGACGCATCACTCCTTATATTGTCGGATCGCTGAATACGTCCTGTCGTTTCCGTTTATAGGGCCGCCTTCTTCGAGAATTTAGCTCGGTAGTCAGTTGTATTTGGTATAAAAGTGCCAAAAATAACGAAGTATTGTTCAAGTTTATCCTTCAGTTATTTCTGAAACTCATATGTTTGGAGTTTTAAAGAAGTACGAGTACTCATACAAACAATCAGCATAGTACTCGAGAAATAAACAACAGCTGATCACTTAAGCTTGAAAATAATTTATTTTTCAGGATATAGCGATCGCTATGATCATCTAATGCTATGCGGTGTCGTTCCTCCCCTAGTTTGATGCCCATGGTGTGGAACGGGTAGCAAAAAATCCTGCGCCAGAACTAATTCTACCCTCCCCCACCCCACGTTACCACCGGGGCGCGTTCATTTCCTGTTATTAACGAAAGCTATGCTAAAAGGAAATACTGGGAGATATTTATAACGGAACGAACGGTAAAAGGAATAAATCCATTTCAGTATTAAGGTTTCCTTCGAGAACGAGTTTTATCCCGACACTGATTCTAAACTTTAAGACCGCATTTAGGGCTACTTTCACGACAATAATAATAAAAAAAAAAACTGTCATCCGCAAAGTGTAAACCTGGGCTTCTAATTGAAAATCACTGGTTAGGAAGAATTATAGGACCTCATAATCCGATAAGAACGATTAGTGCTACGTTGTCGTTGAAATCCAGTTCATTGTAAATCACTGCAGACACCAAAGAGCGAGGACAAACGACTTCCTTTCGCTGGACAAACATTTTTCCACACGAATACATCCTCATCCACTTTCCCCCAATGTATCTTTATTCCCAGGATAGTAGCTCACTTAGGTTCTTTGGTGTCGGTGTTGTTGTTTTTGTTCTTCCCTCTCCATAGTTGTGCGTACCTCGGGGGCCTGTCGTAAGCCTATCGTCCGTGATCCATTAGGCTCAGCTTGTCAAACCCGGAGTGACGCTCCCTTCGGATAGGATTTGCCGCTTGTCCGACGGGATTCAATCCTTTTGAATCACGGTCTTCGAGCGATCTCCACCGGCTAGCCGACGGTAACAACCAGATCTTGGGATAAAGATTCAAGTGGCCTGAAGAAATTTTCACTGAAACGTTATGTTTCGAGAATGACAATAAATATAAAATATGAATACAGAATACGAAATTTATTTCTCCGAATGTAAATATATAATGTTCTGCAATCAAGAAAACTCCAAAAGATAAAGGGAAATATATCCTAGTACTGTGCGAATAATTTTTATATGACATGCATTACAATACAGGAAATATATAAACATTTATGCAAAGCACTGAAATTAGTGATTAATACTTATGTTATAAGCTCTGAAGAAAAGGTGAAAGGTCATGACCGCCTCGGTGGCAGAGATGTCAGAGACGCTATGGTTTCTGGGTATTAGTTCGAGATTGGCCAGAGTTCGGTTGAAGTATGGGTAGTGCACTTGCTACATGGCGCCATCCTTCTTCACTCCCCAGAATCAGTGTCCCCAATTTAGAAACGGGAGGCAGCTTATAGCCATTAGAGCTACTCATCGTAGTCATGAAACACCAGGAAAAATGTGAAAAAAAATCAAAGGGGCACAGTAGCAACTATGACACGACCTACATCGTAGAACTGTGTCAGCTCTCACTATCTCAAGCTCTACGTCCTTAAAATATTCAGCGAAGGACAGTTGAAATAGCCCTACGTTGTGGAATAGTTGCTACTGTGCCTTTCATTTTTTTCAGATATAAATTTCTTTTTTTTTTTTTTTAAGTTGTAGGTTTAACAACCACCGTGAGCAACGGGTAGTCGCCCGTTCCTAATTTAGGGCCACTAGCTCCAGGGAAGGGAGAGAGCCAGCGCCGTAAGACAAGCACGACATCCATGTCTCACCGGGATTCGAACGCGGATCCATCTTGGACGAATAATCAGAAGCCATCGCTTAGACCACTGCGCCACCGGGGATATAAAATTCTGATATGAAATTCATATGTGAAATTCTGAAGAAAGAAATCGAAAAAGATGTTTTATTTTATTTACTTAAAAGCAACTATATACAATTCATAGTAACTTATGCTGATTATAAATTAATGTTAGTAGAACAGAAGGCTTAGTATCATCGCTGTCAGTAGTTATTGCTGAAATTCGTTCTGACGAAATTATTCTTTCGAAACAATTTTCCAGACTCCTTAGTTGCCTTGTTGCATATTTGTAGATACGTCTCGGTCCTACACAGCAAAAAAAGTCTTGCTGGGCTAGCACTGGGCCATTGATGGCAGCCAGCACTGCCCAGCACTATGTTGCTGCTGCCGAACCGTCAATAAAATGTCCGGGTGGCCAACAGAAGGGCCAGCAGTTCAAGCTAACAGTTGGCACCCCATCATTTGTGTCATATGTCACAAAGAGCCATCAATTATTCATCACAGGCAGTAGCTGTCACAAGTGGCCCTTCAGCGTCCCTGCAAGCACGTGCCAGAAATTATGGCTACGCTAATGTGGTCCGCTAGTTTGCCGGTAGTGACTGCCGGCAACCACGTGACATAACTGATGGCTTGCCGAATCTTGTCCATCAATTTCCAGTAGTAGCCATAAAAAAAATTTCAAGGATAGCCGCAGTTCCCCAAAGCTACAACTTTTTTCTCCCCTTACAAACTTGTGAATTAAAACACAGCGCTCGGGGGGGGGGGGTCTCAACCGACCGGAAAAACGTCCGTTTGGATCTGGGTGGATACGAACCGCGCTGTCGACATGGGAGGTGAGCTCTCTACCGACCCGACTAATTTGCTTTGACACGCCCGAGCGTGCGCTTGAAGCTGTCTGTTTCGTCCGGAATGTGTAATCGAATGGTTCTCTCTTTCATTTTACAATATTGCGAGCTATTTTTCATAAAAGTAAGTTTCATATAATTCATAAATTTAAGTTTTCAACGCAACGATAGTTTTTTTTTTTTTTTTTTACGTTAAGGGAATTTCACTCATTTTCGAGGAGGGTACCAACTTAAAGTCGCTTTCCAAAGTTTTGTACTGTCCTTCTTGTCTTGAAAGGCGATTGTTGAATTAATATATATTTACCCGGGTTCATGTCACATTCTGTTACATCTTTATCGTTGTATCGTTCCTCTCCGTTGTCCGAAGCTACATTAGTTTTAAAGAGGAAAGATATTTTATTTTACTTCTCGTTATTTTTAGAAGCGAATTCCTCCCAGTCTTGTGTATTTAACCAATGGATATATATATATATATATATATCCGCATAGCGTTGCTTTTTTTCTTTCAAACAATTAATAAATTTTGTATTCCTATAATTCTTTTTTTTTCAACAAACGTTTTTTTAATGTTTTTCCAGGACATTTTTTTCAAGCGGTTTCAAATTTTTTTGTTATTCACCCACTCCATTCCATGAACTGTTATTCATGGGAATAGAGTGGGTGTATTTCATGGTTGTAATCTAGTGTTTCATGGCTTAATCTGATATCTTCGTCGACGTGGAATTTCATTAGTAAATTAATTCGGCTCTCCACATATGCATTTTTTTCTTAACATCCACTAAAATAACGCGATGGAGAGAGCGTCGTCTTCAACTAGCTGGTACCATGAGAGGCACATCAAGTGTTGCTTCTGTGCATGCGCAGACCCGTTGCTTTCACCTGTTGTTGGGGTTGCATTAGTTGCTAGCAACGGGCCACTAGTGGCACTTGCTTGGAGGCCCACAATTCACGGCGATACTGCAGGGCCATCAATGGCTCGCCAACTGATAGCGCTGCCACCAACGGATTGCTACCGGGCCTTGAGCGGCAGATTTCAGCCAGCAGTGATCCATCACTGCCAGCTGGTGGCCAGCAGTTTCCCAGTACTTGTGTTGTTGCTGAATAATGTACTCTTCTTGCTGTTGTTTTGTTCTTATGCAACGGCGGTGTAATGGTTTTAGACGTAATGTATTCATTATTCAGCGAAGTTTTGAAATCTGGCGATGTTCGAACATTGGTATTTTACGCTCAATATGAAATTTTGAATCGATGACATCAATCGCCATCTGTTCTTGCTGTTCAGGCTCAATTTGTGCAGTTGAAGTGGAAAGTTGTGGCTCCAGAGTCGAACTCGGGTGAAACGCATCCTGGCGCGCGGACTTTTGACGCTCCCTACGATCCTGTGACCTTTCATTTGATGACTTAGCAGGCCTTTTTGGATTCCTCTCGTTCTCCTCTAGCTATTTTTTTCAACTTTCGTCGGTTCTTATAGTAATTTTCCCTGGATTTTCGCGGCATTTCTAAATTTTCGTTACCAAATTTTTTATTCTAAAAATTAAATAAATTTTAAATCTACTTGATTTCGTTTTATTATATACATCCGTTAGCTCTGTGCGTCAGCGACGGAATGCAGGGCTGAGATCATCTTTATTACTATATGTTCACTAGTTATCAGCCTTAAAACGGCGTGCAGCGAAACGCAATCACGCGAAATATAGCCTTAATTTTCTAACGCTACTGTATCGACGGGTTAAAGGGTGAAAAATTGAAACTTGTTTTGTTATAAATGGGACTGTAAACTATCTAATGATGTATTGTATTATTTATTACTCTACAATTATTATTTTCAAAGATGTAAGCGTTCAAAGTATGACATGCTTTTGTTGCATCCATGCTACCGATGTTACCCCGTACCCGACGCGGAGAAAGACGTAGTTCTACGTCAACAAAAAAAAACCGAAGTGAATTTCTGTAGAGAATTTTAGGGAGGAATTGTCGGACCCCAGGAGCTAAACAACCCTTAGAAGTAGAAAGCTACGGAATTTGGGCTAAAGCGCCCAGCAGGAAAGTAAGATGGAATCAAGGTGGAGGAAGACACCATTATTTATCACGGGGGAGGGCTAGCACGTGAGGTCCGCGTTCGCACCTCCAGGATTAGAACGTTATTCGAGCAGTTCGATGAGCCGCAAAATCGCGCAGTAGAACACGTGACTTAATTATCTATTTCTAGTTATCAACATATACCGATGAGTCATTCCATTATGACAACCCCTGGCCTAGAGGCGCGCATGGAGAACGAACAGTGGCGCAGGTGAAGTTCACAGAGTAGCATATATACAACCCGAGGATCGGCTTTCGGTCAATATACTGTTCGGAGTCAAAATGGGAAAAGCTGCCGATTTATCGGAGTTTGATAAAGGACAAATTGTGACGGCACGGCACCTCGGAACTACGATTTCTTGAACGGTGTCGCTTGTAGGTTGCTCACGTGTCGCTGTAGTTAGTACGTATCAAAAGTGGTACACAGATGGCCAAACGACGAACCATCGTCCAGCCGCGTGTCGTCGTCAGCTCATTGATGCCAGATAGGTGCGGAGACTGCCCAACATTGTACACAGCGACCGCAGGGCCACAGTGTGACAAATCACCCGCAGCTACAACAGATATGATTAGGACAATATGTCAAAGCACACAGTTCATCTCAGCTTCCTGCGAATGGGTCTACGTAGCCGAAGACCTAGCCTAGTCCTCATGCTGAGTGTACGTCATCGTCAACAACAAATGAAAAAGGCCGTCGATGATTGAAAGAAAGTGGCCTGGTCAGACGAATCAAGATTCCTGGTGCATCACGTCGTAGACAATCGATCTCGGATACGCCGATTACCAATGGAGCCTATGGCACGGATGCACTTTTAGGAGGAAACCGGCTTGCGGTTGCGATGTTATGCTGTGGGCAATGTTTTCTTGGGATACTTTAGACCCCATTAGGCCGCCCCGGTGGCGCAGTGGTCTAAGGCGTTGGCCTCTGATCATTCGCCCGAAGGGGTCCGGGTTCGAATCCCGGTGAGGCATGGATGTTGTGTTTGTCTTACGGCACTGGCTCTCTCCCTTCCCTGGAACCAGTGACCCTAAATTAGGGACGGGCGACTGCTTATAGCCCATTGAGTTGCTCACGGTGGTCGTTAAACCTCCAATAAAAAAAAAAAAAAAAAAAAAAAAAAAGACCCCATTAGCCCAATAGCACAATCCCTGTCAGCTGTCAGGTATCTGAACATCGTCGAGAACCAAGTTCACCTATTCATGGAAACTGTGTTTCCCGCTGGTGATGGCCATTACCAGCAGGATAACGCGTCATGCCACACTGCCAGAATCGTCTAGGTGTGGTCCGGGGAATATGCTGGTGACTTTCTATTAATGCCCTAACTTCAAAATTCATCTGAATGAACCCAATCGAAAAACTGTGGTTCGACTTCAAAAAACGGGTTTGCGCTAAATCTCCACCACCCCGAAATGTACAAGAACTGGAGGACCTGCTGTTGACATTATGGTACCAGATACCCCAGGATACCTATCGCCACCTCATCGAATGAACGATGAGCGGGAAATCAGTGTAAATTAAAAGGGACTATGATTGCTGGATTTGAGCCACTGGTTGTGTGGAAGCCACATACAATTAAATTGAGATGTTTTTCCATTTCCGAAAAGCGTGCTTTATACGAGCGGGAGATCCGTTTTTGAAATGGGAGAAAAGTTGCTGTTCAGCCTGCTGTAGGGAGATGGTATTGGAGCTAGTAGAAAGGTCGAGGGGAAACCTGTAGATGACATATTTCACTAAGACACAAAAAAAGTATGAGCAGAGAGTTGAAGAGTGATGAATGGGTGCAGTTGGAGGAAGCAATAATTGATAGTTGTCAGGATTGTGATTTGCTGGGGAAAATGTTGTGCTCGAAAGAAAACATCAAATGAAAAAGGGGAAGAAGTATTGGACAATAGAGATAATATGTAGAATGGAGCCTTGAGATCAACAAAACTGACAAAGCAGAGATTGAATCAAAATCAACCGATGACTTTGGTTCTATCTCTGTGGAACAGGGAGTCGAGAATGGAGAAAAAGCCACTGAATGTCTTGGATTCAGAAGGATGATTGACGAGTAGAGAAATAGAAGACCAAATAGGAGTAAGCGCAGAAAGAAAAAAGATAGTTAATAGAGCAAGAAGAGGCATAATGAAAGCGAGGGTATCGATACGGAAAACGGGTGGTGAGAGAGTGAACAGGGTGGCAGAAGTCAGAAAGAGAAAGGAGGTGAGGAAGTGGAAATGGAGCAGAGAGAGAGAAAAAACAGGACTGAGGCCAGACGTATTTATATTTACGCCTTTAAACTGTATTCAGAGAGCAAAGAGCAGATTTGAGAGCAGAGAAATTGAAGTTAGTGGAAGGAAAAGCAGGGAGAAAAGAAGAAAGTACAGAAAGGCGTTTCCAGGAGAGATCGATGTTAAGGAGTTGGTGAACGGAAACTACTCCAGCACGAAGCCAGGTAGGGAAATGGAAGAAGGAAGGATGAGGAGGATTAAAAGAGTAAACGAGAGGCTCAAAAAGAAGGCCTGTTGTAGAGGAGTGTAGAAGCTGGGTAAGTGGCACCGATCGTAAAAGAAGAAGAGCTTCATAGTTAACAGGGAGAGATCAGTAGGAGCAAGTTCAGAGTAATGGCAATGCTTGGCAAGATACATGAAATTAATAAATAACGAGCGGGAAATCCGGGTAAATTGAAAGAGACTATGATTGCTGAATTTGGGCCATTGATTGTGTGGATGCCAGATTCTCATAGGAAAGGGAGCATGGCTGGCATTCGAGGATGTTGTGCAAAATTTGCTTGGAAATACTAAAGCTGCAAATTATAAGAGCGTAGTTCATAAGCTGGTGAAAAATTCTCAAAAGTTGAGTTGTCACATTTCTTTAAAACTGCATCTCCTTCATTCTTACCTAGACTTTTTTCCCGATAATATGGGAGCAGTTACAGTTAGGGTCGGACATGGTGAACGATTTCACCAACAGATATCTGTCATGGAGAATCGTTACCGTGCACAGTGGAATGAAGCGGTGCTTGCTGACTGCTATTGGTCCATCCAAGAGAGGTGCTCCTGAACAACAGTATAAACGGAAAAGTATTTAATGTAAAAACTTTGCTTATATAGCACATTAATACACTTAAAATGTGTTCCCATTGTAAAATATAAATTAATTGTAATGTAATATATGCAAATATGTTATAATAACGTATAAAATACCTTGATAACGAGGAACAGTACACCAATTAAGTAGTAAATAGTAACACTATACTAGTAATTATTGGCGTAGGAAATAGACGCATTCAGTAAGCGTTTCCAAGCTTTCGCACAAAGCTTTGTTGCATATTTTATATATACTATTGAATAATCAACTTACGCATATACAGTAATAATGCATTGGGAAAATGTATTATTGTTTTTTAGTACCGTATAAAAACAAATTCTCCATTAAAAAATTAGAACTAAGTTGAGACATTTTCCATCATTTTTGTGAAAAATGTCTCTATGAGTTCTTATTTTACATCATTTTTTCACCATATGTAATTGAAATATTAGCAAGAAATTAATATTACCAAGGAAAAATTACAATGTTAAATTTTGTTGATCAGTGAATAGCAGTCATAAACGGCAATGTCGTACTAACGCATGCAGTACGTTCAGAACAAATGGCAATGCTGTGTATTATACGCATTTCCTCGAAGCCGCCCCAGTGGCGCAGTGGTCTAAGCGATGGCTTCTGATCATTCGTCCGGAAGGGGTCCGGGTTCGAATCCCGGTGAGGCATGGATGTTGTGTTTGTCTTACGGCACTGGCTCTCTCCCTTCCCTGAAACCAGTGGCCCTAAATTAGGGACGGGCGACTGCTTATAGCCCATTGAGTTGCTCACGGTGGTCGTTAAACCTCCAATCAAAAAAAAAAAATTCCTCGAATATATCCTTTATTCAGTTCTGTGGAAGAAGCGGCGTCATTTGCTGGAGCATACTCCGATAATTTTGCATGACAACACTTTCTGCCATGTTGCTGGCGTTGTTACCCAGCTATTTTGTCGATGGGGTTGGGACGTGTTGTACCACCTTCCCTATTAGCATGACTTATGCCCCTGTGACTTCGATTTGTTCTTCAGTTGTATCGCTTCAAGACCACCGACGACATTATAAGAGACGTAGACTTGTCCACGGCGAAGATCAACACGTCTCGCCTTGCTGAAGGCATACAAAGATTTTCACACAGATGGCAGCGGATTTTGGACTATGCTGGCGACTATATGGAATGAATATAGCCGACTAGATTCGGTTGCTATGTTGTATTCCAATGTAACCATTACATTCTCACTAATAAATTTCCAACTATTGTATTTAGAACTGACAAAGTATCTGTAATTTCAAGAGTCTAAAAAGTATAGTCAAATGTAACCCGTAACGATGGAAATGTCATTTTTAATTTACGCTTTCTAACCATAGGTTGAAGAAGTGTATATGCTCCAGTTTTGTCCGTCTGCCTGTCTGTCCGCACCATAACTCGGGTAAAAATTGTTCAATTTCGATGAAATTCTAGTATGTCGTAGGACACAACCTCGGGACAAACATTATTGAAAAGGGGGAAATTGGGTCTGAGGTCAGGACATAGGAGCGGGATCCATTCCATCGCCCTTATGTGCCATAACGTACGTAAAAATGCTCCGATTGTGACAAAACTTCATCATGTTGTCCCGGAAGTATACTGAACTGGTTCTATTGAATGACATCGAAATGGGGTCAAAGGTCTGGGCACAGGAGCTAAATTTATTCCACAGCCATTATCCACATAACTTGACTAAAAATCCTTCTATTGCGACAAAACTTTAATATGTTGTTCCGGAGGTAAACTGAACCAATTCTGTTTAATATCATTGAAATGGCATCAATGGTTAGGGCACAAGAGCGATATTTATTCTACAGCCATTATCCTCATAACCTGAGTTATAACTTGAGCAAGCCGCCACCGGTGGCGCAGTGGTCTAAGTGATGGCCTCTGATCATTCGTCCGAAAGGGGTCCGGGTTCAAATCCCGGTGAGGCATGGATGTTGTGGTTTGTCTTACGGCACTGGCTCTCTTCCGTCTTTGGAACCAGTGACCCTAAATTAGGGACGGGCGACTGCTTATAGCCCATTGAGTTGCTCACGGCGGTCGTTAAACCTTCAATGAAAAAAAAAACAACTTGAGCAATGATTTCTGGTACGTTTCAAAGCGTATCATAATCAATGAATTGCATGATTTTGCTAACTTGTTCGAATATAGCAGGAGTCATGCTGTAATTTCCTTGTTTTTCCGACTTCCGTAGACCTAAAAAATCTGCAAAGGCATGAGAGTTTGTTTCCCGAAATGAAAGTATGATATTTACATGACCTCCCTAACGGAATTCAACAAAGCACGTTTCCCACTGGTATAAGAATAACTTGTTTATTCCCATGGAGATTCCAATTCAGTTTTCACTTTATGAGTTGCAATGGTATTTTTTGCGCGCGTTAGATTTACCCACAGATATATTTTTGTTACGTAAATAAAGCGACTGATTAAATGCAATTTTTGTAGGGCACTGTAAGTGTGTTTGGCCACATCTCCTGTGGCCAGTAGTTCGGTGGCCAATTATCCTAAACTCGTTCAAGAAACTTAATTTTTCCATATTCTGAAAAATCTAATTGGTTTTAAAAATGGAAAGGCTAACATTAAACTCTCAGGCGACTGACAGCCACAAAACGTCGCACACTTGTGAACAGCAAATCTTTATTCACAACGACATTCTGCAAAAAAGAAAAGAGCAAAACTGTCCAATATTAAAAGCAGTGGAACAATTATATAAAGAAGAGGAGGAAAATACTGAACTAGAAGATTGCGATGGGAAATGAGGTTAGCGTGACTGGAAATCCTACGAGCATTTAGTCGAAATAATATTAAAAGGTGCATGCATCGGTGGAATTTAATGAAAGTTGAGGATAAAGCTGATGAGTGCCCGGTAGACAAAAGAAGGTGGGAAAGCAAAAACTAAAGAAAAGATTAGAAAAACAGAAATATCATGTGCCACGAAATAAATACGGATTTCAAAATATGATCATTATGTGCTCAGATCTTTCACCGGATCAAAGTTTAGCACGTTTTCTAACATCTTTTTTCTCAAAATTTCAAATTGTCGGTTATCCCAGATTGGCTTTTCATTTCTTTATACTGTATTCTATTCAGACTTATTAAAGAAAGAGGGAAACAAGTAAGGGAATTAATTTAAAGCGTTATGAAAAACGTTTTGGGTGTAATAGAAAAAGGAAAATAAATGCTCGTCCTCATTAGATTTACATAGAATCATCTGTGAAAGTTTGGAAATGTAAAGAAGCAGTTAAGGAAATGGAGGTGGTGCATTTAAGCGCCTTTAAACACAGGAAAACAGGTTCGCGTCTACGACGGCAGAATATTCTGGCAATTTAGAAAGGAATTGTGCGCAGGGATGCGTAAAGATATGTTACCAAGTATAGAAAAATTACTTTTTTGACAACATGGATCCCATTCATAACTTCTTCTTAGTATTGTATCATGTTTAAAAATGGATAGTGCCATGTTACCCTTTGTTGATAATTTATGTTATGCATCTTTTGCGTGCCAAGATTCTTGAGGGCGTGAAATAAAACAACTGATTCGAGAGTATGCATTTAGTCTCGTCACTCACGACCTCACTGAGCCCCAGTCCAGTACATACAATACAGAATGAAATCATAACAACAAGCAGTAAGGTGTACTAATTAGTACCTGACATTCAACGGTACTTAGGTGAATTAATGAACGCCATTGTCGTAAAACCGATGGAAGAAGATATGTGAGTCATAAAAGTAAATATTTACTAAACTATAGCGGTGGCAATAATACGTAATTTCAACTGTTTAGTTTTTCGAAACCAATATAAGTTATTTTTACTATTATCTTTGTGACGTACTACAGAGGTGAAAACAAGACGAGAAATCTGCAGCGAGACATTCTGTCCACATAGCTTAGTTGGGAGAGCGACTTACTCCGGAGTGAGGGGACAGGGATTCGATGTTCGTCGCGGACAAACCTGTGTTTTCAGATCTTCTTTATTCGAAATATACGAAGCACAGCCTATGACAATCAAACATAAACAGCAAAATTATCATTGACTGGTGGTGTTGAGCTGATACGCGTGTCCACAGGAGACATGGGTTACAGTCAAGAATCGGCGTAAAATATATGATGTCCCAAGTAAAGCTGTCTTCTGCAGTTCTCTAGGTGGTATATCAGAAAGCTGCAATTTTTCGAAATGATTCATGGAATTTTTTGACATTGCTCCAGGTGCCCCGATGACAATGGGGACTACTGCTGTGTGTTTAATCAGTAATCGAGTAACTTCTATGGCCAGGTCTCTATATTTAGTCATTTTTTCCACTTCTTTTTCATCGACTCTGACATCTCCAGGAATCGCTATATCAATTATCCAGACTTTCCAATTTTCTATGACTGTTATGTCTGATGCATTATTTTCTACGTGCCGATCGGTTTGAATTCGAGAATCTCACAAGATCTTCGTAATTTTCTACGACTTTCTCAGCTTGATGTTCTCATGAGTTTTTCAATGCTGTCAGATTGTACTTCCTGCATAATGGCCAGTGAATCAATTTTTCAGCACTGTCATGTCTAGCTTTGTAATCTGGATGTGTACTGTTGATACATTCACACATAAGATAAAACGCAGTTTCATATTTTTCTTGACAAAGTCGACACTTTGGATTATCACTGACTTTCTGGATTTTAGCCTTCATAACATTTGCTTGGAATGCCTGTGCTTATGCATCAAAAATCAGACATTTTGTTTCTGTCTTGATGGAATCCAATTTCAGCCATACCCAAGTCAAATTGTTGTCCCTTTTTCCATCAATATTCTTTAGAAATCGTCCATGCAGTGGCATGTTCTTCTAGCCATCTAATCTGCTTTCAAACTGCTTTATCTTGTAGTCAGCCTTGTTTATTGTTGTTTTTAATATATTTTCATTATTTACGGCCTGAAGTGGCTTTTCTCTGCTTCTGTTGACGTAATCATTAAGGCTTCTTTTTTCTTCCTCTACTACCTGTTGTACTTGTAGTAGTCCTCTGCCTCCAATTTTCTGAGGTAAATATAATCTGTCAACTTTACTCTTTGGATGGAGTTTATGATGCATGTTCAATTTCTTTCGAGTGTTCCAATGCAGTATTTCTAATTCACTTTGGGTCCAAGCTATTATTCCAGCTAGGTATTTGATTACTGGAATGGGCCATATATTTATGGTTTTGATTGTATTTCCACCATTTAGTTTTGATTTCAATATTTTTCGTACTTTCTTGATGTACTCCCTCTGAGTCAGATCTTTGACTTTTGTATTCAAGATGTTATCTGATTCAAGAATTTCAAGGTATTTGTAATTTTCATTTTCTTACAATAATTTCATTATACAGTATTACCATTCTCTAGTTCTATTGCATCCATAATTCAGAACTTTTCCTCGGCGCATGGGTAGTATTGCACATATCTCCAGTCTAAATTTAATTTGTATATCATCACTAAATATTTGCCTTATCTACTCTATCATTATTATTGTTGTTTAGATGTCAGTCAGCTGAAACGTTATAGAAAACTTCCAAAAATAAACAAATTTTGAATAATCTTAAAATGTGTGATACATTTTAAAGTAAAATTGTTTGTGATCTTAAAGTGAGGCAGCAATATCAGAGAAGAATAACACAGGGTTTTGTGAAAATTAAAACTTCTCATTTAATGAAAGCATTGCGCATTGTTAGATAACAGATTAAAAAACACATACAATATTACTTTCACATTAATAAGAAGAAAAATAGTAAGAACGATAATAATGAAAAGGAAAACAACGAGAATGCATTTTAAATTTTTAAATTAGGCCTCACTTAATAAGGTGCTACTTTATTGGTACTGTTTCTAATATTTTTTGTTCACCAGAAGCTATAGTATCTTTGTGGTAATGTTTCAAAATAATTTTAATTACGACTAGAAACACGGTAAACATGAAATTCAAAGGAAAGGAAAAGAAAAAAGGAAAGGAAAAGAAAAAAGGAAAGAAAACATGTTATGAAACGGTAAAAAAAAAATCGCAATTTAAATTCATTATGGCCCAGCAGATTTTCTACACACAATTTTCTCAAAAAATCACCTTGTCGTGAATTCTGGTACGTACTTTAGAGCGACCGAGACATCTTTAAAGGATGACTACGTTGAGTCATCTACTACTATTGAATAGTTTAGAAATGCAAAAAGTTCAAATTAATAGTTTCCTTTCTGATTCTAGCATTCCATCTTTCTCTGAACTATATCAAACGACGTGATAAAATCCTGACGCATCGTGATTCATCGTATAACCAGCATGGGGAGCTAGGGTCTCTTCTATTATTTCATACGAGCGTCTGAGGGTCTCTTCTATTATTTCATACGAGCACCATTTTGTGCACTGCCGCTACGTTTTCTGGGGTCATCGCGAGAGGGATCACCCAGAAAGACTTCCTCCTTGAATAAGTTACTGCGTCCCGGGAGACTGTCGCGTAATAGCGAAGAGCGCAAATTGAATCACTGTCTGGCCAGAAGATCTAATGCATTAAGTCACTAAACTACATGAAAAAATAAAGGGAGTCAACCTTTAACGTCGGGTACGATGACCAGGGAAAACATAATAAGGATATCATTAGTTCACAGTTGAACAATATCAAAGAGGATACACAGTATAAATTCACAGTACATAGTATAAATACACACACTGGCCACTGAATAAGAGACTTTTATGCAGACGTACACAAACAACATTTACCCAGCCAGTGTATATGCAACTATACGCTGGGTAAATGCTGATTCACTCGGAACTGAACACTTATCTTTTTAACTAAGTCACAACTGCAAAGGCACATTTAAATTAAATTAATGTAAAACCTATCGTGATTGAAAAACAAAAAGGAATGTCTCGTACAAGATGCTGGAAGTGCCCACCGCCAGCGTCCAGGCACATATTCACCAGACGATCCATATTGGCGAATATGCGAAGTAGCACAGAGACGTCGATGGCAGCAATTCAACGCGTGATGTTGTCTCTCAGTTCCTCAATTGACCTTGGCTTGATGGCATAAACCTTGCTTTTTAAAAGTTCGCAGAGAAAGAAATCTGGGGGATCAGGTCGGAAGACCCAGGCATCCACATGTCAATGGACATAATCCTGTCCTAGAAAAAACTGCGAATTTTTGCCTTGCTCTTATTAGAGTTGTAGCACGGTGTACTCTCCTTTTGAAAGTAACCATCTGCAAGTTCCTCATCATCCAGCTGCTTCACAAACTCATTAAAGATTTTCAAGTATCAGTCCGTATTCACCAAGTCTTTAAATAAGATTGGTCCAATGATACGGCGTCGGGACACCGCACACCAGACATCGATTTCCACTGCTGGATGCAATGACTTTTCATGGATGGTGTGAGGATTATCGCTGGCTCACACCCGTATATTTTGCGAGTTTACACAGCCAAATAAATAGAACCAAGCTTCGTCAGTAAGCCATGTTATGCCAAACACGGCGGGGTTGTCAATATGCCAATCGTTTTGTAAAACCCGGTGGCTGTAACTCGTTCACAACCGTAATACGGAACGACTTAATCTTCATCTGTTTGGCTGCTCTTTGGCATGTCGAATACAATTGTCCAGTCTCTTGCGATAACCGCCGAATAAATTTTCGTGGTGATGCCAATAACCGCATCTTTACATCCACTATTGTGTCCTCCGCCATCTGGGGTCATCCTCCCATATGCGAATCCACCAAGCTTTCCGTTCTCTCCAGCTTCTTCGCCAAAAGCTTTCCGTTCTCTCCAGTTTCTTCGCCAAAAGCTTCCAGTTCTCTCCAGCTTCTTTGCGAAAAGCTTCCCGTTCTCTCCAGCTTCTTCGTCAAAAGCGTCCTGTTCTCTCCAGCTTCTTCGCCAAAAGCTTCCCGTTCTCTCCAGCTTCTTCGCCAAAAGCTTCCCGTTCTCTCCAGCTTCTTCGTCAAAAGCTTCCTGTTCTCTCCAGCTTCTTCGGCAAAAGCTTCCCGTTCTCTCCAGCTTCTTCGCCAAAAGCTTCCCGTTCTCTCCAGCTTCTTCGCCAAAAGCTTCCAGTTCTCTCCAGCTTCTTCGCCAAAAGCTTCCAGTTCTCTCCAGCTTCTTTGCGAAAAGCTTCCCGTTCTCTCCAGCTTCTTCGTCAAAAGCTTCCCGTTCTCTCCAGCTTCTTCGTCAGAAGCTTCCTGTTCTTTCCAGCTTATTCGCCAAAAGCTTTCCGTTCTCTCCAGTTTCTTCGTCAAAAGCTTCCAGTTCTCTCCAGCTTCTTTGCCAAAAGCTGACCGTTCTCTCCAGCTTCTTCGTCAAAAGCTTCCTGTTCTCTCCAGCTTCTTCGCCAAAAGCTTCCCGTTCTCTCCAGCTTCTTCGCCAAAAGCTTCCCGTTCTCTCCAGTTTCTTCGCCTAAAACTTCCCGTTCTCTCCAGCTTCTTCGCCGAAAGTTTCCCGTTCTCTCCAGCTTCTTCGCCAAAAGCTTTCCGTTCTCTCCAGTTTCTTCGCCAAAAGCTTCCAGTTCTCTCCAGCTTCTTTGCGAAAAGCTTCCCGTTCTCTCCAGCTTCTTCGTCAGAAGCTTCCTGTTCTTTCCAGCTTCTTCGCCAAAAGCCTTCCGTTCTCTCCAGTTTCTTCGTCAAAAGCTTCCTGTTCTCTTCAGCTTCTTCGCCAAAAGCTTCCCGTTCTCTCCAGCTTCTTCGCCTAAAACTTCCCGTTCTCTCCAGCTTCTTCGCCGAAAGTTTCCCGTTCTCTCCAGCTTCTTCGCGAATTTTGAAATGGTGGCTCTGGTGGGTGGTTTACGCCCACCAAATTTCTTCACAAACTTTTTGTGACGTTGTTTGAAAGAACCGGTTACCCAGCACTGACGCAAAATGAATACACGCTCTTCAATTGGGTACACGATCTTCATTCTACCTCCTCGCTTAAACTGTCTGCAGAGACGTGCTATTTCCACACCACTACTAGACAGATGGGGAGGGCGTCAGTCGGCTCCACCCAGCTGTCGGGGGGATATTTTATTCACAGGTAATGCATGTCGACTGTTTCGTCAGGGAATAAAGAACCACTCTGTTCGAGTTTCACGTCATCGTACATTCTCCACTTCATGTATTCCATAAAATAAGTGTTCAGACCCGAGTGAATCACTCAGTATTTAAAACGGGTATTCGTGCGTGATCGCCAGTAGTTTTGATTCCAATGAAAACAGCAAAGCGTCTTTGGAAGTTCGATAGAGGGATTATTGTGCGTGCCGGTCTAGCAGGAGCGACGATTTTGAAAACAGCAAAGCTGGCTGGTTTCTCAAAAGTTAAGATATCGCCAGTCTTTAATCAGTGGATAAATAACGCACATTACTTGTCTAAAAGGCGTAATTCTAGCGCGACGACAGTCATCCTGGAACGAGATCGTCGCCGTCTGGGAAGGTTTGTACGGAGAAACAGGACTTCCTGTGTGTACCAATTGGCCGAAACGTTCAATGAAGGCTTTTCCAAGCAATATCTCAGTGAATTATCCGCCGAAAATTTAAGAGGATCCGGTACTGGCGGTCGCATCCCCATACGGAGACTACTGATTCCTTGAAAGAACCGGAAAATTCTTCTACAGTCAAGAACACCGTGACTGGACACTGGAAGACTGGAAAAAAGTCATGTGGTCCGATGAGTAGCGTACAGTTTGTTCTTTACAAAACAAACAAGAGTTTGGGGGAACCTCATGTTACAATACATCCAGCTTTCCATATAAACACAACCCAGAATCTGCAGGTGGCGTCATGATGTGTGACACATTCTCTGGAAACGGGTCTCCTGATATCACTGTAAGGTTGAGTATCCTTCAAGGATTATCTGAACGGTGTGGCCAAGCAGGTCCATCCTGCAATGTTGACTCGTTTTTCAGCAGGTGATGGCTATTTCACGGACGATAATCCCACTTGCTGTTCATCGCGCATATTAAGCAATGATTCAGTGATACTGACTACGACTTCAATCGTCTTCTCTGGCCACAACAAGCCCGAATCTGAACCTCATTGACAATCTTTGGGACATGTTAGGGAAACACATCAGCAAGGGAAGTACTCTTCCGTCAAATCTGAACTAGTCAAAGGACTGTCTGGTGAATGCCTGATATTCTGCAGATGTAGATGCACTCCAGCATCTTGTGGAATTTACACCAAATCGCATATGTGCTGTAATGCTGGCTAAAGGAGGTCCTTAACGGAGGAATATAAGTTTCTCATCCGGTGGCTAGCATGTGTATAACGCTTGCGTAATATGAATCTAGCGAGCGAGGTGCCCACTAGTCATCCGAGACTTGCTGAAGTCCGTGTCTCGTGTGAGGTATGGCTGGTGGGTATGCCATACGGCGTTGGTTTTCTTTCTTTCCGACAACAAGTGGCGCACATTGTTTGTTTCCTAGATTGAACACTTTTTTGTTTCTTATTGCCCTTAGAGTTGCCCATGGTGGCTCACCATGGGCAACTCTAAGGCCAATAAGTCACCAGTGCCAAAGTTATGGCTGTTGTTCCAAGGATTGGAGAGAGCCAGAGCCGTAAGACAAACACACCACCCATGCAACATCCGGGACTTAAATTCGAACACACTCGGAGGAACGATAAGAAAGCAGCGCTTAGTCCACCACGCAAGCAAGTCGGTGGCCGTAAATTAGGAACAGACGACTGCTTATAGTTTTAGAGATGCTCACTGTGATCGTTACACCACGGAACAAGAAAGTAAAAACAATTGATTCATAAAATCAAAGTTAAAATCATACAGTGAAAAATCAAATAATCACATATTTAAAATGAAACTTTGCACAACTGATAAAATTATCGTTTATATGTACTCAGGAGGATCGATACGTGTAAAGCAAAGCAATTTTTTCTCTTCGCTGGTTGCAAGTAACAGGTTGCAGTTTGGAAGACAACGAGTTTAAGTATCATACTACAGACCGGTTTTGCTGGGTCAGGTGTCGCAGTGGTGAAAGAAAGTGTGAACCGCGGCACAAAGACGTCGTGTTTGTTAGCGTCGTCTACGAATGAAGGGAAATGTGGAATTTCACAAAGAAATGGTCGAAATGCATGGTCCTGATTTCCAAGACCGTTGCAACACCTCCAGATGTCGCAATTTCTTCGCAGAGGGCCGTGGCAACCTTACCTATCCTTCACGTTCCGGTCGACCTGTAACCGCGTCATCACCTGAGAGATGCATTGAACAGGGAATTCTGATTGGCCGGCGGATCCATCTGCCCACAGTGGTAGAGAATTTCAACATTTCATACGGTATATCATACGATATTGTGCATGAGAAATTTCAATTTCGCAAGATCAGTTCACGATGGGTGCCCAAGAACATGACAGACGACCAGCAGGGACAGAGGATGATGTCATCCTTGAACCACTTGATGCGTTACGCAGAAGAAGAACGTGTATTTCTGGCAGGTGTACCACTATAATCTCGAAACAAAGAAGACCAGTATGGTGTTGAAACATTCCGACCCTTCGTCACCAAAAAAATTCAGTGTAGCCTAATCTGCATAAAACGTCCTCATGACAGGCTTCTGGGTCATGCATGGCATTCTCCTAGTGAAGTTTCATCTAACGGAGACCACTTTTAATGCCAAAGCCTACCCTAACAAATTGACAAAGTTGCGAGTGCCCTTCGTGACAAAAGACACACCAGAAACACTGCAAATGTCAGATTGCTTCACGACAACGTTCGCGACAAAATTGCGCAAATTGGCTGGGAGGTGCACCAGCACACACGGTACAGTCAGGACTTGGCTCCTTCGGACTTTCATCTGCTTGGTCTCTTGAAAAGATTCCTGGACTGTCAACGCTTCGATTCGGCTGACGAAGTCAAATCTGTTGTCTGCAGGTGGCTATACGCACAGAAAACGGACTTTTATGAACAAGGTATACTAAAACTGGTACCACGCTGGGATAAATGTCTCGAGCGTTTCAGTTCTTATGTTGAAAAATAGCTAAGAAACGTAGTTTCTCTGTGTATTTGTTTTGTTTTACATATCTATTAATTTTTTGCCAAAAACAAATAGCGTGCATTAGTTTTTGATCTGGCCTCGTGTCTTTAATAAGCATATGAATGAAAATTGGTGATGCAAAATGAAAGATAGTATACTTCTTTTTTCTTATCTCATTATTTTCAGAGTGGCATTTGTGTACTTTAAAATTATATCTCTCTCACATTTCATCATAATAACAATACAGATAATAATTACAGAACGCTGCGCATTGTTATCGGTTGGCAATACCAAACGGATATTTGATAATCGATACTACTTAAAGAAGACTGCTGGAGGCTACACGGTAAAATTGTTTGCAACGATGAGGTGTACGATAATCAATATTCCATAAAGAATATTTCTTACAAGGAAGAAATGCTGCTAAAATCGCTCGGAGTGTTATTTTAATCGACCTGGCAATGATACTTGACAATTAAGTAGATCGAGAATTTCGTAAGTGGAAAACGTTATTGTCAGAGACTTTCCTTGTTAGACAAAGAACTTCAGAAATACTCAGCGCTTTTGTCGTCGGGAGAAAAATTAGCAGAGGCCAGACGCGACTTTACAAATTCATTAACAACGGACAATATAATACCTCTTATGGTTACTAAAATTAAAATTCGTGATGCCTCCCCGTGTGGAAAGTTTATTTCAAAATCAAGAAACGCTGTGAGGATTTGTGGTACACTATCACATACAATGTTTAACTTTTATAACGGGCATGCATCGTTGTGCAATTTATATTTGGATGCCAGCAGCTTCTATATAACTGTTCCATCTGAATAAATACTTCAGGATACGGCAGTGTATGGTCCTGAAATATGAACAATACTTTATGAAGACATGTTTATTTTAATAAAATGTGAATAAAGGAGATAAGTTTAAAAATATTTTATTAATATCCGATAATGCGGTTGACCTAAATGAAATGGAAAAGCCATTATTATTACAGGGAAGTAATCCAGATATGTTAGTTATTTAATTTCTTGACCACCAACAGTGTGTTAGCAATGGTTAATTCCTGGAAGTTATGACAGTTAATACACATATTCTGTAAGAAGAAAGCTGATTTCCTGACCCACAATAATATGTTTGTATGGATCTGATTATCTGATAGTTAATAGTGTGTAGGCAGGGCGATTCCTTGTCAGTTAATAGATTGTAGTATAGGTTGATTCTCTAACAGTTAATACTATTAATACTGGGCAAGGGTTGATTCCCTGAGTTAATAGTTTGTAGAAGCAGGCCACTGAATTAGAAACATTTATGCAGATATACGTAAATGTCATTTACATAACGTATACACAAAATACGTCGTCATGTGCTTCATCTCTTTATCTAGGTAACTCTTTAAGACTACTGTTCATGAGTAATCGTCAGAAGTATTGATCACAATGGGAAAGCAAAGGACCTTCCGCAGTTTGATAAGGGGCTTATGTGGGTGCCCGTATTGCTGGAGCGACATGTTTGAAAGCATCAGAACTGACTAGTTTCTCAAAAGGTGAGATACCCCGGGGTTTTAATCATAAAAAAATTAACCGGCTTTGATTGTCTAAGAGGCGTAACTCTGGCGCAAAAACAGGTACTTGGTCGCCGTCATTTGAGAAGGCATGTACGGAGAAATAGGATATCATGTATGCAGGAATTTGACCAACGCATTCAATAAAGGATATTCCCGATCCATATCTCAGCGAACCATTTGCAGGATGCTGAAAACAATCTGTACTGGCATTTGCGTGTGCCTATGCTGAAACCACTGATTTTTGCAAAGAACCGGAAAATTCTTCTACAGTGTGTCAGAAAAAATGTGACTGGACACTGGAAGATTAGAAAAATGTCACGTGGTCCTACGAGTTGCGGTGTATCTCATTCGGCACCGACAGTAAGCAGAAAGTTTAACGGGAGCCCCATGAAGCAATGGACCTAGCTTTCCTCGCAAACAGAACTCCAGGTTCTGGAGCTGGTGTCACGGTGTGGATCATGTTCTGTTGGTAAAGAATGAGTCCACTGATATGGCTGGAAAGTCGGGTGTCTTCCAAAGATTATCTCAGCATTGCTTCCGATCCAATCCATCGTGCAATGGTGACTTTTTGTCAAGCAGGTTATGGCAATTTCATGGAAGAAAATGCTGCTGTCAGTTGCACAAGATGTTTTCAAATAAGGTCCAGCGAGCATGTCAGCGATTTCCGCCATCTTCTGGGCCACCACACAACTTGGTTCTGAACCCCATTGGGAATATATGGGACATGTTAGGAAAACAGATCCAGGTGCGATTCTGAGCTAGTTAAAGGACTGCCTGGCGAACAGCTTGTATGTTGTAAACGTAGGTGAACTCCAGAATGTGTGCCAAACAGCATATGTTTTGAAAATTTGGGCTAAACCAAGTCCAACCCGATAGCGAATAAAAGTTTCTAAATGAGTGTAGGAAAGGGGCTATTTCCTCGAACGTTTATTGAGCGTAATCAAGGGGATGATTTCTTGAAAGCTAATAGTGTGTTGGCTACAGGTTGATTCTCTAACAGGTAGAAGTGCGTAGGAAAGAAACTGATTTTCTTAGAACTAATGGTGTGCAGGCAAAGAGTTAATTCCTTGACAGTCAATAGTTCTTAGATGAGGGGCTCATTTCCTAAGCTAGATGGCCGCCCCGGTGGCGCAGTGGTCTAAGCGATGGCTTCTGATCATTCGCACGGAAGGGGTCTGGGTTCGAATCCCGGTGAGGCATGGATGTTGTGTTTGTCTTACGGCACTGGCTCTCTCCCTTCCCTGGAACCAGTGGCCCTAAAGTAACGACGGGTGACTGCTTATAGCCCATTGCGTTGCTCACGGTGGTCGTTAAACCTCCAATCAAAAAAAAAAAAAAAGGAAAAAAAGCTAGATGTTGATTCTCTGACACACTTCATAAACTTAGGCAAGGATTGATTCCTCGCCCGTTCATTGTTAGCAGGAAAGTATTTCATTCCCTGATAGTTCATAGCCTGTGTGCAAAGGTTTGACTCCTTAAAAGTAAACTGTGCGTAGGTAAGAGGTTGATTCCCAGAAAGTTAATAGTATGTTTGCAAGAGGAAGTATATTAAATTGTATTTGTGTTAGACATTCAGACAGCGGTTAACACAATTCAGAGTGGGGGAATATTAATATTGTAAGGGTGCTTTAAAATTCCTAACGCGATAAGTTCATGTCCAAATGACATACCATGCGCGCGAAATTCGTAATTCCTTGGGCGTTAATAGTGTGCGGACAAGGGAAAATATGCCTACATACATTTCCTCGTAAACATTCAGAGATAGGTTGATACAATTCGCAGGACGAAATTTTCAGGAAATTTAAAAAATCCAGGTTCAGCAAAGGACTAATTTCATAAGACTGAATCTGCAGTAGTACATTTGAAAAAATAATTTTGCATCAGATTGTAGGGTAAATAAAATGTTGATCTCAAGTAACTTCATAAACAAATTTCCGCTATGTTTGATCTTTATAAAGGACGTTTACAACGTTTCTGGGCAGTAGCGGATCCAGAGAGGGATATCGCTCCCCCTGAAGTAGACTTCTCTTTCAATGGCCAAGATGGTAAAAAATTAAAGTATTTATTTTTGTGAAATAATATTAATAAATGCGCAGACTTTCGTAAATGTTTCCATGTCTCTACTTCACCTTCAGAGACAGAGAAAGAAAGCTAAAGTTTCAGAAACAGAAGATGCTCCGAATGGAAAGAAAAAGAGATTTTAACTGATCATAAAAAGCAAGAGGTGTGCTCTGTTTACTGTAATATTTCTACAAACTTCGGAGGCATAATCGCCAGTAAGCTAAGGAATGAGTTGATGAAGTGAAGTAAACAGGCATTCCTTTACAAAGAGGAGAATTGGGAATCGTGCATTGCGAAGGAATAAACGAATATTTTAAGAGAGGAATTACCGGTCATATTGTTTAGGCACGATTCGATGATTCCAGATGGAAACTCTTTTATTAAATTAAACAGTCGGAATAAAAGGTTTCAAATTTATTTTGAAAAACTCTATCCAAACTTGATATTTTAAAATCTCGGAGCTCCTTTCCATGTAGAGCAGGCACCTGAAAGCCAGGAAAATCGTGATGTTTTTTCAGTTGTTTTCCCTATTTGTGATTTAAAAATTTAGAATAATTTTTTTCATGGGATAAGTATTTAAAAAGAACTTCAATGTCAGGGAAGGGACAGCTCTATCATTATCAAATGTTTAGACCAGAGCAACCCCCCTAAGACAAAAGACAAGCTTCTGCAACCGCTCTTGTTTCTGGAAAGTGGACGTGGACTGTTTAATTTCCTTTGATTATGTTATACACCCTTTACAATAAAAAAAAAAAAAATGAAGCGCCGCGAAACTCGTTCGATGCTGATGAAACTGCGCATGGAATTATCTTAGGGCCGAATATGCAAATGAATAAAGAATAATGACCAGTTGCGAAATAGTGGCAAGCCACAGCGCATGGGAACCGAGCATCAAGGAGGGTATATCAAGATCAAAGCTTGCAAGCAGGGATATTGTGACTGCGGATCTATGACGTATTAATCTCCACGGAGTGTGAGGATGCCTCGACGTCGGATCCGCGCACGATATGAGCAGTTGTGTGAGTTTGTGAGAGGACGTATCATTTGGCTGAGAGACGTATGTAGGTCAAGTCGTCGTATCTTCAGACATTTCAGTCGGAGCGACGCGGCAATCCGACGATGTTGGCACCAATTGGTCAAGAAGGGCACGACACAGAGGCACACGGTCAGTGAACGGCCGAGGTCAACGACAGAATGCCAGGATCAAGCGATTATGAGAGCTGCACGAACAGAACCGAATTTGACCCTCTCAATCATCCGTGGCCATATTGCATCGCTGCAGGCACAAAAGTGGCGTCACAGGGACTACATTCGAAGAGGCAACTCCGACCGCTGACCAGCAATAATCGGCAGCAGTGGTTACAGTGGTGTGTAGACGATTAATGTTGGATAGTGTCCGGTGGCGTCGTGTTGCCTTCAGTGATAAGTCACGGTTTGCACTTACGTGTCTGGAGACAAGCCGGCCAGCGCTCGGATCCTGCCTTTACCGTGGAATGGTACACGACTAGCACACTGAGAGTGGCTGTAAGCGGATCCATTTCCTACAACACCCGAACACCCTTAGTAGTCCTCCGTAACACCCTCAGAGCTCAACGGAACGTCGACGACGTTCTACGACCCGCTGTGTTGCCATTCCTGTCGCAGCATAGCCGATCAATTTTTCAACAGGATAATGCCCGGCCACAAACGGGGCAGCTCTTCCATGCCTACCTCTGTAATGTCGACACATTTCCGTGGACAGCCCGATTGTCCGTCCTCTCACCAATCGAACCTGTATTTATGACATGATGGGACGCTACCTACATCTATCCCGGAATGTCGGCGAACTGGCCCACAATTTGAACAACATCTGGCATACTATACTTCACAGCATTATCAATGAGCTGTATATGTCTGTGGCGCGCCTGCAACCGCTTGTATGAGTTCCAGAGGTGGCGCTACAACGTAGTGGCTTGTTCCGATCGCACAACTGTTTTATCAATATAAACTGCCAAACTGCTCTAGAATTGTAGTCATTTCCTTTCCTTTACGTGTACATAAAGGTTAGTTTAATACATGACAAGCTTATGCCCGTCCTGCACTTTCAGTCATTGCTTTGTGACGTCACTGTCTGAATTTCTATCGTAAGGCTACCTAATCGCCAGGTTTCTTTGTATCTGCACCGTAGTAGCGTGTCGGAATTGTTATTCGTAAACCAGCTGGAATAATCTTCATAAGTTCTACCAGATTTTTTTAATGCATAATGTTTTAAATATTTAATTAAAAAAATTTGGGGAACGTTGCCGAGTTGGTTTTCTTATTCCTCATAAAAGAGTCTTTATTATGTGACAATAATGAGTCCTGCTTTGCGTTTTCCCTCTAAATTTATATAACAAGGAAGATGACGCCGAATTTTCGGGTGTAATGAGCACGTCTTTTGAATCCGTTTTGATGCGAATTAAATTTACCAAAGCTATTTAAAATCAATGGAACCGGTATGGAAAGCAGTAGTATCTGACCGAAGAAAAAAATTTTTTAAATCGGGTTTTTAATCCCGCAGATATTGCTGTAAACGGAAACGTCAACTTACGCCCTCTGATGGTAGATGTATGCGTTAAACAAAACTTGAATTTGTATGAGAAACATTTCGCAGCGGACACGCTATCCAACAAAGAAAGAATTTTTCAAATCGGGTTCTTAGAAGCAGAGATATAGACAAATATAAATTATGCATCTACGTCCCATCGCGGAAAAAACATGCAATATTTTAAAAAGAAAGTATTTTGAAAAGGTTTTTCGTTGTGAGCGGTATCAGTCCATGAAATAGTTTTTTCAATCGAGTTTTCAGGAGCGCAGAAACTAATCCTTACGCCCCATGGTGGCCAATCCATCTTTATCAAATATTAGAAATTATATGCTGAAAATTTCCTATCACGAGCTGTATCCGGTGCAGAAAGAATTTTTAAAATCGGAGTTTCAGAAGCAGATATATTGAGGAAAACGCAATTTATATTTAAGCCCCCTAGCGGAAAGTCTATGCATTACTTGAAAACTTTGAACTTATACGAGAAACAGTTTACACCGGATGCGCTATCTACCAAAACGGACTTTTTAAAATCCGACTTAAAAGTCGAAGCAGAGATATTGACGGATAGATAGACATCTGCGCCCTCTGGATAGACATCTGCGACCATGCATTATTGTAAGATGAAATTATGCTCAAATGTTTATCGGCAGGTGCGGTATCGGTTCACGCAAGAATTTTTTCAATCGGGCTTTTACAAGCTGAGATTTTGCTGCAAATACTACCTACGAAGCAGAAATTTAACGCTTACGCCCCCTGGTGGCCAAACCATACTTTATAAAAAAGTAAAAATTACAATAAAAAAACATTTCCCACTAGGAGCTGTATTCGGTGCTGGAAGAATGTTTCAAACCGAAGTTTTATAAGTAAAGATGTCGGGGAAAGTGTAATTTACCTTTACTCTCCCTACCGGAAAGTCAATGAAAATTTTGAAATAATATTAGAAACATATCGCATCGGAAATTCTGCCCTACAAAGAAGAAATATTTCAGATCAGATCATTATAAGCACAGATATTGGCAAAAACAAGTTATGCATCAACGGCCCCTGGCGGAAAAACCATACATTATTTTAAGAAGAAAATATTCCGGAAAGGCTTGTCTACGTGAGTAGTATCGGTCTATGAAAGAATTTTTTCAATCGAGATTTTAGAAACTCAGATTTCGCTCCAAATACATTAGAAGCAGAAATCAACGCTTACGCCTTCTGGTGGCTAAACCATTTTATACCAAAAATTAAAAATTATGTGCAAAATATTTCCCATCACGAGCTGTATCCGCTGAAGGAAACATTTTTCAAATCGGAGTTTTAGAAGCAGAAATATCTGGGGAAAAGCAATTTACTTTTCCGCCCCTTAGCGGATAACATATGCGTAACTAGGAAAAGTGAATATGCCTAAAATAATCTTCGACTTGAATGAAATCGAAAAGCAGAGGATTTTTTTGGAATTTGATGTTTAGAAGCAAATATATGGATTAGAATGTGTTTTGAATTCGATATCATCTACATTTACTCCCTCTACAGGCAACATTTTGCAGCGTAAAAAAAAACGAAATAAAGGATCATCAATCGCACATTTCAAGCTTCCTAATGCAAAAATATTTTTTCAAATCGGACTATTAGTTGCAGAGATATCGTGTCTAAAGGCGGAAGGACAAACCCATAACGTAAGCACGATCTTCTTTTACAAAAGACGTGCTAAAAATAGCAAAAATTCCCCTTGTAACTGAATTAACATTTTAAAGTATAACCATTTTTCCGCCGTTTATGTAACAGAAATGTGCGGGAAGCATTTTTGAAATCTTCGTTACGAGTACTAAAATATTCACATACTGTAAATTCCTTCTGTATTTAATGTAAAGGTACTTTTGCATAAGCTTTTTTTCTGTGTTTGAGTTATAAAAATTTATTGACATCTTTATCCACAGCTACAGTTCGGATCTACGATTCATATGTTAGGACGGTGAAGTCACGATTATTTGTCTGTGAAGGAAGCCGGGATGAAGAAACTTTACTGTCTATTAACCTTGCGCGTGCATTGCACATACCAATTTTCATCTTGATTGGATGATTCCTCTGGGTGCTTCGTTTTTTTCTCTTTCTTACTCTTTTTTTTTTTTTTGGTATAACTACAATTTTTTAGTGTATAAACAACAATTTCGTTTTGAAATATCATTTTATTAAAAAATACGTAAAATAACCTTTAAGAAAGATACTGAGGGCCTCAGATTCATAGATTACTAAATATCGCACATCAGTGAAGTCAAAGTCTGTGTTCTCGTTATTAACTGATACACGCTCACTCTGACTCCAGAATTGCATCATCTCTTTCTGGGTAAAACACAATTGCTGCTGGTATTTTATTTCCTTCGGTGTGTCTATCGTTAATGCACCTAAAGTTTAATTCTACTTCGGTGTACATCGGAAAATATTTCTCTGTCATTTATTTAAACTTAGTTTCATCCACGCACAAACTATTTGAAGGTAGGTAGCATTTCCGTTAAAATGAATCATTTCCTTCTAAGGAACAGCGAGCCACCCTTGAAGAGCTTGAGACGTAATCCCTGTAAGTGGTTTTCAGGTAGAAGCTTCAGGTTCAACGTACGAACTTGCTCATCATGCGTCACTCGTGCAGAAGGAATCAAAAGCGATATCCTCCAGTAACATTCTCTCTCTCGCCATCCTTTCCTCACATCGTTATTCAAGTCCTATGCCACAAAGCTCATCGGAATGGAACAAATGAACCGAAATGTCTTCCTTCTCAAAACTGAAATTTCATACACAGAAATGAAGCAGTACAAAATTCTTAACTATTTGCTTATCCAATACCGGATCTATGGTCTAAGTCAGATACTGTAGATAGCAATAAAGTGCAAAAATATCCGTTTTATGTGTATTAAAAACACAAATGAAAATGTATATAAAATCGAATGTTTGTTTGTTTGTATGTCCGCTATACAAAGCTGCAGTTTTCAATTCAGAACCACCAAATTAGGTATACTATCTCATGGTACTCTAAGACGTCCCCTAGACGGTGTCTGGAAGGGTTCGGGCCCCCATGCAAAATTTTCGTAAGATCCAAAGTTTTCAGTTTGGAACCATCAAATTTGGTATACTACCTCATGATACCCTAAGTTAGACCGTAGATGGTTTTTGGAAGGGGTTGGAGCGCAGGGTCGGTCGGAGCCTGGGGTCAAGGGGCCCTCACACAAAATTTCCGTAAAATCTACAGTTTTTAATTTAGGACCACCAAATTTGGTATACTATCTCATGGTACTCTAAGTTAGACGGCAGATGGCTTTTGGAAGGGGTCGGATCCCGTGGTCAAGGGGGCCCCATACAAAACTTACGTAAATCCTACAGTTTTCAATTTAGAATCACTAAATTTGGTATACTATCTCATGGTACTCTGAGTCAGACCGTAGACGGGTTTTGGAAGGATTATAGGCCCGGTGTCAAGGGCCCCCTATATAATATTTGGTAAAATCTACAGTTTTCAATTTAGAAGCACCAAACTTGATATACAATCTGATAGTGCCCTAACTTAGACCGTAGATGCTTTTTGGAAGGAGTCTAGGCCCGGTGTCAAGGGCCCCCTATATAATATTTGGTAAAACCTACAGTTTTCAATTTAGAACCACCAAACTTGATATACAATCTCATGGTGCCTAACTTAGACCATAGATGGTTTTTGGAAGGAGTCTAGGCCCGGTGTCAAGGGCCCCTATATAATATTTGGTAAAACCTACAGTTTTCAATTTAGAACCACCAAACTTGATATACAATCTCATGGTGCCCTAACTTAGACCGTAGATGGTTTTTGGAATGGGTCGGAGCCCAGGGTAGGTTGGAGCCTGGGATCAAGGGGCCCTTACACAAAATTTCCGTAAAATCTACAGATTTTAATTTAGAAATACCAAATTTGGTGTATTATCTCATGGTACCCTAACTGATACCGTAGACGGTTTTCGTATAGGGTCGGAGCCCGGCGTCAAGTTCTTAAAAGTTAAATGGAACTTTTTACTTAAATGTTAAAAAGTTCCATTTTTAACTTTTAAGAACTCTAACACAATTCAGCACTCCAATGCCCGATTTATGGTCTAAGTTAGAGACAGTAGATAACAATAAAGTGCAAAAATATCCGCTTAATGGTGTATGAAAAACACAAATTAATAAACGTTTGCTTTAACTACCAACGGGCGGCTTGGCTTCATCAAGCAGAAAGACAATGTATTGTAAATTGATTTTCAAAGTTCAGAACAGTAAACAAAAGAACGATCAATGCTAATGTTAAGTCGCATGCAAGCGACATGACATAGGTAGATTGCATTTCAGTGTCGCGGGAATCTCTGAAGCGCTCGCCAGATGTACGGAAGTTCTACAGGTGTTTCCTGGAAAGGTAAGTATTTCCATTCCTCTTCCTTTATTTTTCGTTTCGTAAAGGTAAATTAATTAAATTAATTTCTTTTTTTTTATATTTTTCACATTTGCAGCCATCCTGTTTTTTTTTGTTTTTTTTTGGCAGAAATATTACTGCATCAGCCAGTCATTGGCAGTGGCTGGCATTAATTTGGAGGAACCCTGCTTTTCACACGGACAACTCCACGTCGCCTACTCAAGGGTTGGCAATCCAAAAATCTGTACACTTTTGGTCCCAATGCAAAAACCGAAAATATTGCTTACCGAAAAACAATAACCTAAATGAATTAAAATAAATGTACTGGAACATTACAGAAATATATTTTAACTTTCACCCGCTGAACTTGGTAATTCCACGAATATATTTACGCGGGAAATACCCGGGAGCCTTTGCTAGTCTAATATATAAAGTTGAAAGTTTGTTTGTTTGTCCGCTATGCAAATCTACAGTTTTCAATTTAGAACCACCAAATTTGGTATACTATATCGTGGCACTCTAAATTAGACCTTAGATAGTTTTTGTAAGGGGCCGGAGCCCGAGGTCAAGAGGCCCCCATGCCAAATTTTCGTAAAACGTTCCTTTTTTTTTTCACTTTTTTACTTGGAATTGGTATCGTATCTCATGGTACTTTAACTTAGACCGTAGACGGCTTTTGGAATTAGTCGGAGCTCGGGGTCAAGGGGCACATACAAAATTTTCGCAAAAACTTCCATTTTTTACTTTTTTATTTTGAATTCGAAATAAGTACTTTTTGTTGTTACACAGTTTTTTACTTAGAACCAGCAAATTTTGGTTCTAGTACAAAACACTGACAATCAAAACACCGACAATCAAATTACCGACAAATCAAAATACCGACAGTTCAAAACACCGACAGTTCAAAACGCCGATAGGCAGAAACACCGACAGATCATAGCACCGACAGATCATAGCACCGACAGTTCAAACACCGACAATCATAAAATTGACAGTTCAAAACACCGACAATCATAACACCGACAAATCATAACCGAGACAACCATAACACCGACAATTATATGGATTAATATAATTGTCCGGCTAGTAGAAGAACTTTATTCCGAGCGATGCAACAACAGAGTGGGTGGAAAAGGGGATGGCAACTCCCAATCGATGGATGTGGTTACCCCTAGCGGTAAACGACGGAACTTCATACATTTTTATTCTGACCGATGGCAACATCGGAGTGGATGAGTGGGAAGGGGGATGCATAGGTGTTGGATATGTCGATGCTTTTTTGCTGCCTCTAGCGGTGAACGATGGAACTTTATTATTTTTATTACGAGAGATGTCAACATGAGAGAGGATGCACAAATGGCTGGGTGATTGAAGGGGATAACAACAACGAAACGATGCTTATGTGCTGCCCCTAGTGGTAAACGATGCAAATGCATAAATTTTTATTCCGACCGATGGAAACATATTTTAATTCCCAGCGAAGGCAACATCTGAGTGGATGATTGGGAAAGGGGATGCGGTGTTGGATATGTCGATGCCTATGTGCTGGCCCTAGCGGTGAACGATGGAACTTTATTATTTTTATTCCGAGAGAGGGCAACATCGGAGTGGATGCACAAATAGGTGGGTGATAGAAGGGGATGACAACAACCAAACGAGGCTTATGTTCTGCACCTAGCGGCGAACGACGGAACTTTATAAATTGTTATTCCCAGTGATTGCAACATCTGAGTGCATGGGTAGGAAGGGGGAGGCATAGGTGTTGGACATGTCGATTCTTATGTGCTGCTCCTAGAGGTGAACGATGGAACTTTATTATTTTTATTCCGAGAATGGCAACATCGGAGTGAATGCACAAATGCGTGGATGATAGAAGGGGATGACAACAACCAAACGGTGCTTATGTCTTGTCCCTAGTGGTGAACGACGGACTTTATGAAGTTTTATTCCAAGCGAAGGCAACATATTTTTATTCCGAGCGGTGGCAACATCGGAGTGGATGAGTGGGAAGGGCGATCCATAGATGTTGGACATGTCGATGCTTATGTGCTGCCTCTAGCGGTGAACGATGGAACTGCATTAATGTTTGTTCCGACCGATGGCAAGATCTGAGTGGATGTGTGGGAAGGGGATTGCATAAGTGTTGGATATGTCGATGCTTATGTGCTGCCCTAGTGTTGAACGATGGAACTTTATTGTTTTTATTCCGAGAGATGGCAACATTGGAGTGGATGCACAAATGGGTGGGTGATAGAAGGGAATGATAGCAACCAAACGATGTTTATGGAAGAAACTGTACAATTTTCAAGGGCATTGTGTCTCAAATATTTCAATATCTTAGGAACCAGCTATTTCTTTTAAGTATCGGTGTTATGATTGTCGGTGTTTTGAACTGTCGGTGTTATAATTTGTCGGTGTTTTGATTGTCGGTGTTTTGAACTGTCGGTGTTATAATTTGTCGGTGTTTTGATTGTCGGTGTTTTGAACTGTCGGTGTTATGATTGTCGGTGTTATGATTTGTCGGTGTTTTGATTGTCGGTGTTTCAACATGTCGGCGTTTTGAACTGTCGGTGTTTTGACCTGTCGGTGTTTTGATTGTCGGCGTCTTGATCGGCATCCGCAAATTTTGTATACTATCTCATAATACTCTAACATAGACCATAGATGATTATTGGAAGAGGTCGGAGCCCGGGGTCAAGGGGTGGACCATACAAAATTTTCGTAAAAAGTTCCATTTTTTATTTTTTTATTTTGAATTCGAATTTAGTACTTTATGTTGTGATAAGTACAAGATTTTTTGCGACAAGTACTTTCCAATGAAGAACTGCAACAGAATTCAGCGTCGGAACTAAAGAACTAAAGTGGGAAACAACAAGAATCAAACGGAAAATCTAAAAATATATACTGTGTGCCTAAAGACTCTACAGAGAATAAAATTCAAATTCAATAAAGAAATAAAATACAATATTAGGTACGGTTCATGCCGTAAAAAATTTATCTTTTGCATTTGATTTGTACAAAAGTTAGTCAGTGAATTATCACCAAAGTTTTCAGAGCAACGCCGGGAAATTCAGGTATCTGACCCTCTTTGGCCAAACATGGCCCTTGCGCCATTAAAATCCACGAGCCAATCATATCTAACTACGTACCATCTATCCATCTGTCTATCTATCTATTTAAAATATCCATCTGTCTATCTATCTATAACCAACGATAACAAAATATAACACTGGATTCTTTAGATTGGACGCAGTCGAGCAGTTCACCTAATTCCATCCAATCGATTAATCTCTGTCATTCTCTCTAGGCTATACACAGCAGATAGTCATCAGAAGTTTACCCCGATCCGGCACATCCCCCGTAACGATTCGTCCTCCTCCTTTTGTACCAGAGACCTTAGGCTCAACCTAATGTATCTTCGTTTTCGATACATTCTCTTGTCCATAGTGGAATTCGAATCCTCCTACTCTGGAGTGGATGTTCTCCCAGTGGAAGCACGCCTACATGCCTTTTGCTGCTTCATGTTCATTTGACTCATACGCCTGCACACCTAACTCAAAAGTCCCACGGGACATAGGTGGTTTGCCCTACGCCCTCTCTGTGGATGCAAACCCTATGAAAAATGTATTGGTGAAGTTCAACTAACAACTGTCACTCTCCACCATCGTAGTGATTATTACCCCCAGATAGGCAATGTACTTTGCCCATATTGTCTCGGAATAGTTTCCTAACCCAGCAAAAACAACGTTGCTGGACCAGTACTCAAGCCAGCACTGGCCCAGCATTAGGTTGCCGCTGCCCAATCGTCAATAGAATGTCCCTGCGGTGACTACATGGGCCAGCAGTTCAGGCCAGCAGCTGGCTAACACTTGACACCCCATCAGTTGTCATATGCCAGAATAGGGCCATCAGTTATCCATCACTGGCAGTGTCTGCCACAAGCGGTCCGTAAGCACGTACCATAAATGATGGCTAGCCTAATGCGGTCCGCAAGTTTCCCGACAGTGGCGGCCGGCAATCACGTGACGTAACTGGTGGCTTGCCGAATCTAGTCCGCCAATTTCCAGTAGTAGCCATAAAAAAAGGTTAACCACAGTTTTCCAAAGGCAGAACGACTTCACCCCCCCCCCCCCCCATTCGCCTTGAAACTTCTGCATTACGGCACGGTGCTAGGAAAATTTTATCAACAGGTTCTGAAAAACGTCCGTTTACAACTGTCTGGTTGGGAAGCCATAGGGCTACCAACTACACCAGTATGCCACGCACGAGCCTTTGTTTCAAGCTGGGATTCTCTCCAGCGCAATGTGAAACGAAGGGTTCTCTTTTTAATTTTACAATATCGAGAGGTATTTTTCATATGTCCGTTTCATATAATTCATAAATTTATTTTTTCAACTTAACGACTGTTTTTATTTACCTCAAGGGAGCTTCACTCATTTTCAACAAGTGTACCAACTTAAAAGCGCTTTCCAAAGTTTTGTGCTGTCCTTGTGGTCTTCAAAGGCAATTGTTTCATTAATATTTTTTCCCGTTCATGTCACATTCTGTTTCTTTTTAACTTTGTATCTTTCCTTTCCGCGGTCCGAACCTACATTGGCTCTAAAAAGGAAAGATATTTTATTTTACATGGCTTTATTTTAAGCAGCGAATTCCTCAAATCTAGTGTATTCACCCCATGGATGAGTACGTTATATCCTCACAGCGTTGCTTTTTATGTTTTTATTTTTTTTATTTCAAATAATTGATAAATTTTGTACGTGTATAAATTTTATTTTTTTTTCAACATACCGATTATTTAACGTTTTTCTGGGACTTTTGTTTCAAACGGGTTAGTGTATGTTAAAACGAAAGATTACACAGAAATTATTTCTTGTTGTTTCATGGCCGTTTGTATTTTCGATTCTTTGTATATCAGTACAGGAATTTCGCTGCGAAATCAGTTTCTATAAATACATGAGAGTAATTGACTATTTCTTACAGTTCATTAATAAATATTTATACAATTTTCGCCCGACAGTAATCTCCGTCGACGTGGCATTTCTTTAGGAAATTAATTCGCCTCTCTAAATATGGCTTTTTTTCTTAATATCTTCTGAAGTAACACGATGGCGATAACGTTGTCCTCCACTAACTAGTACCACGAGGTACGCAGCACTCGTTGCTCCTGCGTTTGCTCATCCCTTTGCTTCCCCCTCGTGTTGGGGTTGCTTCGGTTGCCAGTTACGGGCCACTAGTGGCACTTGCTCGAAAGCCCGTAATTCACGGCAATGCTGCAGGACCATCAAGGGCTGCCAACTGATGGAGCTGTCACCAATGGACCACTACCGTGTCGTGACCGGCATATTTCAGCCAGTAGTGACCCATCACTGCCAGCTGGTGGCCAGCAGTTTCTCAACACTTGTGTTTTTGCTGGGAAGCACAATGGAGATTTTCCATTCCTCATTGCTCGCTTTAGGTATCAGAACTAAATCCCGAAAAGCACTTATGAGAAGATATCCAACAGAACATAGGACGTCTTCACCCACTTCCGGTCTGTCTGGGACCTTATTTCCAACGGAACATTTCCGAAGTTCAGTCAAATCCAACTCGAGACGAATCGCAGTTATTCTGACCGCTAAAGGAGCTCCAACACGTCATTTGTTCTGTTATCTTAGTAAAATTGGCCCCTTTGTCTATAAATAACTATTTATAGAGAAAGACTTCACAATGGTTTTCAAAATTCAATAAGAAAATTGTCCGCAAACGCAACCTATTACTGTTTCAAAAGGCTATTATTAATATTCGCGAAACGAAAAGCACGAAAAGAATCCCAATTTTTCTGTTGAGTTCTTTGTAATGCTACATCCTCTCCATTTTGTTCAGGCATGCTAACTTTAAAGAATAATTTTTTTTTCTGATGTGTAGCTCAGAAAATATCGTTAGCCTGCTTAAAATATAAAATACCTTCTTAAAAATGGAATATTAGATCATGCCCTTAAGAGATTCTTTGAGAAATCGATATGCAACGGGGTTGAAAAAAGGAGCACGCATCCTTTATGGTTTTGAAAGGTCTGGAGCAAGGAAACACCCTTTCGCAGTTTCGCGTAGTTCTGGCATAATCATACATGTCCTGAGGAACTTCCTCTTATTTGAAGCTTGACGTATGTCGAAAGAGGCTCTTAAAAGCCAGAGATCGGCTGGGGTGTTTTACAATTTCATTACTTCCACGGGAGCCCTGCTTCGGGAAGAATACAAATAAAGGGGAAATTTTGCCAGCGGGATTGTGACGACGGGGCGCCTTAGAGTCACTACGTAATACTAATGAATAAGGATAAGACATAAATTTCGCCTGGTTTCTAGAAACTCCTTGCCATTCACTTTTCTAGATGCCTGGAAAGAGAGAAAATCATCTGAATTGGGAATGTGGGGTTTTTTTTCTTCCACCATATTGCAATATCCGGATATCAGCGTGAATTTGCAACAGAAAGCAAAAGACGAAACAAAAGCATTAATGGCATGATGTTTTCATTTACGAATAAAATACTTCTACGGCAAAAGCGGAAGTGCGTTTCCTCTTGCTTCTATGGCAATACATTTTAATTCATTCATGATGGAGAAACAGGCACACGCGGATGTACACTTTGAGCATTGTCGAAAATTGTATTAAAAATATTGGGTGATCGCATTTAAATAAGGAAGTGTTCAGGACCCTATAGTGAAAACATCTATGAGACGAAACGCAACCAGTCTTTGTAGGAATAATCTTGCCCTCGCAATTACGAAAAATATTGTTCCATTTTGTGCCACCAGGGGATATGTGACGCTGCAAACGCCAGAAAACAGTTGATCACAATGCAATATTATGTGTTCAAACCCCTGTGCCGACATCGCAGATGGACAAAACGCAACCCTACGCTGAATTACTACTCCCGCAAATATGCGCACTGGCTGTAAGAATACACAAAATCACTACACATGTGGGCAAGGTGTAATGGCTACCGAAAACACTAAAACTCTAACTAGAAATTAACTATCAATTTGATACAGGTTGTAGATGTGGTTCAATGGGTCTTCCATTCAGTTTTTCTTACTAAAGACGGTATGGGTTGAGCGACATTCTTCACAGTGGGACGTAACCAGTGCTCATAAATTTGTTTCATATGCTGGATTATTCTGTCTTTGAAGGCTGCCAATTCGGAATCATAGCCCTTATAAACCTGTCTCTTGAGGTATCTCCGCAATCTAAAATCACACAGGATGAGATCAGGCGAAAGGGTGGCCAGACTGTGGGAAATGCAAGGACCATCTCTCTGCTGTTGGTAAACCATTTTCCCAAGAGCTGTTGTATTAATAATTCAATATGAGGAGGTGCTCCATCCTGCATAAATATAGCATAGTCAAGACACCATCGCTGCTGAAGTCGCGGGACCACAAAGTTGTGGAGCATCTTTGATACCTGTTGGCATTAATGGCAAAAGTCACCGGTCGGTTTGGCGATTTTTTTCCAAAACATTTGGCACGATGACGCCGCAAACCACGCTACACTGTAACGTTCGAGGCCAGTTGCCCCGATGGCGCAGAGATACGAGATTGGTCCTGATTCGCATTCCGGTGAAGCATGGATATTGTGCTTGTCTTTACAGCAGTTATAACATGCTTAAAAACATTAAAAGTGGGTTTGACAGCAATAATAGTGTAATGGTGTATATGCTATGAATTAGTCCCCGGACGAGCCAAAAAGCGCGAAAAGCGCAAGGTACCTAACGAAATAGCAAATTTAGGACAAATTAGAAAATTTATCTCCAGCTCGGCGGCTGAATAGACCGACGCCTTGGTTTCTGACCATTCGTTTGAAATGGGCTCGTGTTCGACTCCCGGATGAGAAATGGGCAGTGTTTAGAACCAGTGTCCCGGAATTTGGGACATGAAACTGCCTATATAACCCTTCAAAGTGCGAAAGAGTTTATTCGATTCTAAAAGTCCTTTAAGAAAATCCTTTTTCTTAATAGAATGTTCTTCATTATGAAGAGTATTTTGCATCCATTTCCTTCTACACAGTATTTTCGCTAGGGAGCGTAAAGTTATATGAATGTAGTCCTTTACGTCTCTTCTCCTAATTGTTCGATATGTAAATCCCTTCCGCAATTAGGCGTGTTTTGCGTAAATATTTTTTAATTTCGCAGCATACTTATCAGCCGCTAGTGGGAGCAAAAGTAGCTGTTTCTGACACGTGGGTTATGCCCCGGGCTCTCCTTGGGGAAGAAGCGTCGAAATGTGACGTGCTTGCCCTGCAGGACGCACATGAGATAAAGGCAGATAGCAGTGAGGGCAGTACAGTGGATAGCACTCAGAGCGCCGGACCCGAGCGTTGCAGGTTCCAATTCTGCCCCTGGCATAAAAATGATGGAGAAATTTACTACGTTATAACCTGTCTTTGAAAGTCATATACCCACAGCAGGTTCGTGGTGACATAGTACAGCAATTGGAGGATAAGGCAAATTCACGTTAGATTGTTGTCAAGTGAGGTAGGGAATCTTGCTATTACTTACAGTATATTTTTCTGGATTGCCCTCCGTAACCACCGCTGAGGAAAGCAATACACTGTGTACATCACCTTGCTATGAAAGACAGACAAATGAATATTCTACGTACAGCTGAGTCTGTTGGCATTTCAATCTACACTGAAGTGCAAGAAAAACTGGAGCCAGACCGCACAGGTCCGGCAGCACAACACACTTCCACTACTTACACCCCGCCTTCTGTGCACCCTTCAGATAGTGCTTCTCGGTGGCGTGACGGGCGCACATGATTTGAATATGCCCTGTAATGCTAATCGTTTTCATGTCCTATCGCGGGCGACGCATGCTGGGAATTTCAGGCCAATCTGATGCTTCCTTCTTGGTGTTGCATTTTGGGTGGCCAGCATTGTATTTGCAAAGTGGAAACATCGTTTTTGACCGCAAAAAAGGTCCGTACTGCTCTTTCGGCTCTCAAGATAAATAATAGCATCAGTTTTTTAGGGATGCAGAGGGCATCATTATGACCGACTATCTGATAAAGAACATCACTGTCAGTAGTACATACTACACTAGTGTCATTAGCAAACTTCTTGCATTCGGCAGAGAAAAGGCGCGTTGAACATTTCTTAGAGGTACCTTCCACTTTTAAAAGAATGCACAGGGCCTATTAAACAATTATACAAATCATTTCTACACATTTTTAGAGCGATTTTCCGGCAATATAATTAATGTTTCAAATAAAATTATTTCTTTCTAGATTTTCAAGATAACAGGGCATATCTTAAAATTGGCGTTGTTATTTTATTCCACTCTTCTTCCACTGATTTCCATAGTCCAATCATTGTTTTAGGTCTGCATTTAGAAAGCGCTATTTTTAGCAGTAGAAAGGCACAACAGTCCATTGGTGAGACATATCAAGGGAATTCCGAGGAATATAAGCAAAAGGTATAGACGTCATTTTTATTCATTTTTTTAAGAAATAGAGTGGTACATTTGAATGTATGACTGGTAGTTTTATCCTGATGAAGGCTCTGTGGATAAGGTAATGGCAATTTCCCTTTAAATATAGAAATTAAAGCATTGTTTTGGTAATACGTAGAATCGATTTTAACATTCTTTTCAACTTTTCTTAACTTAAATTTCCCATTGTACGAGAAACCAACAATAATCATGAAATAAATAGTAAAATTATACTAGTACTCCGATTTACTAGCTTAGGGATATATAAATAAGCGTTTCCTGGCTTTCGCACATCAACCAGATGGCTTTCTCAAGGAAGTTAGACAGTTTCTTTTAGGACAGTTTCTGTCTAACTTCCTTGAAAAAGCCAGCTGGTTGATGTGCGATAGTTCGGAAGCGTTTATTTATACATACACCAACAAGTTCGATTACTAGTATAACTTTTCCTGTCTGTTAGATAATTTATGCACAGTTACAAATTTTGAAGTTCTGAATGCGTTTATTGGTGTAAATATGGCATGAATGGTAAGTCAGATAATATCCGAAAACTTGAAGATTTCGTTATCCTAGATCGGGAATCGAACCTGCGTCTCCCGGTTAGCGCACGAGTATGCTAACCACTACACAGCCCAGAACGACCGATTTTCAAGTTTCCGATTAATTTGAATACAACCATTACAGGATTCGCCAGTCGAAGCCACCGGCATTAATATATAGTGAATAGGCAGGAGCGTTTAAAAAAATCATATTTCGATATGCCCTAGTGCGGAAAAGTTGTGTATTGCTACGTAAACCATGTGAAAAAAATTTGGCGAAATTCAAATAATACCTTACGGTCCCACTTTACCTCCAAAGTTTCGATATTTGGGTAAAATTGTCACATTTTCATGTCCGTTGTGAGAAAAGAATAGTGTTCGTTACAGATTTTCCCTAATGCGCAAAAACTATCTGTTGATACCTAATTGATGTGCACAATTTTTCAGGCAAAGCAACTAATATCTTATGATTCCAATTTAATGCAACAATACTCCATGTTTAAGGAAAATTGCAATACTTTGACAACTAGTGTTCACCATGTGATTGGTTTCCTAGTTGTGTTAGTGTGTGCACTACTGCACTGAAAGCACAACATATTGTGCAAATGCACACTACACACAGTGCAGCTCTTCACATTTTTTCATGTTTCAGAAAAATCCCAGAACGCATCATGAGGAGGTGGCTGCACAGCGAGTTCCACCCGTGCCCAACCCTACCATCCATCCATTAGGGCAAACCAATTTTGTGTTCTTCTTTTTTAATCTTCACTTTTTGTTCTTTATTAATTTTTACCAGGAAATCTGATTTACTTTCGAAGGCTGGCATTATTTGTCGTGTTTCCAACCGCACTCTAATAAATCAATCCCTTTGTTCTTCTTTGCAAACAGCATCAGATGCTTCTGTTGTCAATTTAACGCATAACTTCACTCCAAGATTGTAACAAGGGAAGTTTTGCGTGTCCAATCGCTTAACAATGTCCTTACAGTCACTGTTGCATAAGTTCCTTATTTCATCGACGGTTAAATGAGCAGTCAATGGAGGTTCGCTTAAGACGCATGATTGGTAGTCAATTACATCAAAATAATCATCCCCCAGGAAGTTGAAGTGAGGAATTTCAAATACACGGAGTGCGTCACAGTTTTGTGCCCTTGCTCTAAGGATCTTGAGGAAGCCAAGTTCTCTGATGTTTCCTCTCGTCCGAGATCGTAGCCAGAAGTATTGATTCTGGATCCGCAAAATAGCCATTCCTTAGGATTACGCGGTCCAGAACGCTCTTCAAATCCTGGGTGAGATATCTGGATGTTTGGAGCCAGTGCACTATGTATCGAGCAAGTGCACTTTTGGAAAATGTGGGAATTATAACTCAAGCTGATACTTCAAGTGTTATAGGTAGGCACAAAATTAGAAGACAGAGGAAACAGCTTCAAAACGATAATCTGTCTGCACGTAAAGTTATTAAAGGGCTATGTTTCAACGGGCGTAAGGACCAAACCATAATGTATGCAGAAAGAAAAGGAAAGCTGTTCAAAAAAGTATTACTGAAGAACACGTGACTATGTTGAAAGAACCTGGAAGTAAATATCTTGGGCATACCACTCCGACATCTTCCACCGCAAAGGACATTGCCAAAGCTCTGTTGAATTCCTTACATGCCAAAAATATCGACCTAAGCAAACTGTTGGAGATAGGCTGCGACAGAACCGTCGTTAATACTGGGCTGGGTGTAAAGTAGATGCAATTCGCATTTTAGAGCTAGATTGCCAAGAAACTCTTCATTGGAGCATATACCAGTTGCACGGAAACGAGCTGACTGTCCGTCACTTAATTCAACATTTGGATGGCCAAATGAGTGGCACAAAAATGTTTTCAAGGGAAAATCGGCAATCAGCTCGAGAGCTGCAAAAATCTACTGGTTTTCAAATTTGAAGCAATTGAAGCTGGTTTTCCTGAACGTGATGAAAAAGCTGCAAGGGATCTTTACACGTCTCAGAAATATCGGTGCGACATTAGCCACGCTGTGACAACGCATACGTGGTCATCAAACCTGACACATAAGCACCGGAAAAATGAGGCATGCACGGTGACAAACGACGTCTATTCATATTTTGCGCTTTTATACACTGCTGGACAATTGCTAAGGACGGATCATAAACGGCTATACAGCGCATTAAAAAGTAAATGTGGTTGGATGCCAAGTGAAACAAAATAATGTCAGAATGCCAGGACATTACAAGAAAGACCATTTATTGTGCTCTGAAATCCAGAAAGCTTTGGAACGTGTTCAAGGGACAAACAGGCCATTTTGTACAGAATACGTAAACGTGAAAAAAATGCAATTATCTTCCACAGGCGTTCCGACGTAAGATGTCAATACGCGATATGGCCACCATGGAGGGCGATGCAAGATTCCACACGTCGTGTCATGCTTTGCACAACATTATCAAGCAGCTGTTGGGGTAATTTATCCCATTCCTCTGTCAGTGCACGGATGAGGGTGCCCTTGTTTACTGGAGGGCATTGGCGACCAGCCAGATTCCTCCCCAAAGCATCCCATACATTTTCAATGGGATTCAGATCTGGAGAACGTGCTGTCTATACGAGGCGTTGAATATCCTCGCTCTCAAAACACTCCTGGACAGCGACGTTTCGATGACATGTTGCGTTGTCGTCCATGAAAATGAATCTATCACCGACAACACCACGGAACATGCCAACATGAGGTAGCAGAACATCATTAATGTATCGTTGGCCAGTCATAGTCCCAGTTGGAAGCACATAGAGGGACGTACGACCATTGATCATGATGCCAGCCCATACCATGACACTACATGTCGGATATTGGTCCCTTTCTTGTATGTTTGCTGCACAATATGCAGTACCACTATCACGCCAGATCAGTTGTCGTCGACAATCAGACGATAGATGTATCTACTCTCATCTGAGAAGAGGACAGCAGACCAGTCGTTATCAGTCCAATTGCGATATTGATGGCACCATTGCAAACGGGCGGTACGGTGACGTCTGGACAATGGGATGCACACAACAGCACGGCGGGCGTATAGTCCTTCTTCATGCAAACGTCTGGCGACAGTTTTTCGGGAGATCCGATTGCCAGTGGCAGCCATAAACTGATTTCCTACCTCACCAGCTGTGCTGCGCCGGTGTCTTTTTGTTGATAGCACTATGTACCGATCTTCTGCAGGTGTCGTACTGCGAACACGACCTCCCCCGTGACGTTTGCTACACTCTTCCATTTGTTTGAAATGATTTCCAAAGCCTTGAAACAACACTGTGGCTGACGTCGAACTCCCTGGCAACATCTGTTATTTTTCGCCCTTCTTCAATCTTGCCAATAATACGGCCACGCGTAAAATTGTCTAGGTGATGTCGGGAAGACATACTAAAAATTGCAAGTTCGTCAATTGATTCTTTCCCTTTCAACTTTGCGTTTGAACAACAACGGTCAAAACGCGTCAAATCCTTTATGTCTCTTATCAGCGCTATGACGTCACGAACAAATTCGGCAATCCAAAATTTGCATACGCACAACGCGTCTTACTGTATTCCGCACTTATGCTAATTTCCACATTTTCCTGCCTTCCATTTTATGGTTGCTATCGTTGCTATTGTCATCCGTCCTTAGCAATTGTCCGGCAGAGTATTAGCAATTCGCAGCCTTCGGATTCACTTAAATTTCTGGCAAAATTTGTGGTGAGGTTTATGCGCTCATTTGGTTCACTTAAAAGATCACACCCTCATTGCCATTATGGAGCACGGAATCTGTGGAAGACCATCCATACATCCAGATATCTCACCCAGGATTTGAAGAGCGTTCTGTACCGCGTAATCCTAAGTAATGGCTATTTTGCGCATCCGGAATCAATATTTCTGGCTACGATCTCGGCCGAGAGGAAACATCAGAGGACTTGGCTTCATCAATATCTTTAGAGCAAGGGCACAAAACTGCGATGCAATCCGTGTATTTGAAATTCCTCTGTTCAACTTCGAGGGAGAGGATTATTTTGTTATAATTTACTGGCAATCATGCTTCTTAAGCGAACCTCCATTGACTGCTCATTTAACCGACAATGAAATAATGAACCTATGCAACAGTGACTGTAAGGACTTTGCAAAGCGATGGGCACGCAAAATTGCTCTTGTCACAGTCAGGGAGTGGAGTTACGCATTAAGTTGACAACAGAAGTATCTGCTGCTATTTACGAAGGAGAAGAAAGAGGATTGGTTTATTAGAGTACGGTTGGAAACACGGCAAATAATGCCAGCCTTCGGAAGAAAATCATATTTCCGGGTAAAAATTAATAAATAACAGGAAACTGAAGATTAAAAAAGAAGAACAGAAAATTTATTTACGCTAATGGATGGGTGGTTGGATTGGGCATGGGTGGAACTCGCTGTGTAGCCACCTCCTCATGATGCATTCTGGGATTTTTCTGAAACATGAAAAATGTGAAGAGCTGCACCGTGTGCAGTGTGCACTACTGCACATTTGCACAATATATGTCGTGCTTTCAGTGCAGTAGTGCACACACTAACACAACTAGAAAACAAATCACATGGTGAACACTAGGTGTCAAAGTATGGCAATTTTCCTTAAACATGGAGTATATTTTAATTAAATTGGAACCATAAGATATTAGTTGCTTTGCCTGAAAAATTGTGCACATCTCTTAGGTACCAACAGATAGTTTTGGTTCACTAGGGAATGTCTGTAGCGAACAATGTTCTTTTCTCACAACGGACATAAAAATATGACGATTTTACCAAAATATCGAAATTTTGGATTTAAAGTGGAACCGTAAGATATTATTTGAATTTCGACAAAAAATTTTCACATGGTTTACGTAGCAATACACAACTTTTCCGCACTAGGGCATATCAAAATTCGAAATTTTCTTTTTTAAGCTCCCGCCTAATAGTGAATCTGGAGGAAATAGTGGTTAGCGTTTTTGAGCGATAACCGGAAGACGTGAGTTCGATTCCCGTTTGAAGACTACGAAATTTTCAGGTTTTCGGATATAATCTGACCCTCATTCACGTCATATTTGCACCAATATAGGGCTTCATAACTGCTAAATTTGTATTGTACAATGGTGTAATCCCATATTTATTTCATTGGTGCACAGTTCCTCGTTATTAATAATTTCTGTGGGTTCTTGGAACCAAGTTTGTAAGACTTTTTTTTTTTTTGACGTAGAATACGTCTATCGTTTCTTCCCAGTACTGGGTCCCTTGGTAAAATTCCATGTGCCCCAAAAAAATGCACACCAGGCATTCTTCAATAATTTCGAAACTATTAAATTTAGCAAAAATATAAGAACTGAGTTGAAGAGAGGAAGGTCCAAAGAATTTACGGAAATAGGTTCAAGGTCAGATGACGCAACGGTGAGCGGTGCCCGCAGCCATCATTTTGTGGTTAAATCAGAGCTCGGCACGAGCGATAAAATTAGTATAACTCGGAACCGCGACGTGATATTACGTACCCTAAGGTGTCGTTCGTTTCGTCTACGCAAGATCTATCGATATCTGTAATTTCGGAAATCCGTTCAAGTCGATCTATTTACATTTCATTTAAATAGATCGACTTGAACGCGAGAAAACGGATAATTGAAGACTACGTGGGAGACATGTGCCTCGTCGATATCACACAGAAGGGCAAGTCACGCTTCATTCTCGGATGCGTTTACATTCACCCAAACGTCTCCATCTCGGACCTCGAAATGTTTCTCTTTGCGATGATGATCCAGTACTCCGAGAACGCCAAGAAGATCAGCAAGAATATGATTCAGGACACAGAGGTACCGATGATGATCATGGGAGACTTTAACGTCGACGTTCAAACGAATCTACACGAGCTCGATTTCATGGACTCAATTCAACTTGAGCTTTGTGCCGACGCGATCGCCAACCACGCTGGGAAAGACATACATGTGTATATGGACTTGACTTTTGCGAGAAACATCATCGTCGATGTCATGCCACACGTGAACTACTTCTCGTACCATCGGCCCTTCGTCAAGAACATCATTCTCAGCCTAGAATAAGTAAGCCATTCTCTCAAAATATATTACTCTCTGCACATGATTTCTGTAAACAGCCAAAAAGAAAAAATCTATCTAAACCTAAACTCTGCGCATTCACTCATTTCTAAAACCCACCGACACCCAACAGCCACGCGACGTATTCTACACCCAGAAGCCCCCGCCAATTTGTTTTTGCTCTTTTGCGATTATAAATCGACCATTTTTTGTTACGGTTGTTTTAGGTAGATCCATGCTTCATCAATAGTCACAACGAATTCCTATCGTCTCCGGCGACGTGATTTTCATAAAGAAGTTTAAACCATGTCCTCAGCTTAGCCACATGCCTAGGAGATGAATATTAGTTTTATTTTGTTCATTTCCAGATTCAAATATTTCTTTATTACTTATCAACTGTAAAGTTGATGTTTAACGACTTAGCGATTCCTCTTTGGGTCGGTGGATTCTTTTAAGACGAAAGACCTTACTTTCAAAATAGTCGTATAAGTACGTTCCTTCCTTCAATATTCGTTTGGTGTTCTTTTGCCTGTTAAAAGCTATGCTTGACGATTTTCCCCTCTGTTATTAATAATATTACTAATTTTACATTTGGAAATGCTAATTCCATGATTTTCCCAGCGTTTTATAACTAAAGAATACGATTATATCTTTCCGTATAGAGCAAAATCATAAGCTTCTATTCACAACTTGTTTACGTGCGCCATTTTTTTAGCAGTCGATATTTAACTGTAGAAGATGTTTCTTTCGTGTTTATAATGCAAGCTGTTGCCAGTCGCAATTCTTTGAATTTGTTTTACTTTCTGTAATTTCTTTTAAAAAATATTCCAAAAATGTGTTAACATCCTTTGTGTAACAAGTCTGTAGTGACTTTAGAGTTGAACTTTCATTCAACTTCATTGTTAGTTGTTGACTTAAACTAAATTCGCTGAACTCTTATTACCACGTTTTTTTGTATAAAACGCACATGTTTATGATATCACCTTATCATCCGTCCGTCCGGCTGTTGACATGGAGTCAACAATACCAAATGTATTTGCACCTGTTTGTCCGATTTGAATTATTTTTTCATTTGAGAATGAAATGTGAGAACGATTATCCTTGCTCTCCACTTTTTTTCAATGCATAAATTCGCCACTAGAGGGCGTAAATGCAAGTGCTACGTAGTTGAAAACACATTATTTTCTTCCATGCAATTTCTTCTCAACTTGCATGCACATTGTTTTCTCCCATTCGTCACCATTAATAAACAACGGCAATTTCGGGCACACTTTCTTTTTCAAGTAATGCATTGTTTTCCCGGTAAGGGACGTAAAGTGAAATTGCGTTTTCCCCGGTATCTCTGCTTTGAGAAGTCCGATTTGAAAAACTCCTTTCCAATCTAATAGAGATCCTAGTGGGAAATCTGCGTATAATTTCTAATTCCTGGGAAAGAATGGTTTGGCCACTAGCAGGCGTAAGTGCATATTTTTGTGCCTGATGTACACTGAAGAGTAATTGAATCAGAGAACGCTGACGTTATGCAAATGTAGCGCTGTGGGCGGCCCTGTAAACGGAAACAACATGACGTATGCAGCGATCCAACAATATAAGGAGGGATGCGACGGGAATGAGACGGACGCAGTATGGGTAAGACGAAGGATCTGAGCGCATTTGATCTTGGGCAAATTGTCGAGCCCTGACGAATGGGTCACTTCATCTCGGAAGTCGTGCAGGCACTGGGAATTTCACGAGCTACTGTGTCACCGTACGTACATCGAATCCGGTAAAACATCCCTGTAGGAGCCAGCTGCCGTGGACAACAGCGTGTGGATGAGCGGGGTCATCGTCGGATAGCTCGCATTATAACAGCGGATAGACTGGTCACAGTGCAAGAAATCACTCGACAAATTTACGCTGGTGCAGAAAAACGTATAAACAGCCACACCATCCAGAACCATCCCCTCGCTATGGGGTACACAAGTCATCGTCCCACGAGCGTACCGTTGCTGGCCGCACATCACAGGGTGCAAAGATTAGAATGAGCGCGGGAATATCGCCACTGGACCCTAAACATCTGGAAAAATGTTGCCTGAACTAATGAGTCAAGATTCACGTTGGTACAAGCGGATGGCAGTATACGAGTACGGCACATACCACATGAAGCGATGGATCCTTCTTGCCAGCAGGGTACTCTTCAAGCTGGTGGGGGTGGAATTCTCGTCTGGGGACTGTTTACGTGGACTGAAATAGGACCCCTGGTACTTGTGACATCGTCCTATACAGGTCAACCTTACCGGGATATCCTGGACGACCCTTTGCTCCAGTATGTGTGTCTTCAACATCCCACTAGGAACCACATCCTGCAACAAGACAATGCACCGTGCAATCGCTCCCGAATTGTATCCGAATGGTCGGATGAACACTCCACCGACGTGACCTCGCATCCTTCGCCGGCTAGGTCACCTGACCTCAATCCCATCGAGCACATCTGGGATGCCGTCGAGAGAGATGTTCGAGGCTCTGACCCCCTCCATCAAATATTCGTGAACTGTGGGAGCTTGTTCAGAGGTCGTGGATCCGTACGGCTTCCCAAAATTTCCGTGTCTTGTCGAGTCCATGCCGAGATGAATCGCCCGTCATCAGGGCGAAAGGTGGTGCTACACGTTACTAGACAGGTATCTCTAATTCAATTTCTCTTCAGTGTATTTGCAGTAATATCTGCGCTTATAAAACCTGGATGAAACAAATGTTTTCTCTGTCATATACCGCTCGCCGTGACATAGCTATTGGGTATACTTTCTGTTAAAATGGTGCACAGATTTTCCCCCAGAGGCGTGTATATATACACTGCTGGCCACCCAAAATGCAACACCAAGAAGGACACGAAATAGCAAAGCCAGATTTACTGGACACATAACAACAGATACAAAGATTAAACGATTGAGCTTACAGGCCCGTGTGACTTGCGAAACACGCAGACATCAATAGTTTGTGTGGCCCCCATGGCTGGCAATAACTGCCGATACACGCTGCGGCATCGAACGAAAGAGGCTTTGGATGTGGGCTTTGGGGTAGTCTGTCCAGGCTGCTTCCACACGCTGCCACAGTTCATCAGGCGTAGCAGAGGGTGGTGCTTACCGGGCCACTCGGTTGCCGATCAGCGACCAGACGTGTTCGATTGGCGACATATCGGGAGAGCAGGCAGGTCACGGCAGCAGTGACACCTGGTGGGCCGTGAAGAATTGTTGCACAATGCGTGCCACGTGCGAGCGCGCATTGTCCTGTTGAAGATGAAACGAGGCCGCTGGCAGGTCCTGCAGGTAAAAGAGGACTACAGGCTCCAAAACGTCGGAGATGTAGCGGTGGCTGTTGAGTGTACCGGCGATGCGTACTAGAGGGATGCGGGTGTCATGTCCAAGTGCGCCCCAAACCATAACGCCAGGCAACGGGCCGGTATGGCGATGAATAATGCAGGCGTCATATATTATCTCGCCACGGTGCCGCCAAACGCGGATCCGACCATCGTGGTGTTGCAGGCCGAAACGGGATTCGTCGGAGAAGACAATGTCGTGCCATTCCGTAGCCCAGGTGCGGCGTTCAACGTCCCACTGCTGTCGCACTCGCCGGTGGTGTAAAGTCAATGGTAATCGAATCAATGGGCGCCGTGCGACAAGTACGCGCTCCTGCAGACGACGTCGAACGGTACGTGCTGACGCAGGTTGTTCCGCAACACACCCTAATTCCTGCGCTAACGTCCGTGATGTGGTGGTGCGAGCCGTCAATGCCCGCCGCAGAACATGTCGGTACTCTCGATCGGTGGTGTGCCTCGGCTGCGGCAATCGCTCACGTCGGCCCGTCTGTCCCTTATGCACCCAACGAATCAATACTCGCCTCCCTGTGGCTGGATGTCGTCCCACACGGGCGGCGATGCATCGTTACGATAAACCGCTGTCATCGATAAGCCACTATTCGTCCTCTGTCGTACTCCGAAACGTGCTGGAATGACTGCCGTATTCTGCGGCGAGGCATCAGAAGCTTCCCACGCACAGGTCCGGCAGCACAACACACTTCCACTACTTACACCCCACCTTCTGTGCACTCTCTTTATAGTGCTTCTCGGTGGCGTGCCGGGCGCACATGATTGGCATATGCCCGGCAATGCTAATCGTTTGCATGTCCTCTCGCGGGAGACGCATGTTGCGAATTTCAGGCTAATCGGATGCTTCCTTCTTGGTGTTGCATTTTGGGTGGCCAGCTGTGTAACTTATTTTTGTGCATATCTCTCCTTTTAGCAGTCAAATGTGAAAAAATCATTCTGTGCTGGAGAACGTTTCTGGTGCGAATTGCTTTGCATTAAATTTAAAAAAATTCTGAGCTCACGAGTATGCCACTGGAGGGTACAAACTCACGTTTCCGTTAGCAGCACAATAGCTGCAACACCTGCGCGTTTAAAAGCCCCAATGAAAAATCCATTTTCGGTCAGATACTACTACTTGCGAAAATTATTTGGGTATACTGTATTTGCTGCCAATAATTGTGCCAAATTTCCCTGCTAGTGGGCGCGAATGCAAAATCTGTTTTTTGTCAATATACACTGCCGGACAATTGCAAAGGACGGATGACAATAGCAACGATCGCAAACGTAAAATGGAAGGCAGGAAAATGTGGAAATTAGCATAAGTGCGGGATACAGTAAGACGTGTTGTGCGTATGCAAATTTTATATTGCCGAACTTGTTTGTGACGTCACAGCGCTGATAAGAGATAAAAAGGATTTGACGCGTATTGACCGTTGTTGTTCAAACGCAAAGTTGAAAGGGAAAGAATCAATTGACGAACTTGCAATTTTCAGTATGTCTTCTCGACATCACCTAGATGATTTTACGCGTGGCCGTATTATTGGCAAGATTGAAGAAGGGCGAAAAATAACAGATGTTGCCAGGGAGTTCGACGTCAGCCACAGTGTTGTTTCAAGGCTTTGGAAATCATTTCAAACAAATGGAGAGTGTAGCAAACGTCACGGGGAAGGTCGTGTTCGCAGTATGACACCTGCAGAAGATCGGTTCATAGTGCTATCAATAAAAAGACACCGGCGCAGCACAGCTAGTGAGGTAGAAAATCAGTTTATGTCTGCTACTGGCAAACGAATCTCCCGAAAAACTGTCGCCAGACGTTTGCATGAAGGAGGACTATACGCCCGCCGTCCTGTTATGTGCATCCCATTGTCCAGACGTCACCGTACCACCAGTTTGCAATGGTACCATCAACATCGCAATTCGACTGATAACGACTGGTCTGCTGTCCTCTTCTCAGATGAGAGTAGATACAGTCTATCGTCTGATTGTCGACGACAACTGATCTGGCGTGATAGTGGTACTGCATATTGTCCAGCAAACATACAGGAAAGGGACCGATATCCGACATATAATGTCATGATATGGGCTGGCATCATGATCAATGGCCGTACGTCCCTCTATGTGCTTCCAACTGGGACTATGACTGGCCAACGATAAATTAATGATGTTCTGCTACATCATGTTTGCATGTCCCGTGGTGCTGTCGGTGATAGATTCATTTTCATGGACGACAACGCAACATGTCATCGAACAGTCGCTGTCCAGGAGTGTCTTGAGAGTGAGGACATTCAACGCCTCGTATGGCCGGCACGTTCTCCAGATCTGAATCCCATTGAAAATGTGTGGGATGCTTTGTGGAGGAGTCTTGCTGGACGCCAATGCCCTCCAATAAACAAGGGCACCCTCATCCGTGCACTGACAGAGGAATGGGATAAATTACCATAACAGCTGCTTGATAATGTTGTGCAAAGCATGACACGACGTGTGGAATCTTGTATCGCCCTCCATGGTGGCGATATCCCGTATTGACATCTAACCGCGGAACGTCTGCGGACGGTAATTGCATTTTTTTCACGTTTACGTATTCTGCACAAAATGGCCTGTTTGTCCCTTGAACACGTTCCAAAGCCTTCTGGATTTCAGAGCACAATAAATTGTCTTTCTTGTAATGTCCTGGCATTCTGACATTATTTTATTTCACTTGGCATCCAACCACACTTACTTTTTTATGCGCTATATAGCCGTTTATGATCCGTCCTTAGCAATTGTCCAGCAGTGTATTTGCTTCTAAATGTCCGATTTAAAAACTTTTTCGAACGCCGTATATCCTTACATTGTGGGACATTTTGTGGGTTTTGTAGTCCACAGTTCTAGCGCTAGGTTACGTTAGTGTGTATTTCTCTTTGCAACTGTTTCTCCACTTCGGAAACACCTGTTGAAAATTTTCTTTCTTTTCGGTATGGATTTCGCTATAACTATGGAGAATATTATCCGCTTTAAATAACGTACAGTTTTCTCGTTAGGGGGCGTAAACGCAAAACCGTTTTCTCTGCTTCTAAGGGACGTGTTTGAAACCTTCTTTTTCTTTAGCAAAGCTTTACCTGTGAAGAATACTTTTCATATATTTTCTGCTTTTTTTTCATTATTTAAAATTATTCCACTAGGAGCCGTAAAGTTATATCATGTTTCTCTCCTCCTCTCTTCTTCTAACTATTCGATTTGAAAATCCTTTTGCATCATCCTTTAGCTATAAGAAACTTTATGTGCATGATTCGCTAATTTTCATAAAATACCTTTTCAACCGCTGGAGGGAGAAAGTAACTACACTGGCGGAAAGTGAAAAATGAACACCAAGAAGGAATTGGCGGACGATCATGAAATTTACATATGTTAATGAGGTCGAGTTTACGTAGGTGTGATGTTAATGTCGGGACCAACTCGTGAGCACTTATGCCACAGCACGGCATAATATGCAAATTATCGTCGGTGGTATTTAAGGAGTACGGCGAAGTGAATATAATCAGTTGTCGGCGTACGGACACGCGCGAAGACCCTGAAGAAGCTGCAATGCCTGGACATGGAAGACGTGTACGATTTCAGCAGTTATCGGACTTTGAGCGAGGTCGTCTAGTCAGACTCCGCGAGGCCGGGTGGTCGTATCGTCGTATTGCGGAGCGAATTGAACTGGAAGTATCGGTGGTGGTACGATGGTGGCGTAGATGGTCCGAGGAACATTCCCACACGAGAAGACGTGGAACCGGTAGTCACATACGGATGGATAAGCGGACCGATCGACGCATAAGAAGAGCGGCGTTGTTAAGCAGAACATCCACTACGACACAAATCCGAGCTGCCGTTGCACCTGAGGTGACTGTGCAAACAATCCGCAACCGTCTGCTGGATGCAGGACTACGTGCACGTGTGCCTCTGGCATGTGTACCTCTGACTCCAGCCCACCGTCAGGAACGGCTGCAGTGGTGTCGCTAACGTCTGCACTGGAGAACGCAATGGCGATCTGTCGTGTTCAGCGATGAAAGCAGATTCTACTTGGGGGCCTCCGATGGCCGTATGCGTGTTCGCAGACTCACAGGGGAGCGTCTCTACCCTTCTTGCATCCGCCAGCGACATACAAGGTCTACACCTGGTCTCCTGGTATGGGGAGCGATCAAATATCACTCCCGTACACAACTAGTGTTTGTACCGGGTACGTTAAACAGCACCTCCTACATCAACAACATCACTCAACCCGTTGTTGTGCCCTTTGTAAGGTCGGTCCATCGTGGTGTTTTCCAGCAAGATAACGCACGCCCACACACGGCACGTTCAACGCAACATGCATTTCAGGGTGTGAGACAACTTCCATGGCCTGCACGTTCACCAGATTTGTCCCCCATTGAGCACGCGTGGGATTTTATGGGACAACGACTTATCCGGTCTCCACGGCCACCCACGACCATCCCCGATTTACGTGTCCAGTTGAGGATGCTTGGAACTCAGTACCCAAACTTACATCCAACATCTGTACGACTGACTCCATGCCAGAATTGCACAGTGTGACGTAGTTAATGGCGGTTCAACCTCGTACTAACCATGTTACATGGAAATGTTATTTTTCAGTTTACCAGCAAATACAGCTGTATTTTGCCATAATGTTTTGATCACATTATCCTCTGTATTCCGTTATTATGCTGTATAAATTTTGTTGGTATCAGACGTCTCTTTCTCGGTGTTCTTTTTTCACTTTCCGCCAGTGTATTTTTATTTCTAGTTCTTCTATAGATTGCAAAAATGCGGTTGATTTTTTCTTCTTCTTCTTTTTTTGTAGTGGGTTTTATTGACTGTAAATAGCTTTGAAATACTTTATATGTGTCGTTATGGATTTAAAACACGCGCTGATTACACCCGAAAATTCGATGTCACCTTTCTTGTGTTTTAATTAGCATATATGCTTGAAGATCTTGTAGATGCAATATCTTAATCTCATTTAAGGTTTTGAATATCATGAAATAGTTAAATAGTTAACAGCTATTATATTTTCAAGAATTCTGCAGAAAATTATACCTACGGTTTAAATGCCCACTTTTACTGAATCAGAAAGGAACTGTATACAAGTTAGCATTTACTACACTTTGCAATAATCAACAGCTTACAAAAATCAAGTGCTTTCACCTTCGAGCTATCAGCAAGGCATAGTATTCACGACTGCTAGCTCGCTATAGAAGAAACGTAGTACACATAGGATTATAATCGTGTAATCTCATCATTTGCACTTATCGCGCTTCGCTTTCACCTGAAATAAAGCAATTGGTACACAGCACATCGTATTTCAACTCGTCTACACATCTTTTTAATTATCTTTGATTGTACTCTGACCCACTGTGAGGATGAGAATTTCGAAAAACTCTCCGAGAGGAGTAATGTGCCGTTAAATAAGAAAATGTGTAACGGGGAGACACCAAATTTGCACGAGAACAAAGAAACTCAAAAGGAAAGTTAAATTACAGTTATACGCCAGAAGTCAAACTTCCTAGATTAGGAATATCGCCATGCAAACTTCAGAATTTCAGTTGCTTCAGCTCCAACCCTATTACCCAGATCTTACCTGTAGTGATTTTTATTTGTTCCTGAGGCTGAAGGAAAATATTTCTTGGTGGAGGTATAATTCCAACTGAGAGGTGGTCGTTGATACATGTGGTTATAAGATCCAAATATTTTTTTCTACAGGGATTCACGACTGCTAGCTCAGGGGGGGGGGGTATGAGAGCAATCGGGGAGAGTATGGAAAAATTAAAAAAATCATTGGTGCACAGCTCTTCTACATACACCACGAAAAAATAGTTGTAGAGAAATGAAATGGCGGCAATACATTTGTATAGGTAACATATTTAATCGATTAAGGTTTCAAGATTACAGCTTATTGTAAGCGCGAGAAGAGCCATTTTAAATGTGAAATGCTGGTACATTAATAACCGGAGTAACCGCCAGAATGTTGAATGCAAGCACGCAAACGTTCATGCATTGTGCCGTACAGGTGCTGGATGTCATTTTGTGGGATGGAGTTCCATGCCTGTTGCACTTGGTCGGTCAATACAGGGACGGTTAATGCTGGTTGGGGGTGACGCTGGAGTTGTCGTCGAATGATGTCCCATACGTGCTCGATTGGAGAAAGATCTGGTGATCTAGCAGGCCACGGCAACATGTCGACACTCTGTAGAGCATGTTGGGTTACAACAGCGGTATGCGGGCGAGCGTTATCCTGTTGGAAAACACCCCCTGGAATGTTGTTCATGAATGGCAGCACAGCAGGTTGAATCACCAGACCGACGTACAACTGCGCCGTCAAGGTGCGTGGGATAACCACGAGAGTGCTCCTGCTGTCATAGGAAATTGCTCCATAGACCATAACTCCAGGTGTAGGTCCAGTGTGTCTCGGCCGCAGACAGGTTGTTTGCAGGCGCTCACCTGGCTTCCTTCTACCCAGCACACGGCCATCACTGGCACCCAGGCAGAACCGGCTTTCATCAGAAAACACAATGGATCTCCACTCCGTCCTCCAATGAGCTGTAGCTTCACATCACTGACGTCGCAAACGGCAGTGGTTTGGAGTAAGTGGAATGCACGCTACAGGGCTTCTGGCTCGGAGCTGTCCTTCACGTAACCGATTTGCAACAGTTCGTTGTGTCACTGTGGTGGCAACTGCGGCTCGAATTGCTGCCGCAGACGCGGTACGATGCGCCACGGCCATACGCCGTACACGGCGGTCTTCCCTCTCAGTAGTGCCACGTGGCCGGCCAGAACCAGGTCTTCTTGAGGCAGTACCTTCCCTTGACCACCGCTGTCAAATATCATGCACAATGGCTACATTTCTGCCAAGTCGTTCTGCAATATTGCGGAACGAAAATCCACCTTCTCGTAGCATTATTACACGACCTCGTTCAATCTCCGTGAGCTGTTGATAATGGCTTCTTCGTCTTCTTAAATGCGTTCTTGACTAACATCAACACCCTACGTCGAATCTCAACGATAACTAACGCTCACGAACGTTACAGCGCGTATTTACAGCAAAACTGCTTTGCATGTTCCGAGGGGCGCTACTAGCGTCACACGTATGCGCCGAGCGCGAAATTTGCATAGACGTCATCTTACAGATGTACTCTCACCGCCTACCAACTGTCGTTTATCTAACACAACCCCTTTTTGGTGTTGGGATTTTTTTCCGTCAGTGTATATTAAAATACGACTTTTCTGTACGACCCTTGTGAAGTTCTTTTATTTTACTTCCATACAGTCATCTTACAGATGTACTCTCACCGCCTACCAACTGTCGTTTATCTAACACAACCCCTTCTTGGTGTTGGGATTTTTTTTCCGTCAGTGTATATTAAAATACGACTTTTCTGTACAACCCTTGTGAAGTTCTTTTATTTTACTTCCATACAGTTTTCAAAAAGTTAGTAACGGGTAGTTATAAAACAAATACCCCTATTTAGGGTTCTATGGGGAAGCGAAAAATGGAGATATCGCCTCGAACATTGGTAGATAGCTTATTGAGCTCATAGAGAAACAATTTACCGGGAAAAGAGGAATTCAAAATTAGGTCATTAGGGGAAGAATGGCATCACAGACGCAAGAGAAGAACAGGCACGTTGATGAATTTACTGTTTAGTGATAGCACAAATGTTTCGGAACAAAATTTGCCAAATATACTGGTCATTACCAGAGATGACATCCTGCAAACGAAGAACGACATGTGACACTACTGCTAGCAACATGTCGCGGTCGATGTATGGCCACATGCTGTCATGTGTGAGAGAAGGCGTATGCCGTCTTGATAAACTCTGTGTTTAAGGCTTCTCAAACACCAAAAATCTCAGAGAGAAAGTTCCGGTAAACAGGGTCGCTAGCACAGCGGAAACGCTCGAGAAACTATGCTGTTTGTTGAATAATTGCATACGAAAATTGCCATGTGAACGACCAGCAATTTCTTGGATTTTAGCAGTGATGTTTCTGATGCACATCACAAGTAATCTTTTATGATGGTCAGTATGTTTTTCAGATTTTGTCCTGAAACTTTTGGGTTGTCAGTAAGCAGTAAATTCATGCATGTGTCTGTTTTTTTCTTGTATGGCAACGCCTTTGATGTTCTAACGGAGGAAATGATTTTGGTTTCTTTGGCTGAATCGTTTTATCGTTTTCCCATACCCTCGACATGCTGTCAATCACGTTTCATTGCAATATTTCCATTTTTGCTTTTCTAGACAACAGAGAATTGGGATAGTTATTTTATAATGACCAGGTATGTGTGAAAGTAATGAACTGCCTGTAAGGTTGGAATAAATTATTTCATGAGAAATAAGCTACGTGAGGAAGAATTTTCATTGATTGCCATACACTATATTGACAAAAATCACCGGACACCTTGAAGAGAAACATAACATAGCATTTATTGGCATAAATTAGTACGGTGTCGGTCCACCTTTGAGCTAAGTCACGTTTTTCTGAGCTCCGTGTTGTGTGCCTATTTAGTGTGTTTTATCGTGTGGTTCGTCATTTTCCTTTCGTGTTCCTTCAAGCTGAAGGTTCGTGCTTTGTTTTGATACATCTCCCAAGTTGGTGAGTAGTTTATTTTTTCTGTTATCATCATTTGAATTGTCGACCGAGCTGGTCGATTTCTCAGGCAGCCCTCGTCATTAACAATGGCGGCGGCTGCTGCTGATAAGAGCGATGTCCACGCCCATATCAGCGATGCATTTCCTGCCGCCTCCTCCTCCTCCTCGATACGAGACCAATCTCCTCCAATGCTTGTAGGTGACGTCACCCAACCACTAGAAGTGGAAAGTGACTCCTCAACTACAGCTCAAGCTTCTTGCCCTGCTTCGACCAGTGACGTCAGTGCAGCGCAACTCTCTGTTGCTTTAAGTGAAGACATGGATGTGTCTGACAGCGCTGCTAATTTACCCTCTACTTCAACTCAGTTCAAACAGCCGGTTGCGTTGCAGCCCTCACGCTCGAGTCCTGTTCCTAGGGCATACTCTGCCGCTCTTACTGGAACAAAAGCTCCTTCCAAGTTTGTTGCAGAAGTCTTACCAGACTCGTACGTCATTGTTGATGGCCTTACTGCCACCATAGATATTCCCGAAGATTCCCCAGCGGGAAAACAATTCTATTCTCGAATGGACTTCGGAGTGTGTTTTGATGCGCTCCCAGACACAAAGTTGAAAGAATATAGTATGGCTCTCAAGCAGATACTTCCAGCTGGAGCCAGTATTACTCACATGGCTCGAAAACCTCGAGCTGTGTTGGTGTACTTTGCTCTTAAAGAGCATGCGGATCTTGTCTTGACAGAAGGTTTGTCCCTCAAAGACGTCCATCTTCTACCAGAACCTGTCTCTCAGCGTCCAATCCAGGTTACATTTTATCCGGTTCCACCTGAGGTGTCAGACGTTGCGCTGTGCACTGTACTCAGTAAGTTCGGCCGAGTTGTTGGGCCAGTTACTACTCTTTCAGCCGCGCCGAGAGATCCAGACGATAAATCCATAGGAGGATTTCGCCGAAGTGCAAGAGTGATCTTTCCATCTGATGAACATTTGCTCGCCTGCCTAAAGGTGCTCAACGTTCGTTGTGGACAGCAACGTAGGAGAATTGAAGTGACTACCTTCCTCCACTGCACTTTTTGCCACGGAGAGAATCATTTACGTGTGCATTGTCCACATCTAGCATCACAGGCTCCTAATAATTCTCCTACAACTTCTGGCCCTCTTCTGAGCCGAGCAACACCTTCTTCCACTGCACAGAAAGCTTCAGAATCGAAACTTTCACAAAAGTCGAAGGCAGGAGTTGGTCAACGCGTGTCTACGGACCCTTTATCCTTCGACCAGCAACTGGATTTTCCCTCACTTAATTGTTTGCTTCCCATGCGTCGTCATTCTGTAGCGTAGTCCCCTTCAGGGGGTTTCTCCACTGCCCTTATCATTGATACTTCTAAATCTGCTGATGACGGATTTTCTGGCCACGAATCTCGAGTTGATGAGAGCTCAACTGAGCCTTCGCTGAAACGTCGTGGTTCTTCTCGAAGACGCCCACCGAAGAAGCCGACTGCCGCATCACCCCGCACCTCTCCCCGTACTGGTAGTACCTCTCGAAAGAATTCACCATCAAAGGCTGCTACCTCTTCTGTCCAGGCCGACGAAGAGCCTCCTCTTAAATTTGACGATCTTGTCGAATACCTTAAGGATGGCTCAGTTCCTACTGGGCCGATTTCATTTGAAGATTTACATCAATACCTGTCACATAAGACAGACCACTCCACAACGCATGCTTTACTCTCAAAGTATGCATCGTTTCTCCCTCTAGTGCATGATCAGATCCAAGTCCTTAATCAATGCATCTCCCACCTTCGCAAGGAACATCCGTGGGCTAAAACCTATTTTAATCGACTCAAATCATTTCCTCCTGTTGTGAAGGCTCTTCAGCAAGCATTAATGGAAAAAAGTCTTCAAGATTGTATCTCTTAATTGCAGGGGATTTGCATCCCCATTTTCTAATGCCTTGGTACATGAAGACCTCACTCCGTTAGGAGCTGATCTTCTCTTACTACAAGAGACGAATTGCCAATCCACTACGATATTCTCACGATGGCGCCAGTGGAACTACACATTTCACCACGCCTACCAACTATCATCCCATAGTGGTCTAGCTATAGGTATCCGCCATACTTTCAACTCCATAATTACCTCTTTTTCGGTTCGAAACTTATGTCGAGACCTATTACAGTGTGCATCATTCACCATAGCTTCCACATCTTATCATATATTTAATATTTATATTCCAAGCTCTTCAACCCACTTGACAATACTTTTTACTCGCCTTCGTCGTGCCTTGTCTCGCATTCCTCCCATAGATCATGTTTTAATTGGAGGGGATTTCAATTGCACTCTGAATCCTACCCTGGACCGATCTCCTTCCACCAGAGAACGCCGTGTTAACTTGGTGAATCTTCTTCAGTCAGTGGTCTCCGACAACTCATTCATTGATGTTCACCGTCACTTCCATCCTTCATCGACTGTACACACTTGGCGCTCGCAACATAATCAAAATCCGTACACAGCTCGCCTTGACAGATACTACGTCTCATCTACTCTGCTTACAGCTGTGACAGAATCTATTATCACTCCTACAGCTTCTTCTGACCGTTGTGCCATCGTTCTTATTATTCAAGCAGTTCCAGCACAACCCCGTACAATTCGTCCATGGACTCTTGACGACACTCTTCTTACAGATCCAGACTTCTGTACTTCAGTACGCTCCTTTCTTGAGGACAAACGACCTCAACTTCAATCAGCTCCTTGTGGTCTGACTTTTTGGTTGGACATTAAACAGCAACTCGTTCTCCACGTTCGCAATCTTTCTTTTAAAGCAAAAACGCTTCAAAACATGCGTCTCAACCATGTCCGTTCCATGCTCTCCATCCTAAGCCTAAGTGATCCTCTCTTCTGCCACTATCAAGAAGAACTGCGATCAATCCTCCTTCCTCTGGCTCAACAAGCTCTACGACGTCTCCGGCTACAACATCTATCGCCAGACGCATCCAATTACGATTTCCTTACATCCATGGAAAAAACACGAACAGCATCGAATTCACTTCGGCACCTTCGCCTCGCATCTGGAGAGGTGTCTGATGATCCACTCACTCTATGTTCCCAGGTCCGAAAGTTCTATACAGAGAAGTTCTGTGAATCTCCTCCGCCATCCTCTTCGGCTTTGGTATCACTTCTTTCTAACCTACCACAAGTTCCTCCCCATCTTGCCTCTTCCCTCCTCCTTCCTCCCACGTTCTCTGAACTATCCTCTACGTTTTCTTCTTTAAACTCTAGGGCCGCACCGGGTCCGGACGGCCTCACGTTCCTCTTCTACAAAACCTTTCTACCTCTCCTTCTACCATTTCTCTTTTCTGCACTTTCTGCTGCTTTCAATCATACCCCTCTACCAAGGCGATTCACAGTAGCATATGTTGTACTAATCCCTAAGAAAGGTGATCTCCTTGACCTGGGGAGTTGGCGCCCTATCTCCCTCTTAAATCTAGATTATAAACTTTATACTAAACTTCTTTCACAACGCCTTAACCCCATTCTCACTCACATTCTCTCCCCAAATCAAACTTACACAGTTCCCGGCCGTTCACTTTCTAATAACATCCATCTACTCAATGATCTAATCCATCTTGCCCGATCTCGCTCTGAACCCCTCGCCCTTCTCTCTCTTGACCAACAATCCGCTTTTGATAATATCTCACATTCCTATCTATCGGCTACACTTCGGTTTTCCTCCTTCCTTCGTCTCTCTTCTTTTCTCACTCTATCAAGACGCCGTTCTCCAGGTCAAGCTGCCCACCTTTCTCACAGCGCCTATTCCCTTCCGCCGGGGAGTGCGGCAGGGTTGCCCACTCTCCGGACAACTCTTTGCAATCGCAATTGAACCCTTCCTCCGCTCTGTACACCAATCCTTTAAAGCAGTTCTGCCACCACTCTCTGCCTGCACAAGACATCATGCCACTACCTCTGTTGCATACGCAGATGATGTCACCATCTGCATCCGTCATGACTCACAGTTTCCGTGTCTCCAACGTCTATTCGCAGCTTATGCCTCATGCTCCGGTGCAGCGCTCAACTCATCTAAAAGCACTGGTTTATGGTGCGGCTCATGGGCACATCGTGTAGACACCCCTTGGGGAGCAAGCTGGTCGTCCATCTCACAGCGCTTCCTTGGAGTTCATCTTGGTTCCTTGCAAGCTGCCCCTCTCTACACGTGGAATGCTATTCACCCACGCTTGCTCAGGTCAACTGCCTCCTGGAGGAGAGCCCAGTTCTGCTCATCATTCTTCCAGAGAGCTCGCCTCTCTCGAACTTACCTGATTTCCTTGTGCACACACTCTTGGCTTGGTGTCAAGTCTCTACAACTCCGCCTTCATGAAATTACCCGATGTCTTACTTCTCTGATTTGGACCTGCCACCACTGGGTCAGTGTCACAAAGCTTTGCCTCCCTCCGGATCACGGCGGCATCGGACTCCTTGATACACAGGAGTACTACAAGGCCGTCAGAATTACTACTTTTCTCCGTCTCTTCACGTCGCCAGTACCAGATGCCGTTTTAGCTAGGGACGTCATCGCCTCCCCGAGCAACCCTAACTTTTCTTTTCTCTCCTTACTACTCATGGACCACCGACCCCTCACCCTCATTCGACTTCCCCTTGTTTACCGTGAAGCTCTAACTTTCCTTCGTTCCCTCCCTCTTTCTCGTTCTCCACCTGATTCCACAACTGAGCTCCTTGCTGAACCCCTCTTTCATTCTTCGATTCTTCACCCCTCTCATCTTCCGTACTTTGCCTATCCTACCTGGCTCCGAGCAGGTGTAGTAACAGTTAAAGATCTCACTAACCCTGACCTTTCCTGGCGACCCTTCGCCAGCCTCCCTCCCTCTCTTCTCCTCTCCTCCTCCTCTCGTGACATCTACGACTCTATTCTTTCATCTATCATTTCTCAATTTCCTCATCTTGCTTCCCACTCAGGTCTTTCCTTTGTTCCTTCTGCTTCTTTCCCATTTCCTCTTTTCTTGCTTACTTCTGGCTCAGCTCATCCCATTTCTTCTCTCTCGGTGTCAGCTCTTTATCGGTTCCTCTCTATGTCCCATTCTTCTCCTCCTCTCCCCATTCCTGATGTTCCCCCTGCTGCCACCGCTACGGTGTGGTCAGCCGCCCTGTCTCCTCTTTCTGCTCCTCTAGAAATTAATACCCATTGGCTTTTCCTCCATCGCCGCCTTCCTGTTCCCTCCGTTCTTTTCCGAATGTCTCTTCTCGATTCCCCTCTTTGCCCTTTCTGTGCTCGGGAGGCTGATGTCTCCCATGTCTATCAACACTGTGTTACATTACTCCCAATGCTGAACTTGGCATTTACTATCGCCCAATGTTCCATTACAGCAGATCTTACATTTGATGCATATCGGACTCTTCTGCTACAGAACTATCCCCCAGTCAAGCTCCCATCAGTCTGTGCCTATATTTTTATTTTAGCGAAGCATGTAATCTACGTGTTTCATCAACGCTGCAGATATTTGACTACTCCTCTGACTGTGCATGAAGCTTCTACGGCATTATTATGCCATTTCCGCGACCGTCTGACATCTCGACTTCGGCTAGAGTATTCTGTTGCAGTTACTCAGCGTCGAGAGAGCCAGTTCCTTGCCACCTGGTCACCGGCTGCCTCATGGTTTACCAGCTCGCCAGCGTCATTGTACCTGACGGTCGGCGTATTTGGTATTTGACCTTTTTGAATCAGAACTGCATATGTAAATCTCAACAATCTGTTTTCAAGATCTTTGCACAGCTTGGAAATTTACCGCATGGGTTTTTTTTCTAAAGGGCTGTCCGTGTTTACACAGCAAATTGTTTTTTTGTGACACTCATCTTGTATTTTTTTTCTTACATTGACGTTCAAGTTAGTTCGTCTTTAGTTTACATTTTGAGTATAAATATTGCAGTTAGTCATTAGCATAGTGCTGTATAAACATAGAAATTGTTTCTGCAGTGTAGTTTTCTGTAATTTTGTTCTATTTTGTTTCCCGAACATGTTTGCACTGTGCTGTATAATTGTACATAGTTTTAAAATTATTGCGGAACATGTAATCCATCTTATTTGCATCAGGATGTCCAAGTTTAGTTATTTCCTGTTATTAAACATTCCAATGATTTGTCTGATAATCAGTTTTTTAAATTGCATAGTACTGTACATCCTTGTAAATATGTTGTGTTAAAACTCACTGTCATATCGTACCTTCTTTCAAGAGACATGTTGACTAATGATTCTTACTGTATTTATTTTTGCAGAAGTTAGTCAATTGCATGGTGTTGTACTCATGAGTAATATATTTTGAAAAACATTTTACCTATTTTGTTCTTTTGTGTGAGGTGATGCTTGGTACTATCATTCTTCTATTACTACATATGGATAGTGAGAATATGTTAAAGCTTTATTCATCGTGTGTTTTCTTATTATACTTACATTTTCTATCTGGTCAACAGAATAGTGTTACATTTCTGTATATGGTCCGATTTTGATTTGTAACATGTTGACACTGTGCTGTATATCTGTACATTGTTTCTGAATATTGCCGAACAGGTAATATATTATATTTACACCAGGAAGTCCAAGTTTGTTCTTCTCCTGATATTCATCATTTCATTGATTTGTCTTATGATCAGTTTGTCAATTGCTTTGTACTGTACATTCTTGTAACTATGATGTGTTACAACTTACTGTCTTTTTTTTTTTTATTTTTTATTTTTTTTTTTTTTTGCAAGAGAAATGTTGTCTCCTGAAGCTCTCAATATTTTCTTGAACAAGTTTGTTAATCGCACAGCAATGCACTTATGAGCAATAAGTTTTTTGTTAAAATCCTTCCTAAATGCCCAGACATGCTTGTCGCTGTTCATTTATCACGAGCTGTAATTTTGCTCCATTTTTCAACTTGTGCACTATGCTGTATATTTTTATATAGGTTTTAGTGGTTTAACGATCTTTGATCGTATTTTATTTGTATTAAGACGTCCTTATTAGTTCGTCTCCTGATTTCTACCTTGAATAAAGATATTTTGAAACCACATTTGGCCTTAATGCATGCACTGACCCTTCGAGACATGCTTTCGACAAGGTTTGGGAACACAGCGATAGGTATGTGCTTCCATTCAGTACACAATGCTACCGTTGTTGCTAAGTAGTAGGTCTTGGTTCCAAACTTCTTATGCGGGGCTCTAATTCATCCCACAAATACTCTATGGGATCAATTTCAGGGCTCTGTGCTGGCTAGGTTACACACAATTCGGAATTATCATTAAACCAAGCCGTAACAGTCCTTACGTTATGGCTCGGTGCATTATCCTGCTGATACCAACAAGGCAGGTTTCTATAGTATTGCCCCAGAGTTGGTAGGGAATAATTGTCCAGAATATCTAGGTAGGTATGCTGGTTAACAGGTTTTTCACGATAATCAATGGGCCTGGACCATATCACGAAAAAGAAGATCCACACGTGCACACTGCCAGCTCCAAACTTGACCGTAGAAACAGTACACTGTGGTAAATAGCGTTCCCCTTGCTGCCGCCATACCCATACGCGGCCATCAGACTGATGGATCGTGTATCTGGACTCACCAATCAATACTACCCTTTCCAATGATCTACGGTCCACGATAAATGTTCTTTACACCATGCTAAACGACGGGTGGCATTCCGAGTGTAGATAAAAGGCTTATTAATAGCCGCACGACCACGGTAACCCATGGAAGGAAGTTCTCTGCAAATGGTACATGTACATACCGAGGTTCTAGCATTTTTACTCACCTGTACACTGAGGTCTTGCGCATTACTCCGTCGATTAGCTGGAACGAGTCTCGTGGGACTTCGACGTCCTCTATCACTGATTTTCTTCGGTCTGCCGATACGTTTTGCTACTTCAGGCACGGTATGTGTCTTCCACTTATTCAGTACTTCCAAAATAGCTGACTTGGGTATGTTTAAACGCCTCTCGGATTTTGTGATGAACAACCCACTAATATAACACCCGACAAACTTTCCTTTCTCAAAGTCAGTTCGCTTCCGCCGCGACATTTTCATTCAACCTCACAGTGCGATATCATCGCGGTTAGCTGGAGGCTTGTTTTTATACCGTTTGCAACTGTCCCGCGCATCTTAACAAAGCAGCGGATCCGTTCATTTGTTTTTGAAGGTGTGTCCGGTGACTTTTGACAATATAGTATACATCTTGTGATACATAAACTCCAGTTCAGTTTTTAGATGTTGAGGTAGCTTCACAAACGTAAATTTAAGTTTATTCCCCTAACAGAAAAAATGTGTTTCACAGGAAAATAAAATCATATGAATCTTCGTCCTAATAATCAGCGCATTAAAGATATCACGTCTACAAACGTACAGACAGGCAGAAGGCTAGACGGATACACTAAGATAGTATCAGCATGTACATTTTCAAAAGACTTGATGGGGTTATCTAGTGATTTTGCTCCCTATACTTCCAATGGGACAAATTTCGACTCTATTTCTTCAGCGAAGAAAGATTTCTCTACATCAAAATTGACTCACTGATAAAAACAATTCTAACCTATATTGTACAATCGGCGTTTTTTGAAAAAAAAAAAAAGGTTTTGGAACTACACTGCTGGCCATTAGAAGTGAAACACCACGAAAGACACGAGATACCAAAGCAATATTTATTGTTCAGAAAGCAGATGATACAAAGGTGAATCAATTACAAATACAGCACGGTGAGAAAAGGAGAACACATAACAATCAGTATCCGGGCCACCCTCGGCGGCAATTACAGCTACTAAATGGCCTGCATCGAGAGGAAGAGACGTTGGATGTGTGTTTGAAAAAGATCCGTCGTGGCGCACTTGATACGATGCAACAGTTCTTCTTTTGTAGTTGGGTTGGTCGCGGGTCTGCCAGTCGTCATGCTATCATGGACCACACGTGTTCAATAGGCGACATATCCAGGAACCGCGCGGGCCAATAAAGACGTGGCACGTGGTCACAATCCAGGAAGTCCTGGACGTTGCGTACCCCATGCGGTCGCACATTATCCTGCTGATAAATGGCACCAGGCAGTCTCTGAAGATATGGTAAAACAACGTGCTCTAAAGCCTCAGTGATGTAACGATGGATGTTCAACGTACCGGTAATGCGGACAAGGCGCGTGCTGGTGGGGAATCCAATGGCACCCCATACCATAACTCCAGATGAAGGACCCGTTTAGCGCAGGACACACTCAACAGGTCGCCGCGGCACCACCAGACACAGATTCGTCCTTCATGGAGGTGCCAACTGAAGCGGGATTCGTTGGAAAACGCTATGCGTCGCCATTCGCTCCTCCATGCGGTTCATTCTTGTCACCATTGCATTAGCAGACGCCTGTGTTATACAATCAAAGGTAACAGAAACAATGGGTTCCGTGCAAAAATGCCCCGCTGCTGAAGACGACGTCGAACCGTCCGCGCGGAGACTGGGTGTGGTGCCACACACCCGAACTATTGAGCCACGGTGATCGATGTGGCTGTACGATTCGTCACAGCCATGCGCACCAGATGTCAGTCTTCTCGTTCGGTGGTGTGACGGGACCGTTGGGTTTCCGAAAGTCGGTGGTTTCGTTCCTCCGCTACCCAGTAACACCATACTTTCACCACCATGGCTGCATGCTGTCGCACAGAAGCACCGATGTCACACAGTGATAATTCGCAATCCCGATATGCCACAATTCTCCCGCGATCGAAGTCGGAAACCTGCTGGTAGGGCTGCCTTCGCCTGCGACAGGGAATGCTACAGGTTTCCGCGGCCGAGCAAACAAAATTCAAGTGCTTAACAACGACTCTTTGTTCAACCCTCTTATACGACTTCCACGGGACGTTACTGTCCCACTTGATTTCCATATGTGCTTTCCGGTTAATAATTTACATATGTGCGCCCGTGTTTTGCCCCTCTGTCAACATTCCAAACCCTCGGATGCTATTTTCCTGCTGTTGCACTTTTAATGACCAGCAGTGTATGTAAAATATTAGCAACTTTAGTTCGATGTGGTGATAAGGAAGATTGGCATCACCTGTAAGCAAGCATCAAAACTACATCGAAGTAAAGTTATTTATTTTTAATATACACTATATTGACAACAGTCACCGGACACCCCTTCAAAACAAATGAAAGGATTCGCTGCTTTGAGAAAATGCGCGGTATAGAAGCAAACGGTATAAAAACAAGTATGCAGCTGACCGCGATCATACCGCACTGTGAGGTTGAGTGAAAATACTGTGGCGGGAGAGAACTGACTTTGAGAAAGGAAAGATTGTTGGGTGTTATATTAGTGGGTTGTCCATAAGGGAAACCGAGAGACGTTTAAGCCTACCCAAGTCAACTGTTTTGGATGTCCTGAATAAGTGGAAGACAAATGGCGTGCCTGAAGCAGCAAAACGTACCGGAAGACCAAAGAAAATCCGTGATAGAGGACGTCGAAGTCTCACGAGAGTCGTTACAGCTAATCGACGGAGTACTGCAAAAGACCTCAGTGTACAGGTGAGTAAAAATTCTGGAACCTCGGTTTGTGCACATACCATTCGCAGAGAGCTTCATGCGATGGGTTACCGTGGTCGTGCGGCTGCTCAAAAGCCTTTCATCTCCACTCGGAATGCTACTCGTCGCTTAGCATGGTGTAAAGAACATTTATCGTGGACCGTAGATCAATGGAAACGGGTTCTATGGACTGATGAATTCAGATACACGATTTATCAGTCTGATGGAAGTGTGTGGGTATGGCGGCAGCCGGGAGAACTTTATTCACCACAGTGTACTGTTCCTCCGGTTTAGTTTGGAGTTGGAAGTGTACTCGTGTGGGGGTGTTTTTCGTTGTATGGTCCCTGCCCATTGGTTATCGTGGACAAATCTGTTAACCAGCCCGTCCACCCTGATATTCTGGACAATTATGCCCAACCAACTCTATGGCAGTACTATGGAACCGAGCCTTGTTGGTACCATCAGGGTAATGCAGCGAGCCAAAAAGCAAGGACTGTTACGTTGTGGTTTGAAGATAATTACGTATCGTGTGTGAACTGGACAGCACAGAGCCCTGATCTTAATCCCATAGAGCACCTATGGGATGAATTAGAGCGGCTCATAAGAAGTTTAGAACTAAGTCCTACTACTAAGCAATAGTCAGTGGCAGCATTATGTACTGAATGGAAGCGCATACCTATCGCTGTATTCCAAAACCTTGACGAAAGCATGTCTCGAAAGGTCAGTGCATGCGTTAAGGTCAAAGCTGGACCGACACTGTACTAATATGTGTCAATAATTGCTATGATGTGTTCCTCTTCTAGGTGTCCGCTGACTTTTATAGTGTATCTCAGAAAAGTGTTTTGCAAAAATCACCCATTGTACAATCTAAGTTAGGATGTTTTTATCAGTGGGCGAATTTTGATGTATGGAAAATATTTCTTCGATGAGGAAATAGGATCGAAATGTTTCCCATTGGAGGTATAGGGAGCAAAATCACTACACGTCCTCCGTTTAAGTGCAGTAAAAATCGTCAAAGGGATAAGTAGAAAAAAAATATTTTAAAGTGGAGATAAGAGTCGTTGAGCAATATTTTGAGTGATGTTGTTACAAAGTGAAACAAAATAAAGCATTAATATCAAAACCTTCAATGAGAATTATACAAAATTAAATATTAAGGGTACATATGCCAGCAAATGTGAACATATGTACAGAATACACGGCGTAAGCTTGAGTTAGATAGCATGTGTGCGTGCCTACGCAATGAAGCAACCCATCATCGAGATGCTACGAGCCAGTTCAGGTCTTTCCGTCGCTAACAACTTCGCCGGGGAAAAAAATCTGTTTGACACACGATTTTGCCGCGTCATTAATCAAACTCATAATAAGGTCATTCTTTCGTATTCGCATAAAACGCAAAAATTTTTTCTATGCCTTCTGCATCCGGTGTCGCAGAAAGAAAAAAAAACCTTCCTTAATTACTGTGGAACGAGACAGACGAAAAAATGCTGAAATTTTTAATTGATTGCACTAGAGAAATCAGTAGTGACTTGGTAATATTTGGCTACTAATGATACACATTCTAGTTCAGATTATTATGCAGTTCCAGTATTTTTATCGTGATTTTGCTACAGGAATAAAGATGTTAGGTTTAGAAAAAAATAAGAAGTTCATTAATTACATGTCTTTTGCACTTTCCGAGAGAATCCTTAAATGATTATTATTCATTGCCAACGAGGAAAAATATTTTACACTTTCGAAGTGCTGTGGGTTTATACATCGATTTTGCACTTTGTGCTATCAAAAGCAAAGTTTTCTCTCAGGAAATGTTTTACGAAAAATTCATATATATGTATGTATGCGTATTAGAGATTAAGCTCACATCTATCTTTTGATTAAATTTAAAAGCACCTATGGGCATCTACTCCAAACGCTACTCATATGAATGCGTGGATTGTTCTCGTTTCTTCCATGACAAAAACCAAACAAAAGAGACCAGAAGTAAAATTTAATTGGCCGCAGAGCAGTAGCTAGCAGGGGGCTATAGGTGGCTCCCCCCCCCTCTCATGACAAGCAAACCTGTCCCCGGGAAAATCGACGATGTGAACTCCATGAATTTTTATTTTCCGTGGTTTATGAAAATTTCTTTTGTATTTCATTATAAGCATAAATACTTTTCCTAATGTATTGCTCGTTTCCAAAAAAAGAAAGTGAAAAATCGAAGTAATACAGCACAAACGATGGATAATCCAAAAGAAAAAAACATCTCGAAGTGCATAGGACAAGCTGCGTCAATGTTTATCAGCCCCATGGGCACCGGGATTGTTGCTGTTAAGGGTCAGGGAAGAGATAAATCCTGCTTTTTCTTCTTTTCTTTTTCTTTTTCTCTTTTTCTTCTTCCTTCTTTTTTTTTTTTTTTTTTTTGAAAAAGTAAAATGTAAAAATAAACATTGTTGAAGTTCCCACATCAACAATATTTTTTTTTCATGTATCCCTCTAGGCGATGTATAGGTGCACAAGTCTTTTTTAAAGCGTTTTTTGTGTAACGTAAACCGCTAATTTATATATCCAACATTCCTTCGAGTTGTCATGTGACCGTAACTGGCCTAGAGTATAAAATGTGACACAGAAGTTTGCCCAACAGTCAAATGCACTTGCACATTAATAGGTGAAAGATGGCAAGCGATCCTACATTTATTCGACACTGAATTCGTTATGAATTTCATCAAGGAAAAAGTGCTGCAAAAGCACGTGCATCCATCGTCGGTTCTGTTCTGGGGGAGAATATTGTATCGAAAAGCACGTGGGAGTTTTGGTTTAGACGGTTTAAAGCCGACGATTTTTATGTTAACGATCGAGAACGTAGCTGCGCTCCTTAGAAGGTTACACATGAGAAAGTGGAAGCATTGCAGGATGAAGATTTGTCTCAAACGAAAAAGGAACTAGCTGAACAACTGGGGGTAACTCAAAAACCATTTCCAATCATTTACGCGCAACGGGAAAGCTTCAGAATAAAGGGAAATGCACGTCACATGACCTGGGCCAGAGGAAAAAGGATGAGGGTCTCATGAAGTGTTTGAATCTGTTGCATAAACAACAAAGAGAATCTTCCCTGTGGAAAATCGTTACGGGTGATGAAAAGTGGATATGGTACGACAATCCCAAACGTAAGAAATAGAGTAAACCCCGGTGAAGCAACGACTTCGACACCGTTACGCATTATTCACTCCAAAAAAGCTCTGCTGTGCATCTGGTGGGATATGAAGGATAAGCTCAATTATGAACTATTGGAACAGGGTCAAACCTTTTCTGTTGATCGCTACAAGCATCAATTGCTGCGATTAAACCAGGAAATATGTCGGAAACTTCCATTCACAGGAAACATTGCGTCCCGTGAAATTACTGCATGGCAACGCTAGGCCGCATGTCGCGAAATCGGTCAAGGAAGCGTTATTGACTGGGAAGTTTCGGAGCACCCGGCGTATAGTTCCGACATAGCCCCTTCAGACTATCATTTGTTCCCATCAATGCAACATGGGTTGTCTGCTGTACGGTTCCGGACATGTGACGAAGTGCAAAATTGGGCTAACGACTTCATCGCCTCACACGACGAAGTATTCTTCCTGGCTGGAATCCGTCAGCTGCCCGACTGATGGTGGAAGGTGGTAGATAATGACGGCGCATATTTTGATTCGCAAAAGCATAATTGTTTTCTCTCAAATCACATGTTGCGTTGTCTTAAAACGCTTTAAAACTTATTTGTACAACTAATAAAACAGTGCTGAAAACAAATCTTTGTGCGAGTGAGAGACAAAGCTCTCAACTTCGTGTTTATTGTTTTGCCGTCAGTAGGAGTGATTTTCGGACGCGTGTGTTGGAGAAGCAGTGTTTACGTGATTTTTTTTTATTGTGGTTTTAAGGACTATTGTGAACAAATCAGTGGGCTATAAGCAGTCGCCCGTCCTTAATTTAGGGCCACTCGTTCCTGGGAAGGGAGACTTTTGGTTGTAGATTGGGGAAGGAAGTTTGGCTGTTAACCATGGTAAGAAGGCGCTATCTCCGAGCGCCAGCGAAGCAGAATGCGCAACTAAAGATGCAGAAGAGCAGAAATACATTCAGCATGAACAACTCCTCGATTCCAGTGTGTGTATCCACAGAAAGAAACCGAAATAGTGAAAAAAATAGATAGATTTTTAGGACTTATCTTTCCTCCAGCGGTAATGAACCTGCAACTCATCCACCATCAAACAAATTCTGATAATGCGATTTATTGTTTATAATTCAAGATATTTCAGTTTTCTTCCTCCGTTTTTCGTATTTTGAATTTAATTTTTCTTTTCTTTTTTTATTACTTTTCCGCATAGAGAAATCGTTTACTAGTAAAACAAATTTACAAAAAGAACGAAAATAGAAAGCAAAACTTGCATCTGTATGCGTGGATGAATGTATTTTGTCGCTGAACACAGAGTAACCCCAGATAAGTCTTCAGCCCCTCTGGTTCTGAAATCTAGCTACGGCCCTGATTTGCCAAGCCCAAAATCAGGGACGAAAATTAATTTTGTAAAGAAAAAGTAAACCTGAAATCTTGAAGGCACATTGAAGTTAGTTTCAAAAGGTTTCCGAAAATTCCCTTTCTACGTAATGCTATAACACTACCGTTATTTACACCGCAGATCCTACGAAATAGTGTCCTTGAGAATCTACACACCTTTCCCAACGTTCATAAAGCTGTTTGAAGCATTGCTGCCATCCCTTCTTTAAAATTTCTTTCAGCGCCTTTGATACGTTTTTGATGATGGCCTCAGCAGTCGTAAATCTTCGTCCTTTTACGGCAGATTATAACCCCTGAAACGAATAAAAGATCGTGTATGTCCAATTCTGCAAAATATGGAGAATGATCCAGGAAAATCACATTATGCTTTGCAACGAACTGTTTGACCTTTAATGATTAATGCCCTGGCGCACTGTCATGAAGAAGAAACGAACTGTTTGTTGTCCCGTTTGCTTCCAATTTCATCCCTGAGGCGACGGAGGATATAAATGTACATTTTTTTTATGGCTACTACAAGGAAATTGGTGGACAAGATTCGGCAAGCCATCAGTTACGTCACGTGGTTTCCGGAACTGCGGTTCTCCTTGATTTTTTTTATAGCTACTACCGGGAAATTGGCGGACAAGATTCGGCAAGCTAGCAGTTACGTCACATGACTGCCGAATGCTGCTACCGGCTAACTAGCGGACCACATTAGTTTAGCCATCATTTCTGGCACGCGCTTACAGTGTCGCTGAAGGGCCACTTGTGGCAGCTACTGCCTGTGATGTGTACGTGATGGCCCTGTTGTGGCATATGACAACTGATGGGGTGCCAACTGTTGGCCTGAACTGCTGGCCCTTCTGTTGGCCGCCAGGACATTTTATTGACGGTTCGGCAGCGGCAACTTAGTGCTGGGCCAGCAAGACTGTTTTTGCTAGGATAACCAAATGTATACAACTTTCGGACAGGCTTTTACTTTAGAAATCGCCTAAAAAAAATTTGCTGGGTGACAAGAATAAAAAAAATTGTTAAATAATTTTACACTAATAAATCTTGCGATACTTTCAGAACATTGATAGCTTCAAAAAAGCTCTCACGCTCAAGTGAAAATTAGCTTAACATATTTAAAAATACTTTCACTAAGACAAGTTTACTGTGACTACTGAGCTAGCAGTAATTAAGCACTTTTACTGTATTTTCCCATTTCGTTTAAACGGTCACATACACACGAACACACACAACTGCTAGATAACTTTCGTGGATCTGTCGCGTTAACTTTCCAAGCAATTTGGAAGCAGTAGCTAGTTCCCCCAAATTCAGAAAATCAGCGACAGATCTTAGGAATGACTCAAGCTGGAACTTTTCCTAATAAATTAAGCCGCCTGAATAGAAGGGCTCAAATTTCTTTTGAAAAATTATTCGCGGACTAAGTATTTAAAAATCAGGAAGCTCGTTTCCTGCAAAAAAGGCAACAGAACGCGAGGGAGATAGTGCTGATTGTTAGCACGTCTTATGTGAAACACGTTAGTAAAATCATGCAATGCATTGATTATGATGCGCTTTCCAACATACCAGAAATCGTTTCTCAAATTATTACTCCAGTTATGAGGATAATGGCTGTGGAACAAATCTCCCTCCTGCGCCCTTACCGTAGGCCCCATTTCGATGATATTAAACAGAATTGGTTCAATATACCTCCGAAACAACATGATCAAGTTTTGTCGCAATAGAAGCATTTTTAGTCAAGTTATGAGAATAATGGTTGTGGAATAAATCTCGCTCCTGTGCCTTGACCTTTGACCTCATTTCGATGATATTCAACATAATTTGTTCAGTATACCTCATAATAGAAGCATTTTTAGTCAAGTTATGAGAATAATGGTTGTGGAATAAATCTCGCTCCTGTGCCCTGACCTTTAACCTCATTTCGATGATATTCAACATAATTTGTTCAGTATACCTCATAATAGAAGCATTTTTAGTCAAGTTTTGAGAATAATGGTTGTGGAATAAATCTCGCTCCAGTGCACAGACCTTTGAACCCATTTCGATGATATTTAACATAACTTGTTCAGTATACCTCATAATACTTATGAGAAGAATGGTTGTGGAATAAATCTCGCTATAGTGCCCTGACCTTTGACACCATTTCGATGATATTCAACATAATTTGTTCAGTATACCTCATAATAGAAGCATTTTTAGTCAAGTTATGAGAATAATGGTTGTGGAATAAATCTCGCTCCTGTGCACAGACCTTTGACCCCATTTCGATGATATTTAACATAACTTGTTCAGTATACCTCATAATACTTATGAGAAGAATGGTTGTGGAATAAATCTCGCTCCAGTGCCCTGACCTTTGACCCCATTTCGATGATATTCAACATAATTTGTTCAGTATACCTCATAATAGAAGCATTTTTAGTCAAGTTATGAGAATAATGGTTGTGGAATAAATCTCGCTCCTGTGTCCTGGCCCTGATCCCATTTCGATTATAGTAAACATAACCGGCTCATTTTATATCTCCGGAACAATATACTAAATTTTGTCGCAGTTTTAGCATTTTTACTTAAGTTATGAAACATAAAGGCGATGGAACGGATCCCGCTCCTACATGTCCTGATCTTTGACCCCATTTCGTCAATTTTTATAAGGGTTCCTTTTCAGGTGGTCCCCTATCACGTACTAAACTTTCATCGAAATCGAATCATTTTTACGCGAGTTATCGTGCGGACAGGCAGACAGACGAACAAAGCTGGAGCACATACAGAACGCTTCTTCAACCTAAGGTTGGAAAGCGTAAAAAATGATCGTGCTTCTGTTATCACTTTGTCCGCCCATCTTCCTGTGGGCACCATATCTCTGCAACTGTCAGTCCGAGTTTTCAAAAGTTCTTCTTACAGTGGGAAGTTTGAAATGAGGGAATGATGATCCTTGCCTTCAGTTTGTTTGTTTTTTTTTGTTTTTTTTTTTTCGATGCACAACTTCGGTGCTAGACGACCTAAATGCAGATTATATTAAATTCAAATTACATTTTATTCCGTATATTTGCTTATATTTATTTGATTGAAAAAAAATATTTTTCCTTTCGATGCCATTTACATCGAATACTATTTTAGGTACAGTTTCTTTTTAAAGTAATGCACACATTTCCGCTAGGATGCGTAAAAGTAAAAGCAAATAACGTTTTCTCCGATATCTCTGCTTCTAAAACTCCGATTTGAAAACTTCTTCATGCATGGGATACAGTTCCGGATGTGAAATGCTTTGCATATATGTTTTGTTTTTGTTAAACAGCGTTTTTGCCCACCAAGGGACTTTATTCTATATTTCTGCTTCTAATGTATTTGCAGAAAATCTGAGCTCCTGGAAACTCGATTAAAAAAATTATTTCGTGGATCGATACCGCTCACCTCGAAAAACCTTTTCCGAATACCTTCTTCTTAAAGTTATGCATAATGTTTTCGCCATGGGTGCAGATATGTGTCTTATATTTGTCGATATGTGCTTCTAACACTCCAATTTGGAAATTTTTATCTTTGTCGGAGAGCGTTTCCGGTGCTAAATGTTTCTGATATAAATTTCAAATTTTTCTTAACGAACAATATGCCACTGGAGGGCGTGAATTCATGTTTCGGTTTTCAGCAATATCTGCGGGAATAAAAATCAGTCTGAAATTTTTTTTCGATCAGAAGCTACTTGCTATGAAAACTCTTTTCGCCCGTTTTCTTCCCAAAATAATGCACACTTTCCCCACTAGGAGGCGACAATATTTAACGGGTTTTTCTCAGTATTTCAGCTTCTACATGGGCGATTTGAAAAACGTTTCTAACACCGGATGACATTTACCTTGTGAAACACTTTAGGATTATATTTGAGGTGTTTTGTAGTTCACAGTTCTGTCGCTAAGAGGGGTTTTTGAACTTCTAGTTTGCAGCTTTATCTCTGCTTTTAAAAACCCTATTGAGAAATTGCTTTCCTAAAGTAGGACATTCGCTACAATAAAGATGGAGAACGTTATCCTCTTTAAACAATGCATGCATTTTCCGCAAGAGGCGTAAAGGTCAAAACCTTTTTATTGCTATTTCTACTTCCAGCAGACGTATTTGCTAGGTTCTTTTTCCTTAGCATATCTATTATGTAAAATTTTTCTTTTATTAAGCATACAGTTGTATCAGGTTTCCTTCTCTATTTCTTCTTTTAACTGTTCGATTTGAAAATATCTTTGTCTCTGATACTTCCTACTACTATGAGGAAAACTTTTTGTGCGCCATTTGTTAGTCTTCGTAACGTACTTTTTAGCCGCCACAGTGAGTATGTAGCTGTTTCTATTTTTCATCGACTGTAGAAATCCGGTTGATTTTTTCTAACCGTTTACTTTAAATAACTTTGATAAGTTTTATGCACTTCAGAAAGGACTGAAAGGACGTGCTCATTTTACAACCGCAAATTCGTTATCATCTTTCTCGTTTAGTTGCTGCGTTTCTGACTTTGTGATTTAAACATTTTGCACAATTTTTCATGGAAAATCTTCTTAAAAACGCTGTAGCTCGGCCAGTTTGTGTGTGTGTGTGCGTATGACCCTTCTACATTGTTTCTCAACAAATCTTTTTTTGTTGTTTTAGACCAGAGCAAACCTCCTCCCCAAAATAATCTTGTGTATCCGCCCCTATGGGTAGGGCATGAATGATGTGTTTGTCTTAACGTCTCTTCCCTGGAAGTAGGGACCTCAAATTAGGCGATTGTTTATAGCCCATAGAGTTACTCACCATGGTTTTCAAACCCTAAAAATGATATGGCAACCTTTTATGTCTTTTTTTGGGGGGGAGGGGGGTTAACGACCATCGTGAGGGGCTCAACGGGTTATAAGCCGTAGACCATCCATAATTTGTTGCTACTCGTTCAAGGGAAGGGAGAAAGCCAGTTCCGTAAGACAAAAACAACATCCATGCCCCACTGGCATTCGAACCCGCACCCATCATGGACAAATGGTCAGAAGCCAGCGGTTAAGACCACTCCGCCACTGGGGCGAAATGTCTTGGAATTATTTTTACTAAGCTTGTTATTGTGTTACTACTTAATATAAGTATATAAATATTTCTACTACATTAAAAATGTATATGCGCTAAACAAAAGGAACGAAGAATGCATGCGTAAGGGAGACGAATTTGTTAAAGTATAGTTTTTATTATCATTTTTGTCAGTGCCTTTCTTTTGATTACTAGAACGAATTTCAATTAAATATGTTTATTTTGTTGTTGTTTTTGTTGTTATTAAACGCGGTAAACTCTGGGTCTGTCCAAATGTTTTGATGTTTCCTTCTTTTGTTGCTGCTGTAAATCTTGTCCAAATGTTTCATGTTTCCTTTATTGTTTTGTTTTCGTTGTTGTTGTTAAATTCTGGAAACGCTGGCTTAGTTTTAACGTTTCCTTTTGTTGTTGTTGTTGTTGTAAATATCGGGAAACGCTGGTCTAGTCCAAATATTTTTATGTTACATATATTTTTGTCGGTGTTGTTGTTGTTAATCTCGGGAAACGCTGGCGTAGTCCAAATGTTTTTATGTTACCCATTCTTTTTTGTAGGTGTTGTTGGTAATCTCGCGAAACGCGGGCCTAGTATCCAAATGTTTTTATGTAACCATTTTTTTGTCGGTGTTGATGTTGTTAATCTCGGGAAACGCTGGCCTAGTCCAAATGCTTTTATGTTACCCATTTTTTTTTTCGGTGTTGTTAATCTCGGGAAACATTGGCCTAGCCCAAATATTTTTATGTTACCCATTCATTTTTTTGTCGGTGTTGTTAATCTCGGGAAACGCTGGCCTAGTCCAAATGTTTTTATGTTACCCATTTTTTTTTCGGTCTTGTTGTTAATCTTGGGAAACGCTAGCCTAGCCCAAATTTTTTTATGTTACCCATTTTTTTGTCGGTGTTGTTGTTTTTAATCTCGGGAAACGCTGGCCTAGGTCAAATGTTTTTACGTTATCCATTTTATTTGTCGGTGTTGTTGTTTTTAATCTCGGGAAACGCTGGCCTAGTCCAAATGTTTTTATGTTACCCATTTTTTTTGTCGGTGTTCTTGTTAATCTCAGGAAACGCTGGCCTAGTCCAAATGTTTTTATTTTACCCATTTTGTTTTTGTCGGTGTTGTTGTTAATCTCGGGAAACGCTGGTCTAGTCTAAATGCTTTTATGATACCTATTTTTTTTGTCGGTGTTGTTGTTGTTGTTAAACTCTAGAAACCCCGGTCACCCGGGTCACTTTTGCTAGTTGTTACTATAAATTCGGAAAATAAATGGTACTCTGAAAAGAGGTGCGTTGATAGAAAATGTGTCTTTTGCATTTCGTTTTTCAAATATTTTTATTTTAAAAGTACTAAGTCAAAACTTTCTGTAAGCATGTTAAGTTTTACACGAAGGGACATAATAGTTTCCTCAAGACCAGGAAAAAATCAATTTCATAAGTACTGCTCAGAAGCTGTCACAGTGGTTCAGCGAAGTATAATTAAATTAAAGTCTTCGTATTTACAAACAGGTAAACAACTCTCTATCGATCGACGAGGCCACATTATTTGCCATTTTTGGCGTCACTGAAAAGAAACTCTTTCTGCGGAGTAAAATTTGTTTATGCGAAAATTTTCTGTTATGAAAAATGTTTCTGCGTTACCATTAGAAACATGATGGCTTTTGCGTATAACTAATCTCAGTATAATACGTATTTTAATTTATCTCTACACATTTCGCCATTTTCTATTATTATAAACGGCTTAAAGGCAGAAAAAAAAAGAATTTTTGAAGAAATGGATCTCAGTAAACAGCCTTTACCTCCATTCATTTCACCCAGTGTGCACGAGCTTTTAAATAAAAATAAAGGAAAAGTATTTGTATTGTTATTACCTCTCGTTGAGAAGTGACATTGCATTATTAATTCAAACAATATGTTCTGATGCTTCCTTTAATCACGGATACACAAACTATTATCACTTATGCATTACGCTAACACTATTCGCTTAAAAATAAGGAATGTTAGAAAGGCGCGAAAAAATCAAAAAAAATCATGCGTATATTTTGAATAAACGACTAAAACTTGTTTTACATTTCTTCATGCAAGTTAGTACAGTACGTTTCAATTAAGATAAATCAGTTTTAATATTTACCAAAATTCAGCATATATTTTCTACGGTAAAACGAATTCACAACCATAGGAACAAATCTTTAACTGTAAACCCTAGAATTTTTTTTTTACTTTCGTCCATTGCTACTCCAAATGAATTAGTACTTAAATGAAAAATATCGTTTTAAAAAAGGTGAAAGACATTTTTCATCTCATACACTGGAGTGCAAAAATTAAGGACGAGACGCTTTTTCGAATGTAACGTCGTGCAGAAGTGCTCCACATCAACTCAAATCATACCATAAGATCCCCAAGATGTACGAATATGGGAAAAATGAGCAAAACCGTCCAAGCCGTGGTGGCGCAGTGGTCTAAGCGATGGCCTCTGATCATTCGTCTGAAAGGGGTCCGGGTTCGAATCCCGGTGAGGCATGGATGTTGTGTTTATCTTACGGCACTGGATCTCTCCCTTCCCTGGAACCAGTGACCCTAAATTAGGGACGGGCTACTGCTTATAGCCCATTGAGTTGCTCCCGGTGATCGTTAAATCTCCAATCAAAAGAAAAAATTATTTTTCTTTTTCTTTTCGATGCCATTTACATCGAATACTATTTTAGATAGTCTCTTTTACAAGTAATGTATAGATTTTCTGGTGGAAAATCATACCTCTTTTAATAAAACTCCGATTTGAAAAATTCATCTTGCATCGAATACCGTTATGGATGTGAAATGTTTTGCGTATATTTTTTGTTTCTGTTAAAGAATGCTTTGGCCACCTGGGAGCTTAAATGTTTATTTCTGCTTCTGATGTATTTGCAGTAAAGTATGAGCATCTTAAAACTCGACTGAACATTTTTTTTCGAGGATCGAATCGATACCGCTCGTCTCGGAATTTTTTTAGAATACTTTCTTCTTAAAATAATGCACGGTTTTTCCGCCAGGGGAGTTGATATATATATCTTATATTTGTTTGTGTTCGTTTTCTTCCCAATCGTTTTCTTCCCAATTCGCACTTACGAGTTTCAGCGATTCATCTGTTTTTCTCAATATCTCTGCTATTACATGTATGATTTAAAACATTATTTCAACCACGAATTCCATTTACCTTGTGAAACCCTTCAGGCTTGCATTTGAAGAGTTTCATAGTTCACAGTTCTATCGCTAGGTGGTGTTCATGTACGTCAATTTGCAGCAGTATCTTCGGTTCTAAAAACTATGTTCAAACCTTTTGATTGTGCTATATATCGATCACTACAGTACAGATGTGGAGCATTGTCCTCTTAAATAATGCATAGATCTCTCGCTAGGGAGCGCAAAGGTCAAAACCTTTTTCTCGCTACCACTGCTTCCGGGAGACGAATTTGAAAAGTTATTTTTCCTTAGCACAGTTTTTTCTGTGAAGATTACTTTTCGCCTATTTTGAATCTTTCCATTATGCGAAATTTTTCCGCTAAGGGGCGTACTGATATACCATGTTTCCTTCTGTATTTCTTCCTTTAACTGTTCGATTTGAAAATCTCTTTGTTTCTGATATTCCTTCTGCTATTAGAAACATTTTGCGTGCACTTTGTTTATTTTCGTAACATACTTTTTTAGCCGCTTGAGGAAGTAATTCATCATCATCATTGACAACCATTATCAATCCACTGCTGGATGAAGGTCTCTCGAAATTTCTTCCGCAACAGTCTGTCTTGTGCCAGTTTCCTACATGCTACTACCGCATGCCTTCGAATTTTCATCCACCCATCTCCCATGTGGTTTCTTCTGGGTTTTTTCCTTTCCTTTGGAATCCAGTCTAAAATTTCGTTTGTCCATTAATGGTCCATCCTTTTGGCAATATATCCAGCCCATTACCATTTCAGGGGTTTTACTCTGAGCACGATGTCTTCCATTCTTGCCATTCTGCTGATCCACGAGCCCCTCTTCTTATCTATCCTGGTTACACCAAGCATGCACCTCTTCGAACTTTTTTCAGTTGCCTCTAGACTTGGTATGTCCTTTTTACTTAAGGTCCACGTTGCTGCACCGTACGTAAGCACCGGAAGGATGCATTGATCATACACTTTTCTTTTAAGACATAATCGCATGTTGCTCTTAAAAATTGTGCTGTTTCTTCCAAAAGCTCTCCTAGAAGTGAGTAGATACTTCTATTTCTGGATATTTTATGTATTGGAAAAATCCGGTTGATCTTTTTCGACCTGGTTCCATTGACTTTGATTAACTTTGATATATTTTATTCCCGTAAGAAAGAATTCAAGAAACGTGCTCATTTCAATCCAAAATTCGGTGTCACCTTTCCAGTTTAATAATTCGTTATGTTTCAACTACAGTTTGACGAAGTACTTTATGACCCAGAGATGAAGTACTTCATGATCTAGATAAAATGCACACAGCGGAATGTTTAAGAAAATTGTAGCCGATTAATTGACCTGCAGTTGTCGATATCCTGTACTTATGACAAGAGTGGAAGATATCATAATCAGAATAAAATCCGTGAAATGGCAAAGGGCTGGACATGCTGCGGGAAGAACGGTTCACCGATAGACAACTGAAATTGTAGACTGGATTCCAAGGTACAGGAAAACACCCAGAAGAAGACCACATGGGAGATGAGTAGATGAAATTCGAAAGCATGCGTAATTGACATAGAGGAGGCTAGCGCAAGATAGCCCGTTTTGGAAGAAACTTGGGGAGACCTTCATGCAGCAGTGGATTGATAATGGTTGGTGATGATTATGATGATGATGACACATACGCAGACACAGTGCATTTAAAATGTCTCGTTTGCAGTTGGTAACGTAAGTTATATAGAAATCATACGAAAGTATTAGGGGAACGTATAATTTACTCACTTAGTTACAGAAAGTCTTGAAACGGTCGTCCTTCACATAACGTAACTGTTTTACACAAGTTTTCAAACACATCTGCGAGAGTTAAAAAGTCCATAGCTGTTCCACGTAATTTTGATGGTTTTATAGTCAATATATTTGAATTATGTAACTTGTTTTGTGTTAAATATCAGTTTTGGCTGGTTTCCTTATAACATATCAAGCTTCAGAAAATGTTTCACATCAAAATGAACTGAAAGTTTCCAAAATGTGGACGTTGATTTCATCATTGTCCCCTCAGAAGGAAGGAACACGCATGAAATCAACATTCACACTTTGGAAATTTTCAACTCATCACAAGCTTGTGAAAATTGGTTTTTGCTGTGAAACAAGTTCTGGTTTCTTAACGAGACGAAACAACTTCTAGCATTTGCTCTTTCTCTTGTTGTTTTCAACAAGCACGCATTTGTTGGCTTCGACGCCTTTTTAAGCTCCCTCCTTAATATTAAATTTATCCATATTTGCAAGTGAGGCATTAATTCCGACACGACATGCAATGGAACGGGATGTTAGCACATTAAACAAAAACCTCTGAATGCTCAATGAAAAAAAAAACGATGTGAAAAATAACGCTCAGTATTACAATATGGCATGCGGGTGGGAGAGAGTGAATCACCAGAGAAGCCAGATAGAGGTGTTTGCTTGTATCGTGCTCCGGAAACTCGCGCTGAAAACAAACGCAAAGGAAATATCGTTGTACGATATAGTCTGAGTGAGTTTAGCGTCTGCACTGCATCGTCGGCCGGTGGAAATCTTCGTTGCTTTAAAAAAGAGACAGCAATAATTTTGTATGACAAATCATTTTTCACTCTGTATCGAGCACAAAATCTCACAGTAGGCATTTTTCTTTGAAATATGAAATGAATGAAATCGAGTCAAGTACAGCTTGATCCGACTCATTTGACCCGCAAGAAATTGTTGACCCGTTTCCGTCTCAGGTAGAAACAAGTGACTCCAACATGTTTCTTTTTTCTTAGGTTTGTCAACATTTTTAGAAACCTTTTATAAAGTAATCAGTCATAAGCGATTAGTGTCAAACATCGACCTGAAAGATCACATTGAGTATCAAAGCTAAGGAGAAAGCTATCTCTGATACGCAGGTTCACTTGTTCTAGCCCAGTTAGGCCCACTTTTTAACAAATATACAAAGGTGTGCAAAAATTAAGGACAAAGAGGAGAAATTAGCATAACAGCGGAACGAGCAGGCAGAACGGACCGAAATACCACCCAGGAGATAGACTAGGGTACGGTACGGTAGGGCATGCGCATATATGCAGCATGACGCAGGGGGGGGAGTGTCGGAAGGGTATGAAAAACACGGGGGTGTACGCTCAGCAATTCGGTGAAAGCTATTGCACGGTGTACATCGGTTTGATCGACGTCGAGTTGCTGCCATCGTGTGATATGGCCAACAGGCAATCCACCAGACGACATCTGAATGACTTTACCTGAGGTCGCGTCATTAGGAAGTTTGAAGAAGGTCGAAGTGTGGCTAGTGTGGCCGAGGAGTTCTAGATCGCTCACAGCATCGTTTCACGAGCTTGGAGAGATATCAAACGACAGGAACAGCTGTCCGAGAGTTTAGCAGAAGTCGTTCACGAGCAACCACGGCGGCGGATGACCTGTATATTGTCCTATAGGCGAGAAGAGACAGACGGCAGACAGCGGTATCAATCGCAAGGCACATGCAACAGACAACTTGACGTCCGTTATCGCGTTTTACTGTGGCCAGGAGGCTGCACAATGGTGGTCTATTTGCACGACGACCAGTACGGTGTGTGCCATTAACGCCTGCTCATCGGAGACGGCGGTTTCTGTGGTGCCAGGAACAAAAGATTTGGACACATCAGCAATGGGGTCAAGTTCTCTTTACGGATGAGAGCTGATTTAGTCTGACGAGCGATCCTGAACGTATACACATCTGGAGAGAGCAGGGATCACGAAATCACACCTCCAACATCATCGAAAAGGACCGGTTTGGGGGTGGCGGAGTTCAAGTTTGGGGTGGTATCATGCTTGGTAGCCGTACTGACCTCCACATCTTCCAAGTAGGTTCAGTTACTGGTGTTCGCTATTTTACCGAGGTTCTCCTACCTCACGTGCGTCTGTTTAGAGGTGCTGTGGGTACTGAGTTCCTCTTCATGGACGACAACGCTACACCTCATCGTACAGTGGCTGTCGCAGAGCTGTTGGAGACTGAAGATAATCAACGCATGGATTGGCCCGCAAGGTCTCAGAACCTAAATCCAATCGAACACGTGTGGGACCTTCTTGGGAGACGCTTGGCAGCGCGTCACCAGCCGCCAGCAACGATTCCGCAGCTCCGATTGCCGCTACAAGAGGAATGGGCCGCGATGCCTCAACAGCTCCTTGACAACCTCATCCGCAGCATGGACAGACGTAAATCCTGCAACGCAGTCAGGGGGGATGATATCCCTTACTAAAGACTGGATTTTTCTTAATAGCCGCCTGTCACATGGACGTTTCTATCTTCTGTCCAGTTGTGCTTGAAGCTACCTTTTCAATAAAGTGCCTTTGTATCCTTTGGATTCCTTGTTTGGATGGTTTTGCTCACTTGTCCCATATTCTTACATCTTGGGGATCTTATGGTATGATTTGAGTCGTCGTGGAGCACTTCTGCACGACGTTACATTCGAAAAACCGTCTCGTCTTTAATTTTTGCACGCCAGTGTATGTATTCGTTCGAGCTAATTTCGTCCGATTTTGAAAACCCCGAGATAATTCGTTCTAGCCCGTAAAATATTTAAAGCGCGTGTACCATCGATGTTTGCCTTTGGAAAACATCAATTTCTGATATTTTTAAAGTAATTCTTAAGGCGATGAACATTTTCGTTGAGAAGCATGCCCAGTCCGAGCAAAGCAAACTGAATTTGCTTGTCCCACTTACTAGTCATCCATGTAACATTTCTAAGAAAACTTGAAAAATCCATCGTCCTGGAGCGGGAATCGAACCCCACATCTCCCGATTACCGGTAATCGTTAGATGCGGTGGTTCGATTCCCGCTCAGGGCGATGAAAAATTTTTTAAATCTTCTGAGATATGTTACATGGATGACCAATAAGTGTTACAAGCAAATTCAGTTTGATTTGCTTGAATATTCTGTGAAATGCCCACGTATTATGAAAAATATTTCTTCCTTCATTGCTTTGTGCTCATGCCGATACTGACAAATTATTTAAACGACTTGTTTTGGGAGAAATCACTTTTGATTTCCTTCATTTAAAACGAAAGTGATGTTTTCACCAGTTCTTGCATCAAACGGATAGAATAAAAACGAATAAGGATTCAGAACGCATTATTTTATTTGTCTCTTCGAAAGGCTACACGATAAACGTTATATGAGACTGATTGCATTATTTCCACTGTAAGAGGGTGGAAAAAGCAGAGAAGAGTTTCTTCAGCACGTGCATGTCACAGCCTCATTTTTAAAACATTTGTTTTTCCTGTCTTTAACAAACTCCACACTCAGTTATATTTGTGTGTGCATTGGTAACTGTCTTTTATTAAATTAAAATACGATTTTATTTTTCTGTCGGCAGTTATTAAAAGGAAGTTTAGGAACCCCATCCATAGCCGTTCTCTTGGTTCTTCGCTTCGGGGTAACGAGATTAAGGGTCGTTAATTTGAAAGAAGAAACAGGCCTTCAGAAAATATAAAGTGAACAAGAGCGCAAAACGCGTGGATAAAACAGAAAGCCGAAGGGGGGATTAAAAATAATCTCAAAATTATTCCTAAAACTCCGGAAAGAAGAAATAAAAAATCGGGAACACTTTCAATGTCTCGCATTTCAAGACAATGAAACGTTGCAATATTTTCCAAACACTAACCTAACTATGCCTTAACTCAAAGGAAGGGAGGATGGTTACAAAACTTTTCTGCGAAACTCTGGGAGGCTAGAGCACCAAAAGATTTACTAGGGCTACCCAGAAAGTAAGTATCGTTCGCACAAGTATTCTCTTCAAAGTCACGACCCCGCAGTTGTGTTGCCTCATTCATTAGATACACCTGTGAAAACTGGTCAGCGAGGACATCGAACACGTTTCTCCTCACTCTGGTGGAGTAAGTCGCTCCGTGTCCCTTCACTCTGGTGGAGTAAGTCGCTCCGTGTCCCTTCACTCTGGTGGAGTAAGTCGCTCCGTGTCCCTTCACTCTGCTGGAGTAAGTCGCTCCGTGTTCCGTCACTCTACTGGAGTAAGTCGCTCCGTGTTCCGTCACTCTACTGGAGTAAGTCGCCCTGTGTCCCCTCATTCTGCAGTAAGTCGCTCCGTGTCCCCTCACTCTGGAGTAAGTCGTTCCGTGTCCCCTCACTCTGGAGTAAATCGCCCCGTGTTCCCTCACACTGGAGTAAGTCGCTCCGTGTCCCATCACTCTGCAGTAAGTCGCTCTTTGTCCCTTCATTCTGAAGTAAGTCGCTCCTTGTCCCTCGCTCTGGAGTAAATCGCCCCGTGTCCCCTCATTCTGGAGTAAGTCGCTACGTGTCCCCTTACTCTGCAGTATGTCGCTCCGTGTCCCCTCACTCTGGAGTACGTCGCTCCGTGTCCCCTCACTCTGGAGTATATCGCCCCGTGTCCCCTCACTCTTGAGTAAATCGCCCCGTGTCCCCTCACTCCAGAGTAAGACGCTCCGTGTCCCCTCATTCTGCAGTAAGTCGCTCCGTGTCTCCTCACTCTGGAGTAAGTCGCTCCGTGTCCCCTCAGTCTGGAGTAAGTCGATCCGTGTCTTTTCACTCTGGAGTAAGTCGATCCGTGTCCCTTCACTCTGGAGTAAGTCTCTTCGTGTCTCCTCACTCTGGAGTAAGTCGCTTCGTATCCCCTCACTCTGGAGTAAGTCGCTCCGTGTCCCTTCACTCTGGAGTAAGTCGCTCCGTGTCCCCTCACTCTGGAGTAAGTCGCTCCGTGTCCCCTTACTCTGGAGTAAGTCGCTCCGTGTCCCTTCACTCTGGAGTAAGTCGCTCCGTGTCCCTTCACTCTGGAGTAAGTCGCTCCGTGTCCCCTCACTCTGGAGTAAGTCGCTCCGTGTCTTCTCACTCTGGAGTAAGTCGCTCCGTGTCTCCTCACTCTGGAGTAAGTCGCTCCCCTAACTCTGGAGTAAGTCGCTTCGTATCCCCTCACTCTGGAGTACGTCGCTCCGTGTCCCCTCACTCTGGAGTACGTCGCTCCGTGTCCCCTCACTCTGAAGTAAGTCTCTCCGAGTCCCCTCACTCTGGAGCAAGTCGCTTCGTGTCCCTTCACTCTGGAGTAAGTCGCTCCGTGTCCCTTCACTCTGGAGTAAGTCGCTCCGTGTCCCCTCACTCTGGAGTAAATCGCTCCGTGTCCCCTCACTCTGGAGTAAATCGCTCCGTGTCCCCTCACTCTGGAGTAAGTCGCTACATATCCCCTTACTCTGGAGTAATAAGTTAGTGCATCTCCCTCTTAACTAATTTTTTGAAGCGAAGTAGGAATCATTAATTCCAAACAATATGTGGAACGAACATCCCACACAAATTTTTCGAAGACTCCAACGACAAGTAGATCAATTTTCCAGAATTGGACGCCAATGTGAAAACACAAGTTTGTCCGTGTCCCCTCACTCCGGAGTAAGTCCCTCTCCCAACTGAGCTACGCGGACAGAATGTCTCGCGGAAGATTTATCTTCTTGACACATGTTTTCATCTCTGTAGTACTTCCTATAATCTCCTTCTTAAATTGTTTTTTGAAGCCAAGTAGGAATTTTTGATTAATTCCAAACAATGTGTGGAACGAACATCACACACACTTTTTCGAAGACTCCAACCACCAGTAGATCCATTTTTCACAATATAGCGCGAGTGTGAAAACACAAGTTTGTCCGTGTTCCCTCACTCCGGAGTAAGTCGCTCTCCCAACTGAGCTAGGCAGACAGAATGTCTCGCTGAAGATTTGTCATCTTGACACATGTTTTTACCTCTGTAGTTCGTCACACACCTTTACACCATTTTGTGTGGTTGTTCTTACATTAAAACTGTGTTGTGCGTTAATAATGTTTTTGCTAATAGAACGACCCGTTGACTGCGAGGAAGATTATGTGCACTGTCTTCTCGGAGAGGAAAGGAATTGTGTTTGTGGAATTCCTGCCGAAGGGCACGACAGTAAACGCTGCTATTTATTGCGAGCCACCGGAAAGGCGCCGCGCAATGCAAAACAAACGGCGCGGCATGCTGAACAAGAGAATTGTTCTTGTCCATGACAGCGCAACGCCTTATTCCACGAATGTGACGCAAAACTTGGTCACTGAATTTGGATGAGAGCAGCAGGTCCACTCTCCATACCGCTCAGACTTGGTGCCTAGTAACTGCAAATTTATTCCTCCTCTTGAAAGGATTTCTTGCCGGCCAGCGGTTCGATGACGACTATGACCTGAAGACGACGGTAGAGCGGTGGCTCGACCGTCGTCTTCAGGCCAAGAAATCTTGTGCCACGATATGACAAATGCCTTAACATCCACGAGGTGTATGTTGAAAAGTGCACTTCTGTTAAAAGAAACTGCAACACCACGAAGAAATGTTCGGATTTACACGAAATTTGCAAGGTGGATAGGGCACAATGAGACATCCAAACAATTACAATTGCAGTGTACATGCAAAAGTGAAGCGCGCACAGCGCCATCGGAAACGTCACACCAGCGGATGTAAAAGAAGGCCTAAAACCTGCTCTCTGTACGCTTGCCACTGCTAAGCTCGACCATATGCAGTTGTTAGCATCTAAATATGCCACATAGAAGGCGAGACAGCCATACGAACACTTGATGGGGTTTGAAAGAGGAAACATCGTTGGACTCAGAAGGTTCCTTATCCCACCGTGATATTGCTACATGCGTTAGGCGTAACGCATCTACCGTTATGCGTACATGGCGTCAATGGACAGCAGAAGGTTCTACGCATCGTCGTGCAGGGTCTCGAGCTCTGAATCGCACGACCGAGCGGGAAGACATGCACTTGCAACATATGGCAGTGACACAGCGCACAACACCATCCACGACTCTTGCGCAGCAATGGAGGATGGTCGCACATCGTCTGATGTCTGCAGGTACTGTTCGGCACCGATTGCTGCAGCGAGACCTCGTTGCTCGCCGTCCATTGCTGCAGTGAGTCCTCGTAGCACGCCGTCCATTGCCGCAGTGAAGCCTCGTTGCTCGCCGTCCATTCCTGCAGTGAGGCCTCGTTGCTCGCCGTCCATTGCTGCAGTGAGGCCTCGTTGCTCGCCGTCCGTTGCTGCAGTGAATCCTCGTTGCACGCCGTCCATTGCTGCAACTTCCCTTTACTCTGAACCATAGGCGCCAGCGATTGCAGTAATGCCGCGAACGTCAAAACTGGAGTGCTGAATAGGAGCATATTGTGTTTTCGGACGAGTCCAAATTCAATCTAATGCACCACAACAACGGGCGAATCCTTGTCTGAAGATACCGTGGTGAACGGCATCTAGAAAGCTGCATTGTGCAACGCCATACCGGTCCCACGCCAAGCGTGATGGTCTGGGGCACAATTGTGTTTCATTTACGCACTGGCCTACTACGCATCACAGAAATATTGAACAGCCTTCGGTACATCACGGAAATGCTGGAAACTGAACTTCTACCCTTCCTTCAGACGATCCCAGGAGCTGTCTTCCAACAAGAAAATGCCCGACCCCATGTTGCTGGTACTGTCCAAGACGTACGCTTTGCGCATCAAGTCGCTCGTCTATCCTGGCCTGCTCGCTTGCCAGATTTGTCGTCTGGGGTGTCATTGCGCAACGACTAGCTTGCATGGTCTCGCCGCCTGTCACAACCAACGAATTCTTGACACGTGTCGAAGAAGAATGAAATGCAATACCGCAGACGACCATAAAAAATTTGTGTCATTCGATCCCGCGGTGTGTGGAGTCGGTTATCACCGCCCATGGTGGATTTACTTGTTACTAATTTTTTAGCCTTCCTCATCAGGAACCGGTATGTAATTGTGATCCTTTGCAGCTTGTACCATAACTAATCACTCCCATAAATGTCATTGCAATTGCTTCTTCCTTTCTTGGTGTTGTATTTTCCATTAGCAGCAGTGTATCTAAGATACCGCTCATGATTATCATTGAGGAGTCTGTGTGATGTACCTTCAAGCCAAAATGAAGACTACCTTCTGCCTGTTAGGAAATCCCAATATTGCTCTTTATGTACGAGGGTTGTTCCGAAAATACGGGTAATGCTCTGAGTTTGCGTGACTTGAAGTTTTGGTGTTGGTTTCTTTTTTGAAATCGTGACGTTCACATGTTATACACCGTCTACAGCGGTCCGCAATCTTCTGAAACACGTGTTGCAGTCCATTTCGTGAATGCCGCTTTTAACTAGTGGATGTAACAGCCTACACTTCCTCATTGTCCTATATTTACTTCCTCTGAACACTTTCTTAAGTGTTTGAAAAGCCCATAAATTGCAGGGTGCAAAGTATGGGCTGTATGGAGGATGTGATAGACGTTGTCCACCAGTTTTTTCCAAATCTAGCTTTGCTACTTTGACCACATGCGGCCTCACATTATACTGAAGAAGAAACCACTTCTTATTAAGCATTTCCGGTCTTGTCATGCGCATTGCTCCCTTCAGATGAAATCGCAAAATGTGAATTAACAATATGTGAGTATAGTATTGTGAATTAGCAATTTGTATCTCGGGCACCCAAAGCTGCAATATTTCACGGGCGTCAAAAACCAACATCCATTTCTTTGAATAGCTACAAATTCGGAATTTCTTGTGGGAAGGAGGGGTGAGACTGCTGTTTTGGTTCTGGATCAAAATATTTTATATAAGACTCCTCAACATTGACTATTCGATTCAAAAAACCAGAATCTGTTTCCACTCTTTGAAGAAAAGAAAAACAAAGCTCAACGCGGCATTGTTTGTATTCTTCAGTAAGATCACGTGGCACCCATCTTTTTTTTTTTTTTTTTTTTTTTTTTTTGGTTGGAGGTTTAACGACCACCGTGAGCAACTCAATGGGCTATAAGCAGTCGCCCGTCCCTAATTTAGGGTCACTGGTTCCAGGGAAGGGAGAGAGCCAGCGCCGTAAGACAAGCACAGCATCCATGCCTCACCGGGAATCGAACCCGGACCCCTTACGGACGAATGATCAGAGGCCAGCGCCTTAGACCACTGCGCCACCGGGGCGGCACCCACCCATCTTGCACAAACGCCAGACATCTTCAGGAGCGGCTATATAATTTAATCACATTTTGCTACAACAACATTCAACTACAGCGCCAAATCACGAATCCATAAACGTTTATCGTCTTTTAATAATTTTTTGGCTTTAACAATCAATGTTTAAATCGGACGTTTGACGGAAGCCTGCTTTTCGGTTTATCTTACACACTGGGTTTGCCATCCTTGAAATGCTTTCTCCACTTGAATACAGCTACTTGCCCAACGGCTTTTGCATCATACGTTTCTTGAATCACCTGAAACGTTTCCTGGCCACTTTTGCTTGACTTTACACAAAATTCAATCGCGATTCTTTGCCTGGTAATTAGCCGTATATCGTACTCATCCGTCATTGTAATTCACACCGGAGGTCTGAACTGGCCGGCCCGGCCAGCGAATCGTGTCAAGCTTTTTTCTTTTTTTTTTTTTGTTGTTTTGAGAACAAACTAGCTGGGCCCGGCATTTTCTCAGACACATCCGGGCCAGGTTAAGTTGACCAATTCTTTTAATCGCAATTGTAAAGAAAGAAAAAAGTGGCGTTTCTCGATTTTCTGGCCTGTTTAACTGTTTTGCTGGCTTTGCTTAATTCGATGACATAGCCCAGGGTGTAATCACAGAGGCGAGGAAAGACACTCACACTGTTTTTACCATTTGTAGGTATAAAGTTTATAAAACCACTTTGGGGCCTGTTGACAACAAAAAGATTCGAACCTGAGGGAGTGTGTGGGAGGGATGTCTGCAGTGGGGTGCGGTGTGTGCGTATGCGTTTGTTAGGGAGAGTGAGACATCAGTGGTTTCTCCTATCCCTAGTCCATATAGGGATTGACTTTTGCAGTGTTACCGCTTGCTAGTTCAAAGAAAGGGAGATATTGAACGCGCGCTTAGTCTATTGTTTTTCTCCTCTCTCTTTTTAACCATTTAACGACCATGACCCAAACATCTTTTATCACTCCAAATATCATAACGGCCGAAACTGTCTGTTAGTTCACTTCTTTGTTTAACAACAACAACAGTGACTGAGGGTGACTCTTGCTGATCCCACATAGATCGAGAAAAATTAAAGAACAGGTAAGGGTAGGAAATCTGACTCCCTTTAGACAGGCGTTTCCGGCGGCTATGGCCGTTTGTATGTACGGGCGTTTTGGGCGTTATGGTCATTAAAGGATTAAAGGTATTATTCTTCGATAATTGTCAAAGTTTAGTTAATATTTTTAGGCTTACATTCTATTAAATATTTTCACCAATATCTCACTTCATTGTTTCATTTTCACAATTTAATGAAATATAATATAAAGACAAAATAATACGAAATGGCACATCTAGGGCCGGGCCTTAATCGCTCGGGCTTCAGCCGGGCCGGGGTAACCAGGTAAGGCCCGTACAGACGCCTAATTCACACGTCATGTGACTTCTACAGAGGGTGAGTCCACGGTTTTGCAATATTTGCACAAACGCATGTGCTGCGGCGGGTATGTCACGTGTTTAAACTTGTTTAAGTCACACACTGCAGTCATCCGAAAGGGATATAAAGTGATAGTCATTGCCTTGAACAGCACTGCGGGCCGCGGGTGGCCTAGTAGTCAGCGTTCGTGACAGCCACGGAGAAGATCTCAAGTTCGATACGAGGCAGGTACGAACGCTCGAGCTACTAAATATCCGCCGTGCGTCGGATGCCGACGTTTAGCCGACGGACCCCTGGCACTGGCCCCCCTGCAATAAATAAGGGCGTTTTCCTCCCCTTTTTACCTCGCTTCCATGTCACTTTCCTATTGGGCACTCTAGATCAAATCTCCTAGCTTCCTATTTCTAAGGGTTGTTTAAGACCTGAGAACAGACACTCCCTTCCTAAAATCCTCCACATATGATCTGATCTGATCTGAACAGCACTTGATGTTCTCGTTCAGTCTGTGGTTGGGACGCTTAAACGATGAGCAGCCGCAACCAGCTAATTAGGGAACTTTTGCTTTACGAGTTTGATCTCGGCCGTAACGCTGCTCAAGCAACGCGAAACATTTGTCATGTGAAAGGTGAAGGTTCAGTGGACAATAGAACCGCAACCATATTATTCAAGAAATTTCGCCCAGGTGACAGAAACCTCGACGATCGACTAAAGTCAAGTAGGCCGCGAACCGTGAATACGGGGGAGGTGCGCCAAGCAATAGAGGCAAACCGGAAGCCAACACACGGAGATTAACAGACGAGCTGGGCATATCACAGACCACCGTAGTTCGTCCCCTTCAGGACCTGGACAAGTTGTACAGGAGCTGCGGCATTGTTCCTCACGAACTGACGCCAGCTGAAGCAAACCGCTGAGTGGAAGTGTGCTCGAAACTCCTAGAAAACCCGCGTGATGTACGTTTTATCAAGATAATTGTAACGTGCGATGAAAATTGGGTCTATTTCCGTAATCCTAACCCACAACGGCAGTGGTTGAGCCCGGACCAGCTTCCAGCAACCAGTTGCCAAACATGGACGCTTAGAGCACAAGGTGATGCTGTGCGTCTGGTGGAAGTTTGAGGAGATAATCCATTACGGATTTATTCCAGACGATCGGACTATCAACGCCAACCTCTACTCTCAACAGCTGGAGAGGATATATGCCGTTTTGGAGGAGACATACCCGGCACTGGTAAACGGAAGGCGCCCTTTCCTACAGCAGGACAACGCTCGGCCTCATACGGCGCAAACGACCTGGTAAAAACTCCACGAACTTATGAGCATCGAAATGATGTCACATCCAGCATATAGTCCGGACCTTTCATCTTCGGATTATTGCCTTTTCCGGTCCATGGATCACTTCCTTTGCGGGCGGCACTTCAACAACCAGGAGGAGGTGCCAGCTGGGGTGAAGGATGCCTTCGCCTCGGAGTATAAGAACTGGTACCACCACGGAATCGAAGAACTGGCTGACACATGGCGAAAGATAGTGCAACACGATGGCTTGTACTTTCGTCGTAAAGGTGCGTACGAAGACATAAAGTGATCCAAATGTTGCAAAACTTTCGACTCATCCTGTGTATAACACTATATTCACAAAGAAAGAACGCACGTTTGCCTTCACTCGAACTAGCACAGCACAGATGGAAAAGTCTTCCCCCACCGGAAACACGTGACTCGGTTCCTAGCAGCGGCGCAGTGCTACCAGTCCACGTACTTTCGTAATAGCCTACATAATTAAGGATTTTGTGGTAGGTATCCGGAACATAACATTAAGAAACTTCAGTGTTACAAAAACTACCAAATGTACGACAAGTAATGTTTAAAATGAAACAGTAAATTAAAAAAACAAAAACATTAAAAGGTGAAAATTAACCATTTAGTAAATCAGTATGACGCAGTCACAATTTTTTTTTATGCGACTATTGCAAATTTTTTGGGAAGAATAAATAGTATTTTCAAGATTTATTGTTATACAGATCATTTTTTGTTAGAAAGAGCACTAGGAAGAAACAAGAGTGTTTGACTGTTTACTCGTTCTGTTCAGAAATTATAATACAATTTCAGCCTCACACAATTTCTTTTTTTTTTCCCTTCAGCTATTACATATTTTCCAAAAAGGATATTTTCATGTTCTACCTTCAGTAACTGCCCATTATAGTTTCAGCAAACTACAGTCTTTTTCCAAAGCGACATACTAGCACTTCGCAATAGTCCTTCATAGAACTTTGGAAAGTTTGTAAGGTAATTACGTTGCGTGCAGGAGCAATGGACGAACTTCTATGATGAGAGCCTTTGGACTGCAAATTTGCATCTCATTAAGTCGTTGAACATGGCTTACGATCAAGTTTGGCGAAGGTAAACTCAAGAACTAAATAAGATCACCCGAAAATGTCAACGGGAATGACCATTCCGAAAACTTCAAAACAATGGAAACATTTCCTATGCGAAAAAAAAGCTGTCACTATAAATTAAGATGCTGTTTGCGTTATGAGAGATATTTTATGTGTTTTTTTCGGAAATAGGCAAGCGGAAAAAAAAATGCTGCATCTTGTCTTCTATCAGCTGATAAATGAAAAAAAATTTCGAAATATATATTTGGATTAGTTTCGTTCGCGATAATTTTTTATCTCTCTAGAAAATATCTGAGTAGGCTAATTATACTAATTAACTATATAGGTAGCTTAATTATAGTAATACTTCCTGAAAGTCATGTATTTACCAGAAACAAAACTTTACGCTCTTGTTCCCTTCGTTTATAATATTGCATTCTTCTTAGTAGGTAATATGTAGTGAAGATAAAAATGAGAGTAATTGAAATATTATGTGGAAAAATATCTGGGAGATGTGAAATACATTCTTAGCTTTAAATTAAATTACAAGAATATGATAAATATTTTCTTTCTGTTCATTAAATATTTGCATCCAACACATTTAGAAACTAGGTTTTCATGAGTAACATGATCCTGCTTTTCAGCAGTATGCCTACATCATGAACGCAGTTTAGGCTTTCAAAAGAAATCTAAAGCTTAAAGAAATCTTGGAAACTTGAATGCATTACGGTAATAAGTTGAAACGCTTCATTTTTTCTGACTAATGTAAAAATAAAGTAATCGGTTACGAAATGCAATTTTGCCAATTAGTAATATCTGAAAGAAAAAAAGCTAGTAATTTTGTCGATTTTCATTTAGTTCTATGTCGTATTCTACAAAGACATTACCATCGAAACCAGAAGAGCTTTTTATTACACAGGGCAGCAGGGCCCGGGTCTTAGGGCACTGCTTAAACTGGTTAAAAAAGTGTTTTTGATTTAAAATGATTTAAAAAGTTTTTTTTTGGGGGGGGGGGGAAATGGCCAAATAACTCTTGAACTTTTCATTAGGATATTGCTATCATTAACATTATTTTGTTATTACTGTGAAAGTAATATTTTATTGTTCGGTTTCTTTGCATTCTGTTAACGCTCAATCTTCGAATATACACTCATTAAAGAGAAGGCTCCAGTTTTCACAAAAAACTTTTTTCTCTGTCACTCTTCTTTTAAAAAGATCCCTCACTTCAAGCACGCAATCAATTTTGCTTTATAATTTATTGAAAATTCTAAGATTTTTAATAATATCACAAATTCGTGGATTATTCACCAAATACTTCGACTTTCCACATATCATATTACGCAATAAAATGTTCCTTATACACTACCTACCGACAAGTAATTGGACACCTGTGATAGCAAAGGAAAACGACGTTTATTCACCTTCAATAGTTGGTGGAGCCTCCACGAGCGGCGATTACAACTGCGACCCTCCGGGGCATACTCTCAACCAGGCGTTGTACGACGGCCAGCGGCATTTTCTTCCACTCGGCTTGGAGAAGACAGGTCAGTTCCTTCACCGATTTCGGACGGTGGGGGCACCCCTTAAGTCGACGCTCCAACTCGTCCCAGAGGTGCTCGATAGGGTTAAGGTCCGAGCTCTGCGCAGGCCAGTCCATTCGATTAACCACATTGTCACCATACCAAGCTGTGGTGGACCTCGCAACATGACAGGTGTCATTGTCATCCTGAAAGTAACATGTGTCCACCCCGTAAAACTGCCGCAACGTAGGAAGCGCATGGTCATCCAAAATGGTGCAGTAGGTCTCGGCGTTGAGTCTACCAGGAATTACGACCAAGGGTCCCGTGCCACACCAGGATAAACACCCCCATAGCATAATTCAACCGCCGCCGAACTTCACAGTTGGCACAATACATTCCGGCAGGAGGCGTTCTCCAGGCAGACGCCAAACCGAGACCCTGTCATCCGAACGGTAGAAGGTGAACCTTGAGTCGTTGCTCCAGAGAACCTGTTTCCACTGTTAAACGTTCCACTGTCGACGTTCTTTGCACCACGTTAGCCGGGCAGCGCTATTGGACTTGGTGATCAAAGGCTTGTGGGCGGCAGCACGTCCATGATAACCGAGCAGATGGGCTACCTTACGGATGGTATTCATCGAAAGAACACTCCCGGATGCCTATAGAAACTCCTTGCGAATGTGGCCCATCGATTTGGTGTGGTTCTTCCGAATTTTTCTGGCTAGCACCCGTGGGTCTCTAACTCCCAGTTTTGTGGGTCTGCCGGATTCCGACAGTCACCTCTCATCTTCCACTTGCCAATCACGTAGGCCACTGTCGATTTTGGGTACTTCAACTCGCTGGATATGTCACGTATGGATCGGCCATTTCTGTCATAACCGATTATTACACCTTTCTCGAAATCAGAGCGCTCCGATCTGCGTGGCATCTTGCATGCGACTGGTTGCGTTGTTGTTTCCCACACGATATTTAACGGCAGAGGCCGTGACGTGTATCAGGACCGCAGATATCGTCGATTGCAGGGGTGTCCAATAACTTGTTGGTAGATAGTGTATATATATCACCATCATCATTGTTAACCATTATCAGTCCATTGCTGGATGAAGGTCTCCCCAAGTTTCTTCCACAGCGGTCTGTCTTGCGCCAGTCTCCTGCATGTCATTCCAATTTCATCCACCCATCTCCCATATGGTCATCTTCTCGGTTTTTTTGTAAGCATTGCCTTGTGCAATGCCCTCTATGATCTTGATTTAAGGATTGCCTTGTGAAATGCCCTCTATGATCTTGATTTAAGGATTGCCTTGTGAAATGCTCTCTATGATCTCGATGCAGGCATTTTCTTGTGCAATGCCCTTGCCATCTCGATGTAAACATTGCCTTGTGCAATGCTCCTACCACCTTGATGTAAGCAATGCCATCTGCAATGCCTTATGATCTCGATGTAAACATTGCCTTGTGCAATGCCCCTACCATGTCGATATAAATATTGCCTTGTACAATGCTCCTGCCATCTTGATGTAAGCATTGCTTTGAGCAATGCCCTATGGTCTCGATTTAAGGACTGCCTTGTGCAATGCCCTATGATCTCGATGTAAACATTGCTCTGTGCAATGCCCCTACCATCTTGATGTAAGTATTGCCTCTTGCAATGCCGTATGATCTTGATGTAAGCATTATCTTTGTGTAAGGCCTTCTATGATTTCGGTATAAGCATTACCTTGTGCAATGCCCCTGCCATTTCGATATAAATATTGCCTTGTGCAGTACCCCTGCCCTGTCGATGTAAGCATTGCCTTGTACAATACTCCTACCATCTTGATGTAAGCCTCGTGCAATGTCCTATGATCTTAATGTAAGCATTGCCTTTCGCAATGCTCTATGATCTCGACGCAAGTGTTGCCTCGTGCAATGCTTCTACTATCTCGATGTAAGCATTGCCTTGTACTCACAATGCTCCTACCATCTTGATGTGGGCATTGCCTTGTGCCCTTTGATCACTCCGTTGCCCCACGATCGCGATGTAAGCATAGCCTTGTGCAATGGCTGCCTATTGGCATCAATATTGGCATAAATGCAAAGAAGGGTTGCGAAGGGAAAAACGCTGTGAGTGGGGACGTAAGTATATAAAACTCAGATGTTCGGTATTGTTATCAGTAACTTTGAAGCGGATATGCCGCGTGGACCGGAACTTTCCGAGTTTCAGCGTTGCAGGCCATAGAATGTCATTTGAATAACGCTTTCCACGGAGCATGACAGCTAGACTAAACATACCAAAGCCGATTCTAAATGATGTTGTGAAAAGATATAAGTAGGACATCGAAACAGCACACAAAAAACGTTCAGGAAGGCCGCGCAAACTGACAGAACATGGCAGAAGCTCCATGGTAAGAAATTTTAAGAAATTCAAGTCTTCTTCAGCTGTTTCCTTCGCTCCTGACGTAAAAAAAGGCTTGGAATGGCTCGGTTAGTACCATAAATATCCGCAGAGAGATGCACAGTGTGGGGTATTATGGTAGAGCAGCGACACACAAGCTACACATCACTACTGTGAATCCGAAGCGTTGTTTGGGTTGGTGTGAATCCCATCTTTTCTGGACTGTGGGTGATTGGAATGCTGTCCTTTGGAGTGTTGAGTCCCGCTTTTCACTCCTCCAATCTGATGGGCGTGACTGTATTGAGCGACAGCCCGGCAATCGATTTTCGTCAGACTGTGTTTTTCCAAATGTTAAGTTTGGCGGAGGTTCCAGCATGGTATGGAGTGGTTTTTCCTGGATGGGACTCGGCCTGTTGGTTATTGTATCAGACACTATGCACTTTGAAATACCTCGACGTTCTGGGTAATTCCGCCCTACCAAGCATATGACTGTATTATGGAAATGACCGTTGCCTCTTCTAACACGATCGAGCTCCCTGCCACACTACATGGCGTAGACTAGCTTACTCAGTGTATTGATGTTAATCCCAAAGAGCACCTCTGGGCTGAACAGGAGCGACACATACGAAATCGACCACAACGACCGTCTTTGCTCTCCACTCTGGCAGCAGCTTTGCATTATGAATAGCGAGCCATTCCTATCGAGACCCACCGAAAATTGTTTGATAGTGTGCCTCGACGTATTACAGCTGACATAAAAGCAAAAGGTTTGCCGACTAACTGCTAATTGCGATAGAGCCGGAGGTGGCCTAGTGGTCAGCGTTCGTGACTGCCATGGAGATAGCCTCAGGTTCGATCCTGGAAGGTACGAACGTTCGAACCACTAAAAACCCGCCGTGCGTCGGATGGGCACGTTGAGTCGTCGGACCCCGGGTACTGGCCCCACGGTAATAAATAAGGGCGTCTTCCTCCCCCTTTCTACCTCGCTTCCGTATCACTTTCCTATCGGGCACTCTAGCCCAAATCTCCTAGCTTCCTATTTCTAAGAGTTGTTTAAGACCTGGGGTCAGGCACTCCCTTCCTAAAATCCTCTACATATGATATGATATGATACACTGCCGGACAATTGCTAAGGACGGATAACAATAGCAACGATAGCAACCATAAAATTGAAGGCAGGAAAATGTGGAAATTAGCATAAGTGCGGGATACAGTAAGACGTGTTGTGCGTATGCAAATTTTGGATTGCCAAACTTGTTCGGGACGTCATAGCGCTGATAAGAGATATAAAGGATTTGACGCGTATTGACCGTTGTTGTTCAAACGCAAAGTTGAAAAAGAAAGAACCAATTGACGAACTTGCTATTTTCAGTGTGTCTTCCCGACATAACCTAGATGATTTTACGCGTGGCCGTATTATTAGCAAGATTGAAGGAGGGCGAAAATTAACAGATGTTGCCAGGGAGTTCGACGTCAGCCACAGTGTTGTTTCAAGGCTTTGGAAATCATTTCAAACAAATGGAGAGTGTAGCAAACGACACGGGGGAGGTCGTGTTTGCAGTACGACACCTGCAGAAGATCGGTACATAGTGCTATGAACAAAACGACACCGGCGCAGCACAGCTAGTGAGGTAGCAAATCAGTTTATGGCTGCTATTGGCAAGCGGATCTCCCGAAAAACTGTCGCCAGACGTTTGTATGAAGGAGGACTATACGCCCGCCGTCCTGTTGTGTGCATCCCATTGTCCAGACGTCACCGTACCGCCCGTTTGCAGTGGTGCCATCAACATCGCAATTGGACTGATAACGACTGGTCTGCTGTCCTCTTCTCAGATGAGAGTAGATACAGTCTATCGTCTGATTGTCGACGACAATTGATCTGGCGTGATAGTGGTACTCCATATTGTCCAGCAAACATACAGGAAAGGGACCGATATCCGACATGTAGTGTCATGGTATGGGCTGGCATCATGATCAATGGTCGTACGTCCCTCTATGTGCTTCCAACTGGGACTATGACTAGCCAACGATACATTAATGATGTTCTGCTACCTCATGTTTGCATGTTCCGTGGTGTTGTCGGTGATAGATTCATTTTCATGGACAACAACGCAACATGTCATCGAAACGTCGCTGTCCAGGAGTGTTTTGAGAGCGAGGATATTCAACGCCTCGTATGGCCAGCACATTCACCAGATCTGAATCCCATTGAAAATGTGTGGGATGCTTTGGGGAGGAGTCTTGCTGGTCGCCAATGCCCTCCAATAAACAAGGACACCCTCATCCGTGCACTGACAGAGGAATGGGATAAATTACCCTAACAGCTGCTTGATAATGTTGTGCAAAGCATGACATGACGTGTGGAATCTTGCATCGCCCTCCATTGTGGCCATATCCCGTATTGACATCTTACGCCGGAACGCCTGCGGACGGTAATTGCATTTTTTTTCACGTTTACGTATTCTGCACAAAAAGGCCTGTTTGTCCCTTGAACACGTTCCAAAGCCTTCTGGATTTCAGAGCACTATAAATTGTCTTTCTTGTAATGTCCTGGCATTCTGACATTATTTTATTTCACTTGGCATCCAACCACACTTACTTTTTTATGCGCTATACAGCCGTTTATGATCCGTCCTTAGCAATTGTCCAGCAGGTATATGCTAATTGTGAAAATAAAACAATTTGTCCCAAAATATTGTTCTGCCCGAATACCTTTGATAATGCAGTTTCTAACAGACGAGTAAATAATATATTAAGGTTTATTTCATACGCAAAATTTGGGTTCAGTAAGCAATGTAAACTAATTAGACAGTGACATTTTTTCTGCTAAGGGAATGCTTTCTGCCAAGTCGCTTCAGAAAAAATCCATCAGTAATCGAGACGCACTTTCGCTGGCTGTCAGAGAGCATCACAAAATTGCAATGTCCAGGCATTTTATTACGTGATTCGATTGAAGAATAAATAAACAAATTATTAAAATCATGCAATGCATTGATTATGATACGCTTTCCAATATACCAGAAATCATTTCTCAAGTTACGAGGATAATGGCTGTAAAATAAATCCCACTGCTGTGCCCTGACCTTTGATCCCATTTCGATGATATTCAACATAACCGGTTCAGTATGCCTTCCGGAACAACATACTAAAGTTTTGTCACTATAGAAGTATTTTTAGTCAAGTTATGGGGATAATGGCTGTGGAATAGCTCACGATCCTGTGCCCTGACCTTTGACCCCATTTCGATGATATTCAACAGAACCAGTTCAGTATACATCCGAAACAAAACGATAAAGTTTTGTCGCAATTGAAACATTTTTACGTAAGTTATGACGCATAAGAGCAATGAAATGGATCCCGCCCCTATGTACTGACCTTTGATTCCATTTCGTCCATTTCCAATAGGTTTCATCCCCAGGTGATCTCCTACCACATCCTAACATTTCATCAAAATCGAATCATTTTTAAGCACGTTATGACTCATAAGAGCAATGGAATGGATCCCGCTCCTATATCCTTACCTTTACTCTATTTTACCCATTTTCAAAAGTATTCGTCCCCAGGTGGTCCTCTACAACATACTAAAATTTCATTGAAATCGAACCATTTTTACGCGAGTTATCGTGCGGACGGACAGACTGACAGACAGAAAGACAGACAGACGAACAAAGCTGGAGCATATACGCTTCTTCAACCTACGGTTGGAAAGCGTAAATTAAAAATGACATTTCCATCGTTGCGGGTTAAATTTGAGAAAATATTAAAGGAAAACTAAAGGCTGCGTTAAATGGAAACACTGTGTTTCAGGAATTGAAGACTGGTGATGAATTTATCAACTGTGATGGTTATCAATTGTGATCTCTAGTTTCAGCAATGAAAGCAAAACATTGTAAATACTTCTCAGCGACATCTATATATGTACAGAGAACATACAGTATACTGTAACAAAAATGATTTTGAACAACAAACGAGAAAACGAACAGTTGAACACTTCGAAAAAATATGAAATGGTGGTCTACTGCAACTAAAAGTGTAACGTATGAAATTAAATCATTTAAGGAGTTCTTGTTTATTAATTATATCAGTTATTTTTTATTATTAGTTACTATGTTTAACGGGGTGTATTAATTTGCTTGTGGTGCATCAATTTAGTATTCGAAAAGTCGTTTCTCTGTCCACGGTATTTATATGAAAATAAAAAAATGAGAAATGGAATTGCATATTTTATATTTTAAGTATATATTTTGTGTATTGTAATTCATATTTCCCTCCACGGTTTGCTATACTTTTAGCTGATATAATCAAATGCCTAGTTTTCAGTTCGGTAGGTGGTCAGAGAAATCAGAGGTTTTGCTGATGTATTATCTTTTTCTCGTGGCAACCGTTACAAAAATAACAGCAATACTATTTTGCTCGGCTATTATTTCTAAATCAACCAAAAAACTTGGAAAATGTTAAAAATTTTCGGTAAAATGTGTTTGATTATATGATAAATCTTAAGAATTTTCGAAGTGTAATAGGAAAAAGGAAAATGAAGGCTTTTACATGACTATTTTGTTTAATGTTATTTACGATAAAATCAGAGAAATAAAAAAAAATGTCATTTCTTTTTTTTTTTTGCCTCTACGACTTCGTTTTATTTTTTATTTATGTTTGATTCGGGGTTAAATGAGACCATGAGAAACTCAGAGGGATATGAGCAGTTAGCTGTACTTAATTTAGGGCCACTGGTTTTAGGGAAGAGAGAAAGAGACAGTGCCGTTGTAACAGTATATCACCCTTGCGTCCTTATTTACTCTGACCGGACCAAACTATGACCAATAATTGGAAGTCAGTGCCTTAGCCACCGGTGACTGTGATTGGATGAATTCTCCGCTGTATCGTTTAATATTTTTAAATTTGGAAAGAAAGCAGTTTATTCTTTCAGTAACAAATAGGGGTGCATAAAATTTCATTAAATTTGAAATTGAAACATCTACACAAAATTTCCCAATGATTTTTTCTAAATTTCTTAAAGATACATATTTAACGCTCATAATTAGTTTTTCGATAGCGGGTATCTGTTTGTTATCCCTTCCACTTTCCCGATTCGTTTTCCATTTAATTTGTCATCCTTCAGTTTATGTAGCCATATTGGAACCTATAATTTCTGAAAATCCAATGCTTTTATGCAACCAAAAAGGAAGCGGGATATGTTATCTCTCTTCTAGAAATTTTATGTATCAAATAAAAAAAATAAAAAAACGAAATCCCTCGGCAAAACTTCATTCCTAAAAACAATATCAGCTGACGTTCCATGAGAATTTTTGTCATTATTCAGAAAAAACATAAGCTTATTTTTCTTTTATCTCTCTGTGCAATTTTTTTAGCCATGTGTGTTGGGTACTTTGTTTTTGCGTTTCATGCTACGGCGATATGTTCAAAATGGATCTGGCACTCTGCCATTTCTTCTACTGTTCTGTAGAGTCTGAACGTTTCCTTCACTTTCCCCTATGCGAAAATGTGACACTGAACTACTGCGAATTTACATCAAACTTATAACGGAAGCAATGCGTTTTTTATCGCTGCTGTTCTTGTACGCCGCCTTCCAAACTCTTGCGCTTTTCATTTCCTTTTTTTTTTTATGCCGTACATTCTTTCAAGAACCTTTGTCTTCTACTTGAAAAGGCGGAGCAAAAAATACCCCAAAGCATGTAGACAATATTGTAAGAATTCTTGAGATACATATTACCCATCTAATGTGAGTGGCATTCATTATTTACGCAAGAACAGCTCTCGACAACAATTTAGATATTACCAGCGTGACACTAAGATTTCGAATGTCTTGATAAGACACAGTCTGGTGCCTCGTAGGGTTTCTCCTTTTGTCATTTTTGCTGGATATCTAAGAAATTCAAGGAAATATTTCAAACTTCCGTCTAGTTTAGTTTCTGTATTTTTCAAAACCTCTGGCTCGTACAGCTGAATTTAAGTTCGAAGTAAACGACGAAAAAAGTACTATACGTAATTCGGAAGTCTGTGAGCAGAATCGATTTTCTTTAACAGCATTAGAGTATTTCGCGCAAGAATGTTACTCGCGAAAACAACAAAAGGTACACTTGTCGACTTTTGGGGAACACTGCACAGAAAAGATTTACGTTTTAATTTATTATGCTAATAAGAGCTAATGCATGCTTGCGAATCCTCTGTAAAAATAAAATGCATTTTAGCATGGCTATTTCTAACATAAAATTTTATTTGGGGAACTGTGGAAGGATTTTTTGATTATACAGAGGGTGAGTCGAAAGTTTTGCAATATTTGCATTGTGTCAGGTATGTTACGCGTTTAAACTAGTTCAAGTCGCGCATTGGAGTCAGTCGAAAGATATATAAGGTAGTAATCTTTCCTGTGAACACTATTGCATGTCGTCCTTCTGTCTGTGGTTGGGACGCCTAAAAGGTGAACAGCCACAACCGGCTAATCAGGTAACTTTTGCTTTACGAGTTTGATCTGGGCCCTAACGCTGCTCAAGCAACGTGAAACATTTGTCATGCGAAAGGTGAAGGTTCCGTGGACTACAGAACCGCAACCAGATGGTTCAAGAAATTTCGCTCAAGTGACAGAAACCTCGACGATCAGCCAAGATCAGGTAGGCCGCGAACCGTGGATACGGGGGGCCGTGCGCCAAGCAGTAGAGACAAATCCGACAGCCAACACACGGAGATTAATTGACGAGCTGGGCATATCACAGACCACCGTAGTTCGCCACCTTCAGGACTTCGACAAGTTCGACAGGAACTGCCGCATTGTCCCTCACGAACTGACGCCAGCAGAAGCAAACCGCGGAGTGGAAGTGTGTTCGAAACTCCTAGGAAACCCGCGTGATGTAATCTTCATCAAGAAAATTGTTACGTGCGATGAGAAGTGTTTCCATTTCCGCAGTCCTAACACACAACGGCATTGGTTGAGCCCAGACCAGCTTCCAGAACGTGTCGCCAAACGTGAGCGCTTCGATCGCAAGGTGATGCTCTGCGTCTGGTGGAATTTCTTGGAGATAATCCATTGCGAATTTGTTATAGACTGTCGGACCATATCAACGCAAACCTGTACTCTGAACAGCTGGAGTAGATGTATGCTGTTTTGGAGAAGACGTACCCAGCACTGGTGAACAGAAAGCGCGCCTTCCTACAGCAGGACAACGCTCGGCCTCATACAGCGCGAGCGATCCGGGTAAACCTCGAGGAACTTGAAGGCATCGAACTGATGCCACACACAGCATATTGTACGGATCTGGCCCCGTCGGATTATTACTAGTTCCAGTCCATGGCCCACTTCCTTCGGGGGTGGGTCTTCTACAACCAGCAGGAGGTAGCAGCTGGGGTGAAGGTGTTCTTCGCCTCGAAGGACAAGAACTGGTACCGCCGTGGCATCGAACAACTGGCATACAGATGGCTTTGAATGCTAGTCAGCTTTCGTCGTAAAGGTACGTATGAAGACAAAAAGTGATCCAAATTTTGCAAAACTTTCGACTTACTCTCTGTACAATCAATACATTCACAATGCATTTAGTCATATGTGCGCAGATACCTCAAAGCTTAATAACCGTTGTCTCGCTAGCAAATTCTGTCACACAAGCAGCACTACAGGGTTCTGTTAAAAAACGAAATAAGATCATTTCACTCCATAACACAAAATTCTTGAAGCAAAATGTGGATTTGAATTGCGAAAACTCGTACAAATATCACTCTAAATCAGGAAAGCCCTTTTTGCACGACCTAAAACACCATGGCAGATCCAAGTGGATGGTAAAAACTTTACGTTGACGTAAAAATTGATTAAAAACACAAGATCCTTTATGCCAGCACTTGGCAAATCCTCGGGTGATGGTTAGAAACAAATCATACGTTAAAACCTTAAACGAATTTACGGGAAAAATTACTGCTATACATACAAACCGTAGTCAGTGATGCATGACATTGGAGTATGCGTAGGAACATCGAGTCTACAATTGGTCAGTCCATATTAATCACAGGTAAATCTTAAAATTGTGTAGTATGGTAATATTTTGATACCGCCAAGGTGCCTCCAAACAACAATCACCAAGAGGGAAGAATAAACGTATGTAAATCATCATTGCAACTCACAGTAGCATTTTTAAAAATATGTAGGCTTTTAGCAAGTAAAGTCGCATGCTTTGTGCCATGACTGGAAGTCAGGCTTCATATCAGAGAGGAAGGTGTGTACCACAATTAATTAAATGTGAAAGATCTGTGGAATCAGAATTAGTTTTTATATTGTATTTATGTTCATATAAACGAGTTCGTAAACTCCGCATATTAGAACAGATATAAACTTGGTCCCGATCAACAACATCCAAGGCTTTTAGAGGAATTTGGTCCACAGGTGTGTAAATAAAGCAATAATCTCTCCTGTAAATTATTTTCAGGTTTTAACGCATCATATGTTTTTAACCATCACTTGAGGTTGTGCCAGGTGCTTGTATGAGAAATCTGGTGTTTTTATTCAGTGTTTACGCCAAATTAAAGGTTTAGTCATCCACTTTGATTTGTAGTTGTGTTTTACATCGTGAAAAGACGGCATTTCCTGGTTTGTAGCAAACTGTGGACATACGAGTTACTAAATATATTACGAAAGGTAAAAAACGCCGAAATTACGTTTCAAAACGATTATGGTGATGAGCAAGGACGAGAGGCAACCCTTTCAGTAAGATCCTAGGTCTGAGAGTGGCTTTTAGAAATATTTGTGAGCTGTGCTGGAGCATATGTGAAGAAATAAGTCGCCACTAACCCTCGCAAAAGTATATGATTTGTTCTTCGAAGAAATCTATTGTATACGGCTACCGTTCTTTCCGTGATTTATTTTGGAAGGCCTTGGACCTAGACGGCATTAAAGCGTACTTACCTTTCTCTCTATGTCTGGCAAATATAAACCATGGACATCTCTTGGCGCAGATACCAGCCAAATGTCCTTACATTTTCTCTCTGCACGGGAACTACACTAGTCACTAAAAGTTAGAGACATTGCGATTTCACACGGAAAACATGGTGATATGCAAATTTAGCGACTACAGGAGATCAGTTATCAGCGTGGGTAACTACGTCATATGTAAATTGCCATCATGACAACATAGCACTTGGGGTACGAGCTCCGTTAAAAGTAACCTGCGAGAAATCAAAAACGTATCATTTCACCGCTTGGTCTAGAAGTTTGCTTAATATATCGCCTTCAGTGTGGGATTAACCTAAAATGATATACAGAAGACGTTTAAGCATTGACAACAGAAATAGGGATGTTGGCATCTTACAGGCAGGTATACCGCAGATCGATGTGGCTGTTGCTTTAGGAGTTTCCCGAAATCTAGTAAGTCGGTTACACTCAAGATTTATACGATATACAAATGCTGCATATCGGCACAGGAGTGTTTGCTCGAAGATAACCACCAGGAAGCAAGATCGCTAGCTGAGAGAAGCTGCTCGGAGAAAGCTATTGTCACCAGTTACCAACACTAGAAATCACTTCGAGCTGCTTCTGGTGTCATAGTACGCATTCAAACGTTACGAAACCGTGCCGAGTATGGACTAAGGGTAAGAAGGCAGCGGAGATATATAGCATTGGTATCAGGAGATATATAGCATTGGCATCAGCTTATTGTTGTCGAGGATGTACCTGGCCGCAATAGTACATGTCATGGGATACAGAATGGCACCATGTACTTTTTACAGACAAAACTCATATCGCTCTGTCCTGGTGCCCGACGAGGACACGTGTGGAAGAGATCCGGCACACGGATTCAACTACACTATGTTCCGCCATTACCAACAGTAGTCCGATCTGGTCTGGGCCAAAGAGTGTTTTAAGGTCTGCACTTCCTTGTATCTTTGTCAGACGAAACTCGTATCGGACTTCCTTTTATGAATTTTCTTGTACTCTACCTTTACCGGACTTCCTTGTATGAAAAAAAAGACCAAACTCGTATCGGACTTCCTTGTATGAACTTTCTTGTACTCTTTCTTTATCGGACTTCCTTCTATGGACTTTCGTGTACTCTTTCTTTATCGGACTTCCTTGTATGGACTTTCTTATACTCTTTCTTTATCGGACTTCCTTGTATGGACTTCCTTGTACCCTTTCTTTATCGGACTTCCTTGTACTCTTTCTTTATCGGACTTCCTTGTACTCTTTCTTTATCGGACTTCCTTGTACTCTTTCTTTATCGGACTTCCTTGTACTCTTTCTTTATCGGACTTCCTTGTATCGGACTTCCTTGTATCGGACTTCCTTGTATGGACTTTCTTATACTCTTTCTTTATCGGACTTCCTTGTATGGACTTCCTTGTACTCTTTCTTTATCGGACTTCCTTGTATCGGACTTTCTTATACTCTTCCTTTATCGGACTTCCTTGTATGGACTTCCTTGTACTTCTTTCTTTGAAGCTCGGATCGGACTTCCTTGTTTACTGGTATCGCACTTCCTTGTTTACTCGTATCGCACTTCCTTGTGCGTTGGCCAGACGAAACTCGTATCACTTCCTTGTATGTTTGACAGACGAAACTCGTATCGCTCTTTGTCCTGATACCCGGCGAGGACACGTATGGAAGAGATCCGGCACACGAATGCAACCACACTATGTTCCACCATTACCAACAGTAGTCCGATCTGGTCTGGGCCGAAGTGTGTTTTAAGGGCCACACTTCATTGTACATGTATGTTTGTCAAGGCAATATGAATGTCTCAATGTGTCAAAACGAGATCATTGTGTCCACTGTTACACTGTTTCACGCTGCTAGTGTAAATGCATTTCTCTTTCTGCATCACAATGCAACCAATCACCGTGCCTGGAACGTACTTCAGGAGCTGGGAAATCATGGGATTGAATCGTTACAGCTGCCTCCGAGGTCTCCAGACATTAATTCTATTGAACACGTTTGGGACGCTATACAACGACGTCTGGTATCCACGTTCCACACCCCAGTTCATTGGCAGACCTCCGTAATCCCTTAATAGGGGAAGAACTGTCCCATACAACATATAAATCATGCCATTGCAAGTATACTTCACAGGTGTTAAGAAGTTCTTCGACACGGAAGTGGTGTTACCGGATACTGAAATCCAGATGTATAGACATTGTCTGCATTGAGCAAAAACACCCTGTCTCAATTCCCTTAAAGTTGTACAATGTACATACCTGATTACGCATAAAAGAATAAAAGAAACGTCTATTTTTGATAATCTAAAATTCAAACTTTAACGTATTTATAATTGCAAAAAGCCTATAATTGAGCTTCGAATAACGAAATTGAAAACGCAATAGAAAATACAGTAAACCATCGGGACAAGTCCAGAATAACGTATATGCGTGAAAGCGTATAAACGTACTTATGAGGGAAAGAATTTCGTGGCCTGAAATACATAAAGTCAAAACACAGTAACTGTATGAATACCTCTACTCTTAAATAATTGCTCAGTCTTTCAACTACAATCATTGTGGTGGACATGCTTCAACTTTTAATGCAGTTTAATTGTCCACAATGCTTTCATTAGACGTACATTTTTTTCTCATAATTTAAATGTCAGCGGTTGTAATATTAATTAAAATTGCTTAAATATTTTAATTATGCGCCTTTATATTTATATTTTCCCATATACAACGACCGTTCCTTAAAAACTGAGAGTAACATCACCCAAAATGAAGAAATATAGGTATATGCTATTTTTTCTCAAAGTATCTTCCCTTGGATGGTATGCAACGGTCACATCGTTCAGTCCGCTTTTCAAAGCATGTGGAGAAGGCATTTTGCGGAACCTGCCTTAGCAACCCATGTACAGCTTGAATAGCGTCAGCATCTGTGTTGAATGTTGCGCCAAAGAACGTTTCCTTCATTGTTGGAAACAACCAGAAATCGCACGGTGCTAGGTCAAAACTGTAGGCAGGCTGTGGCACGAATTCAATACTGCATTTTTCGTAAGAAAATGTTGAACACAAGCAGCCACATGTGGACGGGCGTTATCATGGTGTAGGGCCTACTTGCCCACAAGTTCCGGTCGCTTAATCGATGCGTATCGTTACAGACGCTTCGAGACTGAAATGTAATACTCAGCGTTAACGGTAATTTGTAGAGTAACGGATTGCTGGTAGACTACACCTTTATAATCAAATAAAATAATCATCACCACCTTCCCAGCTGATTGGATTTGGCGGAGTTTTTTCGGAGTAGGCGAGACTGTATGTTTCTAGACATTCGTTGCTTGCTTCGTCAGTCATTTGAAATAGTGGACCCATGTTTCATCGGCAGTTATTACTGTGTTTGGAAAGTTTGGATCCTTTGCAATAATTTGTTTACACTCATGGCACACCTGAACTCTTACTAATAATTGTTCTCTCGTCAGGTGATGAGGTATCCATCTGGAACACACACGATGCAGCAGTAATTTGTCGCGTAGAATGCTTAATAATGACGTTTCTGAAATATTAGTTGACGCTTCTATTTCTTCATATATGATTCGTCAATCAACTTGCAGGATTGCCCAAACAGTGTAAACAATACGCTCCGTAACAACACTTTCAGGTCGACCAGGCCTAGGAGCGAGTTCTGCCGACAAACACCCTTTTTCGAAATCATGGTTCCATCTGAAAATCGTTGATTCACCAAAACATTTATCTTTGTAAGTTTTTTCATTAAGTCAACTGCTTCTGGAGCCGTTTTACCCAAACGATAGCAAAATGGTTTTGCATAATGCATTTCACTTCTTAACTCTGAATCACTCACCTCCAAAAGCTGTATAGCGAAATGCATACGTACCTTCAAAAACTTCGTAATGACAAAAGCAGAATCGTCTGCCAATGCTAATAACTGTTGCCATTGATACTTTCTTAATTCAGTTAGTCGTCAGCGTGGTTACTTTTCCCCTTTGGACTGTTGCCAACTAAAAAAAAAAAACACTCTTTGTTTTTATGGAACGGCCTTTGTATGTTTTGAAAAATGTAAACAACAATCACATCTAATTCTTTGAAAAACCTTGGCCCACAGTGTGATAAACAAGTATCCAGACTTGTTTCATAAGCTCGGAATGCCACCCCGGTGGCGCAGTGGTCTAAGCGATGGCCTCTGATCATTCGTCCGAACGGGGTCCGGGTTCGAATCGCGGTGAGGCATGGATGTTGTGTTTGTCTTACGGCACTGGCTCTTTCCCTTCCCTGGAACCAGTGACCCTAAATTAGGGACGGGCGACTGCTTATAGCCCATTGAGTTGCTCACGGTACTCGTTAAACCTCCAATCAAAGAAAAAAAAAAAAAAGAAGCTCGGAATCTCGTGACGCAACAGGAAGCGTTCTGGCACAGGTTTACTTTGGAAACTACTACGAATGTACCATGATTCACGTGTCCCCTGCTCGTCCTGTTTTTTTACAGTAGTGCCTTGTTTTTACATGTGTGTGAAGCAGTGCGTCGCATTTTTGATGTCGGAAATATTTGAGCAACGAATTTGCAACAGATTTTGTCAAAAACTTGGCGAAACTTACGAAGACACATGCTTAAAGTTACATAAAGTATATGGGAAAGATTGTATGAGTCGTGAGCAAGTGTATGGTGTGACGTATATTCTAAATTAACTTTCCTTTTTAGTTTCTTTCCCTATGTAAATCTTTAGTTTATTCTCAGTTATACTTCATACCTAAAGTAATATCTTTTCTCTCAAACGAATACTGTTGGCAACATAATTGAGGTGAATGAACGTGACGTATGCTTGTTATTAAATAAGAACGAGAGATAAAAGCTACGAGAAAATAGTTGCTCGTGTGGCGTGGTGAATTGCTTGTAGAGCTGTGTGGAGCGTTTATTGCAGAGCTTGTGTGGTGCGTTTAATGCAAAATGCTATGTTATGTTACGATGTGTTGGAGAAAGCATCTTGAATAAAGCATCTTTTCCGTAAGTTAGACTTCTGTTTTTTAAGTGTCCCGTCTGGCCGTTAAGGTTTAATTTAGGAACTTTTTCATCGTATGGTGATGTTTTAAAATAACGTAGAAGTAAGAAAAGACGTTTGCGTTATAATGTGTAATATAAATGTTTAAAATTTGGTCATGAAGGTTTTTAAAGTGATGAATGGTCTGCACCCAGCAAAAGTAATAACAATGTTGAACTTGTGCGAAAAAATCGCCGAATCAGTACAAAAACTGGCCCGTGTTTCAGTTGCTAGCATGGCCTGCGTGAGTATGTCGAAGAAGACGAAAACCTGTTGAAAATTATCAAAACTGTTGCGGAGTCATGGGTTTGTGGGTATGGCCCCGAAACTAAGGCCAAGATGATGCTGATTGTTTTTTTACAATCATCAGGGAACTGTGCATCATTAAGAAGCTCCATCAGGCCAGATAACCAACAAGGAGCACTACCATCAAGTTTTGCAGCATTTGAGGGAAGTAGTTCGTCTCAAAAAGCCGGCATTGCATGGAAGTGGCGAATGCAACTGCACCATCACAACGTGCCCGCCCATGCATTGCAACTTATGCAGCAGTTGCTTGCTAAGAAACGCATTGCGCAGGTCCGATAGCTACATTATTAGACAGACCTCGCTCCCTGAGACTTTTTCTCTTCCCAAAAATCAAAAAGCATTTAGAAGGTTAAATCTTTCATACCATTAAGGAGTTATAGCAGAATGAGATGAAGCAGCTGCTGGCTGTTTCAGAAGGTAAAACTCTTTGAGCACTGCAAACAGCGCTAGGCTAAGTGTGTGTTGCAACGGAAGGGAACTTCTTCGTATGTGATTAAGTATCAGATGTGTACGTCCAGTACTTTTTTTTAATAATTCCAGTCTATTCACTTTTTGCTCACACCTTGTGTAGAAATTAGAAAACAACGCTCTAATTGCATAAGGCGAATGCTAACAACCACCGGCAAAGCTCAGTTGGTTAAGTTGATATGCGCTGTGTAGGAGGCGAACGTTTCTGAAGGGTGTTCGAATCCTGGTCCCTTCCAACCATCGTGTCTGTAGATTTTCCAAGATTTTCCGCAGTGTTTAGGGAAGCGAATGCGTAGACAGTTCCCTATGAAGTCCGCCCCGGACTCATTTTGTCCATTACTCGCATTCAGCAGAGGAGTGGTAAGCCGGCTGAATTAATTTGCCTGTAACCCTGAAGGGCGCAATGGCGTCTTCGCGGAACTCAATCCGCCATGAGCGGATGAGACCCAGACAGAAAGAGAGAAAAGCTGACAAACAAATATACCGAAAGTACGCAAATAGACAAAGTCGTCGCTTTTCCACGTTTTTCTTTAATTAGCACACAGCAACCGAAAAATTGTATTTCGACACCGCATTGAAACCCAGATCTCTCGATAACTAGCCGAGTGCGTTCACTTTACGTAACGGAGCCAAGATTGCACGGCACTATGTGTGTTTATCTGTTAGCATCTGACTTTACAAACCCGTAGGAATGGGCCAAGCAACTGAGACGTCACCATACGCTACGGTGCCAACAATCCACGGCGCTATGCGTGTTTATCTGTCAGCATCTGACTTCACAAATCCGTTTGGATGGGCTCAGCAACTGAGACGTCACCACACGCTATGGTGCCAACAATCCACGGCGCTATGTGTGTTTATCTGTCAGCATCTGACTTCACAAATCCGTATTGATGGGCTCAGCAAGTGAGGCGTCACCATACGCTACGGTGCCAACAATCCACGGCGCTATATGTGTTTATCTGTCAGCATCTGACTTCACAAATCCGTAGGGATGGGCTCAGCAAGTGAGACGTCACCATACACTACAGTGACAATAATCCACGGCGCTATGTGTGTTTATCTGTCAGCATCTGACTTCACAAATCCGTAGAGATGGGCTCAGCAACTGAGACGTCACCACACGCTATGGTGCCAACAATCCACGGCGCTATGTGTGTTTATCTGTCAGCATCTGACTTCACAAATCCGTATTGATGGGCTCAGCAAGTGAGGCGTCACCATACGCTACGGTGCCAACAATCCACTGCGCTATATGTGTTTATCTGTCAGCATCTGACTTCACAAATCCGTAGGGATGGGCTCAGCAAGTGAGACGTCACCATACGCTACAGTGACAACAATCCACGGCGCTATGTGTGTTTATCTGTCAGCATCTGACTTCACAAATCCGTAGGGATGGGCTCAGCAACTGAGACGTCACCATACGCTACGGTGCCAACAATCCACGGCGCTATGTGCGTTTATATGTCAGCATCTGACTTCACAAATCCGTAGGGATGGGCTCAGCAACTGAGACGTCATCATACGCTACGGTGCCAACAATCCACGGCGCTATGTGTGTTTATCTGTCAGCATCTGACTTCACAAACCCGTAGGGATGGGCTCAGCAAGTGGGACGTCACCATACGCTACGGTGACAACAATCCACCGCGCTATGTGTGTTTATCTGTCAGCATCTGACTTCACAAATCCGTAAGGATCGGCTCAATAACTGAGACGTCTCCATCTGGTGAGGCTGAAAGATTGAGACTTTTCAAATACGTTGAGCAATGTAACGGTAATGATTCAGAATCCATACAGTTGCGTCAAAATGTCCTCAAACGTTACCTAACTTTGAAACATAACCAATACGTTACAGTGAAAGGTCTTTGTAACTTCAACATACCAACTTCATGTTACTGTTACGTATTTCAAAACTATTTGTAACTTCGTTACATTACTGTTACGTATTTGAAAGATATTTGTGACATCATCATATTACTGTTACGTATTTACTACGCTGAACATTATAGTTTTAATGAACTTTGTAAAACCACAATAAAAATATTACACTCGACAGCTGTTTCAAAAGCAACAACAGTCGTATTACGAGTTGTTTACGTTTTCACAGGTTCCACGCAGTGCGCTGCCCATTGGGAACAGTGGTGGGGTTTATATATTGATAACAAAAGAAGTAAAAATCGGTCCCAAATGAGGTTGTCGAATTTCTATTATACATGTGAAATAAACTACTTATATTTCAGCGAAAAAAAAGAAAGAAAATCAAATTCGTTCTTTCTCTAAATAACTACCAATATGAAATTTTTTAGCTTCAAGAAAGAAAATGCGTGTCCATATAGTATACTAATACAACAACACAGCCATCTCCTAAGGTTTTATAAAATGCTTTTTTCAAATTAAAAATTATAATAATCAAAACAATTACTTACTTTCAGATGATCTTGAATCACAGAAAAAAATTAAAAAAAAAAAAAAAAGGATGAAATACTAAATCAACTAACTAGCTAACTCGAGTACGACAGTATCACCAAAGAATATCCCAGTAGCACGTGGAAATACAACTACAAGAGTGCTTCGGTGAAATGGCATAAATGAGCATGCGCATCCACGCCGTTGACAATCCAAAAATCTTAAATATCGCTGGAATGTGACATCAAGGTGACAATTATGTACAATGGAAAGTATAAAACAGTAGTATCGGTGAATGATATTTTTAACGTAACCGTAATGTTCAAAGAGTTATGTTCCAAAATATATGTTGCTGAAACGTAATTGTAAGATATCCCTGGAAGTGTAACGAAAATGAGAGATTGTAACATTATTGATACATATCTGAAGCGTTTTGTGCTGTATGGGTATTTAGTTATAGCTAATAAATCCAAACAGCGATATAAATGGTAAAAATCTCCCAAATACATGCAGACAATGTAAATAGACAAAGTCGTCGCTTTTTTGGATGACTTTGTCTATTTACATTGTCTCCACGTATTTGGAAGATTTTCACCATTTCTATCGCCCTTTGGATTTATTAGCTATAATTAAATAGCTTGTGACGTTAAACCCCACCGGATGGAGACATCTGAGTTGCTGAGCTCATCGCTACGAATTTGTGAAGTCAGATGCTGACAGATAAACACACATAGCGTCGTGGACTGTTGGCACCGTAGCGTAAAGCGAACGCACTCCTCTAGTTATCGAGAGATCTGGGGTTCGATCCCAGCGGTGCCGAAATACATTTTTTCGGTTGCGGTGTGTTAATTAAAAAAACCCGGGAAAAAGCGATGACTTTGTCTATTTACATCTGTCTCCACATATTTGGAAGATTTTCACCCAAAGTTCCTATTTAAATTATTAATCAGATTTGAGAAAAAATTTACTACAGGCAAGTGGTGCTAGCAAGAACTATAGATCAGCTGAAGAATTTTGTAATCCAAATTAATTTGTTTCGTAAAACAACGGCACAAATTAGTAGCTCAAAAAGAGGCTGAACACGAACTCCAGCACGCTTATAGCTACTCTCTTTTTTTTCGTTGATTTCTGTTGCACTAAGTACAAAGAATCCTGATAAGAAGGTAATGGAATAGAAGAAGGAGCTTACCGCCATCCAAATCATAAAAAGGAAAAGAAGTTCTTTAATATCTTCCTCACTAAGTCAAGAAAAAATTCTTTGTTGTCTAGTGAGAAAGGAATGTACGATCAATGCAATTCCTTTATCACATACGTTAGGAATTCTGTAATGAGTTGTGTTTCAAGGAATAAAAAGCCGCTATCACGCCACGAAAAGAGAGACCGTCATCTTAGATTTGAAAATGAAATGAATAATAAGCTTTTTATTTCGAAAGAAATGCTTGTCCATGAATTTCACAGAACAGGCGAAAGTTGAAAATTAATGAACTTTATAATTTTGAAGTATTCTTGTGCATATCCGATTATAAAAGAGGGAGTAATAAAATATGCATTTTACATGATCAGGATTTACAAATTATAAAATTTTATACTTTTCTCTTTAGAATTGTAAGCCATAAATATTCCTAAGGAAAGAGTGGTTTTCTTTGAAAGACCTTGAGAGAAAAGTAATTACAACTATCAAAATCATCCCAGAGAATACTTCACTTTTCAGCATATCTGTTATAAAAACGGGGTTTTTTACAGCTCCACTTTGTCCGTCCTTCTTCTTCGCTCTCTTGTAGAAGCGATATCTGATCATCTACGAATAATATTTTCAAAAAGTTCTTTATGCGACCCATATCCATGAAAAACATGAATTTATACGATGCATGGGTTTCTCACTAGATTGCAATGTTCTTTTTCGCGAAATATAGATAACTAAAAGTCATTATACCTAGACTCTAAAAATGCTTATATACTTTATCTACATACATCGGCCATTTCATAAAAACTGAGAGTAAAATCACACAAAATGAAGAAATATAGGTACATCAAAATATATGTTATTCTTTCGCAAAGTTACTTCGCTTGGATGATATGCAACGGTCCCATCGTTCAGTCCGCTTTTCAAAACATGTGGCGAAGGCATTTTATGGAAGCTGCTTTAGCGACCCCTGTACAGCTTGAATAGCGTCTGCATCTGTGTTGACTGTTGCGCCGAAGAACTTCTCTCTCTTATTGGAAACAATCAGAAATCGCACGGGGAGAGATCGGGGCTGTCGGCACGCTGTCGCATGTCTTCAATACTGCATTTCGTAAGAAACTGATGAACACAAGCAGCCGCATCTGGGCGGGCGTTATCATGGTGTCCACTTGCCCACCAGTTCCGGTTGTTTAATCGATATGTGTCGTCACAGACGCTTCAAGACTGAAATGTAATACATTTCAGTCTTGAAGCGTCAAGTAATTTGTGGGCTGTCATTGACAGTAACTTGTGGAGGAATGGCATGCTGGTAGGCTGTACCATTATGACGAAAGGAAATTATCATCATTACCTTCCGAGCTGATTTGGTTTGGCAGATTTTTCCTGAGGAGACGAGCCTGTGTGTTTCTAGACATTCGTTGCTTGGTTCGTGAGGGAGTGGAAATAGTGGATTCGTGTTTAATTGGCAGTTATTACTGTTTAGGAAGTTTGAATCCTTTGCAATCATTTGTTTCTACTCATGACACCTGAATTCTGACTAACAATTGTTCTCTCGTCAGATGATGAGGTACCCATCCGGAACACACATGATACAGTAGTAATTTATTAGGTAGAGTGCGGAAAGCCGACCTTTTTGAAATATTAGTTCACACCGTGTATTTGGTCACACGTCATTGGTCAATCTTCGTGCAGGATTGTCCAAACACTGTTAACAATACGCTTCGTAACAACAATTTCAGGTCGATCAGGCCAAGAAGCGAGCTCTGCCAGCAAATGCCCTTTTTCGGAATCATGTTGGCTTCTAAAAATCGTTGACTCACCCTAATATTTATCATTGTAAGCTTTTTCATTAAATCAACTGTTTCTGGAGCGCTTTTACCCGAACGATAGGACGTACCTCAAAAACCTGCGCAGTAACATAACCAGAATCGTCTGCCACGACTAATAGCTGTTGCCATACATACTTTCTTAATTCAGTTAATCGTCTGCCTGGTTATTTTTTCCCTTCGCACTGTTGCCAACCCAAAAAAACTGCTCTCAATTTTTATGGAATGGCCTTTGCATGAAAAAAAATTTACTTGCATTTCAAAGTTGAAACTCAATTCATCGCTTTCCATAGGATTATGGGATTGTACGATGCTCTTTATTATCACTAGGTAGTTAAAATACACGTTTCTTCAAGACTATGTAACTGTTTATGTGTCTTTGTTTCCTTCTCTTGGCTCTTAAAAATATTTCTGGGAAAGACTGTTGCATTCTGTAGATTTAGTTGCAGGCAAAGGAAGGATTTAACGTATTTTCGAACTCTTTTCGCTCAAAATGTTCCCGATAGTTGGCGCAAACTTTGATTTGTAGTTCAACGATACCTCAGTTTCTGGTTCAATTATAGTTGTGACCCAGGAGTTTGTGTTTGCCTTAGACGACACTAGATGACACCAAGTCCACAAGGTAGCTGACTCAGGGCATCTTGTTTCATCCAATGAACTTGTTAATTTCACTGGCGACTTGAGCTATTGTTTGGCTCATAAGACACTTTGTGGTCCACTGCTTTCTTGTCCTTTCGCGTCATTCTGAGTTCTGCTCACTCACACCCACCGGCACAAACAGAGGCGCGTATACTATTATGTTAAGTTCTAAAATATTTTATAGAGAAATTTCCTTTTCCTTTTTGAGATTTAGGGACCGTCATGAGCACTAAAAGTAGTGGTATTTCCCCTAATGTGGGGCTACAACTTCCAGAAATAGAAATGAGGCGGCTCAATTAGACAAGCACACTACCCATGTTGGGACTCCAAAATGGGCCCTTCTCTGTAGTTTCACTGGGACACAGAGCCGCTCATGCATCCTCTTCCTTAACAAGCAGATCTAGCGCAGGCCATGACATGAAACTGACACCTAGCTACACATTAGAGACCTTCAGACGTAGGAAGACTCACGCATCGAAGAAGAATGTAGAGTGTACTCGTAATGAGGGAACACTGTTTGAAAATTCTCACATGATGCAGTAATAGCATTTGCTTTCTGTTTTGCCGAGGAAGCCAAAATTGAACACCCCGCAGTATTTGGTTCTAAAGAAACTAACTCTGCGTAGCCAGCAATAGTATCAGAATTGTTTTTTTAAGAATTAGTTGTAGACTTCAAAATGCTGTTCCACGACACAGAATGGAAAAATGGCGGGACAGCGGTTGTCTTTGAGGCAGATGAAGCTCTGATGGGAGAGAGGGAAGACATATGTGGCATTCTTGCGGATATGTCCTGTACTATTGGTATTGACGAAGGCAATATGTTCTGAATGGAGGTCCGACAGGAAACTTCGCGGTCTTCTAGCACTCTGATCACTATAGTTCAGAGGAGTGTGTAGCTCTTGAGATTGTGATGATTACTGATCAATCGGCCTCTTCAATCGCCTTCTGCAACAGAGGGAATACGCAAACTGGGCGGCCAATCATCACACACATTTCGTTCATCCCTAAACACAGGATTACACCAAAAGCACTGATGCCTACTGCCGTCTCCATAAACGCCACTTTCTTTCCAGTGAATCAAATGATTTTCTCAACACCTGTTTTGAGTATTTATTCCGAACAAATTGCAGTTTTCGTGTGGATTTGAATTTTTTCCAGATGTAATACAAAATAGATTATCTTTATCTCCGTCTTACAGTGGGCTAAGAGAAATCTTTACAACACTATTAAGGACCATGCATAATAATCATCAAGGACCATTCAGCAGCATTTCTCATAGCGTCGAATAAACCTTCGATTGACGAGTGTTTACAAATGAAATTTTATTGCACGAGCAATGATTAGAAGTCAGTCCTTGAGGTTGCGGTAGCGAAGGAAGAGCGAGTGAACGAGATAGTAGGTAATGCTTTTACAATCTCTGCGGCTCAGTAGCTATTTCTTTACAGCAGGAGAAACGCGGGTGAAATTGGAGAAAACAATTCGCCGAGACGGAAATGTACAACGTTACGAAATATAGTTGTAGATGAGAGAAGATATAATTCTTATGTAGCAGAGCGAGGTGCGAGAGATTTTGAGGTTCCAGAAAAGTGGAAAAGTGAGGGATAGGCACCGGCAATTGTTCAGTAACCAAGGTAAGCACAAGATTACCACCGACAATTTAACAATTGGAGAATTACAATCGCACCTACTGTCTCACGATATCTTATATTTTAGTTGAGCGACAGCTGGATTTAAAACCGAACCCAAAGTGGGTGAGGAACACTGCACTAATACCTTCAGCAGCAGCGTCAACGATTATCATTCCGCTGTTGTTGAAGGTCTTCCCAAGTCTCTTTCACTACTTGAGCCAGCCTCATTCATGTCACACCTGCGTACCTTCGAATTTTACCCACGTATTTCGCATGATGTTTTATGGGCCCTTTTTATGCTTTCCAACAGTAAGATGAAGACGTACATATGCTCCAGATTTGCCCGTCTGTCTGTCCGTCAGCTTTTCCGCAGGATAACTCAGGTAAAAATGGTTCGATTTCGATGACATTTTAGTAAGTGGTAGTACACTACTGGGGACGAACCCTATTGTAAATAGACAAAATGGGGTCAAAGGTCAGGACATAGGAGCGGGATCCATTCCATTGCCCTTATGCGTCATAATTTCCGTAAAAATGACTCTATTCCAATGAAATTTTAGTATGTGATAGGGGATCATCTGGGAATGAACTCCATTGGAAATGGGAGAAATGCGATCAAAGGTCAGGACATAGGAGCGGAGTACATTCCATTGCCTTTATGCGTCATAACGTACGTAAACATTCTTCGATTGCGTCAAAACTTTATCATGTTGTTCCGGAGGTACACTGAACCGGTCTTATTGAATAATATCGAACTGGGGTAAAAGGTCAGGGCACGGGAGCGAGATTTATTCCACAACCATTATCCTCATAACTTGAGTAATAACTTGAGTAATGATTTCTGGTATGTTGGAAAGGGTATCATAATCAATGCGTTACAGGATTTTACCAACCTGTTTCTGTCTCTTGAAATCTAATCCAGTATTTCAGTTGTTCAACGGCACTCAGTTTTTCTAGTAATCTGTTCAGCCTATGCCATTTCAGGGATTTTACCTTGCTAATGATGTCATCAGACAGCAATTCCGGAGACCCATAGAGCATAGAGAGCACAGCTCTTTGGAGTGTGGTCTGCGATACGCTTCTCGATGTGCCTCTATAAAATACTATGGCTAGTTGCTCCAATGTGGCCCGTCTGTTGGATCGTAATAGTCGGGATAGCAGTCGTTGCCCACGGTCGTCCATGCTCCGTTGGCGTCCACTATTACCCCGATTACTGCCGGTCTTGCCGGTTTCCTTTTATTCCTGAAAAACTTTAGCAACCACACGACGTGAACATCCTACAATATCAGCCGCTTCTGTAATGCTACCGCCCTTCATTCGGTAGCCAACATTCATTCTTTTTTTAAACTCTGTTAGATCACTTGATCTCAAAGACTAGAGTCTTGGGACGATTATGTACACTATATTGACAAACGTAACCGGACACCTGGAAGAGAAACACAACAGAGCATTAGTACGTACATTAGTACGTTGTCGGTCCACCTTTGGCCTTAATGCGTGCACTGAACCTTCGGGACATGCTTTCGACAAGGTTTTGGAACACAGCAACAGGTATGCGCTTCCATTCAGTACATAATGCTGCCGCTAACTGTGGCTTAGTAGTAGGACTTGGTTCCAAACTTCTTATGCGGCGCTCTAATTCATCCCATAGGTGCTCTATGGGATTAAGATCAGGGCTCTGTGCTGGCTTGTCCACGCACGATAAGGACTTATCGTCAAACCACGGTGTAACAGTCCATGCTTTATGGCTCGGTGCATTATCCTCGAGGCTAGCTTCCATAGTATTACCACAAAGTTGGTAGGGCATAATACCACCGAGGCTAGGTTCCATAGTATTACCACAAAGTTGGTAGGGCATAATTGTTCAGAATATTGAGATAGACGTGCTGTCCAAGATAACCAATGGGCCGGGACCATATAACGAAAAACATCCCCACACGAGTACATTGCCAGCTCCAAACTTGACCGTAGGAACAGTACACTATGGTAAATAGCGTACGCCTGGCTTCCGCCATACACACACACGGCCATCAGACTGATGGATGCTGTATCAGGATTCGTCAATCCATAGGACCCGTTTCCATTTATCCACGGTCCACGATAAATGTTCTTGACACTATGCTAAAGGAGGAGTAGCATTCCGAGTGGAGATGAAAGGTTTATGAGCAGCCGCACCACCACGAAAACCATGAAATGAAGTTATCTGCGAATGGTACGTGTACATACCGATGTTCCAGCTTTGTTACTCACCCATACACTGAGGTCTTGTGCAGTAGTACTCCGTGGATTAGCTGAAACAACTCTCGTAAGGCTTCGACGTCCTCTATCACTGATTTTCTTTGGTCTGCTGGTACGTTTTGTTGTTTCAGCAACGCCATGTGCCTTCCATTTATTTAGTACCTCTAAAACAGTTGACTTGGGCATGTTTAATCGCTTCTCGGTTTCTCTTATGGACAACCCACTAATATAACACCCAACAATATTTCCTTTCTCAAAGTCAGTTCTCTCCTGCCGCGACATTTTCACTCATCCTCACAGTGTGATTTGATCGCGGTCAGCTGTAGATTTGTTTTTATAGCGTTTGCACCAGTACCGCGCATCTTAACAACGAAGCGGGTCCGTTCATTTGCTTTTGAAGGGGTGTCCGGGGACTTTTTTCAATATAGTGTATATTAAGACAGTACAACGTAATTTGTCACAAATATTTATTTTTTCAAGTCGACCATGGTTTCGCTGTGTATTGATCTAGTTTCATCAGGAGGAACGGCATGTAAATATTCAAATTGTATATGATATCATAAATGATGTTTGCAGTCACGGGTTTTGGTTAGTTGCTTCCACGCGCTTGATAGAAATGGATTGGATGCCATGTCATTAACAAGTTCGGAAGACTTTTGATATATGTGGAAAGCTTCCAAAATATCAAGTTTGGTGGTTGAATCTGGGTTGTCAATTAGTTTTGCTTCTTCAAAGAGAAATTTAGGGTCGTTTTTGTAACAGTGTTTAGCCATCGATGGCTTCTTTAGGTCACAGTTCCGAAAGTAGGTCTTGTGCTCCTTTAGACGAAAACGCAAATCTCTGCGGGTGTGTCCTACATATATACGAAACGCCACATTCACATGGAATTTTATAAATTTCCCACGAGGTTTTGTCTTCAACATAGTCTTTTGATCCTAAAAAGTTCATTTTGTTTACCGGTTTAAAAATCTCTTTAAAATTAAAGGTTTTGAGAATTTTTGAAAATTTGAAGGAAATGTCACGGGAAAACGGAATAATGGCAAAATTATCTCGCAATGGGCTCATCATAGCAGTTAACATGGAGAGAGGCTTTGATTTCCGGAATTTCGTTAGAGCCTTGTCTGTAATAGAAGGGTTGTATGCTCGCTGTACTGCAACACGTTTAAGGAAATAAAGTTATTTTTCCAAACTGTCTTTATCTGAAAATATATGTATCGCGCGATATACGTATAAATGTAAAAGGCTCTGAGGTTTTGTTGCCAAGGGTGATTGTTAGATCACGTCCTTTTCCCATTTTCACTCGAACCTGCATACGTTTCGTGAGTTGGTGTCTTTTTAAATGCCTTACATAATATTCGTATGTTGCTACGCACGACACCTGCCTGCTGGTTAGAGTTCCTTCTTAATGGTCATACTTTTTTGACGGGACTGTCTATCAGTCTTACTCTAGTTAAAATGAGTTGCCTACTTATTCCTGAGGACGAGCGCTAGTTAAAAAACAAAATTATAACTACCTGCCGCATGTTTCCACAACTAATTCTTTCTAGAAATTTCTTCCACGGATTTTGCAGAACGCATTTCGAATTCTGTCTATTAAATATTTCTCGAGTGCGAGTATCATCGTACAAGAATGCCTAAGCTAAGAACTTTTGCAGCATTCTCTTTTTCTGCTGACATGATAACTTGTTCTCTTACCTCAAGGAACGAATGACGACTAATTCATGTACAGGTGGATAATGAAGAGAAGGTAAAAGCAAATAAAATTATCTGTCTGAGAGGTACCAAAGCCCAAGGGATTTCCCCTGTCAGTAGCAGACTAATTTGTCTTCCACTATAAGCAACATTATATGAATGATGGGGAAAAAACTTAACTATTCGAGAATTCAAGGAAACTCTTTTTTACTTATCAGAAAACTTGCATTAATGTACGGCATCGCCTTTTCCAGCGACATCTAAGTAAAAGCAAAATATTAAGAAATTTCGCTTCACTTGTTACAGGAATTATCGCTGGCTAGCATATGCATTTTATGTAGTCACTGGTTTCAAAAATGAGAGAACACCGTGATGGTACCGATTTTTTTTTTTTTCATAAATCCAATTTAGTGAGTTGCTCTAAAAACAATTTTTAGTTCAGTCACAAACATTCTCAAATTTCCTTCAGAAAAAGACAATGCCTTACGGACTGTTTATTTAAATTTTCTTTTGGTTGAAGGTTTAACGACCACCGTGAGCAACTCAATGGGCTATAAACGTTCGCCCGTCGCTAATTTAGAAACACTGCTTCCAAGGACAGTTACTGCCGCAAGAGAAGTACAACTTTTATGCCTCACCTGAATTCGAACCTCGACCCATTTCGGGCGAATGGACGGAATCCAGCGTTTTGACCACTGCACCACCAAGGCAACTATTTATTTTTCTATGTGTATATTGACATAATACACTGGCGTGCAAAAATTAAGGACGAGACGGTTTTTCAAATGTAACGTCGTGCAGAAGTGCTCCACATCGACTCAAATCATACCATAAGATTCCCAAGATGTAAGAATATGAGACAAGTGAGCAAAACCGTCTAAACAAGGAATCCAAAGGATACAAAGGCACTTTATTGAAAAGGTAGCTTCGAGCACAACTGGACAGAATACAGAAACGTCCATGTGACAGGCGGCTGCCAGGAAACATCCAGTCTTTAGTAGGGGATATGATCACCCCTGACTGCATTGCAGGATTTATAACGTCTGTCCATGCTGAGGACGAGGTTGTCAAGTAGCTGTTGAGACATCGCTGCCCATTCCTCTTGTAGCGCCAATCGCAGCTGCGGAATCGTTCCTAGCGGCTGGTGACGTGCTGCCAAGCGTCTCCCGAGAAGGTCCCACACGTGTTCGATTGAATTTAGGTCCGGCGACCTTTCGGGCCAATCCATGCGTTGAATATCTTTACTCTCCAACAGCTCTGTGACAGCCACTGAACGATGAGGTGTAGCGTTGATGTCCATGAAGAGGAACTCAGGACCCACAGCACCTCTAAACAGTCGCACGTGAGGCAGGAGAACCTCGGTACAATAGCGGACACCAGTGACTGTACCTCCTTGGAAGATGTGCAGGTCAGTACGGCTACCAAGCATGATACCGCCCTAAACGAGAACTCCGCCACCTCCAAACCGGTCCCTTTCGATGATGTTGGGGGTGCAATTGCGTGTTCCCAGCTCTCTCCAGATGTGTATAGTCCAGAATCGCTCGTCAGACTAACTCGGCTCAAATCCGTAAAGAGAACTCGACCCCATCGCTGATGTGTCCAGTTCTTGTGTTCCTGGCATCACAGAAACCGCCGTCTCCGATGAGCAGGCGTTAATGGCATACACCGTACTGTCCGTCGTGCAAATAGACCTACTTTGTGCAGCCTCTTGGCCAAGGTAAAACGCGATAACGGACGTCCAGTTATCTGTTGCATGTGCCTTGCGATTTCTCCCGCTGTCTGCCGTCCGTCTCTTCTCACCTGTAGGACAATATGCCGGTCGTTCGCCGCCGTGGTTGCTCGTGGACGACCACTTCTAAATTCTCGGACAGCTGTTCCTGTCGTTTGAAATGCTCTCCAAGCTCGTGAAACGATGCTGTGGGCGATCCCGAACTCCTCGGCCCACTCCAGTCACACTTCGACCTTCTTCCAACTTCCCAAAGACGCGACCTCGGGTAAAGTCATGCACCTGTCGTCTACTGGATTGCCTGTTGGCCATATCACACTGTGGCAGCAACTCGACGTGGTTCAAACCAGTGTATACCGTGCAATAACTTTCACCGAATTGCTGAGCGTACACCGCCCGTGTTCTTCATACCTTACCGACCCCCCTTACGTCATGCTGCACATATGCGAATGCCCTACCGTACGGGTCCCTAGTCTATCTCCTGAGTGGTCTTTCTGTCCGTTCTGCCTGCTCGTTTCGCTGTTATGCTAATTTCTCCTCTTCGTCCTTAATTTTTGCACACCAGTGTATGAATAGCCTATAATAAATGGCTAGAGACATTGAAAATGCAAATAATTTTAACTGGATGTTTAACCCATTAACTGGCTGGAACGAATAACGGGTAAAAAAACTGGGCTGAAATCAGCACGAATGAATATAGAGGTTGCTTCACGTTTACAGTGACAAAGTTTGCAGGATCATACGGTTATGAAATACCATGGCGCCAACTTCTGTTGTGCTCTATGTGCTTACCATGTTCCTGTACTATCCTTCTGCAGCGAACCTCCCAATGCAGCAGGTTCCTTTGTAGACAGGCAAGATCAATGCTCTCCCATGTCTTTTTGCAAGTTGCGCAAAGGCCATCAATTGTTTGGGGCCGTCTACTTTTGAGGGCTCCCTTAAGTAACTCAAAGACCGCAGAAATCCATGGGAGAAGTATATCGGGATTTAACAGGAATGGAAGTGAATGGCGTAGCGTGAATCCCTGTCTCAGCTTTTATCTTGTGCATGTATGTCTCTGTGGACTTCCCGTATGGCTGGAAGCCTTATCTTGGTTGATCCATACATTTAAAGCCATAACACCGTATAAAGATGGAATTTTTCGGGGTAAAATGGGTCAAGAATATTTGTCTGATAATAAGCTGTATTAATGTTTGCGTTATTCGCAACCTTTCGCAGCTTTAACTTGCCATTATAGCAACAACCTGCCACAACCATAAATCCACGTGAAAAACTTTCTTGGCATTCTTGTACCCATTCCGAGTATGCCTCGGCACCCTTTTCTTGATAGTATATGGCCCGGGTTTTGTTTGTTTCAGTAAGATATATCCAACCTTCATCCAAAGTGACCGAAAACTTCCACCTGACCCTTGCTAGATGTCTCTCATACAGTTTACTGCAGTTCGTCATCCGCTCCGAAATGTGGCGCTGAAGGAGCTCGTGGACTTTAGGCTTTCAGCTCTTTCCTAAGTGTAGCTCAGATTTGATCATGTGGTTTACAGTTGCCTGAGAGACACCTACATGCGGTGCAGCGTTCTTTTGCGTTGCTGGATTATCTTTGGTTGGTTGTGTCATGGCGAAAATTTTATGGTTAATTTCAGAGAGACCTGATCAATCTTTCTGTTGGTTTATCGGAGATTAATTAATGCAAAAATTTTCTTCCATGACATACGTTAGAAGAAAATTCCCGGTTGAAAGGCAGGGGAATTCGTGTGCAAAATTCGCTTGTCTTAATCACAACCAGGAAAACAAAATTTCATGTTAATTAAAAAAAATAAATAAAGAAAAAGAGAATAATATTTGATTTAACTGACTTTGGGCTTTTGAAAATAATTATTTTATCTGTTCTTTTATCGCGATAGGAAAAGGCGAGTAGGTGTGCAGCTCAGAGAATCAAAATTAGTTTTAGTTTAACATCACGGAACGAGCGAAAAAGAAAATTAAAATTAATGATTTCCTGCAAAGCAAGAATTCGCCATTTTTCGTTCCTCGTTTCCAAACGTCGAGAAAAGTCGCCCAAAAGTGCAACATCTTTTCGTCTTTTGGGTAAGGAATTCAGCAACAGAATCTATTTTTAGACCTCAGGGTCAAGAGGCTTGGTCCCTACGTGTGAAGGTCAAGTTCATCTTCCCCTGGCCGACCAGAGGATGCACGTGCCTAGTAACATTTTTTTTTCGTGGAGAGTGTTGGACGCTGCAACGATGCCTGAGTGAAGGTCGGGGGTCACTCGAGGCGTGGGAGAGAAATTCCGCTGTTGCCATGCAAAAGGTCAGCCAATCAGGGGTCAGCATTTTTTCCAACACGCGAGAGTTTCTTTGACACTTTGAGACGCTTGGCTCAGTCACTTTTGTTCTTGTCCTCTTGCTGGCAGGGAGAAAGAGGGGACAGCCGAGTCTCTCCTCGCCTTTTGGTGGGGAGAGCATTTGCTGACCACTATGATTTGACATCGAGGTAAAAAAAAGCTTAAAGGAGCCTAGTAGCAACGGTCTTCTAGCGTGGGGACTTGTCCGGTTCATGGTTGGTTACATGGAAAAAAATTAAAAGGAGCTCAGGGCTTGCGATGAATTGCTCACTGATTCCACCAAATGAAAAGAGGTGGAAGAAATTATGAAGAAAGGACAGGACCACCGTAGGACGAGACCTCCTCGGGGCGCAGCGAAAGATGATCACCGATGCACTCCTAAGCATTCTCGTGAGAGCTGATGGATAAAGAGAGAAGAACCTCCGTGGTGATGCCGTCCGCCTTCCAATGCAGCCGACCAAATTTCTACCAGAGTAGAGCCATGGGCATCAAAAAGGACAAGGGAGAATTACTCCCTCTGAGAGGGTCCATCATCACCAGCTTCGGGATGTCTTTTGTTTTCACTGTGTTCAGGTGAAGTGTTCGGGCACATTGTGTCAAAAAAAAAAGAAAGAGAAAAGACATTGTTGGAGGCGAAGAGAGGATCAACAGTGACAGTGTGACGAGAAGATTTTTTTTTATTTGAAACAAGAGTTGTTCCTGCCCAGCCCAGAAGGTAAATTCTGTCTCGATTTTTTTTTGTATTATGTTGTGACCGCTGCGGAATTGTTGAACGAGTGGGTCAGCAGTCTGAAATCAAATTTATAGTTCTGCGAAAAAAAGAAAAAAGAAGAAATTTTCTTTTTTTTTTTTTTTTGAGGTTAGCTGGATGTGGGACAGATGTCCCCATATTGTTGTTCAGTTTCCTAAATTAAAATTTATTAGTTCCTCAGGTATGAGTTCAGAAAAAAGAAAGAAAAAAAGAAAGGGGAGTTGAAAATGCTTTCATTTATGTTTTTTTGTGTTGTCATGTCTGGTAGTTTAGCAACTCCCCAGGCCAGTAAATTTTAATGTATCGGAAAAATTTGGTTTAATGTTTGAGCACAGTAACTTTTGGTGCATCGATAATAGTTTAGTTGGGCATGTGATAATTGAAAAGCAGTGTTAGTGTGATGCCGTGGGTGATAAAATAATTGTAAACATTTTTCTCTAGCCTTTTACAGCATTGAGTTATTATTTTTTTTTATGAGTGAAGATAAATTATGGGATGATTTATATTGGAATTTTGGGAACATATTATAGTGTGATGAAATTGGAAACCTAAAGTGCTGTTTACATTCTTGGAGTGTTGAGTGTCGAAATTAAGATGGTAGGTGTGTTATTTGAGGACCAGTATTTTACACGCTCCAGATGAGTGTTAATCTCCCATTGGAAAGGGGGATCTTAGAGCAAGCGGGGAACTTGTCCTTGGGCAGAGGGCTCTGAGTAGTGAATTTTCACCAGGATGCGATATGTGCAAAATAAAAGTTGAGGTATTTGGGTTCTCAAGTTTAGTATTTTCACAAAAAGAATGAACATCATGGGTTGAGAAGACACACTTTTGCTCACCAATTCCAGTATTAATTGTTCTTTTCTTTGGCCTAAATTTTCTTGTTTTTACTATAAGGTTAAAAGTCTAAATGTAATTTTAATTTTCAATAAGGTGAAAATATTTAGTGGGTTATGTAAATGGTCAGTGTTATTATCTGCAGTGGACCTGCGCATTGCCATGGTGCAGAAGAATTTCCTTGCTAGTGATTTTTCCTGGGATATATGTGGAGAGAGATAAGTGATTTTTCCTGGGATATGTGGAGAGAGATAAGTGATTTTTCCTGGGATATATGTGGATAGAGATAAGTGAATTTTCCTGGGATACATGTGGATATTGTGATTTTGGATTTCTTGGGATATATAGAGAGATAAGTGAATTTTCCTGGGATACATGTGGATATTGTGATTTAGGATTTTTTGGGATATAGAGAGATAAGTGAATTTTTCCTGGGATATAGTTGTGTTGGTTCTGGGCCGGATGTCCCTGGAGTATTTAGGGTTGAAGTGCGACAGGCTCTTGCAGGCGTGGTTGATCAAGGTGGGATCATGCATTGGTTCGAAAAGGGAGATCCTTGAGGACGTGGTTTTTGGGGGAAAACTTGTCTTCAACCCCCCCCACCAGTAGTTTCGCTGCTCACGGAGATATGTACTGCCAGCGAGGGTCGGTCGGGCGTTGCTTCACGAAATGTGGCGAGATCATGTTAGAGGAAATTCTGTGCCTGATGATGATGTGTCGCACTTGAGGATTTTTTTCTTTCCCTTTGGATAGGCTGAAATTGGATTCACGACCCAATTTCACGCCTTCAGCCTGACTGGTATTTTCTTCCTGTGTTGGTTCTCAAAAACCCAGGGTAGTGTCTGAACTGAGAGTATTTGCCTCACCGCTACCTCAGGAATTCACTGCAGGTGTTAAATTAAAGTTTGTTTGGTGATTTAAAGTATCTAAATTAAATTGTTTATGATATGCTGTAGTGCTAGGTATGTAAATTCTAAATTCTGGTTGTTAGTGTTAGTGGGCTTGATATTTGGTTTGGAAATTTAGTTAATTGGTATTTTGAGCGTTTGTTTACAGTATAGAGTTATTAAGTATCTTGAGCTATTATGTGAAGTGCAGAGTGAGGTGATTTTTATCAGCAAGCTAGTGCAAGAAGATTGTTTGAATTTCTGAATTATGTTGATGATGTTATGCATAGTGATAATTTTTAAGTTAGTTAGTGAGGTTTCTTTATAAGTGAAGTAGGTTCATTCAGGGTAGTTCTATAGGTTATGTAATGTTAATTAATGCTTGTGCTCAGTGTAAATTCTGTTGTGAGGATAATTTACTTGGTTTGTTTACTTTCTGATAGTAGATTTGGTTAATGTATAATTTGGGGCTCTTATTATAACTGTAAATTTAATTGAAGTTTTTGAAGCTGGTCTGGGAGATTGCGGAGTTTGCTAAGATTGTTTAGGTGCTAAAAATTTAAATCAATAAGTGTAAAATTGTAAATTTGTCATTGAGCTAACTAGGTGAGAGAGAAGAGAGTACGTTTCAAAAGAACAGAACTTGTCCACCTGGTGGAATTCAAAAGAATACAGTAATTTTTTTTGTGTGTAAGCTATGTGAATCGTAGTGGAATTTTGGATGCATACAGTGTGTAAACCATGTGAATCATAGTATAATTTTGGAGGCATAAAGTCAATGCCTAGTGTTCAAACCAACTGTGTTGAAATATGTCAGGGTGTGCTGTTAATTTTCTTTCTATTTCTATTTGGCTAGTGGCCAAATAGAAATAGAAAGAAAATTGAGATTCTGTTTTTATACTGCTGTGTTTAAGCAAACAAAAAAAAAAGGAAATACCATCTGTTTGTCCACTAAATTAACTTGTTAAGTTTTTAAAGAAAAAAATAAATACAGGCAGTAGCCTTTCAAAAAAAGTTCAAAATGAGTGCAGTGTGAAAAATTTTGTGTGCTGTTGTCTTCCATGACTTGAGCCCATGTACCCACCTTAGCTTGACTAAGGCTATCGATCCGAATCCTGGTATTATAAGGTATTTCATAACTGCAATTTTTGTTCTATCCTTTTAAATTGACTTTCACCGCCTCCACAAGTTGTTATTGAACGAGTACATTTTATCGTATGACTTATAGTGATACATTTTCATACACATGCAACAATATCCACTTATTTTTGCACTTTCAGATGACTCAACTCTGCGTGAACACAAACAACGCAAACTTTCCAATAACTTCTTGTGGAATGTAAATTTTAGATGCATTTTTGTTTAGGATGTTCATGGCCTTTTCTAGTACGTAGAAAATATTTTTGTTTCGAAATGCATCTACCCCTGTCCCAAATTTAATTTTTCTATAATTTCCATATTAAATTGCAATACCAGCATAAATATAGCAACGCTTTTAATAAATAACACTCAATTCAATATACTCAAAATAATTTTTTTCACCACAACAGTTGGTTGGTTAGTAGATTTTAATGGCGCAAGGGCCATGGTTGGCCAAAGAGCGCCAAACAAAAGACATGACTAGGAGTGGGTTAGTTCCCAGCCGCCCGTTAGGGTGAAGCAGGGGGCAAAGAGGAGTGTTCGCAACTGGCGACAACAACACCCAGGCCACCAGAAACCTCAGCTTCCAGCATCCCCTTTTCCACCTTACTGGTCACCGCACACGGCAAACGTGCAGGTAGATCTAGCTAACCAGGTCGGAAAAACAAAGAAAGAAACATGAAATGGAGAAGACAGGAAAGAAAACGAGAAACTAAAATCCTGAGCTGGCGCATAATCACAACCTCAGCAACCTACAACTGAGGCGGGTTCATGACAAGTGAAAAAACATAAAAAATGTGAAAATCATCACATATAGTACATGTTGGCTCGGGCCGTGGGGACGCCATCCCCCAGCAGCTGGATGAACAGCTGTACCTTCGGTTATATAATCGTTTAAGACGAAATGAAAAATTGATCCGTCACAAGGTCAGCTCGGGCCGTGGGGGCGCCGCTCCCCAAATAACTGGAAAACCAGTTATCCCCGTGCGGGGGCTGGATTATCTTTCTTCACAAGAGACCTACTTTTCGCAAACACCTCAGCGGCTCTCTTTGGTTTAGGGGTTGTTGATATTTTTTTTCGTGTCCATTGTGAGCCATTCGAGCGAACTGCAAAGTTAACTTTCGCACGTTTGATTACTTGACACATTCCATTTTTTGAAATCGCACATCCATTATTTTTGCACTTTTTTCGGATTGCTGTATACGAATAACCTTCTTCGGAAAGGGCAATTACATACCCCTGCCAGAAAGAAATCACTCGTGGAGGCTTCTTAACACTACAAAAGTAAAATTACAAATGCTGTTAAGGAGGAAGGCTGCTACTTCACGATAAACAGGGTTACGTAATGAATATGACACACGATTGAATACGACGTTTATTTTACGTTGTCACTATAAACCCGAAGGGTTTGGAAAACTGGTTATAACGCACAAGTCTGTCCGCGCAGCCATCCAATCCGGGTTCCCTCACTCCGGAGTAAGTCGCTATCCCAACTGAGCTACGCGGACAAACTTGTATGTTATATTGGCGACGGAACTTCCAGGATGACCCGGCTGTTGAATTTCTCGCAATGATGTGATGTTCTTTCAACACCGCGAGACAAGAAAAATGAGAATCCCTTCTTCAGTGCTTCGAAAAGATAAATCGGTGTCCTGTTACGTTCCACACACCAAATCGTCTGGGATTTCTCAAATGCACGCTCTTCATGGGATGACTGCCTACAGTGACGCATAGGCCCGGTTGACCCATGGGTCACGCCCAGGCCCTCTTTCGGGGACGGGGGGATGTGACGTGCCTGCCAAGCAGGGTGAACATGGGATAAAGTCAGATATCAGTGAAATCACATGTCCGCGTAGCTTTTTTGGGAGAGCGACTTACTCCGGTGTTAGGGCACCTGGGTTCGATACCCGACGGGCACAGCCTTGTTCGTTATATGGTATCTGTGCGAGATGTCTCTTCCGCAATATAATTTTGTCAATTTTTTTTTTCAGAACGCTCATGCTGATGCGAGAAGTTTTGTTTGTGGGGCAATCATGTTGGAACCATATACTACCATATTTCAATCAACATCCAGTCTCGGTAATTCTGGTATAAAGAATATTGGTATCATATTGAAATATCGATGTGCTGCTTACGTTGCATTTCCCTCTTCAAAGAAGTACTGGCCAGTACCAATAAAACATTCTGATGACATCGCACACCAAACAGGTACTTTTTGAGAGTGCGAAGATTTCTCGTGTATCTCCTGCGTGTAATGAACTGACGTTTTTTTTAATTTTAAATGAGTGGGAGTTTCGAAGTCCAGAAGGATTATTTTTACTAACGCTGATAAATTCAAGACAGAATTGCAATTCCTCTTCTGCAACTTGCTCCTTGAGTTGTTATGGAATCTGAATTTTATTCGGAAATACGTGCAAATATTTTTTGAGCATTCTATGAATGCACAAACAAACCTGCAGTCTGTTTGTAAAAACGGCCAACAATAATTTTTTTATTTGTTCTGACAGTCACGTCAATTTCTGTAATAGTGGCAAATGACCTCCTTATCGCTCTCAGATCAGGCTATGCTGTTTTGGAACGAGTGATCCTTCTCCTTGAAATCTCTCAAACAATTGGAGATTGTTCGTTGCCTAGAAACATCCTTTCGTCGTCATCTCTAATGTACATATGATTTCTGTATTAGCTCAAGAGAAAGTTCTGAAAGAGAGCTCTGGAATGTTGGGCCTGTGTTCTAAACACAAAGGTGCATCCAGTATCCCATATCATGATTATATGCACCAGTTGTTCTAGGCATTCTTGACACTTCTCAGAAGAGACAAAATATTGAAACTTGTACAAACGTAAGACGTCCTAATCTCACGATGAAAAAATCTGAAAAAATAAAAAATAAATAATAACTATTTCTACAGAATGCATGAGTTTTAACTATATTCTTTTCTTTTAAACACCTAAATAGTACCCATTTCAGAGATGTTTCCCTTGGAAGAATACAGATTTTGGATTATATATTTATAAGCAGTTCTGCTCCGAATATTAGCAGATACATACACAACGAATTGCCACCGTGTTGGCCAAGTGATAGAAAGGGCTGGCTTCTACACATTCGTCCGAGATGGTTAGAGATCAAAATCTCCGGTGAGGAATGAATGGCGTCTTTGTCTAAAGGTATACTTGCTCTCTACCTTCTCTGGAATGAAAGGTTTCTCAGAAGAGACAAAATATTGAAACTTGTGCAAAGGTACGACGTCCTACTCTCATGGTGAGAAAATTAAACAAGAAAGAATGGCACTGAATTTTCGGGTGTAATAAGCACGTCTTTTGAATCCGTTCTGAAACAAATTAAATTTATCAAAGCTATTCAAAGTCAATGGAACCGGTATGGAAAACAATAGTATCTGACGGAAGAAAGGAGTTTTCCAATCGGGTTTTTAATCCTTCAGATTTTTTTTGTAAAGGGAATCGTGAGCTTACGCCCTCTGGTTGCAGACTTGTGCGTTAAGAAAAACATGAATTTATATGAGAAACATTTCACACCGGTAACGCTCTCCAACACCGAAATATTTTTTCAAACCGGACTCTTAGAAACAGAGATATCGACAAAAATAAGATGTGACTTTACGTCCCCTGTTAAGAAAACCATGCATTATTTTAGGAAGAAAGTATTCTGAAAAGGTTTTTCCATATGAGCGGTATTGGTCCAAGAAAAAAAAATTTAGTCGAGCTATCAGGAGCCCAAATTTTGCTACAAATACATCAGAAGCAGATATTAACGCTTATGCCCCCCGTGGCCAAACTATTCTTTACCAAACATTAGAACTTATGTGAAAAATAATATTTTCCATCAGGTCTTGTATGCGATACAGGAAGATTTTTCAAATCAGAGTTTTAGAAGCAGAAATAACGCAGAAAAACGCAATTTACCTTTGTACCCCCTAGCGGAAAGTCTATGATATACTTGAAATTTTTGAATTTATAGGAAAAACATTTCGCATCGGAAACGCTATCCAACAAAGGACGAATTTTTCAAATCGGACTCCTAGAAGTAGAGATATTGACAAAAATAAGATATTCATGTACGCCCCCAGGCGTAGAAACCATGCACTATTTTAAGAAGAAAATGTTTCTAGAAGGTTTGTCGACATGAGTAGTATCGGTCTACAAATGACGTTTTTTTCAAACGAGAATTTAGAAACTCATATTTTGCTGCAAATACATCAGAAGCGGAAATTAAGGTTTACTTACCCTCTGGTGGCCAAACCATTTTTTTTACAAAAATTAGAAATTATGTGTAAGCGATTTCCCATCAGGAGATGTATCCGGTGCAGAAATAATTTTTCAAATCGGAGACTTAGAAGCAGCGATATATGGGGGGGGGGGCGCAGTTTACCTCTACGCTCCCTAGCAGAAAGTCTATGAATTACTTGAAAATTTTGAAATTATATGAAAAACATGTCACACTCAAAACACTATTATCCAACAAAGAAGGAATTTTTCAAATCCGACTCCTAGAAGTAGAGATAGTGACAAAAATAAGATATACATCTGCGCCCCCTGGTGGATAAACTGTGGAATATTTTAAGAAAAAATATTCCGAAAAGGTTCATCGATGAGAGTGGCATCCGACCACGAAAGAATAATTTCAATCGATATTTTAGAAGCTCTGATTTAATGGCAAATACATCAGAAGCAAAAATTAACACTTACGCCCCCTGGTGGCCTAAGTATTCTTTACCAAAAATTTGAAATTATATGCAAAAGAGTTTTAATCAGGATGTGTATCCGCGGAAGAAATATTTTTTTCAAATCGGAGTTTTAGTAGAAGAGTTATCAGGAAAAATGTAATTTACTTTTACGCCACCTAGCGGAAAATCTATGCGTAATTTAAAATAGTAACTATATCTAAAATACTCTTCGACATAAATGAAATTGAAAGATAAAGTAATTTTTTCAATCGGATGTTTAGAAGCAAAAATCTGGAATAAAACGTATTTTTGAATTCGACATCATTTGCACTTACGCCCTCTAGCGGCGAAAATGTACATCTGAAAAAAAAACGAAATAAAAGAATCATCATTCGCATATTTCAAGCTCATCGATACAAAAATAATTTTTCAAATCGGACTAATAGTAGCAGAAATATCGTGGGTACAGACGGACGGACGGACAAACCGGTTTTTTTTACGATCTTTTTGTACAAAAGACGTGCTAAAAAGTAACTGCCGCCGCTGCTGCCGCTGTTTTAAAAGTTTCGCGACACTCTTGCTCTCCTAGCTCGCAACGAAAACCGTAATAAACACAAAAATATGAAATTTACATCGTTTGAAGAGAATTGTTTGGAGAACACGCTGAAATAAACCGTTTCTCGAATCTGGCGATACTTCAAGAGCTATTGTATTTCAAACTTAAGAGAAGCAAAAAAATGCTATCAGGTCGCTTCCGGACACACTAACAGCAACAGAACCACGAAACTTTGTAGGCATGTAGTTTCGAATTTTGATTTATTTTACGAGAAATTAAATTTCTAAATTTCACAAAATTCTATATTTCGCGATGGGATCCATTTAAATAAACGGATATATGGCAAACTATTAATCATAACGCATTGCAATATTTACAGCACAAACTTACAACTATCATCCCTGTTTTTCCAAAAAAGAATTTAAGAAAAAGTCATTTTCTAATTTTTAAGCATTTTTTAAAGACGCAAAGGAAAGAAACGAATGGCTTGTGGTCCCGTGACCTGCTGCCATGGTGGTGCAGAAAATTTCTTATGCATATGTTTTATTGGAAAAGCTATCTCAGTTGAAGGTGCACGTCAAGTAATTTTGCTTCCTATACTTCCAATGGAAAACTTTCTGTACACAATTACTGCGTTCTCAAGGATGAAAATTAGAGCATCAATTAAAATAGCTTCATTTTATAACTTAGAATACTTAATATTTTCTAAAAAATAACCATAATTATGCAATCCAACATTTGTTTGTTTAGTGACGTCATCAAAGTACAGGTCGCTCCATCTTTTTTCTGGACAATTAATGCGTTTCCAAGGATGAAAATTTGAACATCGATTAAAATAGCTTTATTTTATAACTTGGAATACTTAATATTTTCAAAAACATAATCGTAATTATGCAATCCTACATTTGTTTGTTTACTGACGTGATCAAAGTACAGGTCGCGCCATCTATTTTCTGGACAATTAATGCGTTCCCAAAGATGAAAATTTGAACATCGATTAAAATATCTTCATTTTATAACTTGGAATACTTAATATTTTCTAAAACATAACGATAATTATGCAACTCAACATTTGTGTGCCTACTGACGTCATAAAAGTACAGGTCGCGCCATCCTTTTTTGGTTCCAACACCACCAAAAGAAAATTTATTGATATTTAATATAATTATGATTATGTTTTAGAAAATATTAAGTATTATATGTTATACTATGAAGGTATTTTAATCGATGTTCAAAATTTTCATGCTTGGGAACACACTGATTGTGAAGGAAATGTGTACAAAAGTTTTTCCACTGTAAGTATAGGAAGCAAAATTACTTGATGTCCACCTTAACGGTTTAGCATAACGCTTTACGGAAATGCTTTTTGGATCGCTTTTGTTTTCATTAGTGGTAAATTTAGTAAGTGCTTTTAAGTTCAAACGACAAAAGTCCGACTTTCCAAAAATTAACGACAGTAAAAAAACTCTGAAACTACAGAATAACAAGCCTTATTTTCTTAGACATGCAAAAAAAAAATGAAATTTATATGAATTTTCCAGTTTCTATTTCATGTGATATACTTGGAGCTCGGGCTGCAGGGCCCGAGCGCTCATAAAAAAGTTTGTTATTCATAAAAAAGTTCGGGTCACCGTTAACCCAGCATGATCCTACAAAATGCGTTCTATCGTGGCTCCTTAGAGGACATAATTCCGCAGTGATGCGAAAAGCTAGGTAAAAATATCTCAAGAGCTTAATAAATTTTGGACTGTATTATACAGGGTGATTTTTTATTCATGATATCATTTCTTCTCTTTGTAGGGTCTGTAGATAACATCGTTTGGAATATTGGAGCCACTCATATGGTAGAGCAAGGTGAGTAAAATCATTTTTTAGTAGCAGCCCATATTCGGAACAGCTCTTAAGAATTTCCAGCCCTGCCGAAAAATTCGACACATACACTACTGAACAGAAGGTAGTCATTGGGAAACATTACTACAGGAGTGGCAATTCTATCGTTACGACACGAAGGAAATATCGTGAACGTTTCAATGTGTGGGATGGACCCAGTAAGTGCACAGTGTTGAGACTGGTTAACAAGTTTGAGAGGGCTGGCAGCGTTTTGGATACGAGTAAAGGTTATAGTGGGCGACCATCAGTGTAAACGCCAGAAAAGGTTGCGAAAACTTTCACAGCAGATGGAGATGCCATACAGTAGTGTAAGGAAAAATCTACCGAAGTGATTTTTCGGCCTATCCATACAACATTCAGCTCAATTAACCATTCACCACAAATGCTAAAGAGAGAGGTTTGTCGTTTGCCCAAAATTTCAGTGCGGTACTGGAAATGGAACAAGATGTCGTGCAAAGAATCTGGTTCAGTGATGAGGCACACTTTCATTTAGTCGGATATGTTAACAAACAAAATGCAAGATTTTGGGCTTTCACATATATTGCTGTTGAAAACGCTTTACATGCAGAAAGAGTAACTGTTTGGTGTGGGATGTCTGCGTCTGGAATTTTTTGCCAAGTGTTTATCGAAGAAAACATCACAAGTGATGTTAATCTGGGTGTTAGCAGGGAGCAGTTTGTGCCCGTCTTGTTTGGTATGGGTATCGATATGGATCGATGTTGGTTCCAACAGGATGGCGCCATATCTCATAAGGCAGGAATCGTACTGGAGTACCTGGAGGAGGTGTTTGACATCCATGTATTGTCCAATAGTTACCTTGAAATGTGTGGTAAAGGCAAAACGTAGCCACCAATGTCTCCCGACCTTAAACCCTGCAACGTTTTTCTTTGGGGTTATCTGAAGGATAGAGTGTTTGTGAGGAACCCACGAATACTTCCTGATCTGAGGCAAGCCATCGAAACCAAAATCTTTTCCATTTCGGAAGAATCGCTACACAGTGTTGTCCGCAATTTTGGTTTTCGCCTGCGACACGTTATGGCAACGCAAGGTGGACATATGGAACATATTGTCATTTACACTCCCAGACCTGTGGAACATCCCTTAGATACTGCCAACTATCTTACACTTTTAGTTATTTCATAACTTCTTGTTCTAAATGGCATCATGAATAACAAATCCTCCTGTATGGTCAAAATGCAATTCACTTCTGTTTTTCAGTGCAATGTAATCCTTAGCGCAAATTTTACTGTCATTTGTGGATATGCTTAACCCTAGGAGTGTGAACGACGCGTCTAGCGCGTGCAAAACTTTCCCTTACCCAGTGCCAGCGACGCGTTTACTTACACTAGATTAGGAAAGCTTTGCATGCGATAGACGCATCACTGGAACTGGCTAAAGGAAAGCTTTGTAAGCGCTGGACGTGTCGCTGACACTGGGTATAAAAGGGAAGGTTTTGCACACGCTAGACGCGTCGCTTACACTGACAAGGGAAGCCATTCAACTGTCACTCTCCAAAATTCATGAAGCGTGGCCAGGAGATAATACTAAGGACAAAAACCAATGGGTGTATTTCCGTTACGGCCCAAATGAACTGACAAAGATGAAGGAGTTGTCAGAAAATGGCCTTACAGCACAAGTGGAGAAAATCATCGAGCGTAGCAATGAACAATCAATGGCAGTCAGAAAATTTCAACAACATGTTGTTATATCCGTGGATAAAAATTGGTTACTGTGGATGTGATGACGCTTCTTTCGATAATGTTCAACGCATTTGTTTTTCAGATATCAATCACAATTTTCAATACTGTGATAACTGGGATCTTGCGTTGTTCTCGTTGTTCTAAATTATTAGGTGTGCAACTTAATTCTCGGCCCCTAACCACAGGCGATCATAGAACGTCGGCAATTGCAAATAGCTGTGTGCGATAATGGCTGATTGCAGCCACATCCAACAGCTTTCCAGGCAAACCGTAATTGCTCACAGCTGTTATGACAGAAGGGACGAATGTTGACGGTGAAAGCAATGTCGTTGGAGCAGCAACATTTGAGACACTGCCTCCTGTTTGCGTTTCAGCTGAAACAAAGTGCCGCGAAAGCCCAGAAAATGGTCTGTGCTGCTTTGGGTGAGGTTGATGTGTCCTATAGTACGTGTAAGAATTGGTTACAGCGGTTTAAGCAAGGAAATTTCGATCTCCGTGATGCAGAATGTCCGGGACAGCCACTAAAAGTTGACTATGAGGAAATGGAACAACTGTTGGACGCGGATCCCTGTCGTACACAGACAGCGCTCGCCCAGGAACTCGGAGTAACAAGGCAAGCCAATGCAAAGCGCCTGCAGAAGCTTGGACGGATTCACAAGGAGGACCGTTAGGTGCCTCACCAACTCACAGCTGCGAATAAGTCTAGGCGCTACGATGTTGCTGTTCCTTGCTCTCCAGATTCAAGAAGAAGGATTTTCTCCACAAGATTTTGACCTGTGATGAGAAGTGGATCCTCTGCGATAATCCTAAGAGGCGCAAATCGTGGGTTTATCCAGGTCAGCCTACCACCAGTACCGCCAAACCGAATATCCATGCCAGGAAGTTGTCGCTGGGCATATGGTGGGATCAGCGCGGTGTCGTACACTATGAGTTGCTCAAACCTGGTGAAACGGTCAATGCTGAGCTTTATTGTCAGTAACTCATTCGAGCGAGTGACACAATGGAGGAGAAGAGGCCATACACAGGTAAGGGCAGAAAGTCGGTCCTGCTACTTCAGGATAACGCGCGTCCTCACACCGCGAAATCGAGGTTTAAACACGAGCATCGACCTGGGGTGGGAGATTTTGTCTCACCCGGCGTCTTCTCCAGACTTCGTCCCTTCGGATTATCACCTCTTTCGCTCCCTGCAACATCACCTGAGTGATACGCACTTCACTTCTGTAGAGGAGGTCTACACAAGTATTGATGACTTTATCAACTCGAAGCAGTCCTCTTCTTTCCGCAGTGGCATTCGGCAGCTCCCTGATCGATGGCTCAAATGCATCCAACACGACGATCGATATTCTATGATGTCCTGTCAACGTGTCGTGGCTTGTCGCCGAGAATTAAGTTACACACCTAATACTTTGCTTCGGTCATGTGTTCAATGCCACGAATGTTAATTTACTCCTGTAATAAAGGGTTTTGTTGCTTTTTGTATGACAGGAGATTATTTTGAATCATGGGGACATAGCTGATATTTGGGGTTACATATCAAGCACCACAACACATGTTAGATGATTTTTACCACTTGTGCTCTAAAGCCATTTTCAGGCCACTCGTTCACCTTTGTCATTTCATTTGGACCAAAACGAAAATACACCCATTGGTGTTTGCCCTCAGTACTATCTCCTGGCCACGTTTCTTCAATTTTGGCAAGTGACAATTGAAAGGCTTCCCTCGGAAGCAAAGGAAAACATTGTACCCGTTGAACGCGTCGCTTACACTCAATAGCTTAACAGAGATATATAACCAGAAAAACAATTTCGCACGAGAAGTGATATATGTAAGAATTCAGCTGTCTACCTGTGCGATAAAACACCATACTATAAGTTGCAAATTAAAATCACTTCATTTACAATTTAAAAGTAGGTTAAAAAACAGACTAGCGCTTTCGGGGATAATGTTGTCCCCATCTACGGGTCCAAAGCACAACAGTGACACGATAGAAGCAGTCATTATATACAGATTAAAATCCCCCCCGTACACTACGTCACCAACATGTCGTGGCTTGGCTGCCTTTACGTTAGCTGTCACACAGGGCGGTTACTCACCGGATTAGAAAAATGTGAAAATTCTGGAAACAAATCTCAATAAAAGTACTATTTTCCTTTCCGAAAGCCTGTGTATTCTTGCTTATGGTGACAGATGTTGTAATTTGGACTTGCCCGCATATGTACCGGGACCTTGGCGTGGATTGGTTGCCCCGACAGAGACTTTGTCCAATGGCTAATATGCACTTCTTGCCTAGTATCATTTGTAATTTTTTATACTTACTGTAATATCAACTGTTATTAACATGTACGCTTTTTTCTGTGTAAATGTTGGCATCACTAAAATGTTGGTAACGTGGTATACGGGGGAAGGGGGGGGGGATTTTAATCTGTATATAATGACTGCCTCTATCGTGTCAGATCCCCGAAAGCGCTACTCTGTTTTTCAACCTACTTTTAAATTGTAAATAAAGTGATTTTAATTTGCAACTTATCGTATGGTGTTTTATCGCACAAGTAGACAGCTGAATTCTTGCATATAGCTTAACAGAGATTTTTGTTTCAGCATTTTCTGTGTATTATGAAAGCTCGCAGGGAATGCTGTAAATGATACTCGTACTTTAGTATTTTGTAACATGTAACAAGTAGTAAGGCTTAAAAAAAAACGTTTAATAAACTTCTGCTTCTTATTAGATCAGCCCTTCTCAGCTTTCTGGCAACTTACGTTTAAGAGTTGCAGCTCGTTTTTCTCCATAACAAAACACCGTATAGCTATAAATATTTACTCTCACAACGAGAAGACAATGCAGACATCTGATGCTGATATACTTAATTTGGTTAGACACATATCGCGGAGGGTATTATTTGTATTTCCAATTATAGATATCTTTAAGGAACGATGTCTTTGTTTTATCAAACACATTAATCTGAATTAAGATCGGAAAATATTGTGACAACAAATGACAGTTTCTGCTTGGTAAAATACGCGTGTAGGCCAGAAATTTAGAAATGTGAATACCCTTTCATGTGGTTTAAGTAACGTTCACTTGAGATTCTGAGTTTGAATAAAGCTATGGCACAATGCATTCCATTTCCTAGAAGAGTCTCTACATTCCCTTGGGAAGCGGCCAGTGCATTTATTCTCCGGTGAAATTTAATACCAACGGTTTACCATTTCGACTTTACTTGGGAGCTTAATCACACTTGCGTAAGTGCCGTTAACTGATAACGAATTCCTTTGAAGAATAAATGCACTTTTCGGCTTTAGACGGCATAATTGAAGTTATCAGATACAGGCGGGATGATTCTGCATTTCTGACAGTACGATAGATATATTGTATCCAGTCTGCTATGCAGATTCCAACATTTAATTCCACTTTAAAGTATTAGTTCAACTGGCGTTTGTTTTGCAGCTACTGTTTTGCCTTTAATACACTGAAATTTCGGACGCATATGACGTTTTTTCACAGCTTCCTTCATGCACTTTTTGGAAATAGGAAAGAGCTTTCAGTTCAGAATCTCGTTGAATGCAGAACGCTTTAGGATTTTATATGATACATTTACACACAAAAAAAATTGAAATAGTTAAATAATTTATTAGCACATTTGGAGACACTTTTTGTGGTTACTTCTTTTCCAATGCGACGTATAACGGTAATTTAACCTTCCTTTTGGGTATGTTTCTTCTTATGTAAATTAGGTTTCTCCTCGTTAAATATTTTCTAAACTCAACGCCACCAAGTTTCTCCCGATGAGTTTGAATTCGGAAATCTTGATTGCCGCCCTGGTGGCGCAATGTTCTAAGCGATGGCTTCTGATCATTCGTCCGAATGGGGTCCTGGTTCGAATCCCGTGAGGCATGGATGTTGTGTTTGTCTTACGGCGGTGGCTCTCTCTCCCTTCCCTGGAACCAGTGACCCTAAATTAGGAACGGGCGACTCCTTATAGCCCATCGAGTTGCTCACTGTGGTCGTTAAACCTCCAATAAAAAAAATCTGGATAATTGCTCAAATGGTCACGTAGTTAAAGACTCCTGAGATATGTGCTCGGCGTTCAATGTTGGGCGAGCAGTACTCTACATGTAACCGTCGATTAGCAATATTAGCTGAGCGATTGAGGGAGATGTATTCATGTAGAAAAAGAGAGATTGCGCAGATGTTTAATATTCTTTGTTCCAGCAGCTTGTAGTCGACAAAGTTCTTGTACTGGGTCAGCAGTGTCGCGGATATTGTACAAAGTTATTGATTAAGGTTCCATGCAGTGTGTTGTTACGAGTAAGTGATTCTTTTCTACTGGTCACGTGCTTCGATGATAAAAATAGGAACTGGGAATAGTAATTTGAAAGTTTAACTCTTTGATTCCTGGCCTTTACCTAAAAGTGAATGTACATGTAATATGTAATTGACTTTCAGCTGCTGTCAGCAAGTTGAGGAAATCCGGGTGTTACCGTGACGCTAAATACAATAGTACAGTTAAACATAAACCTTTAAAACTCTAAGAGAAGTCAATGCTTTAAGGAAACTTAACGTAGAGTTCAAATCTACAATCAAGGTTTAAAAAGCGATCATATTACATCTAGTCCGTTTCAGTTTTATCATCATATCGGCACTTACGCAAAATCGCGTTAAGAAGGTGATATGCATTTTGAAGCTTCAAATCTAAAGAAATGAGCAAACTGGAGTAAGCAAAGCAGTATTTTATTTGAACAAAAAAATTCGAATACCAAATAGAAATGTTGATATAAACCAAAGCTTACGTAGAAAATAGTAAAACTATACTAGTGATCTGGCTTACTGGCATAGCAATATACACTATCTACCAACAAGAAATTGGATACCCCTGCAGTAGACGATATCTGCGGTCCTGACACACATCATGGTTGCCGCCGTTAAATATCGTGTGGGAAACAACAACGCAACCAGTCGCATGCAAGATGCTACGCAGTTCGGAGCTCTCCGATTTCGAGAAAGGTGTAATCGTCGGGTATCACAGAAATGGTCGATCCATACGTGACATATCCAGCGAGTTGAAGTACCCCAAATCGACAGTGGCCTACGTGATTGGCAAGTGGAAGATGAGAGGTGACTGTCGGAATGTGCCCCGACCCGGCAGACCCACAAAACTGGGAGTTAGAGACCGACGGGTACTGGCCAGAGAAATTCAGAAGAACCGCACCACATCTATGGGACACATCCACGAGGAGTTTCAACAGGCATCCGGGAGTGTTTTTGATGAATACCATCCGTAAGGAAGCTCATCTGCTCGGTTATCATCGACGTGCTGCCGCCCACAAGCATTTGATCACCAAGTTCAATAGCGCTGCTCGGCTAACGTGGTGCAAAGAATGTCGACAGCGGACCGTTGAACAGTGGAAACAGGTTCTCTGGAGCGACGAATCAAGGTTCACCCTCTACCGTTCGGATGGCAGGGTCTTTGTTTGGCGTCTGCCTGGAGAACGCCTCCTGCCGGAATGTATTGTGCCAACTGTGAAGTTCGGCGGCGGTGGAATTATGCTATGGGGTGTTTCTTCTGGTATGGCACGGAACCCTTGGTCGCAATTTCTGGTAGACTCAACGCCGAGACCAACTGCACCATTTTGGATGACCATGCGCTTCTTACGTTGTGGCAGTTTTACGGGGTGGACCTATGTTACTTTCAGTATGACAATGCCACCTGTCATGTTTCGAGGTCCACCATGGTTTCGTATAGTGACAATGGGGTTAATCGAATGGACTGGCCTGCGCAGAGCTCGGACCTTAACCCCATCGAGCACCGCTGGGACAAGTTAGAACGTCGACACAAGGGGTGCCCCCACCATCCGAAATCGGTGAAGGGACAGACCTGTATTCTCCAAGTCGATTGGAAGAAAATACCGCTAGCCATCGTACAACGCCTGGTTGAGATTATGCCCCGGAGGGTCGCAGCTGTAATCGCCGCTCGTGGAGGCTCCACCAACTATTCAAGGTGAATAAACTTCGTTTTCCTTTGCTATCACAGGTGTCCAATTACTTGTTGGTAGATAGTGTATAAACAATCGTTTTCAAGCTTTTGCACAACTTCCAGATGGCTTTTTCGAGTAAGATGTACAGGAACTGCTATCTGAATAATAGAACGATTTAACAATTTTAATGCAGTGGCTTGACGTTACAATAAATAGATACGACGTAAAATTCATTTAAAGACACGAGACATCAAGTTTTGTATACGCGGTGTCCTCGTAGGAAGAAAGCGTTACTACTAAAACTAGCTCAAAATTCGTGGCAACTCCAATGTTATGCTATCATTGCAAATACCACTTTTGGTAATGATTTCCAAGGTTTTCCGAATGGCTGTACATTTAGGAATAGAGTAGGTAGCTAATTTCTTTATGTCATCCGACATAGGAATAGAGGACTTGAATTTGACTTCTCTTTATAGGGCGGTGGTTTTTGTACCGTATTTTGTATCCTTTTTGTCCTCGTTGACTCTGATTCTAAACGAACGCTTGGTCATTACAATCGTTCGTTAGAGTCAACAAAGAATGACTTTAAGTTACTATTACTTTTCTAAGAGAGTCAATAAGTTAATCAGAGTCATTCAAAGAGTTCGCTAAATCAGAGCTTGGCTACGTTGGTCGTTCAATTTCACCATTTTTTTTTCATTTGGAGGGATTAACTGGTTGCTCACTGCATCTCATTGCAACAACTGTCGGCAGAATGTGGCGACAATAGTTACAAAAAGTAACGTGCGTCTCCGTAATGGGTCTGGTGCACGTCTGCGGAAGTGTGAACACAAAAATTTGTCTACGACCCCTCACTCCGGAGTAAGTTGCTCTCCCAACTAAACTGCTAGGATGGAATGTATCGCTGCAGATTTGTCGTTTTGTCACGCGATTCATCTCTGTAGTACGTCACATCATCTCCCTCTTAATTTTTTTTGAAGCGAAGAACGAACTTTAATTAATTCTAGACAATGTGTGGAACAAATATCACATATTTTTCAAAGAACCCAACAGCAGCACATCCATTTTTACATTCGAGCGGCATTGTGAAGAGACAAATTCGTCCATGACGTGAATAGAATCCGTTTATCTCCGGAGTACGTTTATCTCCCAACTAAGCAACATAGATGGAATATACCGCTGAAGATTCGTCGTCTTGACACGTGATTCACCTCTGTAGTACGTCACAGACGTTCGAAGCTCGAAGCAGACGTTCAAAGCATTTTTGCATCTCTTGTACATATCTTTAGTCAAATAAAGTGATTTGGATCTCTATCTTAGAGCGTTTACATCTGGTACAGTTCTTTGTATCCAAGGTTTATCCAGCCAAATATTGGGTTGGCCAAAAAATTATTGCGTTTTTCACACATAGATGGCGAAACATGTCTTGAAATGCAAATAACGTTATTTGAAACAGCAAGTTCATTACGTAACGTGACAGCTGACAGTTCAAGCTTGTGTTAGGAATGGAAAGTGCTCGATTTCGTTAAGGTCGACGACAAGTAATTTTGCTTCCTATACTTCAAATGGAAAAACTTCTGTACACATTTTCTTCGCAATTAATGCGTTCTCAAGAATGAAAATTTTAACATCGATTAAAATAGCTTCATTTTATAACTTGGAATACTTAATATTTTCTAAAACATAACCATAAATATGCAATCCAACATTTGTTTGTCTACTGACGTAATCAAAGTACAGGTCGCGCCATAATTTCTGGTTTCAGCACCACCAAAAGAAAAGTTATCGATTTTTAATATAATTATGGTTATGTTTTAAGAAATATTAAGTATTCCAAGTTATAATATGAAGTTATTTTAATCGATGTTCAAATTTTCATCCTTGGGAACACATTAGTTGTGAAGGAAATGTGTACAAAAGGTTTTCGATTGGAAGCATAGGAAGTAAAATTACTTGGCGTCCCCTTTAACAAGTGTTTGTTTGGCGTCGATTTCAAAATGGACAATTAAAAGGAACATTTTCGTCCTGTTTTGCTGTATTACTTCCGAAAAGGAAAAAACACTGTTCAAGCTCATAAAAAGTTATATGATGTGTATGGTGCAAGATGCCTCAAAACTACGGCGGTGTCAAAATTGGATTGTGAAATTTTGGTATGGAAATTTTGATGTGAAAGTTTTACAACGATCAGGAAGGAAGGGATTTACAACAAAATGAAGGCATTGATCGAATCAAATCGGCTTTCAACGACACGAGAGATTTTTGAGAATCTGAACATATCGAAATCGAGCGATGAAAACCATTTAAAGTAACTGGGATACGTTAGTAAGCTCAATATGTGGGTGCCACGTGAGCTCAAAGAACTACGTCTCACTAAGCGCGTTAAAATCTGCGATTCGCTCTTGAAACGTGAAGAAAACGATCCATTTTTGAAACGTATGATAACAGGAGATGGAAAATGGATCGCCTATAACAACGTCGAATGAAAACGATCGTAGAGCAAGCGTGATGAACCTGCTCAAAGCAATTAAAAAGTAGATATTCACCAAAGGAAGGTTATGCAGTCACTCTGAAGGGATTTCAAAGGTATTATGTATTTTGAATTGCTTCCAAGGAACCAAACCATTAATTGGGACGTGTACTGTCGTCAACTGGATAAATTAGGTGATGTAGTCAAACAGAAGCATCCAGAATTGGTGAATCGCAAAGGTGTGTTTCACCATAATAACCCAAGACCACATACTAGTTTGGTCACTCGTCAAAAATTGTTGCAGCTTGTATGGGATGTGTTACCACAATATCATAAGGCTACCATTTGTTTCGTTCGTTGCAAAACACCTGGAATGGTAAAATCTTCACTGCTGATGAAACTAGCAAATCGTTCTTGGAACTGTTTTCGCCGAAAAAAACGAGCTTTTTTTAGTGTGGAATCATGAACTTGCCTGCAAGATGAAAAACGTCATCGGACAAAATGGACAATATGTTGTAGAGTACAGTTTTGTTTCCATTTTAAAATTCGCCTTTCATTTACACAGAAAAAAAACGCAATTACTTATTGGCCAACCCAATAGTTAATTCACTGAGTGTCACATTTCGTTTCCGTACCTATGGGGGCGTAGTGCTCCATACGCTGGCCTTGACCGTTCGACCAAATACGCCCTGGCCGAAGTCCAAGATGAGGCTTGGGTGATGCAAATGTTGTAAGGCACTGCCTTTCTCCCTTTTCTTGAATCAGTTGCCACAAAATACACTGGAGTGCAAAAATTAAGGACGAGACGGTTTTTCGAATGTAAAGTTGTGCAGAATTGCTCCACACCGACTCAAATCATACCATACGATCCCCAAGATGTAAGAATATGGGAAAAGTGAGCAAAACCATCCAAACAAGGAATCCAAAGGATACAAAGGCACTTTATTGAAAAGGTAGCTTGAGCACAACTAGACAGAAGACAGAAACGTCCATGTGACAGGCGGCCGCCAAGAAAAAACGTCTGTCCATGTTGAGGGCGAGGTTGCCAAGGAGCTGTTGAGGCATCGCGGCCCATTCCTCTTGTAGCGCCAATCGCAGCTGCGGAATCGTTGCTGGAGGCTGGTAACGTGCTACCAAGCGTCTCCCAAGAAGGTCCTACACGTGTTCGATTGGATTTAGGTCCGGCGACCTTGCGGGCCAATCCATGCGCTGAATATCTTCACTCTCCAACAGATCTGCGACAACCACTGTACGATGAGGTGTAGCGTTTTCGTCCATGAAGAAGAACTCAGGACCCACAGCACCGCTAAACAGACGCACGTGGGGCAGGAGAACCTCGGTACAATAGCGGACACCAGTGACTGAAACTCCCTGGAAGATGTGGAGGTCAGTACGGCTACCACGCATGATACCGGTCCAAACAAAAACTCTGCCACCTCCAAACGTGTCCCTTTCGATGATGTTGGAAGTGTGATTGCGTATTTCTTGCTCTCTCCAGATGTGTATACGTGCAGAATCGCTCGTTAGACTAAATCGTCTCTCATCCGTAAATAGAACTCGACCCCATTGATGATGTGTCAAGTTCTTGTGTTCCTGGCATCACAGAAACCGCCGTCTGCGATGAGCAGGCGTTAATGGCACACACCGTACTGGTCGTCGTGAAAATAGACCATCTTTGTGCAGCCTCCTGGCCACGGTAAAACGCGATGACGGACGTCCTGTTGTCTGTTGCATGTTCCTTGCGATTTCTCCCGCTGTTCGCCGTCTGTCTCTTCTCGCCTGTAGGACAATATACCGGTCGTCCTCCTTCGTGGTTGCTCGTGGACGACCACTGGTAAATTCTCGGACAGCTGTTCCTGTCGTTTGAAATGCTCTCCAAGCTCGTGAGGCGATGCTGTGAGCGATCCCGAACTCCTCGGCCACACTAGTCACACTTCGACCGTCTACCAACTTCCCAATGGCGCGACCTCTGGGAAAGGCATCCAGATGTCGTCTACTGGATTGTCTGTTGTCCATATCACACGGTGGCAGCAACTCGACGTCGTTCAAACCGATGTACACCGTGCAATTGCTTTCACCAAATTGCTGAGCATACACCGCCCGTGTGCTTTATACCCTTCCGACACCCCCCCCCCCACGTCCTGTTTGCTGCATATATGCGCATTCCCTACCATACCGGACCCTAGTCTATCACCTGGGTAGTCTTTTGGTCCGTTCTGCCTGCTCGTTCCGCTGTTATGCTAATTTCTCCTCTTCGTCCTTAATGTTTGCACACCAGGGCAGGTACGAATGACTGAACTGAACCCTTAGAGTTGCTTACGGTGGTCATTATCCCCTAAGAAAAAAAGTGATATTTCTAGATTTTAAAAAAATTGTTTTTGTTATCATATTAATCTCCACCTTTAGGTACTGCCAACCTAATGTCATACTGCCCTGTTTTGACGTTAATTCTTTGTTATATTTCTCGTTGAATCGGCTTTCGTTTCTGTGTACGACGAATTCAAAAACGCTTTTCAGTGAAATTAGGAGCAAATTGCTTTGAAAAAAGGAAAATATACGAAATCTAATAAACTAAACACTTTACGAAAATTCACATGCTGCCAACATCTAATTGTATTAGCAAAAGAAAAAAATTGACAGGTGAATTAAATACCTTTAGGCAAAAGGATTCATTGTTAAGATACTCGTAAATGACATCAGGGAGATCCCATCTCATTTATGTTTATTTTATATCGTAAATGTGCATTTTAGAAACAGTAGTGCATTACGGTATATGCTTCTAAAAAGTTCTGAGAGAAGAAGCTGAGTAATGCTCTTGAAACTGTTACCGCATGACAAAGTTTTCACGGAATTTTTCAAGTTTTAACTCAATAAATTTATTCAACTCGAAACTTCTAATACTTTTTGTCATGTACGGAGAAAAAAAATGAAAGATCTTTTGCCCAGCTACGCAGAAACGAAGATATTTACTTCTAAATCATATGATTTTAGTTGACGCAGATGGAGCTACATATAAATTTTGTTTTTCTACTTTTTTCCCCTTAATGCCCTGAAAAGCTTCTGAATTTAAAGGAATTTATTTTTGGCAGATAAGAATACTCAGAATGCAGTTTAATTTGAAAGCGATGGTTTATTCTTTGAAACTCGTACTGTATGTCGTTTCCACGGCAACTTTGTAGAAAAAGTTAGTTATCCCTAATTTTATTCTTATTCCTGTCATTTTTGGTTGGAATTACGAAAACCTTCTTAAAATTTTGCTAATCACATTTCCATGTTCGGGATTTCTTTGCAGCATCAGATTATTCTGAAACGTGCTTACAAAGTGAAGAAGTGATACCGTATTTTGCTAGAAGTCACAGCGGCCAGTTGGTATCATTGTCTGATAACCACAAAAACGCAATTTTCAGAGTACTAATGCTATTTTTGTGAAGAGTTTAATTTCTAAATTCTCAAAACACCGATTATCACATTTGTTTAAGTGACTCAACACAATCGTAACTTCATCAGAATATTCCCATGATTTCATTTTCAAAACAAGTTACAGCGTTAAATAAAAGTAACGTTTTTTAAACGTTTTATCAATAAATACTGTTTTTTTTACGTTTTTATTAAAATTAAAACAAAACTATTTGCATTAGCGTAAAATTGAAGGGGAGCAATTTTGTAGTGCGTAATTTGAGGACTCGAACAAGAAAATCCCATCGTTACGACGATTGGTTATTTGTATACCTGTATAAAGCAAAGTGGGGAAACGTCGGTGTTTCCGTCGGCGAATTGTTCGACCACTTCTAAATAACCTAGAGATATAAAAATTGGCATGCTAATGGGTCTTAATGTCCGTATACCCAGAAAAGTCGGAAAACCAAAACAATCAAAATGGTGGCTTTGGAACACTGCCTGCTAGAATATTTTCGCTAGTTGTTCGACCTCTTTTTAACGATCTAGCGATCTGCAAATTGGCATCCTGATACGTCTTAAGGCCCTGATACCTAAAAAGGTCTGAAAACAAAAACAAATCGGAATGGCGATTTTGAAACATTGTGTGCTTGAATTTTTCGCAAATTGTTCGACAACTTCTACATGACTTAGAGATCTGAAAATTGTCACTCTGACAGGCCCGGCTACCTAGAAACGTCCGAAAACCAAAACCAAAATTTAAATTGGCGACTTTGGAATATTGTCTGCTGGAATTTTTCCACCACTTCTACACCTAAAAAATTCTGAAAATATAAAAAATTTCAAAAGGGTGTCCTAGCTTTACTGTTCAAAATGCTGTTACGTCTTAAGGTCCAGATTCCGAAAACCAATAAATAAATTTAAAAAAAAAAAGGGGGGGGGGGAATTAAAACAGCGGCCTTGGAATATTGTCATTTTTCTACCACTTCTGCACCTAGGAAAGTATGAAAAAAATTCTAAAGAGTGGCTTAGCTTTACTGTTCAAAATGCTGATAAATTTAAAGATATTTATGCCAGAAGTGTTGCAATACTGCAATAATAGTTATGAGGATTGCTCTGTTATCTTTATGATCGTGATGATTCCTTTATGATTGTTAGGAGGATTCCCCTACGATCATTATGAGGATTCCTCTATAATAGTTATGAGGATTCCTCTATGATCTTTAAGACGATTGATCGAATGGATGAGGATTGCTCTTTCATCGACTGGATGAGGATTCCTTTGTGATCGAATGGATGAGCATTCCTGTATGATAGTTATGAGGATCCTCTACGATCATTATAAGGATTCCTCTACGATCGTTATGAGGATTCCTCTATAGTCGAATGGATGATGATTCCTCTTTGATCGAATGGATGAGGATTCATCTTTGATCGAATGGATTGGGATTCCTGTATGATCGAATGGATTGGGATTCCTGTATGATCGAATGGATTGGGATTCCTCTATGATCAAATGGACGAAGATTCATCTACGATCGTTTTGGCCAAACAACTCTTAAGAAAATCAAGTATCATAAGTAAACTGGCATTTACTTATTTTTCGAAACTTCCAGCAGCTATATCTGTACTCTGTTAAAAGGTGTTCTCTAGTAATGCTGGTTTGGAAAAAATTGAAAAGTTTTATAAAATTATTTAAAGAGAAAATATTGATTGTGGAAATATGTCTCCCACTTACATTGCTTGCTGGAAATACTCTGTGGATATGGAAAGGATTCTTCGTACGTATAAGCATATTTTCACTGACAGAAAGCATACTTTTTCTCTCCGAAATATAAAAAAATATTATTCATGTGCGATCGTGAAAACATTCAAGAGTAAGAAGGCTCATTTGCACCATGTAAATACATAAATCCTACAGTAAAACTTTCAGATATCTTCAATGCACATTTCTTCTATTTTAGCGCATATTTACTGTTTCTTAGTGCATAAATGCTTTCTTATTTTGGAGGTTCTCAAAGTTTCAAAACCCGGGTTATAATAATGAGGTAATTTGGGAATGGTACGGATTCCAAACACTAAATCAATTCATATTATCAATACATTAGTCGTTCGCGAAGAATAAACCATCAAACTTTATTGTCTGCGGAAGATTCCTTTAAAGAAAAGATAGATTCTACAAAGGAGCAGATTCTCTCAAATTGTCGTTCAGAATTACTTTTCACTAGACATCAAACGTTCACTTGGTGTCTTGGTGAGGTTCGTGTCCCGATCAGAAAACTCAACCTCATTGAGAAGTGTAACAAATACAATAAATTGCATGAACCTTTCAAAATCAACTTACTTTAAAACTGTAAAAAAACAATACTTTTCAGTGAGATTTAAAAATACATTCAAACTGAAAATATTTCACTAAACCGGAAGAGGTAATGAACGACACAAACTGATCTGATTCAGAACCGATTGACGAGACTTGTTCCCTGAGGAAATCGTTCAACCGAAGTGTCAAAAGCGAAACGAACGAATCAGTTCCAACAAATTGCTTTAGTGCGTGGAATCGAAATAATCGAATTGTGCATTACTACAACATAACAGAGCGCCATCCAGGGTATCTGAGGTCACATGTCTCATGAACGTCGTGGTGCGCACAGTCATTCGCAACGTTTGGGAAAATTCCCAGAGACTTCAGAAATATTGCATTTGTAACGTCACGTCGGCCCTTGGAAAATGTTTCCGATATCAAAAGCTTTTGGATTTGGGGATTTCCGGATAAGCGGTGTTCAGCGTGTTCTATAATTGTCACTGCTACCATTATCTGCAAACATGGTTCCTACAAGCGTGTACGTTTTGTGACGTACCTGCCAGCAGGACGCACATGACATAAAGGCAGATAGTAGTCAGAACAAACGTTTGCGTAGCTCAGTTGGTAGAGCGACTTGTTCCGGAATAAGCGGACTCGGGTTCGATTCCCGGCGTAGACCAAAAATGACGGAGAAATTTACTTCGTTATAATGGCGCCCGAACTATCCGGATGACCCGGCCGTTCAAAATCTCGCAATGGTGTGATGTTATTTCCACACCGCGAGATAGGAAAAATCAGGGAATCCCTTCTCCAGCGCTTCGAAAAATAAATGTGTGTGACGTTGCATTCCACACACCAGATTGACTGGAAGTTCTCAAGTGCACTTTCTACAGTGGATGGCTGTCTGCAACGATTCATGGTCACGGCTGACCCGTGGGCCATGCCCCCGTCCCTCTTTCGGGGGGGATGTGACGTACCTGCCAGCAGGACGCACATGACATAAAGGCAGATAGTAGTCAGAACAAACGTCTGCGTAGCTCAGTTGGTAGAGCTACTTGTTCCGGAATAAGCGGACTCGGGTTCGATTCCCGGCGTAGACCAAAAATGACGGAAAAATTTACTTCGTTATAGTTTAAAATTAGAGAAAGGCTTTCCACCTCTGTAACCGAATGGTCCAAGGCGCTGCTTTCGGATCATCGGCCCGATATGGGCCTAAGCTCAAATCTTCAATGAGGAACGGGTGGTGCGCTTGTTATCCCTCCCCGGAGAAATAGCACTATATTAACTCTTTAACGGGCTGGAACGAACTAACTCGGGGTTAGCAAAGGAGAAAAATGGGTTGAAATCGGTTCGAGCTAATACGTTCGCTGCTCAAGAAGTAGGCCAATCGCAGCTGGGGAAAGCAAAGCTTTCTGCCCATCAGAAAGCTTTGCTTTCCCCATAGCTGTGTTATTCAAAGTGGTTATTTAGGGGGTAAAATGACACTAATCATTTATGATACATTGCCTGCTGAAAGTACTATAACAATGACGATGAACCTGAGAAAGGGGAGAGAAGATGTTTTAGTCACTTGTTTCTTCCCAGAGGTATGATGTACGTGTCAGGGGAGCTAGATATTCCCCATCGTGCCTTGAGTCATAGAGCAGAGAATAAAGAACTAAAAGTGTGAACTTATCACCATTAACAAGTTTACAGTCAGTACTGCTAGGATTAAATGGAGGGGAGTGGTTGCTTTGCGGTATTTTTCCAAATATGTAAACATTTCTGTGAACATATGTGAACATATGTTATGTAAACATTTCTGCGCAGAGAGTATAGAAACGTTTTGGCCAACATTTAGTTCCGTTACATCGGCCGCTTAAAGGGTTAAGAGCTCGATGCAGATAGTAGACAAACGTGTTGTCCATGGTGGTCGCTGACCGCCGCCACCGCAAAAATGGGTTGGGTGACATTTCCTTTCCACAACACACAATTTCTCCTAGTTTACGGTTGTTAAACATTATTTTTTCCCAGGCAAATGCTTTTCTTACGATATTACCAAGTATCAAACGTTACGTGCCGTTCAACCCTTTAAGCAGCACATGTGCCTGAACTAAATGGTTCCCAAAATTTTCTAAGCCTCTTAAACAGAAATGTTCACGTAGCGACCGGGTTTTACGATAGCTATGGCAAAACAATTCCTTTCCTCCTCTCATCTCAGTAGTACCGCCGGTAGACCTGTTATCGGTTATAAACGCTCGCTTCTAGCCCTTTTTCCCTGCTCCATAACCAATGGCATCATAGAGAAGGGCTATTCCTATTCACATGGACACACTGCCACTCGGTAGAAAGAAGCTAATCAAACAAAGCTCCCAATTCTTAGGTACGTCGCCATTGATGTAGCCCTTTCAGCACATGTAACCAATCTGAAAAGATAAGTATCAACCGTCCACCTAAATGGCCAATTCCAATGACAAAACAAAAGAAAATGCATAGCTTTCTGACGCGCAGTTTCACATCAGCGTTCGGTCCAGACCTTAGACAGCCAATATGTCCGTTCGAGCTTATTTCAGGCAATATGATAACCCCGAATTAATTAGTTCCAGGCGGTTGATGGGTTGATTTCAACCAAAATATACACTATCTACCAGCAAGTAATTGGACACCTCTGCAATCGACGATATCTGCGGTCCTGATACACGTCACGGCCGTAATTCGTCGGGTATCACAGAAATGGCCAATCCATACGTGACATATTCAGCGAGTTAAAGTAACCAAAATCGACAGTGGCCTACGTGATTGGCAAGTGGAAGATGAGAGGTAACTGTCGGAATGTTCCCCGACCCGGCGGACCCACAAAACTAGGAGTTAGAGACCGACGGGTGCTGGCCAGAGAAATTCGAAAGAACCGCTCCAAATCGATGGGCCACATCCGCGAGTAGTTTCAACAGGCATCTGGGAGTGTTCTTTCCATGAATACAATCCGTAAGAAATCCCGTCTGCTCGTTTATCATGGACGTGCTGCCGCCCATAAGCCTTTGATCACCAAGTCCAATAGCGCTGCTCGGCTAACGTGGTGCAAAGAACGTCGACAGTGGACCGTTGAACAGTGGAAATAGGTTCTCTGGAGCGACGAATCAAGGTTCACCCTCTACCATTCGGATGGCAGGGTCTGGGTTTGGCGTCCGCCTGGAGAACGCCTCCTGCCGGAAAGTATTGTGCCAACTGTGAAGTTCGGCGGTGGTTGAATTATGCTATGGGGTGTTTCTCCTGGGATGGCATGGAACCCTTGGTCGCAATTCCTGGTAGACTCAACGCCGAGACCTACAGCACCATTTTGGATAACCATGCGCTTCCTACGTTGTGGCAGTTTTACGGGGTGGACCCATGTTACTTTCAGGATAAAAATGCCACATGTCATTGGTGACAATGGGTTTAATAGAATCGACTGGCCTGCGCAGACCTTAACCCTACCCAGCACCTCTGGGACGAGTTGGAGCGTCGACTTAAGGGGTGCCCCCACCGTCCGAAATCGGTGAAGGGACTGACCTGTCTTCTACAAGCCGAGTGGAAGAAAATACCGCTGGCCGTCGTACAACGCCTGGTTGAGAGTATGCCCCGAAGGGTCGCAGCTGTAATTGCTGCTCGTGGAGGATCCACCAACTATTGAAGGTGAATAAACTTCGTTTTCCTTTGCTATCACAGGTGTCCAATTACTTGTTGGTAGATAATATATATATATATATATATATATATATATATATATATATATATATACATGCACAGTATATATATATATAAATGATCCTTAATTATCTCGAATTTTTTTCCGTTGAGAGCACAGCCAACACAACAGTAATTCTTCTCCAGCTTTCGTATGCACCAAAAATGAACAGGGTGGTGGCCCTTTTTTTGTCGGATAAAGAGAACTGAAATTCATCGAATGTCTTCAGGGTAGTACCGCAACATGATTTTACAAGGACGGAGTGTCTGCGAAAGGATCTTGAAGTTCCAAACCGATTGTAGAAGTGTAAGCAAGGAGATTGGGAGGGACGTCAACACACATTCACTGCTTCTTAAAATGTCAATTCGTACTCTAGTTCTGGTAAATAGACGAGTTGTTATTAATATGGTGGTAAATGAAGTGCGAATTTGTCATGGATCTCTTTGTGAAACCATTTGGAACACACTTAACTTTCGTCAAGTGTGTTCTAGATGGACCCAAAGACTTCTCAGAATAGTACGCAAACGCAATCCTTTGAACATCTATCGACGCATTTCTGACCTCTACATGAACGGTTCTTACTATCAAATTATCTGCAACAGACTTCATTTCCGTAAAGCACGTGCAAGTTGGGTCACAAAACGTTCCACAAAAAAGCACAAACACAACCGTGCTAACGCGTTTTCGACCGCTACGGTAATGAAGGTGACGCCTATTTGAAGAGAATCAAAACTGGTGAAGTAACATGGATTCATCATTATGAGCAGGAGAGTAAACACCAGGGTTTGGGATAGACTTTGAGTTTGGAATGCTGCGGCCGTAGATATTTCATACCATACACACAGCATAACTATTAGCTATTAGAGTTGAAGGCGTAAAGAAAATATTCTACACTTGGAGCTTATAGTTAAGCTGAGTGTAAAGTACATACAACAAACAGAACAGCAAAGTCTCGCTGTTGATGATGGAACACAACGATGAAATCTCGGTGTTGAAGACGTGCACATCACGTACCTAACGCAAAACATAATAAATATCCCCGATAGAAAAACCCAACCAATGGTAGAAAAAGTGTTGCACCCTAGTTTTGGGACTAACAAAGGCCGATGGGCTCAATAATGAACAGTACTAGTTACAATGAAACACTATATGAAAAACTGAAGCCCTCAATTCGAAGCAAACGCCGAGAGCTAATGTGGAATGGCTTTTTGTTGTTGTACGGCAAAGTCCGTCACCAATATATTGCCCACGCTCTTGAAACTATACAGGGCATGAACCTTGAAGCACTGGGTCATCGTCAGTATTATCCTGACCATATCACTGAGGGCTATCTTCCATTTGGTCCATTCAAAAACGCATTTAGAGACCGTCGATTTGCAATAGATGAATATTTGAAGGAAGCCAGCGCATGCGTGTCTCATCTCTGGGCAAAAAGATTGTTTTTCTATGGCATAAAGAAAGTCCAGCAACGCTGTACCAAGAACGTCAAAAAACAGGGGGACCATGTTGAAAAGCTATAACCTTGGAAGTTCTCATTATCTATTCATATATTTTATAATTGCAATGCGGAGATGCACAGTCGAGTCACATTATTGTGAACACCTCCTACCTTTGACGTCAACATTGCGTAGCCAATGAAAGAAAGCACGGGTCGTGAGCTGGATTAGAGGGCATAGAAGGTGTGCTGTATGCATTCTGAAAACATATCACTCCTTGCTGTCTTGAATAAAAGGACCGATTTATCAGATTTGCAAAAAGGGATTATCGGCTCTCAGGCCAACGGTGGCACTATTTCTGAAACTTTGTGAACTGTTCGCATGCTGCTATAGTTAAAGGGTGTGATGATTGGAGTAATGGCAACATTGTGAATAAGCTACGTGAAAACTGCGGAACGCCACGTTCCATTGGTGTGAAAAGTGAATGTCGGCTGCGAAGGTGCATGAGGGCCAATATACAAGCTGCAGTGCAGAAACGCACAGGCCGAATGAACCAGGAGACTACCGGGAGTTGTCTAAAACAACATTTCAGCGATCCCTGCAGCGTATGGGGCTTCAATGCAGACGGATGGTCACTGAACCTATGCTAACGAAGGTACATCAGCAGAAAAGACTTACATTTGCACGGCAGTATCGGAATTGGATATCCGCTGATTGGCAAAGGATTGCCCTCTCCGATGAGTCACGTTTTCTGCTTCATCGAACGGAAGGACGTTGGCGTATAAGGCGAGAAACATCGGAGAGCAAACATTCTTCAACCATTGTTGGAAAAACACAAGCTGGTGGGAGCAGCGTTGTGGACTGGAAAATGTTTTGGTGGCATTCCCTGTGTCCACTCATACCTGTGGAAGGCGCTATGGACCGAATTCGTGATGAATCCATCCTTGCAGAAGACGTGCACTCATACATGCTGATTTTCTTCCCTGGCGCGGATAGGACCTTTCAGCATGACAATACCACGTGTCACACAGCTAGAAATATACCACAGTAGTTGGAAGAGCATGATGAAGACTTCAAAGTACTTTCCTGGCCCCCTAATTCCCTAGACGTAAACCCAATTGAGCATCTGTGGAACCCCCCCGATTTCGGGTTGCTCGCTCTACGGATCATTCACCACGCACACTTCAGCAGCTGTCAGATGCACTGCAGTCAGCATGGCTCCAAATACCTGTGAACACCTTCCAGCACCTTATTGAGTCACTCCCAGCCCGTCTAGCAATTTCATCGTTTTGTTTGGCTACGCGATATTGACGTCAAAAGTAGGAGGTGGTCAGCGCTGCATACGGCGGTTACTCTGGATATTAACTGGTGGTCAAAATAATGTGACACGACCGTGTAGTAGAAAACTTTCTTAACACGTGGAAATATTTACATAACCTGAAATGTTTGATGGGCCACAGACAATAGAACGGAAATGTCTCAGCTAAGTCAGGTTTTCTCCCAGTAATGCCCCTTAAAAAGGTGATCCTCCTATAACCATAGCTTCCACCAAATGGTGCCGATCATCATTCCGAAGCTCTAAAGGATGTAAGTAGCTTAGAATCAAGGTTCTGGGCGTGATGATCAAGCCAGCCGGCATTCGGACAACTCACAAAAAAATCTACTGTATATACGTATATGTATGGGATGCAAGGTCAAGTGATGCGCAACATATCGCCTCTCCTTGACAAATGTCAACCCCGCCTTCTCGTGGTGCATCCTGTTCCCACTAAAGGGGCTCTGACGACCGTAAGTAGCCGTATTACTATACCATCGGGATTAGAGGAAATGCTATCCCACACTCACCAACCCGCTTGCCCAGCGTGGCGAGTTATGGCCAAACCCCTCCAAAATGACTCCACAACTTAAATCTTGGCCCTTAGTCACCGGCAGATGGAATGTACCTGGCCAAGGCAGCGGTCAGTGCGACATGAAGGCAAAGGGTGTAAGAATCACCGGAGGACCGGACTTGGCTGCCATTTGATGCTGACATTGGCTACCTACAACGGACGCTCCCTATCTTCTGATTCAAGGCTTCTTGAATTGGAAGAACAACTACAAAGGATCAAGTGGGACATCATCGGGCTAAGTGAGGTAAGGAGAAAAGGAGATCCCATTGAACCGAAACGTGGACATCTCTTTTACTACCGTGGGACAGATACTGGCAGAACTAGTGGTGTTGGATTTATAATAAACAAGAAACTGAAGGATAAAGATGTAGAAGTTGAGAGTTCCTCTGACAGAGCTGCACGACTCGTTATCGAACTCTCGAGAAGATACCAGGCCCAGATTATTCAAGCTTATGCACCCACCACAAGCCACCCTGAAGAAAAAATTGAAGAGTTTTACGAGGAAATTCGGAATCTAGATAACAAAGGCAAGCAGCACTTGAACATAACTATGGGAGATTTCAATGCGGAAATAGGGCAACAGCAACAGAATGAAACTTCAGGAGGTAAATTCGGTCACGGCAACAGAAACCAGCGTGGAAATACTCTCGTAGAATTTGCAGAAGCAGAAAGGTTTTTCATCATGAACTCCTTTTTAAAGAAATAGCAACACAGAAAATGGACATGGAGACATCCGAATGGGACGACAAGTGAAAATGATTTTATTATGTGCAACAAAAAATTTGTCATCGAAGGTTGCAGTGTGCTAAACAAGTTCAACACAGGTAGTTACCACAGATTGGTGAGATGTAAGATGCACCTCAGCACTAAACTCGAACGTGGCAAGCTCATAAGGCAAACAAAATGTATTGACATAACCAACCTTAAAAAACACCATAACACCTTCCAGTTGGAACTGAGGAACAGATTCTCTGCTTTAGAAGGCCTAACATCGGAAGAAGTGAATATTTCTAAAGTTAACACAGAACTCACCAAGGCTCTTATGGAAACAGCAACAAAAATAGGTGGTACTAAGAACAAGTTACATATGAAGAAATTTTCAGAAAAAACAAAAATGTTGATGCTAAAGAGTGGGGAGATGAGGACAAATAAAGGCGTGACTTCCAACGTGGAATATATTGAGTTATGCACGACAGTGCGAAAAGGTATCACTTAAGACATAATGAAATTCAGATGTGAACTAGTGAGGAAATCAGTTGAAAACAACCAAAGCCTGAAGATTGCAAAAGGAAATCTCAGTAAAGAAAGAAAACAGATTATGGCTCTGAGAAAAGAACATTGTACTGTAACAAGAAATAGAAGCGAAATATTTACAAGGGTGAAAGATTTCTATTCAAAACTATATGAAAGGGATGATACATCTATTCCAGACATTACGACAGGTACCAGTGCCAAGGTCCCTCCAATCCTCCCTGCAGAAGTTACATATGCAATTAAGAACATGAAACGGGGAAGAGCTCCAGGAGAAGATGGAATTACCGTGGACATTATACAAGAAGCAAGTGGAGAAATTGAAACTACACTCGCCGAGGTTTTCACCAGATGTCTTAATGAAGGGAAGATTCCTGAGGATTGGAACAATGCTACAATGATCTTGCTCCATATAAGAAAAGGTGACATTGAGGATCTGAGGAACTACAGGCCCATCAGCCACCTGTCAGTAGTTTATAAAATATTCACAAAGGTTCTTTCACATCGCTTGAAGGTAACGCTAGACATGGCCCAACCAAGAGAACAACTGGCTGGATTCAGGAGTGGCTACAGCACTATAGATCATATCCATGTACTGAGTGAACTAGTTGAAAGAACAAGAGAATATGAACTCACATTATGCATGGCTTTTATTGACTATGAAAAGGCCTTTGATTCCGTGAAACCATCAGCAGTAACAATGGCTGTGAAATCCTGCGGTATTTAAGATGCATGCATTAGCATAATTAATAACATCTATGAAAATGCAAGTGCAAAGGTTCGGATATTTGAGGATACAGCACAAATAAGAACTGGAAAAGGAGTGAGACAAGGTGACACCATATCTCCCAAGTTCTTTAACGCCACATTTAAAAATGTCTTTCAATCATTGAACTGGGAAATTAATGGAGATTACTTAACTCACCTTGGTTTTGCTGATGATGTAGTAATCTTTGCAACTACTCTTTCAGAGCTGCAAGGTATGATCCAAGAACTTGCTGACAAGAGTAAACAAGTGGGATTAAAAATGAACTTTCATAAGACAAAAGTGTTGTACAATGCTTTTACAAGAAACGAAGATTTATCGATTGATGGAGAATAGTTTCAGACAACCTATTCCTACATTTATCTTGCGCAGCAGATATCGAGTGAGGGGTCACATTGATGAAGACATTAATCGGCGTATAAAACTTGGATGGAGAGCTTTTGGAAGAAACAGTACAATTTTTAAGAGCAGTATGACATTATGTCTCAAAAGAAAAGTGTTTAATCAATGCATCCCGCCAGTGCTTACGTATGGAGCAGTAACATGAACCTCAACTAAAAAGGACATACAAAGACTGCAGACAACTCAAAGAAGCGTGGAGAGATGCATGCTTGTTGTAACCAGGAAATATAAAAAGAGGAACTTGTGGATAAGGAAAATGACAGGACTGGACGACATAATGACCAGACAGAAATCTCTGAAATGGCAATGGGCTGGACATGTTGCCAGAAGAACGGACCACCGATGGACAACCGAAATTTTAGACTGGATTCCGAGGGACAGGAAAAGACCCAGAAGAAGACCCCATGGGAGATGGAAGGATGAATATCGAAAGTATGCTGGAGTGACATGGAGGAGACAGGCCCAAGGCAGACAATTAATTGATGGAATTTGGGGAGACCTTCATCCAGCAGTGTTTTGATAATGGTTGATGATGATGATGTTGATGATGATATATATATATGAAATTGTTTATATACAATGTACACTGAAAAGCAATTGAATTAGAGACAGCTGGCGTTATGCAAATGTGGCGATGTGGGCGGCTCTGTAAACGGAAACGACATGACGTATGCAGTGATCCGACAATATAAGGAGTGATGCGACGGGAATCAGTAAGAGTCGGATGCAGTATGGGTAAGATGAAGGATCTCAGCGCAGTTGATCGTGGGAAAATTGTCGGGGCCCGACGAATGGGTCACTTCATCTCGGAAGTCGTGCAGGCGCTGGGAATGTCACAGGTGCACCGTGAGTACATCGAATCCGGTAAAAGCATCCCTGCAAGGGCCAACTGCCGTGGACAGCAGGTGTGGATGAGCAGGGTCATCGTCGGCTAGCTCGCATTGTAACAGCGGATAGACGGGCCACAGTGCAAGAAATCACTCGGCAATTTAACGCTGGTGCACAGAAACGTGTAAGCAGCCACACCATCTAGAACCATCTCCTCGCTATGGGGTACAGAAGCCATCGTCCCACGTGGGTGCCGCTGCTGACCGTGCCAGGGGTCCCATTTCAGTTAGCGTAATTTGTCCCCAGACGAGAATGCCACCCCCGCCAGCTTGAAAAGTCACCTACTGGCAAGAAGGATACATCGCTTCATGTGGTTTGCGCCGTATTCGTATCCTGCCATCCTCATGTACCAACGTGAATCTCGACTCATCAGTCCAGGCAACATTTTTCCACATGTCTAGGGTCCAGTGGCGATGTTCCCGCGCCCATGCTAATCTTTGCACCCTGTGATGTGCGGTCAGCAGCGATACATTCGTGGGACGATGGCTTCTGTGCCCTATAGTGAGGAGATGATTCTGGATGGTGCGGCTGCTTACACGTTTTTGTTCACCAGCGTTAATTTGCCGAGTGATTTCTTGCACTGTGGTCCGTCTATCCGCTGTTACAATGTGAGCTAGCCGACGATGACCCCGCTCATCCACACGCTGTTGTCCACGGCAGTTGGCCTTTGCAGGGATGGTTTTACCGGATTCGATGTACTCAAGGTGCTCCCGTGACACAGCGGCTCGTGAAAATCCCAGTGCCTGCACGATTCCGAGATGGAGTGACCCATTCGTCGGGCCCCGACAATTTGCCCACTATCAAATGCGCTTAGATCCTTCGTCTTACCCATACTGCGTCCGACTCTTACTGATTCCCGTCGCATCACTCCTTATATTGTCGGATCGCTGCATACGTCATGTCGTTTCCGTTTACATGGCCTCCCACAGCACCACATTTGCATAACGCCAGCTGTCTCTAATTCAATTGCACTTCAGCGTATATGTTTATTTGTAATATATAATATTTGTTTCATTTTCTATAGAGAATGTACAATCCACGGCTGGCTGATATTGATACTATCTAAATAAAAATCACTTGTGTGAAGATTCAAGATTGTTAATGAAAAATAATATAAAAAACGATATTAATCAAAATTAATGTGTTCTTACAAAATTATTTTCCTTTTTCGGCAAACGAACGTTCACGCCTTTTCTTATACGGTGAAATTTCAGAAGCATAATCTGTCTTGAAATCGCAGCAGTAATCCGCCATCATATTTACATTCCATCGTCCTTGATGCTGTTTTTCCATACATATTTTTATATCTTGATGAAGTCTCACACCTTGTTCTTCACTCATAGCACCAAGATTTTCTGGAAAATAGTCAAGGTGAGAACGCAGAAAATGAATTTTCAAGCTCAAGCTCATGCTGCTACCCAGGTTCTGAAATGCTACGATAACTTTGTAATTGGGATCTTTGTAATTGCCTAGAAAATTTTGAATGATATTTCTGAAACTAACCCGTGATTTTTTTTCTATTGCAGTAATTTTTTCCTCAAAGGTTTTATCTTTAGTTAACCGCCTTATATCTGGGCCAACAAATACTACTTCTTTGATTTTTGCTTCTGATAAATGTAGAAAAAATTAATCAAATATTGAAAACATTAACCATTTTTGTCCAGAGCCTTGATAAATTGTTTCATCAATCCTAATTTAATATTCAAGGGTGGTAAAATAACTTTTTCCGAATCAATTAAGTTCGGGTGGAGAACGTTCTTTGATCCTGTAATCAAGTTTTCTCTTTTAGGCTATTTTTTGTGATCCAATGTTATTTATAAGCTCTACTGAACCATTCACAGATGAAACATGGCATTTTTGTGTAGCCACTTTGCTGTCGTAATATCAGGCTCGGAATTTTAAAATATCCACAAATTTTCCAGTTGTATTCTTGATATCTTATTTTATTAAGGGGAACGTCAAGATACTCGTAATATTCCTTCAGATGCATTGAATGAGCAACTACTATTGAGGGGGAAATGTTGCAATTATGCATACAAACTCCTTTTAAGCTTCTCTTACTAGAATCAATTAACAATCTTCATGTGATGGGTCATGAACAGTGTAAAACAAATGCATTATAAGTCTAGAAATGTCTCTGCAAAACACAAGCGATTCTTCTTGGGCGAAATATTCAACAAATTCCTTTTCTCGGTTTCTGTAGCATGAAAATGTTGTGCCTGGAGTGGGTAAACTTTTGTTTTTGAATCTTGATCCTAAAAGTTGTGCACTTTCTTTCGGCAGATTTAAATCCCGTACCAAGTCATTTAATTCACTTTGTGTAAAATTCTGTGGTTCACTACTAGTTTCAGGATTGTTGTACAATTCCTCAGTTACACTGCAATTTAACTCAACTTCTAAACCTGATGAAAAATTTAATGATGTAGGAGTTGATGGAACAGGTAAATCAGGACCATGAGGTACATGTCTGATAGCAAAGGGAGTCATTGGGTAGACAATATTATTTAGTTTTTTTCAATAGTAGGCCTTTACTGGTGTGGTTAAGCAAAAATAACATTCCTCATGACTCACTGGCTTCCGCCATACCATTGAAATAGCAAATGGAAGAGAGTTTTTCTTACCTTGAGTCCATTTTCTCAGTTGCACAGCACATGTGTAACAAACGTGTTGTGGCGTCCATTTCTTGTCCTAGTCTCCAAGCTATATACCGAGATAAGCCTGATACGACTTTCTGATAGAATCCGTTATTTTGCGTTGCCTTTTTTCACCACAAAACTATCACATATATAACAGAATGAATCAGGACTATTAACACAGAATCTTGACGACATAACGCAGGAATAACGAACAACACAACAGTTAAAATGAGCGAAATACACTTCGGTCTTATAGCTTGAAACACAGTATTCAAAATGGCAAAAACACACAATGTTTCATTCATTGATACAGAGGCGCCATCTATTCTATCACTTTCCAATTAAAATTTATACATCTATTGTATCATTTTCCAACTGCCGCGATCTGCTTTAGCTAGTAAATTTAAATTTTCAGAATAAAAAAATAATAGATTATTTCATAATATTTTTCATTTGTGTCATACATAAACAAAAATAACATGGGGAATTGTGAAAAATCTGTGGGTGACACAGAAAAACGAATGTGATATTCGGGATCAGCATACCTGAATTACTATAAAACACTTAAAATTTCGCAAACCCCAGAATCATGTTGGGTTGTGTAATCAATGAACTGTGTGATTTTACTAACTCGTCTGCATAAGTTCCAACTATTTCCGTGCTGCGGAAAGGAGTTGATAATTCTCCGGCTTATTTATGCATAAGCTTTGTTGTTGCTAGATTTGTAATTCGTGCTGCTAATTTTTCCTTAAATTCAATGTGTCCTTTCTTCTATAGGGACTTTTTGACATTACCGAATTTTTTGAACAATTTGTGGAAGTTAAATTTTAGCTAACTTTACATCAGCTCTTTAACAGTCGTTCCTTTAATTAAGACTTTTTATAAATTCTATAGCTTTTGCCTTTTCTAATCAGTTTTTCAATTAAAATTCATTTACTTTGGAGATGGGATTTTCAAGCGCATGTTTCAGATTCAGATTCTTTTTCTTCGTCATTAATCTTGTTTAACTATTGTCTCAGCGGATTTGTTGCATTTCCCCTCTTGATTTTTTCTTCCACATTTAGGAAACGAGAGGAATAATAAAAAAAATAAAATTATTTAATCCTTTTTCAAGATTGATCTCCTTTATTCAAAATTCCTTTGGCTTGTCGTTTATTTACACCTGACTCTTTTTGGGTATTGTTAAATTTAGCTTTTTGTCGGGCTAGAAGTAACTATGATGCCGAGATCGTTTAAATAAACGGAACTGAAACCTTGCCATGTTTCATCCCTTGCGATTCAGAATGTACATTTAATTGTAAAGCTAGAATCCTTACTGCACAAACTTCTTTATTTCTAGTATTATTCAAGTCCCCGCAGTGCAACCTCGGTCTGGATTTAATACCTCATAAACTTCTTTTGTCTGAACATGCAAGTATTTTGCATTTCTTTTTTCAGAATTCTTGCCAACATTTCTAGAACAAGCCGGATATGTTTCAACAGACATTTTTTTTGTACTTCATTTTAATCAGTTTTAAACTAATACGTATATAATACTTCCCATTTCAGTTTTCCTTTGCAGGATCAGCACACGCGCAAGTAATATAGGAAAGAATAAAAATACTGCCGAAACAATAAAAACATTGTAGAATATGATACAGAAGTAGCATGTACGTAGATAATTTAATTTTAAACGTCGACAGAGGAGCAGACGTGCAGTTGGTAAAGAAGGAAATGTCGCAAATATGACGAAGTAATAGAATAATTTGTTTAAGTACGCTACAATACTTATTTGTTTTTCATGCCTTAAAGAAGAAACGGCTAAAAGTGCATACACTAGCCAAAAGAATATGAATCTCATTTAATAATGAGTAGGGCAGCAAATGACAGCAAGGATGCAACGCAACATGGATTCTATGAGATGCCTGAGATCGATTTAGTTCAAGCATAAGCATTACTGCAGCAAAATGTAGAAGAATTCTGTCAGTGTTTATCGAAGAGAACATCGACGCAATACAGACCTCTCCAGCATGTCCACACATATCAAATAAGATTGAGATCACGAAACGGAGGAAACCATAATAGATGTTGGAATTCATCCTCGTGATTATCAAACCATTCTTTCATAAAGTTGACACGATGTGCTGTTGTTACATTGGCGCTTACAAAGTTTCAATCACATTGCGACGTACTACAGAGGTGAAAACGTGTCAAGACAATAAACAAATAAATTGCTCTTTCCACGTTTTAGTAAACTAACGCACTCGGCTAGATATCGAGAGATCCGGGATTTATTTCCCCGGTGGTGACCGAATAACAATTTTTCGGTTGCTGTGTTTTACTAAAATGGGGAAAGAGCGATGTATTTGTTTATTCACTTACGCCACTTACTTGGAGGATTTTCACTTTGGATCTCGCCCTTTGAACTTAACTGCTATAATTAATATATATCCAGTGCCGTTAATGCCCACCAGATGGAGACGTCTCAGTAGCTGAGCCCACCTAACGGATTTATGATGTCAGAAACTGACAGAAAAACACACATAGCGTCGTGGATTCTTGGCCACTGTGGTGTAAGGCTAACGCGCTCGACTAGATAGCGAGAGATCCGGGATTCATTTCCCCGGCGGTGACCGAATAACAATTTTTCGGTTGCTGTGTTGGTAAAACGTGGAAAGAGCGACGTATTTGTATATTCACGGACGCCACGTATTTGGAGGATTTTCACTATGTGTCAAGACGACGAATCTTCAGCGAGACATTCTGTCCCCGTAGCTTAGTTGGGAGAGCGACTTATTTCGTGGTGAGGGGACTCGGATTTGATCCCCGTCACGCACAAACTTGTATTTTCACAACACCGAAAAAACGTGTAAATTTTCAGGTTGCACAACTCAGGTATTCCTTGATGACATCTGTCTTCCACTGGTTTCAGCGGGATCAGTCCTTACGTACAGAATATTCCTTATAGCCAAGGTTTTTTAACACGGAAGTTGTGCCCTTAAGACCACTGTAAAGCTTCCCTTTCGCGGCAGTGCGCAGGTGGTGGTGTGATGACGTCAGCTGCCTTTCGAATTAACTGGTTTTGTGCACCGTAGGTTAAGCATTCCAAAATGTCATTTGACTTTTGTTGAAAGCGCTGTCTGTTTCTGCTTCTAGAATAATTTTAGTGTATATATAGTAAATGGGATAAGTAAGTTTGTTCGGAAATAATTTATTCTTTCGAGATGCCTTCAAGTTCCTGCACTGTTGCAGATTGCACGAATCTGCAACAGTGCTATAGAAATACCAAAGGATCGCCGATTACATACCATAGATTTCCGAAAGTGACTGAGCTCTGCCGGTTATGGAAATCACGCTGTACATGAGGTGATGTTTTTTTTGTTTTCTGTTGGTTTTTTTAATTCAGAATCAGGGGCAGGTTGATTGGGAGGTTACGGCAAAGAGGGCTTCTGGCCTCAGCAAAATCATTTTAAAGAATATAATTTTTTTGCGGAAACTTCACATTAATAAAGAAATAGCCAGGATTTTTTTACGGCTGCTTTAAAATAAGTATTGAAACTAAAAGTTTTTTTTTGGTTGTTGTTTTTTTCTCAAACACTGCAAACCCGCAAACGAAATGGCGCGCTATACAATATCCACAATCATTTTGTACACAATTTATTTTATTATGCCTGCACACATAGAAACAGTATCCACAGATCCGTTTGTGTTTCCCGTTCTATTTTGATCTGGTTTTTGGTTCCGAGATTTAAGAATTCTGTAACGTTTTCATTAGGTTTAAAGCTGTATCTGTAAAGTTCAAGGTTGGCATTGCTTACTTATACTTAATTGCTTAATTGCATCGCCTCTACATTAGTTCGGACTGAACTTTTGGAACACAAATGCAACATCTGCAAACATAGCAATCAATAAACGGCCAAGGTAATGAATAAATGAAACAACTAACGTTTGCCTACCTTTATTCACTAGTCACTTAATAACAGGAAGATCAACTTTAGCCAGAATGTGAACTTGCCAGCTACAATTCATAACACAATCATGATGCACTCTCCGTACATATGATTCGCGATTACTTAACGTAGTAACAAATCTGTGTAATCGTAACACGCGTTTCTAACAAGCCTCAGCTTTCATACTTCTATCAGAAATGAACTTCGTTCTAATAAGTCTATCAAAAATCTACTTCTTTTTAACAAATCAATCGAAAATGCACTTCGCTTTAATAAATCGATATCCAAAAATGATCTCGGTTCTAACATTTTTGATATCTATTTATTAAACGCAGATCGTTGAAAACGCCGGTCGTTCTAACAAACATGTATAAAATGCGTTTCGTTCAAAAAGGTTTTTTTTAAATTCACTTTACTTTAACCAATCTGTATCAAAAATGCTCTACATTCTACCAAGCCTATGGGAAATACACTTCGTTCTCTAACAAATCTATATCCAAAATGTTATAAATTCTAAAAAGAATATCGGAAATGCACTTCGTTCTAACATGTCTCTATTAAAACGCAGCTCGTCCTAATTAGTTTAAATCAAAAATGTAAATGTACTAACAAGTTTATCGAAACTGCACTTTATGCTAAGAACTCTGTCAAAAGTGAATTTCTCTTCAACAGGTCTATATCAGAGATGTTCTAGGTTCTGACAAGTCTGTATCATAGACGCTCTATGTTCTAACTAGTCTATCCAAAATGCACTTCGTTCTAATAAATCTGTATTAAAATGCTCTTCGTTCTAAAAAGTTTATCAAAATGCACATTGCTTTAACATGTCTATATTAAAAATGCTCTACGTTCAAACAATTTTATCGAAAATGCACTTCGTTCTAACTAGTATATCAAAAATGCACTTCGCTTTAACAAGTTTATATGAAAGATGCTCGACGTTATAAAAAGTTTATGCAAAATGTACTTCGTTTTTGCAAATCTCTAATAAAACGCGCTTCGTTCTAAAAAGTTTATAAAAAGGCCCTTTGCTTTAACAAGTCTGTACCAAATTGCAGTACGTTTTAACAAGTTCATCGAAAATGCACTTCGCTTTAACAAGTCTACATCAAAGACGCTGTATGTTGCAACAAGTCTATCGAAAATGCGCTTCGTTCTGATAAATATCTTTTAAACGCGCTTCGTTGAAACAAATCTGTGTTAAAACGAGCTTCATTCTAAAACGTTTATCAAAAATGGCTTTAATAAGTCCATATCAAAAATGCTCTACCTTCTAACAAGTTTAACAAAATGCCCTTCGCTTTAACAAGCCTATAAAAATACTCTACGCAGTAACAAGTCTATGGAACTTCCACTTCTATGAATAATGAAATTCGTTCTAACAAGTAACTATCAATAATGTAATTCGTTCAATAAGTAGGAGCTGTACACTAATTATACTCAAAATAGTATAACTATACTATTAATCCGCAATTTCTTGGCTTAGAATAGAAATAAAACTTCCCAAGCTTTCGCACATCCAACAGATTAAAGAAAACATTATTAAGATTCTTAACTAATAATCTACCGGAATCGGACTTTATAATAACTTCCACTCTAGATTTTATCACGAAAACCAAGTAGTTCGCTGTACAAACGAAGTGACATTATCAGCAGTTTCGAGATAGTTTATCTTTATCCATCGGTCCCCGTACCGGAAGCCATCAGATAACAACCGCTGACAACCGCCTTCATACGGAAGTCTATTATAAATCCACCTCCGTTCCCAACCTCATGCTCCGCAGTTAATTCTGCCCTGATGATTACAAGACGCCTTTCTTCCGTTCTCGAATTAGAAGAGCATTCGCTGTCTCATCCGATGTCCGTTCTAGACAAACCGAACTTAAAAACATCGTCGAATTGGCCACTGAGGCAGGATATACGTCGAACCAGATGCATAACTTTATCAAGAAAGCCAGAACCAGCTGTGCTAATATTTCTATGCTGCAACGTCGCTACCTGGACTCTATTCCCTACATACCAAATGTTACCTATCAACTCAAAAACGCGCTCAGGAGGATGAACTTCGGTGTCGGCATAAGGTCTCCGGCATCTTTGTATACGATGTTTAAGATAAATATTGACAAGCCCCCTTTTCTCAATGAGACAGGTGTTTACACTATCCCACTAAAATATGCGGACGGCTCCAGGCGACATTACATCGGAATTTTCGTTTGGAATTAGAATCAGCGAACATAAAGGGAATACAAGAGATGGGAAAATAATCACTGCCCTATCAAGAGAAGTCAAGTCCGCCGATTCTATGTGGAGTGATGTAAAGAAATTAGCTTCATACTCCACACCTAAATCTACTGCCATTCGCAAAACCTTGGAAATGTTGACCAGCTGCGAGGGTTGCAATGATAGCGTCTCTCTGGAATTGCCACGTATTTGGAATCAGTTCTTCAAATAATGCTGCGTTTTCTACCATGGTGCCGCGTGCCCAACCAACGTGACCTCGTTGTTTCGAACTGTGCCTATTAATTTATTGTCTAGTCAAGCCACCGCGTTCAAATTGTTGAAACGTTCTATTATCCAGTTTGCAGTTAGCTGCCTGCTTTCCTTGAAAAAAGCCATCTGGTTGATGTGCGAAAGCTTTGAAAATTTTATTTCTATTCTACGCCAAGAAATTTCGGATTATTAGTATGGTTATTCTATTTTGAGAACGTAATTCGTTTTAACAAGGGTTTATCAGAAATGCACTCTCTTTACATCTAAAGTGAACGTTTTACCGACGTCTGACCCACTGTCGGTGATGCCAAACTGAGATACTCTTTGAGGAAGTCATGTCTCGTTCAGCCAGAAAACGTTTAACATGTAGAAGCTAATTTTACATAAGAACATAGAAAAGGAATGTTAAATTACAGGTGTTCATCACATTTCACACTGGCGCCAGTGAAAGGAGAAAACCAGCGCTGGAATGGCAAAACATATCATCCGTCTTTGGTCTTTGGATTATAACCGAGTCACATGCACAGAGAGAAGACGGACACCTGCATTGATCCTTCCTTGGCTTCCTAACTGCTGGGACTGCTGAGCAATATTCTTCGTTCGTGACATCGTTTGACGTAAATTGAATTGTGTCGCCTTTCTTGCCGAAAAAATTACGCTCTCAACCTAAATCCTTCATGGTAATGGATGTAGTGCAAAGTGCACACATTTTCCGAATTATACACATACCTTAGATTTTTGACGTCATTCCCTTTTTGTTCTTATTCCTACCTTTTCGTTTTTAATTATTCATTTCTTTCATTCTGCGATATTTTCCCTTTAATATCAAAGCATCCGTTCTTTTAAAAGGACTCTAATCTTTTATAATTACTAGAGAAAAAAATCTGAAAAGAAATAAGCCGCTTTCTCTTTTCTATGTTACTTTCCAGTTTTTTCAACCCTCATTTGTTGCGGAAATATAATTAAATATCTTTAAAATTATAGTTTTTATGTTTAATGAAACCTAAGTATTCTTCAAAAGATCGTTTTTTAATAATGCAAAGTCAGGTTTATCTTTTTTCTCTATTTTTTTACATTCACATGAAAAAATGAAAGAATATTTTCTCGAAAAAGCTTTATTATTTGGTAAATTGAATTTTTCCTTTCTAAGAAATGAATTTCTCTCTTGAACGCCTTTTGGACCGAAAGTGATATAATCGGTATTGGCATTATTTTAGCTCGTCTTTTGTAAAAAAAAAAAGATTGTGCCCATGTTATCCGTTTGTCCGTCTCTTCGTCTGACGGTGGTCACGATATCACTGCAACTACTAGTCCGATTTGAAAAATTCTTTTTGCATAGGAAACTCGAAATGTGAGGATGATGATCCTTTCATTACGCTTTTTTTAATTTGTTACGATGCACAACTTCGCCGCTGTAGGGCGTAAATGCAGTTAATATTGAATTCGAAATACATTTTATTCCATATACTTGTACCAAAAGTTCCGATTCAAAAAATTATTTTTTCCTTCCAATATCATTTATAACCAAGAAAATTTCACGTACAGTTTCTTTCTCTAGTAAGGCACATAATTGCCGCTAGGGGCGTAAAGTTAAAGAGCGTTGTATCCGAAATCTCTGCTCCTAAAACTCCGATTTGAAAAGTTGTTCCTGCATCCGATACAGCTCCTGATTAGAAATGTTTTGCATATAATTTCTAATTTTTGATAAAGAATGGTTTGGCCACCTAAGTGCCTATTTCTGTTTCTGATGTATTTGCAGCAAAATCAAGTTTCCATCGAAAAAATTATTTCGCAGACCGATACCGTTTATCTCGAAAACTCTTTTCAGAGTCTTTCTTCTTAAAATAATGCATAGTTTTTCCGCCAGGGGACGTAGATGTATATCCCGTTTTTGTCGATATCTCTGCTTGTAAGAGTCCGATATGCAAAAATTTGTTCTTTGTTGGAGAGCGTTTTTTCTGCGAAATGTTTACTATAATTTCAAATTTTTCTTAACACGCAAGTTTGTCACAAGGGTGCGCAAGTTCACGTTCCCGTTTACAGCAATATCTACAGAAAACCAGATACAAAAAATACTTTTTTGATTAGATACTACTAACTATGAAAACTCTTTGCATGCACTTTCTTCCCAAAGTAATGCGCAACTTCGCCGCTAGATGGCACCAACGTTTAATCAGTTTTTGTTAATATCTCTGCTTCTAAATGTGCGATTTAAGAAATTATTTCGTCACCGGATACCATTTAACTTGTGAAATACTTTAGGTTAGCATTTGAGGAGTTTTATAGTTCGCAGCTCTGTCACTAGGTGGTGATTATGTACTTCTGTTTGCAGCTGTATCTCCTTTTCTAAACACCCTATTGCGAATTTCCTTTTCAACTCTATGCCATTCGCTACAATAGAGATGTGGAGCATTATCCTGTTTAAATAAGTCACAGATTTCCCGCTAGGACGCGAAAAGGCCAATACCTTATTTTTTTCCTCTCTCCGCTTCCGGGAGACGTATTTGAAATGTTATTTTTTCTTTAGCATCACTGTGTCCATAAAGAGTATTTTCGCATACTTTAACCTTGCCCATTATTCACAATTCTTCCGCTAAAAGACGTAGAATTGTATGATGCTTCCATCTATATTTCTTCTTTCAACTATTTGATTTGATAATATCTTTTTAACTGTGACACTTTCCTTGTGCTATGAGATACTTTTTGTACGCCATTTGTTAATTTTCGTAACATACTTTCTAGTTGCTGGTCGAATTAAGTAGATGTTTCTATTTCTGGATGTTTTTTTTTTTGGATTGTATGTAGAAAACTGGTTGTGGGATCTTTTTCCAACCTGTTCCATTAACCTTGGATAAATATAATAAATTTAATTCAAGTAAAGGGTATTCATAAGACGTGTTCATTACAACCGAAAACTCGGTGTCATCGTTCTTGCTTTATGTTTTGTATAAATAGTTCAAACACGGTACATATCTCTTTATCGTAATCATGTGTTCACTGTCTCCGCAGTACTACAGAGAGCTCGTGGAGTTCACACCCGTCGCGTTGCTGCCGTTAACCGATCGCGAGAAGAACCAACGCGCATTAGAGAGGTATCCCAATTTTTTTTTTTTTTTTGGCACTTCATTGTACATCGTAGGCACGAAATTAAAAACAAAAACGTGTTAAGTTTGTAGCAAAATTTAATCCCACCGTTCGCGCTATTTTTCTTTCTACATTTCTCTAGAAATCATTGGAAATTTAAAGGAAGGTATTCATAGAGCTCTGTGTTTCTAATGGAAAATTATGAATCACCGTATGATCTTCAAGGGAAGAAACCACCATTGCAACTGGAATGGTCGGTAAGGATCGCACAAATTTTCGCAAGGACAGCTTTCTCCTTCGCGCGTCATTTTTTAATCGAGATTAGCTGCAGACGAAGCAAACACGCATTTTGGATTCAGTTAAGGATAGAACAAGATTCTGGACCTACTGGAATTTATACTACGTATGTTTATGAAATATGTTTTGCTTTTGAGTTGAAAACCCAATGGTAATAATATGTTTCTCCTGCAGTTCAAATGCGGTTTAAAGTGTGGAGGTTGTCCTTACTCAGTGGGCGTCAGGGATGAAATAAGAGATACGTGGCGGAGAAGTTTAATGCCAGACATCATTAAGTGATTCAATAATGTGCAGGTTGGTTGCGGAAGTAATGAAGAAATTTAAAGACACTAGATCTGTCACCAACCAACCTCGATCTAGTCACCCTTCTGTAGGTGAAGACTCTCGAATTAAAGGGATTGCCAAGCTTCACGCCAGCCCGTAGAGATCGTTTAGACTCACTAGTGCTGAAATCGAAGTGCACAAGAGGATGGTGCAGGACATACCGAAAAAAAAACCCACTTTATTTAAAGATACATTCTCGATCTAGTCGCTCTTCTGTATGTGAAGACCCTAGAATTGGAGTGATTATTAAATTTGATGCCAGCCCAAAGAAGTTGGTCAGACTCACCAGTGCTGAAATCGTAGTGCCCAAGGGGATGATGCAGGACATTCCGAAAAACAAATGCTTTTTTAAAGATACAGACTCGATCTAGTAACCCTGCTGTAAGTGAAGACCCTAGAATGTGAATGATTACTAATTTCGATGCCAGCACACAGAATTCTGTAGGACTCTCGATTTGGAGTGATTGCCAAGCTTTATGACAGACCATAGGAATTCGGTAGACGTTCCAGTAATGAAATCGGAGATACCAAATGCACGGTGCAAGACATTCCGCAAAAAAAGTGATTTGTTTAAAGAGACAGTCTGTAGATAGTAGCTCATCTCTAATTGAAGGCTCTCGAATTTGGATGATCGCCAAGTTTCATGGCAGTCCACAGAAATCCGTCAAACAGACCAGTGCTGAAATAGGAGTGCCCAAGAACATGATGTATGATATTCTAAAAAAAGGGTAGCTTCATCCTTATGAACTTCAAATCCTGCCTCACCTGACCACGATGATCCTGATTGGAGACTATAAATGTGCGAATGGTATCTGTGCCAAATTGGAGAAGTTGAGAGTTTCTTGGGTGGTTTGATGCCCTCTGGCGAGACGAACTTTAATGCAAATGTAGGATTGAATAAGCTGAATTTCAGACAGTGGTTGATAGAAATTTCTCATTGATTATCTGGTAGCAAGGGACAAGGACCTGTCTGATTAATACGATCATGTGGCGTATGGAACACACATGCCATTGGACCGTTCTTCGAAAAAACAATGGATATTAAAAAATACCGGAACATATTTTCTAATAAAATGGCACCTGAACTTGCAAGAAGAATCCTCCACATTTTATACAGTCTATATGTTCAGGTGATGCGTAACATCACAGCCTCTCCTTGACAAATGTCAACCCCGCATTTCCGTGGTGCATCCTGTTTCCACTAAAGGGGCTCTGACGACTGCCAATAGCGGTATAACTATACCTTCGGGATTAGAGGAAATGCTTTCCCACACTCACAACCCGCTTGGCCAGCTTGGTGAGTTATGGCCAAACCCTCCCAAAATGACTCCACAACTTAAATCTTCTCCCTCAGTCTCCGGCAGCAGGAATGTACCTGGCCAAGGCAGCGGCCAGTGCGGCATGAAGGCAAAGGGTGTAAGAATCACCGGAGGACCGGACTTGGCTGCCATTTGACGCTGACCTTGGCTACCTACAATGGACGCTCCCTATCTTCTGATTCAAGGCTTCTTTAATTGGAAGAGGAACTACAAAGGATCAAGTGGGACATCGTCGGGCTAAGTGAGGTAAAGAGAAAAGGAGAAGATCTCATTGAACTGAAAAGTGGACATATATTCTACTATCGTGGGACAGATACTGGCAGAACTAGTGGTGTTTGATTTATAACAAACAAGAAACTGATAGATACAGTTGTAGAAGTTGAAAGTTCCTCTGACAGAGTTGCACGACTCGTTATCCAACTCTCAAGAAGATACCAGGCTCAGATTATTTAAACTTATGCACCTACCACAAGTCATCCTGAAGAAGAAATTGAAGAATTTTATGAGGAAATTCGTCATCTAAATAATAAAGGTATGCAGCACTTGAAGATAATTATGGAAGATTTCAATGCCAAAATAGGACAACGGCAACAGAATGAAACTTCAGTAGGTAAATTCGGTCACGGCAACAGAAACCAGCGTGGAAATACTCTCGTAGAGTTTGCAGAGGCAGAAAGGTTTTTCATCTTGAACTCCTTTTTCAAGAAAAAAGCCACACAGGAAATGGACATGGAGACATCCAAATGGCACGACAAGTGACTTGATTTTATTATGTGTAACAAAAAATTCATCATAGAAGACTGCAAAGATTGGTGAGATGTTAGATGCACCTCAACACTAAACTCGAACGTGGCAAGCTCATACGACAAACAAAATGTATTGACATAACCAACCTTAAAAATCATCATCATACTTTTAAGTTGGAACTGAAGAACAGATTTTCTGCTTTAGAAGGCCTAACATCGGAAGAAGTGGACATCTCTGAAGTTAACAGAAAAGTAACCAAAGCTCTTATGGAAACAGCAACAAAATTAGCTGGGTCTAAGAACAAGTTGCATGTAAACAAATTATCAGGAAAAACCAAAATGTTGATGCAAAAAAGGAGAGAGATGAGGACAACTAAAGAAGATGTGACTTTCCAAAGTGGATTATATAAAGCTATGCAAGACAGTGCGAAAAAGTATCACCGAAGACGTAAGGAAATTCAAATGTGAACTAGTGAGGAAAAGCAATTGAAAACAACCAAAGCATAAAGATAGCAAAGGGACATCTCAGTAAGAGAAGAAAACAGATTATGGCACTGAGAAAATAAGATGGTTCTGTAACAAGAAATAGAGGCGAAATTTTGACAAGAGTGAAAGATTTCTACTCCAAGTTATATGAAAGGAATGATACATATACTCCAGACATCATGAAAGGTACCAGTACCAGAGTTCTTTCAGTCCTCCCAGCAGAAGTTGCACATGCAATCAAGAACATGAAGCGAAGAAAAACTCCAGGAGAAGATAGAATTACTGTAGACATCATACAAGAAGCAAGTGGAGAAATCGAAACAGTACTCGCCCAAATTTTCACTCGATGCCTTAAAGAAGGGAAGATTTCTGAGGATTGGTACAACGCTACAATAATCCTGTTACATAAAAAATGTTACATTGAGGGTCTCAGGAACTACAGACCTATCAACCTCCTATTTATAAAATCTTCACTAAAGTTATTTCACACCGTTTGTAGGTAACACTGAAGATGGCTCAATCGAGAGAACAAGCAGGATTCAGGAGTGGCAACAGCACAATAGATCATATTAACGTATTGAGAGAAATAATTGAAAGAGCGGGGGAATGTGAACTTCCATTGTGCAAGGCTTTTATCGATTATGAGAAAGCCTTTAATTCGGTGAAACCATCAGCAGTTACAATGGCTCTGAAATCCTGCGGTATTGAAGCTGCATGCATTAATATTATTAATAACACCTATGAAAATGCAAGTGCAAAGATTCGGCTGTTTGAAAATACAACACACATAAAAATTGGAAAGGGAGTGAGACAAGGTGACACCATATCTCCGAAGCTCTTTAACGGCACATTGGAAAATGTCTTTCAATCACTGAACTGGGAAAACAAAGGGATAAAGATTCATGGAGATTATCTAACCCACCTTCGTTTTGCTGATGACGTAGTCATTTTTGCAACTACCCTATCAGAGCTGCAGAGTATGATCCAGGAACTTGCTGACAAGAGTAAAGAAGTGGGATTAAAAATGAACTTTCAGAAGACAAAAGTGATGTTCAATGCTTTTACAAGAAATGAAGATTTATCGATTGATGGAGAAAAGCTGGAGATAACAGACACGTACGTTTATCTTTGACAGCAGATATCAAGTGAGGGTCACATTGATGAAGAAATTAATCGGCGTATAAAACTTGCCTGGAGAGCTTTTGGAAGAAACGACATAATTTTAAAGAGCAATATGCCATTATGTCTTAAAAGAAAAGTGTTTGATCAATGCATCCTTCCAGTGCTTACATATGGTGCAGAGACATGGACCTTAACTAAAAGAGACATACAAAGGCTGCAGACAACTCAAAGCAGCATGGAGAGGTGCATGCTTGGTGTAACCAGGCGAGATAAGAAGAGGAACTCGTGGATCCGAAAAATGACAAGAGTGGAAGACATCAAGATCAGAGTTAAATTCCTGAAATGGCAAAGGGCTGGGCATACTGCCAGAAGGACAGACCATCGATGGACAGCCGTAAATTTTAGATTAGATTCCAAGGGACAGGAAAAGACCCAGAAGAAGACCGCATGGGAGATGGGTTGATGAAATTCGAAAGTATGCGGAAGTGACATGGGAGAGTCTGGCACAAGACAGACAGTCGTGGAGGAAACGTGCGGAGAGCTTATAACGAAGTAAATTTTTCCGTCATTTTTGGTCTACGCCGGGATTCGAACCCGAGGCCGCTTATTCCGGAACAAGTCGCTCTACCAACTGAGCTACGCAGACGATTATTCTGATTCCTATCTGCCTTTATGTCGTGTGCGTCCTGCTGGCAGGTACGTCACATCTCCCCCCCCCGAAAAAGGGCCGGGGGCATGGCCCACGGGTCAGCCGTGACCATGAATCGTTGCAGGCAGCCATCCACTGTAGAACGTGCACTTGAGAACTCCCAGTCAATCTGCTGTGTGGAATGCAACATCACACATTTTTATTTTTCGAAGCGCTGGAGAAGGAATTCTCTGATTTTTCCTTTCTTGCGGTGTGGAAATAACATCAAGGTGGTTCCACTTACCATATACACCAATGCGAGATTTTGAACGGTCGGGTCATCCGGATAGTTCGGGCGCCATTACAACGAAGTAAATTTCTCCGTCATTTTTGGTCTTCGCCGGGATTCGAACCCGAGGCCGCTTATTCCGTAACAAGTCGCTCTATCAACTGAGCTAGCAGGGCGATTATTCTGATTCCTATCTGCCTTTATGTCGTGTGCGTCCTGCTGGCAGGTACGTCACAAGCTTCGTCCAGCAGTGGTTTGATAATGGTTGAAAATGATGATGATGATATGTTCCATACATTCCGGACATCCTGTATTTTATCTAGCAATGAGAGATTTCGTGGTCTTAGCTTTTAACGTTATGTCTCCTTTCAATGCTAATTGAAGAGTACGATATTTTCCATTTCGCATTTGATGTCGCATATTAGATGACCTTCTGCACTTTACTGAGGCAATTAAGGTGGTTCCACTTAACATATCTGCTTTATGTATCCAAAGATAAAATTTATTTACATATTTTCTTCGCAACTAAAGTATTCCCATGAAAATTTGCACATCGATAAAGCTAACTTTAAGTTATTCAACATTTGTTTGTCTACTGACGTCATCAATGTACAGGTCGCGCCATCTACTAACAGGTCTGAACATAACTCAAAGAAAAATGACTGATTTTTTATATAATTATAGTTATGTTTTAGCAAGTATTTAGTATCCCATGCTATAACTTAAAGTTAGTGTAGGGGCGAGAAATTATGCACCTATGTAAATTGTGTGATGGACATTAAATCACTGTGATCTTACAACATATGAACATTTCAGAACAACGATTTTCAGGTGATATATTTAGAACGGATGTTAAACGTGGAAATGTACCAGACAGGCGACATTCCGATGTGCCTATTTGTCATGACGATTGTATTCACGGAGGCACCGCTATTGTTCATGGCCGGGGGAAATGCAAGCTGAAGGGCACGCTGGAGCTCGAGGTCAACGAGGGGATAGCTCAAAGTCAGCGCCGGAATGCACAGGCCTAGGAGAAAAGGGGTGGGGCACCGAAAAACGAGGGGGGAGTCGCCTGCTCTTCGCTAGCTCCGACTAGAAAAAGAGGGGGCGCCTATGGTGAGGAAGGCAGGACCCAATCAGGAGGCGAGGAGAAGTTACGGGGGGAAAACTTCAGGATAGGAGTTAGGAAGGAAGACAGCGGGTGAGCAGAGCGAGTTAGAGCTGGGAACGGTGGACGGACAGCGAGAGCTGGGGAACGGTTTCAGGAGTGCTGGGGAGCAGCACGGACAGCCAGAGTTGGGAACGGTTGAAGGACAGTGCTGGGTGTCAGCGCTGGGAAAGAAAATTGGTAAGAGAACGTGCCAGCTAGGGCACGGGGGAAAACGATCGTGGTTGGAAGCAGACACGTTGGTCTGTAACGACGTACTGAGAAAGCGATTTGACAGGACACGTGTTCAGGACAGAACACGAGGCATAGCTTCCGAAACAAAGGAAGGTAGGTGAACGAAAGGTTACGACGATTAAAACCTTTCACGTCTGTGATAGAAAAAGAACTGGCAAAGAGAATTAGCAGGAAATAGTATTCTTTAATGAATAGAGACTCTGATCATTTTTTTCGTGGAACTGCACTTGCAGGAGCTCGGGTCAAGGAACAATAGCTGCCGGAACGATTATTTTTGATTAAAATGTTTTTGTTAAGTTTTCAACAAGCCTGAGAGTGAATTCAGGCTTGGAATGTCTTGCCATTAGTTTTACTTGCCCTCTCCCGAATAGCAGATTATTTCTAGTAAAGCTGGGAGAGCAAGAACGCCGGGCTGTCTTCAACTGTTCGTTGGTAGACAGTCTCCAGACAAAAAGAACCTAACAAATAGTTTTTCCTTCCTGCTATGGGGAATTTTCATCAGCTCTGGAGGAAGCCAGTGTTGTTTGGCCGATGAGCATTAATTAACATAATGAGCTTCAACCCCTACAGTTAGTTTTATCGATGTTCAAATTTTCATCCTTGGAATACATTAATTGTGAAGAAGATATGTAAAGGAGTTTTACCGTTGGAAATATAAGGCAGAGATTTTAAGTGGAACCACCTTAACGCACGGTTTCTGTTCATTCTCTCTGATTTTCTTGACGTCTGTTCTTCACTATGGTATTCGTCTGTATATTTATGCTTCAAAAATCTTCATTTTTCCTTTAGTGCTCATGTTCTCAGGTCATAAGTTTCGCATGAGCCTCGATATTCTCGAAATTTACCCAATTTCATGATAGGCCGCCTTTCGTTACAACGATCATTTGCAAGTGGAATGTCATCGATTCCACTAGAAAGTGCCCACAAGTATGTTGTACGAGCTGGACAGAATGACTTCACGAAGTTCAGAGTTCAAACTCTGGGCTCAGGCCTAGGCTAGCAGATTTAGCATTTTGATGATGGATTAAAAACGAAAGATGTATAAGGAAACAGGATTGATTTGCGACAATCAGTTGTTCATTATATTACCTCCCCAAGATACTAATTCGTCCGTCCCTAATTTAGGGCCACTGGTTCCAGAGAAGGGAGAAAGCTAGTGCCTTAAGACAAACAAAACATCCATGCCTCACCGGGATTCGAACCCGGACCCTTTCGGACAAATGAAAAGAGGCCATCGCTTAGACTACTGCGCCACCGGGGCGGCAAATCTGCTTTCATAAAAAAAGTGCTATGCCAATTTATGGTCGAAAGCTGATTCACTCGAATACTTCTGTTTCAAACGTTATTATATGTGTATTTTTAACAGAAATTTTTCCATCTTACAGTCTCTTTTCTTCACAACACGACCACCTATACAACGGTTCCTACACAGTTGAATAACTGACCCCTGATACATTAGAATGGAATTTCTTTTTTATTCTGTGATATTTTTCTGTTGGCTTTAATTACTGTGAAGTTTACCACTATTTTGACCTTACTTTTGAGTTCCTGTATTCGTGTGTAATCTTGGTTTATCCTTATTAAATATAGCTCTAACAAAAGGCCACACAATTCCTCTTGATGAATTTGAAGTTGGCAACGCCTAACAGTGGGTCAGCGTGTAAGCTACGTAGAAGACTGATGAAATAAGGGGGTTTGTGCAATGTGAGATAGGGAAGTGTTGGATGTGCAATGTTCTAAAGAAAAATCGTAATAGGTAACGTATTACCGATTGCCTTCGGTTTTGTTGACGATTCTTATGCAAGCAAGCTGTAATAGGCCTTGTTTTCTGAAGCTATGCTTAAGGAATGCCGTTACGAGATTCTTAGACTACCTTTATTTGTCGATTCCAGAAAAATGTGTGCAAACTGATTGGCGAGAGATTGACAGGCGAGCGAAAAGTTCCTAAGCTGAAGATTGTTAGGAGCAGAGAGGGTAATTATAACTGGATGTTGAACCGAAGCAAGTATTATTGCGATTCAAAGTCAGCATGTGTTTTTGGCAAAGTGTGTGCAAATTGTATGACGTGCTGTAAAATGTAACGTTTTACCGGTGGTGGGATCCGAACTCAAATTCCGGAGCGGCTATTCTGCCAACTGAACTACGCTAGCAGGCTTATCGCTGCTTTGTTGCCGATTTGACTCGTGCATCACCTACCCTGCCTAAGCTCCAAACTGGAATCCAACAGGGCACAAGCTAGCACGACTAGAGAGAAACGAGAACCTATGACCACTCGTCAACCGGGGTTGTAAAACATTAACTCAAGAGTGTTTTAAGGAGGAGGGGCTTAATGACTTTTATAAATATTTATGTTTGGTTTCAATCGCTCATTTCTAATTATATATCTTGTTGCGTGCCTGCACCACAGGACGCACATGAGATAAAGGCAGATAGCAGCGAGAGCACACGCCTGCGTAGCTCAGTTGGGAGAGCGACTTATGGCGGAGTGATGGAACCTGGGTTCGATGCCCGGCGTGGACAAAAATGACGGAGACATTTACCTCGTTATAATCTGCTATGTTGAATGGATTCTAGTTTGAAATCAGTGGTTCCGAAGAAGGAAGAGAGCCAGTGCCTAATTTTGTAACATCATCTGCTTGTTTGCTTTTGAACAAAAATGCTATCAAACCTTCTTTTCGGGCAGAAGGGTTAACGGACAACATGAGCATCCACGTCTGTGAGGAGTCACTCATCTTTAATATAAAGCCGCTATTTCCGGGTGAGGTACATAACTCATTGCCGGAAGAATGAAGAAAGTGCCCGTGTCTTTTCCAGGGATTTAAGTCCTGATCCATTTGCACGATATATCAGAAGCCCACACCCAAGGTCATTCGGTAGCTTGTCTAATTCCATTAAAGTTTATATCGGGTGTGTTCGTTCTAATCTCTTGAATAACATGAATTTTAAATTGATAACGAGGAACAGTACACCAATTATGTAGAAAATAGTAACTGTACTAGTGATCCGTTTTATTGGCGTAGGAATATATACATACGCGTTTCCAAGCTTTCGCACATCAACCAGATGGCTTTTTCAAGGAAGTTAGACAGAAACTGTTTTTTCCATCTTCTGCAGTTTCTGTCTAACGTCCTTGAAAAGGCCATCTGGTTGATGTGCGAAAGCTTGGAAACGCTGTACATATTCCTATGCCAATGAATCGGAACACTAGCATAGTTACTCTTTTCAACATGAATTTTATAATATAATTTCTTCTCACACATAAAGTATTTCAACAAAATTAGGTAAGAACTCGCGTTACTGATAATCCGCAACTGTTGATCAAAATAGCGGAATTAAAAAGAGGTTAAATATGGTTTAAATTATATATAATTCATAAGTGAAATGTGACATTTCGTCATTGAAGCGTAGCATGCAAAGGACACACGACATCATTGAGAGCTAGAAACTTCCTTCTTCCTCAACTTAGCTGTATAGACGAAGCGTCCAGTTCCACCAGGTGACCAACTGCTGCGTATAAATTAGTTGTCATGGAAACAGTCTAGCTGACGGAAAAAGTAGCACACACGGAATGTGTTTGAATAGTGCAATTAGCGGCGACGTATTCGGTGAAAATTGGCTAATAAACTATCGGAACCTATCGAGAGAGGTCGTTGGCCAGTATCGCCATCTGAATCAAAGGCAAACCTTTGTTTGCTCATATTGTAACTAGTGATAAAAATGAAACTTCCACTGTATGTTTGTGCACACATACTGCTGTCGTTTCGCATCTTCTGAAACATATTTTTTTTTATTTTTCCTTTCTTATAAAAATCATTAGCTCCCTGAAATGCAATACTTTTATTTTTCAGATGCTTCAAACGATTTGAAATCAGTAGCAAAGAAATTCAAGGAATTCCAAGTGATTTCCTTTGAAGTGATGTCTAACTGCTATTGCTAATCCATTTTCTGCGAAATTCTTATCAGCACTTTTTGGTGCATTTGCCTTTACGAGCTACGAAACTTCCCGTAATTCTGGAGCATTCTATCACTTTTGTCTTTCTCGCAAGACGAGTGTTCTTGTAATGGACTTTTTTGCTGCCTTGTTAGCGTTAGGACAACAGCCCGAACGCGACACATTCCAAAGAGACAATTATCTTGGAATTGCGATGGCCAATTCATTTCGAGCTCTCTCTCTCTCTCAATTTCCTTTCGTCAAATTGTTGTGCCACGCTTGGCATGTAAGTAACGGTCGTCCAGGAATACCTAGCACGTTTGTGTTTTTATATTCTTTAAATTTGGAGGAACGAAGCCTTTTCCCGTGACTGCATGAATAGTTTGCATTTGAAAGACCTCTATCTAAGCCTTAAGAACTATTATTGATCCTTCTACTTTTTTTTATAGTAGTTTGATATTAAAACCTATTTAATTTGCTAATCGGTTGAACAATATTTTAGTACTAAACACCAGACTCATATATATCATGAGTGAAACTTGGGTCCATTATAAAGAATACAAAAATAACAAAATTTACACTATACGCATTTTTTTTATGTTCCGAACGGGCGTCTGTAACAAACCTTTAAACAATTCATTCTAACGAAAAAATACTCGGCATAAAAACTTATTTGATATGCGTTTTTCTATTGTTTTTACAGAAGAGCAAAATCAGCCGTTTTAAAAGCGTTCACGAAGGCTCAATGTTTAATGTGCAAAAAATATATATGTAGTATCCCATTTTTTAAGGTATTTAACGGAATTTAAAAGCGCAAGTAGACGTTAAACCACCTGCATAAATAAGGTCGTCACCCAATGGGCTTTATTCCTACCTAAAGCTCCTCATGTCAGGCTCGAATAGTGAAATGATATTTGGTCGCTTCTTAGATCAGCATTGCATGTATTGTGGAGCTGCAGATTATAGTTAACGTTTGCTTATTGATGCTTAGTTCGATCTTTGCATATTCCTTTTCTAGCGAATATCCTAGTAACTTCGCTTTTTTGTTTATTTTTTATTTCTAGCAGTTACACGCGAAACGTTCTCGCCTGAATGAGACGCTTGAGCTACTGTCTCGTCTACTGACATCAGTAATAATTTACTTTTAATTTTATTGCCTGTGTTTAGATCAAAACTATCAGGTGATCACGAGAGTATTTCACATTTTTCGACGGACAAAGGAAACACCTTGTAATGATTTTATTGGCGGATAGATGGCGTTCCGCTGTGGTATATCGTCAGCTGAAATCCCAAGATGCCCTGCTTATATGAATCAGATGAGTATGAAGTTAGGAAGTTTAAAGGCGTGAAATTACAACGGCGGTGTTAGCGGAGATTCTTCGTGGGGGTTTGTTGTACGAATTTAAACTAGTTTCATCTGCTGCGGAAACAACACTTTGCATTTGCTTAGCATTCGGGGCAGATACTGTGAAGGAACGCACAACTCGGAATCGGTTTTGAAAATTCAGAAAAAAGGCCCGGATTAGTCGTCCTGACAGCCTTGACACATAAGTCCTAAAAGTTACTATTCAGCGAGAAAGTAGCCAAACATGCCAGGAACTAGCCCACTCATTTGGTGCTAGTGATGAAACCGTCCGAAGACATCTGCATTCAATAGGTAAATCATGCAAATTGTGTTAGTGGGTCCCGCATGAATTGTCTACAGTGAACAAGCAGCAAAGTGTCTCAGCTTGTATTTGCTATCTCGCTATGACAAGAAACCGTTTTGGATGTGCACTCACATGTGATATGAAGTGGGTCCAGTACAGCATCCCAAAATATTCCAGACATTGGTTGTCCACCAGGGACTTAATTCCTCACACATCGATGCCAGCACTGCATCCGCTTAAAGTTATGCTGTCTGTATGTTGGACAGCACGAGGTGTCGTTCATTATGAATTCTTGCAACGCACCCGACCGAACGATCACCGCTGAAGTGTACTGTGAACAACTGAAACGTGTGCGTGATGATCTTTTTTTTTTTGTTTTTTTCATTAGATTATCATTTGCCTGGACACGATTTCTCCAACTTTGATGACTTGCACGCTGCTGTCCAAAACTGTTTCTCTTCCCACGACCCATCATGTTATTGCAGGGGTATACATAAGTTGTTAACATATTGGCAGAACGTTGTTGATGTCCATGGTAATTATTTTGATGAAAAAATTGCTTTTCTACTAATTATATGCCTTACTTTGTCTCAGTCTACAAAAATGGGAAATACTTTTATGCTGGCCTCATAGATGAAAAGTTGATAATTACTCATGTAAAATAATTTACGTGTTGATTTTGAAAGAGATAAATGAGATTTAAAAAAATATTCCTACACTATGTAAGTACCTTAAAAGTAAGCTTTAATACTGAAGAAAAGATAAAAAACAAATCCTAGGATCTCGGCAGGAAAATTCGCAGTATTATATAGGACGACATTAACAAGCAGTTTTTTTTTTCTGGTTTCAAGATGTGTGGGTAAGAAACACCCAATCTTTAGTACAAAAATACGCAAAAATTAACCCTAGATTTGATTTAATTGAGTAAAAGCAAAAAAATTCAAAGAATTAATACAATATTTCAATAAAATATATGTCCCGCGAATTTCATTTTAACGAGTTCCAGTCTCGTGATGTTCATTTTTATGGGTTGCATTCCGTGATGTTCAATTTAACTAACTCTAATCCCACAAAGATCATTTTAACGGATTGAACTTCTGTGACGTTAAATTTAAGTTGTTCCATTCCCTTAAAATTCAATTTATCAGTTTAAAGCCCTCGAAGTTCATTTTAACAGATTGCAATACCTTGAGGTTCATTCTAACGAGTTGCAGTTCCTCGAAGTTTATTTTAAAGGGTATGATGTATACTCTAAATTAACTTTCATATTTGGTTGTCTCTCTCTCTCTCTCTGTAAATTTTGAGTTCGTTCTCTTTTAGTGTTCCAAGCTGAAAGTTACATTTTCTCATTTACTGAATGTTAGGTTGGCAGCAGTCTTGAGGTCAATATTGAACGATGTGTACATGTTCGACCAGCTAAGGACATATACAACGTTTCCAGCTAGCAGATAAGTGGTAGTCGTGGAAGCTGTCCTAATCTGTAAGCGATATTGTCTGTCGACCTGTGGTATATATATATTTCGTGTTACTCCTTTCAAAATACGATTGTGTTTACTAAATAATTAATCTTAACTCGACTAAATGCCTATTGTTGTATTTGGAACTATGATTTGAAACTTTCTTCATTAGTGAAGTGTGGCTGAATAGAAGGCGAACTGTTAGTAAATCCTTCTTGAACTATATTTGAGTGACCTGTGTTGCTTAAAGTGAATAAATAAGAAGACCAACACATTTTGTAGCATTCCGTAAGCCACGTATACACGTTTCAAACAGTAAAGAATGATACAAGAATTGCAGTGCCTCGAAGTTCCTTTTAAACGGTTCCTGTCCCTCGAAGTTCACTTTAAATGGCTTATAGAAGTCCATTTTAAATGCTTACAGTCCCTAAAAGTTCATTTTAAATGGCTTATAGAAGTCCATTTTAAATGCTTACAGTCCCTAAAAGTTCATTTTAAATGGTTCCATTTCCTCGAAATTCATTTTAAATGGACACAATCCTTCGAAATCCATGTTTACAGGTTACTCTCTCGTTGGTCCTCCCGTAAAGTTAATTTTTACTTCCTGCAGTCTTGCAAGCTTTATTTTGAATGGTTCGACGTGTGCTAGAAGATAACAGCTATATTGCTAGTCACTGCTCTATCAGCAACTCAAAATAGCGTACATATTCTACCGTCAGAATAAATGCAAATCAAATTTACGTCATAGTATTTCTATCTTAAAGTAAAAATGAAGGAACGAGTGGAATTTCACGGTTATACGTCAATTCCTCATGCCCAATTCATCGAGCACAATTCTCAGTTCGTCGAGTGCAAATTCATCGATCGTCAATTCGTAGCAGTTACCAATTCATCGCGAGAAAAATCGTCGACTACTGAATTCGTCGCAGACAACTTCATCGCGAGAAAATTCATCGACTACTCAATTTGTCATGGACGAATTCGCCGTATTTCGACCCCCTCAGTGAAATATTTTGGAGTTTGCAAGAGGTCTTTGAGTTCTCCAACCTGAAACGGTCCTTCGGGAGGATGGTTGGGGGGTGGGCTGCTTTACGATTTTCAATTTTTTATAACTTGTGGATCTTTCGTGCTCCATGTGACATGTCTCCCCCTTCCCAGGGCACCGCTGAAGTCCTTTTGAGGGATATATATAGTGGTTCAGAAGTGTGGGGTTTTCTGTCCGTCGGTTGCTCTTGCAGTATTAAATTTAACTATCACACTTTGCATTGATTTATTCTTAGTGTGCTTTGCATTGTTCTGCAGGTCCGTGGCATCTCGGGGGACTCGGTGTCTTCGGGCCCCTAGGGAATCGCAGGACGGAGATTCGTATAAGCCTAACAAAAGTGATTTGTCCACATTTTTTGTGCTTACTGTTGTATCGAGTAGCAGACGCTACTTGTGGGTATGCCCTTCCCTTAGAAATTTGGTGAAGTTAGTAAGAGGGATCCGTGGTAGTTGGGGTGAAGGGCCCTGCCCCGAACTTCCTTAATTTCATATTCTGGATTGCTAGAGTCGGTCGGTTTATCCGGGATGTTTCCCCTAAAGCGTCGGCGAGGTTCGCGAGCCTTGGGGAGCATCCCCCAAAAACGTTAAAATGGTCGTAGAATGTAAACATTGGTACCATGCTTTATATTGTGATTCTGTACGCGATCACGAATTTCCAGGAGGGTGAGGTGAGTTCAACTCGCATCACCCCAGACACCCGGGATACACTTACCGATTCTAGTGGTCCAGAATATAAAATTACGGAAGTGACCCCTCAACCCAAACACTTCGAATCCCTCTTACAGACTGCACCAAATTTCTGAAGGAAGGGCATACCCACAAGTAGAGTCTGCTACTCGATACTACAGTATAACGAAGTAAATTTCTCCGTCATTTTTGATCTACGCCGGGATTCGAACCCGAGGCCGCTTATTCCGGAACAAATCGCTCTACCAACTGAGCTACGCAGACGATTATTCTGATTCCTATCTGCCTTTATGTCGTGTGCGTCCTGCTGGCAGGTACGTCACATCTCCCCCCCCCCGAAAGAGGGCCGGGGGTATGGCCCACGGGTCAACCGTAACCATGAATCGTTGCATGCAGCCATCCACTGTAGAACGTGCACTTGAGAACTCCCAGTCAATCTGCTGTGTGGAATGCAACATCACACATTTTTATTTATTTTTTTTTTTATTTTTCGAAGCGCTGGAGAAGGAATTCTCTGATTTTTCCTGTCTCGCGGTGTGGAAATAACATCACACCAATGCGAGATTTTGAACGGCCGGGTCATCCGGATAGTTCGGGCGCCATTATGACGAAGTAAATTTCTCCGTCGTTTTTGATCTACGCCGGGATTCGAACCCGAGGCCGCTTATTCCGGAACAAGTCGCTCTACCAACTGAGCTACGCAGACGATTATTCTGATTCCTGTCTGCCTTTATGTCGTGTGCGTCCTGCTGGCAGGTACGTCACAACAGTAAACACGAAAAATGCGGAAAAATCACTTTCGTTAGGCTTATACGAATCTCCGTCCTGCGATTCCCTAGGGGCCCGAAGACACCGAGTCCCCCGAGGTGCCACGGACCGGCAGAGCAATGCAAAGCACACTAAGAATAAATCAATGCAATGTATAAGAGTTAAATTTAATACTGCAAGAGCAACCGACGGACAGGAGACCCCACACTTCTGAACCACTATATCCCTCAAAAGGACTTCAGAGGTGCCTTGGGAAGGAGGAGACATGTCACATGGAGCATGAAAGATCCACAAGTTATGCAATATTCAAAGTCGTAACAGCAGCCCCCCCCCAACCATATCTCGAAATAATTTTTCAGGTTGGAGAGCTGAAAAACCTCTTACAATCTGCCAAGTATTTTACTGAGGAGGGTCGAAATACATGTACGACAAATTCGTCCACGACAAATTTGCTCGCGATGAAGTTGCCTGCAACGAATTGAGCCTGTGATGAATTGGTAACTGCGACGAATTGATGCGCGGAGAATGTGCGCTCGACGAACTGAGTCGGCGACAAATTGATGTGCGAGGAATTGACAGGACACCCAATTTCACAATTTATGTCACCGCCGCTAATTTGCATTTCTTTCGCGCTTTTAAATCCAGGAAATTTACCCATATACGTTTGTACAGAATTGGAGTTCACAGCCGCTTTAATAAAAACAGTTTTGTACTTATGAGATTTATTTATGCTTTCGCAAATATGTGATTCCGTATTACAAATATTTTCGAACAAGAAATATTTGAATAAATCTGACGTATCACCTATACTCCTTCCATCGGAAATTGACAGCCAGCGGAATTGAACTCTTCCCCAATTAGGGGTGGCTTTAGGCATGAATGCGCAGTCTTCTAGTGTGGAACTTCTTTGAATGACACGACGACCCTTTGATTGTGCTTGTTGCAGTTGCTTAAAGATTTTGGAAGAACGAGAAACCTTACCTTACCGTCGCAAATAGCAAAGTATTTTATTGTAGGCATTGGCAATATTCGAGTGTTAAAGAAAACTAATAAGGAATTACCCACATACTTACAGCGTTCGAACATCCTTTCTGAAGCACAAGGCGAAGTATTTTGTCCTTGACACCCATTCCGTCCCACCCCATGAGAAACTGCAGAATCCGAATAAGAAAGCAACACATTAGGCAATTAATACCTTGCGTCGCCATGTCATTCACATGGGAGCTCCACGAGAAAATTGCACCTTCATTTCTCCTACCGCCTCTAATTGTGGGAGAGTTCAATTCCACAGTCTGCCAAGTTCGGATGGACGGATTATACTAACTGATCTCCAGATGATTTTTTTAAATTCAATATATGTATTGATATTACTGATAACTTTATATATTTGGGAATTTACTTGCAGAATGATTTGAAATGGAATAAATACGTTGATCTAATCTGTAATAAAATTTCTAGAGGTTTTCTAGAAGTATTGGAATTGTTAGTCACATATTATCTAATCTTTCCATTAAAACTTTAATTCTACTATATTATGCATACATTAGTTCAAATGCATTTAATTTATTGGCTTTCATCATGGGGACAAACACGGAAATCAAATATTAGAAAATTACAAGTTCTACAAAACAAATAGATTAGACTAATGGATCTTAAATATAATACTAACACTAAAATGGCACATCACGCTGATATTCCCATTCATACTCACGTTAATCCCGCAACACATATGGTATATTAAATGATAAACAACTAACTAGCTGTAACCTTGGACTAAATATATACTAAAGAATAAAGAATAATATCAATTGTGAAATAATTGTTATCCACAGTGTTACACATAAATACGATACCAGAAAACAGACTCTTATTAAAACATGTAAGCCAAAAATTGAATTGATTAAGGTGGACGTCAAGTAATTTTGCTTCCTATACTTCCAATGGAAAAACTTCTGTACACATTTTTTTCACAATTAATGCGTTCCCAAGGATAAAAATTTGAACATCTATTAAAATAGCTTCCTTTTATAACTTGGAATACTTAATATTTTCTAAATCATAACCATAAGTGTGCAATCCAACATTGGTTTGTCTACTGACGTCATCAAAGTACAAGTCGCGCCATCTTTTTTCTGGTTCCAACACCACCAAAGGAGAAGTTATTGATTTTTAATATAATTATGGTTATGTTTTAGAAAATATTAAGTATTCCAAGTTATAATATAAAGTTATTTTAATCGATGTTAAAATTTTCATCCTCGGAAACATACTAATTGTGAAGGAAAGGTGTACAAAATGTTTACCATTGGAAGTATTGGAAGCAAAATTACTTGACGTCCACCTTAAGCAAAGCATAAATTATTATGGTCCACTCTATTGGAATCATTTACCTTCTGAATTAACTATAATTAACAATTATAATTTATTTAAAAAGAAACTAAAAAGCTACTTACTTGCACACTAATAATCTTATTATTATTTAAAAAAAAGGGGGGGGGGGGGTAAACAACAAGCCAGCATAGGGTAGTTGAATAATGTAAAACGAACATTGCCTGTTTCATCCTGTAACTTCGATTTTATTTTCATGTTTTGTCAAACGCTGGGCTCTATTTGACTATTTGACTATGACTTCGGGGTTTCAAGGCTAAATTAGGTCACTGTATCTAGTCCTTTTCCTTGATTATCCGTGCTGTTTTGGTATTCCCATATTGATATGTTAATAATTGTATTAATTGTAGTAATATTTCGTATAACAGCTAAAAATGGTAAAAATAAATAAAATAAATAATAAACAACTTTGCACTTTCTGTTTTCATTTCAAATAATTTATTAAAAGATCTCTGCTATGAGAACTTTACAATTTTCCATTTTCATTTCAAATTGTGCATTAAAAGAACTGTGCTATATTCTTCATTCAAAAGGAGTCATCACCGTCATCATCATCAAACATGGGTACAATTCCCGTAAGTGTATGTTACCATTTTAACTATTTTAACTATGTTGTCCGATTGAGTTCTGTTCATTGCAGAGTGGCTCTGTTCTTGAAGAATTCCACCGCACCAATCTTTAATATCGTCAGCCCACACACGGTGAGGGCTTACTTTTGCATTTCTTCCGTTCATTAAGCCAAACACGAATATCTTTATCTTTCTATCATTTTTCATTCAGCAGATGTGTCCAAAAAGTCTTAGTTTTCTCTGTATGATTTTTTGAAACAGGGTCTTTTTTAGTAGTTTGCTTCTATACATTTCTTCATTTCTTATGTTCTAGGGGTCCATCCGATTTTTAAGATTCTACGATAGCACTTCCTTTCAAGCGCAAGCATCCTTCTCTCTGATTCTTTTGTCAATGTCAAAGTCGCTCTCATCCATATACACTATATTGACAAAAGTCACCGGACACCCCTTCAAAATCAAATGAACGGGTCCGCTGCGTTTTTAAGAAGCGCGGTACATTTGAAAACGGTATAAAAACAGGCGTGTAGCTGACCGCGAACACATCGCACTGTGAGGTTGGGTGAAAATGTCGCGACGGGAGAGAACTGACTTTGGGAAAGGAAAGATTGTTGTGTGTTATATTAGTGGGTTGTCCATAAGAGAAACAGAGAGGCGTTCAAACATACCAAGTCAACTGTTTTGAATGTACTGAATAAGTGGAAGACACATGGCCTGCCTGAAGCAGCAAAACGTACCGGCAGACCAAAGAAAATCAGTGATAGAGGACGTCGAAGCCTCAGGAGAGTCGTTACAGCTAATCGACAGAGTACTGCACAAGACCTCAGTGTACAGGTGTACAGGTGAGTATAACAAAGCCGGATCCTCGGTATGTACACGTACCATTCACAGAGAACTTCATTCCATGGGTAACCGTGGTCGTGCGGCTGCTCATAAATCTTTAATCTCCACTCGGAATGATACTCGTCGTTTAGCATGGTGAAAAGAACATTTATCGTGGACTGTAGATCAATGGAAACGGGTCCTATGAACTAATGAAAGCAGATACACATCCATCAGTCTGATGGCCGTGTATGAGTATGGCGGCAGCCGGGTAAACGTTATTTATCCCAGTGTACTGTTCCTACGGTCGAGTTTGGAGCTGGCAGTGTACTTGTGTGGGGGTGATTCCCGGCCCATTGGTTATCATGTACAAACCTGTCAATCAGCACGTTTCGATATTCTGGACAATTATGTCCTACCAACCCTGTGGCCATACTATAGAACCGAGACTTGTTGGTACCAGCAGAATAATGCACCGAGCCATAAAGCAAGGACTGTTACGGCGTGGTTTGACGATAATTCCGTATCGTGTGGGGACAGGCCAGCACAGAGCCCTGATCTTAATCTCATAGAGCATCTATGGGATGAATTAGAGCGCCGCATAAGAAATTTGGAACCAAGGCCTACCACTAAGCAATATTTAGCGGCAGCTTTATGTACTGAATGGAAGCGCATGCCTATCGCTGTGTTCCAAAACCTTGTCGAAAGCATGTCTCGAAAGGTCAGTGCATGCATTAAAGCCAAATGTGGATAGACACCGTACTAATGTATGACAATAAATGCTATGTTGTGTTTCGCTTCTAGGTGTCCGGCGACTTTTGTCAATATAGTGAAGCATGATGCTGAAGATACATGTCACGATAATATTTTACTTATTTTTGAGGGGAAATAGCTTTGCGCCTCCAAATTTTATCCATGGCTCTTAACAGTGGCAAAGGCGAATCTGCACTCTCGGCGGCTCTTGCCTTTGCAATTTTAATTAAAATTTATGTTTTGCTGTTTAAGTCATATGTTATACAGATTCCAAGATAAGTGAATTTTCCCCCATTTTCAAGTTCTTTGCCTTCCAAAATAAATTCTTTAATGAGCTCTTATGCCCAAAATGCCATTGTTTTTGTATTTTCTATGTTCATCTTTAGTCCGCATTTTTACCTTCTCTATTACATTGGCGTTGTACAGAGTAGCTAACTAAGAATAAGGGAACGTCGTACAGTATGTCTTACGTAGCAGTATCCCACCATTGCGGCGTTGATTATTCCCAACATATAACACATTTCCATCCTCGTACATTTTTAGCACGTCTTTTGTAAAAAATGATCGTGCATATGTTATCGGTTTGTCCGTCCGTCCGTCTGTACCCACGGTATCTCTGCAACTATTAGTCCGATTTGAAAAATTATTTTTTAATTCGAAAGCTTGAAATATGCGAATGATGATCCTTTATTTTGTTTTGTTTTTACGATGTACACTTTCGCCGCTAGAGGGCGTAAATGCAGTGATGTCGAATTCAAAAATACGTTTTATTCCACATATTTGCTTCTGAACATCCGATTGATAAAAATCTTTTATCTTTCGATTCCATTTATGATGAAGAGTATTTTGCATATAGTTTCTTTTTCAAATTACGCATAGATTTTCTGATAGGGGGAGTAAAAGTAAATTGCATTTTTTTCGATAACTCTTCTTCTAAAATTCCGATTTGAAATTTTTTTCAGCTGATACATCTCCCGATGCATAATCTTTGGCATATAATTTCGAATTTTTGGTAAGTAATACTTTGGCCACCAGGGGGCGTAAGCGTTAATTTTCGCTTCTGATGTATTTGCCCTAAAATCTGAGCTTCTAAAATATTGATTAAAAAATTCTTTCGCGGACTGATGCCACTTACATCGATAGACATTTTCGGAATATTTTCATCCTAAAATATTCCACATTTTCTCCGCCAGGGGCGTAGATGTATATCTTATTTTTGTCAATATCTCGACTTCTAGGAGTCCGATTTGAAAAATTCCGTCTTTGTTGCATAGCGTTTTGCGTATGACATGTTTTTCATATAATTTCAAAATGTTCAAGTAATTCATAGACTTTCCGCTAGGGGGCGTAAAGGTAAATTGTGTTTTCCCCTATATCTCTACTTCTATATATCCGATCTGAAAAATTCTTTCCGCACCGGATACAGCTCCTGATGGGAAATCGTTTGCACATAATTTCTAATTTTTGTAAAAAAAAATGGTTTGGCCACCAGGGGGCGTAAACCTTAACTTCCGCTTCTGATGTATTTGCAGCAAAATATGATTTTTAAACTCTCGATTGAAAAAACGTCTTTTGTAGACCGATACTATTCATGCCGACAAACATTTTAGAAACATTTTCTTCTTATAATAGTGAACGGTTTCTACGCCAGGGGGCCTAGATATATATCTTATTTTTGTCAATATCTCGACTTCTAGGAGTCCGATTTAAAAAATTCCTTCTTTGTTGGATAGTGTTTCCGTCTCGCATGTTTTTCATATAATTTCAAAATTTTCACGTAATTCATAGACTTTCCGCTAGGGTGCGTAAAGATAAATTGCGTTTTCCCTTATATCTCTGCTTCTAAATCTCCGATCTGAAAAAATTCTTTCTGCGCCGGATACAGCTCCTGATGGGAATTCGTTTGCACATAATTTCAATTTTTTGTAAAGAAATGGTCTGGCCACCAGGGGGCGTAAATCTTAATTTCCGCTTCTGATGTATTTGTAGCAAAATATGAGCTTCTAAATTCTCGATTGAAAATAACATCGTTTGTAGACCGATACTACTCATTACGACAAACCTTTTAGAAACATTTTCTTCTTAAAATACTGCACGGTTTCTGCGCCAGGAGGCGTATATGTATATCTTATTTTTTCAATATCTCGACTTCCAAGAGTCTGATTTAGAAAAATCCTTCTTTGTTGCATAGTGTTTCTAGTGTGACAAGTTTTTCCTATAAATTGAAAATTTTCAAGTAATTCATAGACTTTCCGCTAGAAGGGGCGTAAAGGTAAATTGCATTTTCCCTTATATCTCTGCTTCTAAATCTCCAATCCGAAAAATTCTTCCTGCAGCGGATACAGCTCCTGATGGGAAACCGTTTGCACGTAATTTCAAATTTTTGTAAAAAATTGTTTGGCCACCAGGTGGCGTAAGTCTTAATTTCCACTTCTGATGTATTTGCAGCAAAATATGAGCTTCTAAAATCTCGATTAAAAAAAAAGTCTTTTGTGGACCGATACTACTCATGTCGACAAACATTTTAGGAACATTTTCTTCTTGAAATAATGCATGGTTTCTACGCCAGGGGCGTAGAAGTATATCTTATTTTTGTCAAGATCTCTAATTCTAAAAGTCCGATTTGAAAAATTCGTTCTTTGTTGGATAGTGTTTCCGATGCGAAATGTTTTTCCTATAAATTCAAAATTTTCAAGTAAATCATAGACTTTCCGCTTGGGAGCACAAAGGTAAATTGCGTTTTCTGCTCCTAAAACTCTGATTTGAAGAATTCTTCCTCTATCGCATACAAGACCTGACGGAAAATATTTTTCATGTAATTTCTAATGTTTGGTAAAAAAATGGTTTGGCCACCAGGGGTCATAAGTGTTAATTTCTACTCCTGATGTATTTGTAGCAAAATCTGGGCTCCTGAAACCTCGACTAAAATTGTTTTTCTTGTACCGATAGCACTCATATGGATAAACCTTTTATGAATACTTTCTTCCTAAAATAATGCATGGTTTTCCCACCAAGGGACATAAATAAAGTCACATCTTATTTTTGTCGATAACTCTGTTTCTAAGAGTTCGTAAGCTCACGATTCCGTTTACAGCAATATCTGAGGGATTAAATACCCGATTAAAAAACTTGTTTCTTCCGTCAGATACTATTGTTTTCCATACCGGTTCCATTGACTTTGAATAGCTTTGATAAATTTAATTTGCGTCAGAACGGATTCAAATGATGTGCTTATTACACCCAAAAATTCGGTGTCATCTTTCTTGTTATTTATGTAGTTGTGTCTTCACCTGACTGTCGGCAAGAGATGCCACATATAGAACAAAATTTCTTGGTAGTTCAGACGTGATGGTAAGTTCGGGAAACATAACGAGAGATAACAAAAATTTATATAAAAAGCAGTAAGGAATCGAAAGGTCACAATGACAAACAAATGCAATAAAGACAACAATAGAATAGACTGGCAATAACGGCAAATTCGAGAAAGATTGGTAATTGTCTCTGTTTGGGTGTTGAATGACAACAAAGTGCAACTCAATGGACAATCAGCAGTCACCCGTCACTAATTTAAGGCCACTGGATGGGAAGAGAGCCTGTGCAGAAAGGTAAATACACCATCCATGCCTCGGCCTGGATACGAACCCCATATTAATCTTGGAAAAATTATTAGATGCCAGCACTTCGTACCACTCGGACACAGGGGTGGAAAAATGTGTTGAATAACAGCAGATGTAGAGAAGGCGGGCAACAGCAGAAAAGGTACACAGACTTGGCATAAATATATAGACACCCGTCGTAATGTCATTTTCGCTCTGTAGTGGAATCTTTATTGAATTGCATGCTCGAATTCCTTCTTTTGTATTTTACAGGATCAGTGATTAGATAACACTAAGTGAACATGCCTCGACTCAAGGGAGCCAAGGAAATAAACGACTTTCAGAGAGGACGTGGAGCAATTGGATCTCAAAGCCAGCCAACGTCAGATTGCTGTAAATCTGCCAGTTCCACTTGCTACAGTAAATCGTATGCTAGTGGAATTTAAGAGGGCAGGTAAGGAAGCACCAGCATCACCTGGGGATCTCCCTGGGTCATCACAGTAATGTCTTTCAGCTGCCAAGCGTTCTGTGGAAACCAATCCTCGTAGCAAGGCCGCTGAGATTGAAGAACAGCTTCGATTGTGTCAGCGGTATCTTCACCGACTTGGCTATCATGAAAGAGCGGCTCGACGTAAATCCCTTTTTGCACGAAGCAAATATTCGTGGCAGAGTTACATGGGCGACAGACATGATTGAGACACCCTCTGCATTTTGGCACACTATCGTATTCTCTGATGAGTCCCGATGTGCATAATTTTCAGACGGTGGCCGGGCCTGGGCGCTAGGGTATTTGATCGAGAAGGTTAAATATCCTTGCCCGTCGGCACAGAATCATATCAATACTAGGTTGTACTGTGAACGTGTAGCTAGAACATAGAAGGTGGCCAATTACAGATACTTTTTCTTTATGAGTTCAAACTGGGCCACAACGCCGAAGAAGCAGCCAGGAACATCAACACAGCACTTGGAGATCACAGTAAACGAACAGAACGTGCAGCGATGGTTCAAGAAATTCCGAGCCGGTGATATGGAACTTGCAAATGCACCGTGCAGCCACTCAGCACCAGCCATCGACAACTGCGAACCCAAGTTGATAGTGACCTGAGCCAAACTGTTAGGGTCATGGCAGAGAAATTAGGCGTCCACTATTCAACAGTTTCCTATCACTTTCAAGAACTTGGTAAAGTGAAGAAGCTCTACAAATGGGTTCCCCTTGAGCTGACTGAAGGCAACATGAAGCGTCGAATGGAGGTTTGCACTTCGCTGCTCGCCCGGAACAGAAACGTTCCGTTTTTATACAGAGTAGTGACATGTGACGAAAAATGGATAATGTACGACAATCGTCGCCGATCTGGACAATGGCTAGATGTCAGTGCGGCCCCAAAACACATGCAGAAACCAGAACTTCATCCGAAGAAGATAATGGTGACTGCTTGGTGGTGTGCAACCGGTATTCTGCACTATTCATTCATGAAATCTGGCGAAACCATTAATGCAGAGAAATACTGCAACCAGCTGGAAGCAATGCATCAAAAGTTACGCGTTAACTGGCCGAGATTGGCCAACAGAGATGGCGTTGTACAGCTTCATGACAACACGAGACCCCACGTTTCAAGAACAACGATCCAAAAATTTCACATCCTAAAATGTGAGGCTCTTTTGTACCCAGCTTACTCTCCCGAATTCTCGCCCACCAACAACCACTTATTCAAGTATTTGTACCATTTTTTGGTAGGGAAACGATTCACCAATGACGCAGCCGTCAAACACGCCTTTGAACAGTTTCTGCAGTCCACAACGGCCGACTTCTATGCAACTGGCATCAATGCACTGGTATCGCAATGGGAGAAATGTATTGCAGCTAATGGTGCCTATTTCTACTGATATAGGTCGGTTTCCAACGTGTAACTGTAGATGGAAGTTTCACTCTCAAAACCGACATTTCACGTGCAACAACCTAATAGTAAAATCAAGGATCTATTTAGTTACGTCATGTCTGTGTATACACTGGCGGAATGTGAAAAAAGAACACCAAGAAAGAATTGGCGGACGATCATGAAATTTACATATGGTAATGGAGTTGAGTTTACGTAGGTGTGATGTTAATTTCCGGACCAATCTGTGAGCGCTTACGCCACAGCACGGCATAATATGCAAATTACCGTCAGTGGTATTTAAGGAGTACGGCGAAGTGAATGTAATCAGTCGCCGGCGTACGGACATGTGCGAAGACCCTGAAGAAGCTGCAATGCCTGGACATGGAAGACGTGTACGATTTCAGCAGTTATCGGACTTTGAGCGACGTCATCTAGTCGGACTCCGCAAGGCCGGGTGGCCGTATCGTCGTATTGCGGAGCGAATTTAACGGGAAGTATCGGTGGTGGTACGATGGTGGCGTAGATGGTCCGCGGAACATTCCCACATGAAAAGACGTGGAACCGGGAGTCACAGACGGACTGATGAGCGGACCGATCGACGGATAAGAAGAGCGGCGTTGTCAAGCAGAACATCCACTGCGACGCAAATCCGAGCTGCCGTTGCACCTGAGGTGACTGTGAGAACAATCCGCAACCGTCTACTGGATGCTGGACTACGTGCACGTGTGCCTCTGGCATGTGTACCTCTGACTCCAGCCCACCGTCAGGAACGGTTGCAGTGGTGTCGCCAACGTCTGCACTGGAGAACGCAATGGCGATCTGTCGTGTTCAGCGATGAAAGCAGATTCTGCTTGGGAGTCTCCGATGGCCATATGCGTGTTCGCAGACGTACAGGGGAGCGTCTCCACCCTTCTTGCATCCGCCAGCGACACACAGGGCCTACACCTGGTCTCCTGATGTGGGAAGTGATCAGCTATCACTCCCGTACACAACTAGTGTTTGTACCGGGTACGTTAAACAGCGCCTTTTACATCAACAACATCATTCACCCCGTTGTTGTGCCATTTGTAAGGTTGGTCCATCGTGGTGTTTTTCAGCAAGATAACGCACGCCCACACACGGCACGTGCAACGCAACATGCACTTCAGGGTGTGAGACATCTTCCATGGCCTGCACGTTCACGGGATTTGTCCCCCATTGAGCACGTGTGGGATTTTATGGGACAACGACTGTTCAGGTCTCCACGGCCAGCCACGACCATCCCCGATTTACGCGTCCAGGTTGAGGATGCTTGGAACTCAATACCCCAAACTTACATCCAACATCTGTACGACAGACTCCATGCCAGAATTGCACAGTGTGACGCAGTTCATGGCGGTTCAACCTCGTACTAACCATGTTACATGGAAATGTTATTTTTCAGTTTACCAGCAAATACAGCTGTATTTTACCATAATGTTTTGATCACGTTATCCTCTGTATTCCGTTATTATGCTGTATAAATTTCGTTGGTATCAGACGTCTCCTTCATGGTGTTCTTTTTTCACTTTCCGCCAGTGTATTATGAAAACAGGAAGATATAACAATGGATTACATTATCTTCTTTCTTTCTTTCGAGGTTTACCGACCACCGTCTGCAACTCGGTGGGTTATATAAGCAGTCGTACGTCCCTAATTTAGAGTCTTTGGTTCCAGGGAAGGGAGAGAGCCAATGCCATAATACAAACAACATCGATGCCTCACCAGGATTCAACCTCGAACCCGTCTGGGATGAATGGTCAGAAGCCAGCGCTTAGACCACTGTGTCACCCAGGCAGAGATTACGTGATAGCTGCTTGCCAAAAAATTACTTCAAACTCACTATAAAAGAATGAAAAAATCAGTATCGTGTGATTGACAAGATTAATGCAGTGCCGCTTGTGTTAAAAATACGGATTTCCAACTTGCATGGGAACATATACCCGAAAAAGTAGTTGAAAATAGTGAACCAATTAAGATACAATAACACATACAGGCAGCCATTTAGAAAATAAGGTGGTTGATGATACCGTAGAACAGAGAAAGCAGGAAAACTGATTATACGTGCAGCAATTCCTGGAGATGACAGAGTAGAAGAAGAATAATCGTAAAAATATTGATAAAATTTCAGATGTTCCGCAACTCTCGAACACTGTGTTCAATTCGAAAACATTAAAGATGCTGTGCTCACAGACAATATCGTGTAGCGTACAAACATTTTAGTTTGATTTTTCTGTGTATTAATTGGCTGTTCTTGCGTCCTTGGATGGGACTTCAGGACACCAGCGGAAATTTGTGTCTTCTTTTCGCTTTTACTGCGAAAAAGGGTTGCTAGATTTTTAATAATCGTGATATTATTGATTAAATTTCAGATGTTCCTCAACTCTCAAAAACATTAAAGATGCTGTGCGCACAGACAACATCGTGTAGACTACAAACATTTTTATTCGATTTTTCTGTGTAGTAATTGGCTGTTCCTGTGTCCTTGGATAGGAATTCATGAAACCAGCTGACATTTGCGTCTTCTTTTCGCTTTTACTGAGAAATCTTGTTGCTAGATTTTTAATAATAGTAATATTATTGATAAAATTTCAGATGTCCCACAACTCTCGAAAACTGTGTTCACTTCGAAAACATTAAAGATCCTGTGCGAACAGTCGGCATCGTGTATATGCATTTTTCTTTGATTTTTCTGTATATTACTGCTACCAATAAAAGAAATTCTAGAATAGGAAAAATATGAAATCCTAATCGTAGTTTTCTCTATGTAATTTAGATTATTAAATATCCAGTGCGTCTGATAAAAGGTGATATACGGGAAGAGATACAAATGTATCTTCGCTCACGTTGTGCGCCACATCTAAATGGCAGTGGCAGACACAAATATACACTTCATCTATGCTACCCATTCGAGCCCAGTTGCAGAGTGCTTTTGCGCTACATTTCGTGTGTAGAATGATTTGGGTAGTACTTATTGTAAGTCATGCATTTCCTTTGCAAATGATTACCATTTGTCTCGAAATCATGCATGTGGAACTTGAATTAAGAGCTCTGTAGGAGCACTAAGTCACCGACGTCGGCTGTGCTTCTTCTAGTGAGAGATATGACTTGTCAGGCATGGGTTTTACATTCCTCGCTTCATACGGGCTTGGCGAAATTGCTACTATCATACCTACGTCTGGCAAAACTGAACTGAAACGGATTCGGTGGAGTATGTCTATGAAAACTGAGCTTGATTCAGGTCAGCTGCGATAAATTACGACGGTGTGGCGAATACTTGTAACTACGGGATAGCTCAAAGAGATTTCTAAACAAGCCACGCTTTACCTTAAATGTGCACCACATTCCTAAAAGTCATGAGGCACCTTTTGCATATTTTTAAAATGTATGGTTATTTTCAGTGGTAATAACGTCTTTTGCTCTTCAAGGGAGAAAATGAGATCCTGTTTTTACCGTCAATGATGGGATTGAGCCAAATAATATGAAGCTGCACGTGAAGAACGTCAACTCAGATAACGTAAAACAGGCGATAACAGCACCTCCACATACTGGTAGCATATACGTTTTACCAAAAAGCAAACATTCAGGAACAAAAGGCGTCAGGGGGCAACGGAAGCGAGCTTTTCTTTGATCCATGATTGTTTTCTCCGATCTGATGACTATTTGCCTTGAGCAGTTTTGTTGTTGTTGTGGTTTTCAGACATCCCACCCGTCTCTTATTATGTTGAAACAAATATGCAATAGCAATTCATATTATTATTTAAATTAAATTTTAGCACATATTATACTTAGGCCAAAGAATTGGTACAAAATGCAGACAATCCGTAGTATTTGGCATTTCTGAAAATGTTTCTGAAAAACTGAAGAGCACACTAATACGATTGGCGCAACAAAACTAACATATCCTATTTGCAAGTGATTATGCTACCACTTTCTGTGAGTACATCGGCTGGCTTCCTATAGTACATTGCCTGTAAAAACGAACTACACTGCTGGCCACCCAAAATGCAACACCAAGAAGGAAGCATCCGATTGGCCTGAAATTCGCAGTATACGTCGCCCGTGAGAGGACATGCAAACGATTAGCATTCCAGGGCATATGCAAATCATGTGCGCCCGGCACGCCACCGAGAAGCACTATAAGAAGGGTGCACAGAAGGCGGGGTGTAAGTAGTGGAAGTGTGTTGTGCTGTCGGACCTGTGCGTGGGAAGCTTCCTGATGCCTCGTCGCAGAATACGGCAGTAATTCCAGCACGTTTCGGAGTTCGACAGAGGACAAATAGTGGCTTATCGCGACAACAGTTTATCGTACCGAGACATCGGTGCCCGTGCGGAACAACATCCAGCCACAGTGAGGCGAGTATGCATTCCGTGGGTGCAGGAGGGACGGACGGACCGATTTGAGCGATCGCCGCAGCCGCGGCACACCACTAAACTAGAGGACCGGCATGTTGTGCGGCGGGCATTGACAGCTCGCACCGTCACATCACGAACGTTTGCGCAGGAATTAGGGTGTGTTGCGCAACAACCTGTGTCAGCACGTACCGTTCGACGTCGTCTGCAGGAGCGGTTACTTGTCGTACGGCGCCTATTGCTCCGATTACCATTGTCGTTACACCACCGGCGATTGCTGGGGCAGTGGGCCGTTGAACGCCGCACCTGGACTACGGAATGGCACGACATTGTATTTTCCGACGAATCCCGCTTCTGCCGGCAACACTACGATGGTCGGATCCGCGTGTGGCGGCACCACGGCTAGAAACTGTAGGACGCCTGATTTATACATCGCCATACCGGTCCGTTACCTGGCGTTTTGGTTTGAGTCGCAATTGGATATGACACCCGCACCCCTCTGGTACGCATCGCTGGTACACCCAACACCCACCGCTACATCTCCGACGTTTTGGAGCCTGTAGTCCTCCCTTACTTGCAGGACCTGCCAGCGGCCACTTTTCAACAGGACAACGCGCGCCCGCACGTGGCACGCATAGTGCAACAATTCTTCACCGCCCACCAGGTGCCACTGCTGCCGTGGCCCGCCTGTTCTCCCGATATGTCGCCCATCAGACACGTCTGGTTGCTGTTCGGCAACCGAGTGGCCCGGCAAGCACTACCCGCTGCTACGTGTGATGAACTGTGGCAACGTGTGGAAGCAGCCTGGTCTGACATATCCCAAGCCCGCATCCAAAGCCTCTTACGTTCGATGCCGCGGCGTGTAGCGGCCGTTATTGCCAGCCATGGGGGCCACACGAACTATTGATGTCTGCGTGCTCCGCAAGTCGCACGGGCCTGTAAGCTCAATCGTTTCATCTTTGTATCTGTTGTTATGTGTCCAGGAAATCTGGCTTTGCTATCTGGTGTCCTTCTTGATGTTGCATTTTGGGTGGCCAGCAGTGTAGATAATTGAAATCAACAGAGCAACACAAGCACGTATGGGTAGTCTCCTCCCGCATCAGCCTGTATGTTGGTTTCTCTGCACTTCATCTTGTAATTCAGGATATGTGTGCGCTAGTTACGTTTCTCCGAACCTTAACTACTTCTCGGTTAGATATTTTTTAAATGAGGTGAGCGTGCCTACCTCTTGTTTCGCATTCGTATCCTTACTAAATCTATTCCCATGTGATAAGCAATGTAAGTTCAATATGTGCTCTGTAGCGTAGTTGATTATTTTGTTGGAAACTTCTGAGGTAACGCCTGCCCCGGTGTCCAAGAGGTACGAAGCGTTAGTTACAATAATATATACCGGTTTGAATCCCGGGTGAGATACAGACTGTGTACTTGTCTTACATAACTCGCTTTACCCGTCCTTGCAACAACTGACCCCAAATTACAGACCGGAGACTGCATATAGCCTTACGAGTTGCTCACGTTGGTCGTTAAACCTCCAGAGAAAAAATATTCTGCACTATCTTAATACCGTTAGAAGTGCTTCAAGTGCAGGTAAGATATTCGGTCTTAATATCCTGTAGCACGTTTCAACAGTTGTGACGTGCCTGCCCAGCAGGACGCACACGACATAAAGGCAGTTAACAACGATAACGAACGTCCGCGTAGCTCAATTGGTAAAGAGCGACTTATTCCGCAATGTGGGGACCCGGGTTCGAGCCCCGGCGTGGACAAAAATGACGGAGAAATTTACTTCGTTCTAATGGCGCCCGAACTTCCCGAACGACCCGGCCGTTCAAGATCTCGCAATGGTGTGATGTTCATTAAACACCGCGAGATACGAAAAATAAGAGAATCCTTTCTTCAGCGCTTCGAAAAAGAAATGTGTGTGACGTTGCATTCCACACACCAGATTGACTGGGAGTTCTCAAGTGCACGTTTTACAGCGGATAGTTGCCTGCAACGATTCATGGCCACGGTTGAACTGTGGGCCATGCCCTCGGCCCTCTTTCGGGGGGGTGACGTGTCTGCCCAGCAGGACGCACACGACATAAAGACAGATAGCAGCGATACGAACGTCCGCGTAGCTCAATTGGCAGAGCGACTTATTCAGGAATGAGAGGACCCGGGTTCGAGCCCCGGCGTGGACAAAAATGAAGGAGAAATTTACTTCGTTATACTGTCCAAGATTGTATAGTCCTTGCAGCTACACCAAAGAGCCAAAACATTATGACAAGCGCATTTTTATACAAATAGAAGTAATTGCAGGTAAAAAACAGCACGTATGAATATATAAATAGCACCTGATACTGAGCTTTATTAATCAGTACTAGCGTACAGCCTGTCCAAAGAAGGTTGTTTTTAAGATTTAAATAAATATTAATATACAGGGTGTTTCAAAACTAATGAAACAAACTTTAAGGGGTGATAGAACACACCGAAACAAGCACTTTTCGTCCGAGAATGCATGGTCGCAAGTCACGCGGTTAGGCGCTGGAGGGCACTTACCGTTTCCATAAACACGCCATCTTTCGCAACGCAAACAGCCATATATTTTACCAGAACGTCTTGCTGGGAGAACGTACCTTATTTTCCTTCAAGAAATCTTGCCTGAATTGATCCAGCATGTACCAGCAGCCGTCCGTCATAAAATGTGGTTCCAGCATGATGGAGCGCCAGTTCATTTCAGCACCCAGGTGCGTGATTACTTCAACTCCACATTTTCAAGCCAATGGATTGGCCGAGGTTGACCCATCGCTTGGCCCCCACGATCACCAGATCTGTCCCCTCTGGATTTATTTTTATGGGAGCATCTTAAGTACGTAATTCACGACACTCCCATTGATTCCAATGAGGAACTAGTCGCTTCTGCAGCTGTCCGGGAAATGCCTGGTATTTTTCACAACATACGGGCATCTTTAAGTCGACGAGGCGAAGCGTGTATCAGGAGTGGCTGTCCCCTTTTTGAGCAGCTTTTGTAAATGTAATTAATTTCAGTATTTACTTATTAATGTTTGCAAATTTGATGTAATTTTGTGATGTCACGTTTTGTTTTTTTTATTTTGTCTGCAATAAAGCTTTGTTTTGATTTGTTGTGCTATTCTTGTCTTTGCGTTGCAAAAGACGGCGTGTGGGGGAAACGGAAAGCCCCCTCCAGCGCCTAACCGCGTAACTTAAGACTATGCATTCTATGACCCAAACTGCTTGTTTCGCTGCGTTCTATCACCCCTTAAAGTTTCTTCCATTAGTTTTGAAACACCCTGTATAGGTGATGTTGCCCGTCCTATGACGAAGTGAAATTTTTAATTGAAGCAGATCGAAAACAAATCAAATAGACGACGGATTTCCGTAAGGAACTATAGTAAAAACATATTTTGTAAGAACACATTCATGGTAGAAATGTAGGTTAGAGCGTTCAGATAGATCGATATTTTGCAAATTGTGTAATGAAATCTGCACTAAACTCGGAAAGTTGTTTTCGTGTAAACTTACCTTAATAACTTTTACTTTAATTTTTCACGTAAAATCATTTTTTCTACGGAACACTTGATATTACCTTCACGTCTTGTTTTAGACTATACTATTCGATTGTTACTTTGAAACTTCATACTGAAACTTTTTCTACGAAATAATGCGACATCAGGTATTACAAATCGGAACTACCTTAATTCCGGACAACGTGCTATTGGGGTGACATCTGCTTTTAGATGCAATTTTGCTCTCTTTGACATCTCAGGATTTAAGCTTTTATTGAAGGTCAGGGAGTTAAGATAGAACGATAATTTGCAAAATATATATTATAATCAGAACTAAACTCGGAAAGTTAGTTAAATTTAAAAAAGTAAAAAATAATTAAAGCGTATAAATTAATATTCGAATTGTGCTAAATTAAATTAATTTACAAACGCAACTTGGCGTGACAATTCAATTATAATCCGATGTTTTTAAATTAACACGTTATCACCTTGATATCTAAAAGTGATCGCGTGCTATTATGCAGCAGGCAATCGCTTTGACATCTCGAGAGCACGGACATTGATCGATACGTGATGGCGCAACAATGCAGACGCTGCTGTGACATCAAGTGCTACACACAGGCAGAGAGAGAGACAGGGTGTTTATATATTTAATTATTCTTGTTCTTCAGATGGGAAAGGCGTCTGGCAAAGGCCAAATTGTAATGGCCAGACGAATAGGTCACAGCTTTTTTGAGACAGCAAGGCTTGTGGGGTGTTCCAGGTTAGTAGTGGTCAGTACCTTCAAAATTAGCTACGAGGAGGGAAAAATCATAAACTGTGGGAAAACAGGGGTCAACCACAGCGCATGAATGCAAGAGGTGAGCGAAAGTTATCCCGTACGATGCGACCCAACAGAATGAATATTGTTGCGCAATTTGCAGATACTTTGAATGCTGGTGACGTGTTACAACAGACAACATATCCAACCCTACTAAAAATGGGACTGCGTAGCCGCAGGTCACTCCTCCGAGTGGACATGTTAAACTCTGTTCACCGTCAAAAGCGCCTACAATGGGCGAACATAAAATTTCGAATTTGAATGACTGGAAGAATGTCGTCTAGTCAGATGAATCTGGTTTTCTATTGCATCGTGTGGACGACCATGTACGTCTGCGTCGTTTACCCAGGAAAGTGTTGGCATCAGGGTACACCATAGTACGAAAACAAGCCGGTGGAGGAAGTGTAATGCTTTGGAAAATGTTCTTTTGGGAAACCCTACGCCCAGTCATTCACGTGCAGGAAACTATGAAGTCAACTACCTGCGTAAACATCATTGCAGACCAGGTACATCCTTTCATAGCAACGGTATTCCTCTCTAGTAATACCCTCTTTCAACAGAAAATGTGCCATGCCACACTGATTGGATTGCTCAGAAGTGGTTTGCTCAACATGAGGATGACTTCCAGGTACTTTCCTGGGTTCTAAATTCCTCCGATATCAAACCAATCGAGCATCTGATGTTCGAACCTCCATGACATCCTTGATTATTTTAAGAATTTTTCTATTTCCGAATATCGTAAATATCTCAAACAATCAGTTTCTGACACTCGTGTGATGAGACGTGAAATTATGAAACGGGATTTTGTGAAACTGAGATACTTCTTTGAATAAAGCTCATATTGAGAATTGGCAGCCTAGTTTCTTAATTCAATTGCTAATCAAACACGTTATAAAGAAGTAAATTTCTCCGTCCTTTCTGGTCTACGCCGGGATTCGAACCCGAGTCCGCTTATTCCGGAACAAGTCGCTCCACCAACTGAGCTACGCAGACGTTCATTCTGACTGCTATGTGCCTTTATGTCGTGTGCGTCCTGCTGGCAGGTACGTCGCATCTCCCCCGAAAGAGGGCCGGGGGCGTGGCCCACGGGTCAGCCGTGACCATGAATCGTTGCAGGCAGCCATCCACTGTAGAACGTGCACTTGAGAACTCCCAGTCAATCGGGTGTGCGGAATGGAACGTCACACACATTTATTTTTCAAAGCGCTGGAGAAGGGATTATCTGATTTTTCCAATCTCGCGGTGTGGAAGTAACATCACACCATTGCGAGATTTTGAACGGTCGGGTCATCCGGATAGTTCGGGCGCCATTATGACGAAGCAAATTTCTCCGTCATTTTTGTCCACGCCGGGTCTCGAACCCGGATCCCCTCATTCCGGAATAAGTCACTCTACCAATTGAGCTACGCGGACGTTCATTCTGACTGCTATGTGGCTTTATGTCGTGTGCGTCCTGCTGGCAGGTACGTCACAACGTCTATTATGGGAATCCTTACGAGGAATTTTTTTTTTATTTTAATTGCAATTTTTTGGAGAAAACTCTTCCTTTCTTCAGGCTGTCTTTTGTTCTCACTTTTTTCCGTCACTATCGTGGTTACAGTTAACCTTGACGGTTACGGTTATTTGTCATCAAATCCTGCCAGATGTTAGGCAGGGATAATCCTCTGGAGTCATTTATGATGGAATTCTGATTTTTCTTAGTCTCTATTCCTTCTTTTAGGTTTCTTTTTTGAAAATTGCTTTGGAAACTGATGACTTTAAGGGAATTCCAATCCATGCTGTGACAAGTTCCTCTAACATGCCTATCTAAACCAGTCTTATTGGAGCAATTTTTTTACTGCAGCTTGTGCTCTGACATAGTTTACAGAGAAGAAGGTAATTTAAAAATGCAAGGTGTAGTCTCTGAAGTAAAATGTAGTTGTGGACTATCTTACATAGGTGAGACAGGTCGCAGACTAGAAACTCGAATAGCAGAACATAAAGCTGCTATAAAAACTTGCTCCAACAAGACTGGTTTAAATAGGTATGTCAGAAAAACTGGTCACAACGTGGATTGGAATTCCCTTAAAGTCATCAGTTTCCAAAGCAATTTCCAAAAAGAAAGCTAAAAGAAGGAATAAAGATTGAGAAAAATCTGAATTCCATCATCAATTATCCCATATAGCGTATTAAGACCGTTTATTTCTTATGGTGTAGTAATCACAGAGATTCGCCAAGCTTTCGTACTCCACTGGGAGGCTTTTTCAAGGCAATGGTAGACATAAAAATGCAACAGATAAGGAACAAAGATGATTTTTGAAAGTAACGTGGGGGATATCACCAGCGTATTTCGTGAAATGTTTTTAGCACGTAATTACACGGTGCGTGGCGACGTGTCCACGTCTTTTAATAACGCATGCCAAACCATCGGTAGTTCAGTAGAGATCATGTTGTAACGTACCAGGAGATGTGACGTACCTGCCAGAAGGACTCACACGACATAAAGGCAGATAGGAATCAGAATAAAAAAACACGTCCGCGTAGCTCAATTGGTAGAGTGACTTATTCCGGAATGAGGGGATCCGGATTCGAGTCCTGGCGTGGACAGAAATGACGGAGAAATTTACTTCGCTATAATGGCGCCCGAACTATCCGGATGACCCGACAGTTCAAATTCTCGCAATGGTATGATGTTATTTCCACACCTCGAGATAGGAAAAGTAAGAGAATCCCATCTCCAGCACTTCAGAAAAAAAAATAAATAAGGGGGAGATGATGTAACGTACCAGGAGATGTGACGTACCTGCCAGAAGGACGCACACGACATAAAGGCAGATAGGAATCAGAATAAAAGGTCCGCGTAGCTTCGTTATAATGTCATTGCACGCTACTTTGTTGGAGAGGATTTCGACAGTTTCTCTGATGGCAGTCTCTTTAAAGTTAGTGTAAGGGGCAATTCTTCTAATATTATGCCATACTGGAGCGGCCGATAAATACATGACTTCTCTTGCGAGGGCTGTATTCTGAATATCCTGGTTCACGCTTCGTACGTGTTCTGTACATCTAGTGTCCAAGAACCGCTTTGTCATTCCGGTATATATCTTTTCAGTGTTGTCAGGATATACCAACGGTATAGCGTACACACCCGCCTTTTCTTTTTTACACTGTCTCTCCTTGCAACTTGATACTATATGTGATAATGGGGTCGGGGACTTCATTGCTATTAATATTTTGTATTTACGTATCACATTCTTTGACCAATATGCAAAGCCTGGGATATATGAGATGGATCCTGCGTACTTCTTTGTCTTACTAGGTGATTTTGTTGCTGCTGGCATTATACAATTTCTAACAGTTCTATTTATTCTGTCTATTTCATCCCTCTTATATGCAGCCTTTAGACCTTTGCTATAAATATTATAAATTTCCTTGTTATTTAGGTAGTCGGGGTGGCATAAGTTATACGCTTTATAGAACCATGCTCTAAAAGCATAAAGCTTATACTCCTTTTGGGCAGTACGAATCAGGAGGGACAAGGTTCGGCGCTGCTGTCGGTTTATAATAAACGTTAAAATCGAAGCTGGATGTTCAATTTCTTCTGAGCGCGACGTCAATATAATTCAACGTTCCATCCATTTCAAGCTCCATGGTGAACTTTATCGTATTATGTAGACTGTTTATCTTATCCATGAAATCTTTTAATTCGTCTATTCCATGTTCCCATATGAAGAATATATCGTCAGCGTAGCGGATCTACACTCGGGGTTCCTTGATACAATTTAGAAAGATGAGATCTTCTAGCGGTCTAAGTACTGACTGCTTCAGCAAGTACTGCTGATAGACGGGAATCCATCGGTACCCCTTTTGTTTGTTTGTAGATGTCAGCATCCTATTTGAAATAGTTGTGGTTAGTAACTAGATTTAAGGCACCGATAATTTTCTTTGTTTGGGTTGATGTGAATTCACGGGAACTGACGATCATTTCTTCGAGATTTCTAACAGCCTCAGGTATAGGTATAGACGGATATAAAGACACTATGTCGAAACTTCCCATTATATCACTGTCAAATATATTCAGCTTTCTTGCGCGTTCCACAAATTCATTTGTTGACTTGATTGCGTAATCGGAGTTTTTTCTTGTTCCTTATCATCTTTGATAAGGAATCTTTGTTTCTTATCTGTTGCAATTCCCTGCATTTTTATGTGTACCGTTGCCTTGAAAAAGCCTCCCAGTCGAGTGCGAAAGCTTGGCGAATCTCTGTGAATTCTACAACATAAGAAATAAACGGATTTAATACGCTATATGCGTTTCTTGAATATTCATATTGTGGTGTATTAAAAATAACGTTATCAATTATCCCTGCCTAACATCTGGCAGGATTTGATGAAAAATAACTGTAACCGTCAAGTTTAAACGTAACCACGATAGTGACTGGAAAAAGTGAAAACAAAAGACATCTTGAAGAAGGAGAAGAGTTTTCTCCGAAAATTTGCAATTAAAATAAACAAATTCCTAATAAGAATTCCCGTTATAGAATTTTTTGATTAGTAGCTGAAATACTTGTTAATCTTCAGTCACAACGCAGTGGGACGTCACCAGATTTTTGTCGGCATATGGTGATTAGGCAGCCGATATTAAAGGATCTGTGCAGAATACATATCTATATCTCTGTCCTTCGTGGTTCTATAGTTAAAAAGTGCTTAGACTATAGAAATCCAGATGAGATTCGACCAAGGAAGAACCTGGTTCCTAGCAGGCAATCACATGAGCTCCGTAGTAAGATTAAATGTTGAAAGAATGAAAATATGGCTGCGAAATAACGCCTCGCTACTAATTTGGTTTACTATTGCATTGTGTGGACGACCGCTCGGACTAGCAAATAGTGGGCGTTGTTGAGAGATTAGGCCTAAGTTTACATTTCATTTCTTTATGTATTTATTTTTGTTGTTTCATGTCGAAAGAAAAAAAAAAAGATTAAGAAAAATGTTTGACAATTCATGAAAGGCGAATAATCCCCATTGCTAGTCCGTTGCATTTGCAGAGAATAGCACTGTACTCCCCATTGCTAGTCCGATGCATTTGCACAAAATAGCACTCTACTTCACATTGCTAGTCCGCTGCATTTGCACAAATAGCACTCTACTCCCCATTGTTAGTCCCTTGCATTTGCACAGAATAGCACTGTACTTCACATTGCTAGTCCGTTGCATTTGCACAAAATAGCACTCTACTTCACATTGCTAGTCCGTTGCATTTGCACAAATAGCACTCTACTCCCCATTGTTAGTCCCTTGCATTTGCACAGAATAGCACTGTACTTCACATTGCTAGTCCGTTGCATTTGTACAGAATAGCACTCTACTGCCCATTGCTAGTCCCTTGCATTTGCGCACAATAGCACTCTACTCCCCATTGTTAGTCCCTTGCATTTGCAAAGAATAGCACTGTACTTCACATTGCTAGTCCGTTGCATTTGTACAGAATAGCACTCTACTGCCCATTGCTAGTCCCTTGCATTTGCGCACAATAGCACTCTACTCCCCATTGCTAGTCCGTTGCATTTGCACAAAATAGCACTCTACTCCCCATTGTTAGTCCCTTGCATTTGCACAGAATAGCACTGTACTTCACATTGCTAGTCCGTTGCATTTGTACAGAATAGCACTCTACTGCCCATTGCTAGTCCCTTGCATTTGAGCACAATAGCACTCTACTGCCCATTGCTAGTCCCTTGCATTTGCACACAATAGCACTCTACTCCCCATTGCTAGTCTCTTGCATTTGCACAGAATAGCACTGTACTTCACATTGCTAGTCCGTTGCATTTGTACAGAATAGCACTCTACTGCCCATTGCTAGTCCCTTGCATTTGCGCACAATAGCACTCTACTCCCCATTGCTAGTCCCTTGCATTTGCACAAAATAGCACTCTACTTCACATTGCTAGTCCGTTGCATTTGCACAAATAGCACTCTACTCCCCATTGTTAGTCCCTTGCATTTGCACAGAATAGCACTCTACTGCCCATTGCTAGTCCGTTGCATTTGTACAGAATAGCACTCTACTGCCCATTGCTAGTCCGTTGCATTTGCACAAAATAGCACTCTACTCCCCATTGTTAGTCCCTTGCATTTGCACAGAATAGCACTGTACTTCACATTGCTAGTCCGTTGCATTTGTACAGAATAGCACTCTACTGCCCATTGCTAGTCCCTTGCATTTGAGCACAATAGCACTCTACTCACCATTGCTAGTCCCTTGCATTTGCGCACAAAATAGCACTCTACTCCCCATTGCTAGTCCCTTGCATTTGCACAGAATAGCACTGTACTTCACATTGCTAGTCCGTTGCATTTGTACAGAATAGCACTCTACTGCCCATTGCTAGTCCCTTGCATTTGCGCACAATAGCACTCTACTCCCCATTGCTAGTCCGTTGCATTTGCACAAAATAGCACTCTACTCCCCATTGTTAGTCCCTTGCATTTGCACAGAATAGCACTGTACTTCACATTGCTAGTCCGTTGCATTTGTACAGAATAGCACTCTACTGCCCATTGCTAGTCCCTTGCATTTGAGCACAATAGCACTCTACTCCCCATTGCTAGTCCCTTGCATTTGCGCACAATAGCACTCTACTCCCCATTGCTAGTCTCTTGCATTTGCACAGAATAGCACTGTACTTCACATTGCTAGTCCGTTGCATTTGTACAGAATAGCACTCTACTGCCCATTGCTAGTCCCTTGCATTTGCGCACAATAGCACTCTACTCCCCATTGTTAGTCCCTTGCATTTACACAGAATAGCACTCTACTCCCCATTGCTAGTCCGATGCATTTGCACAAAATAGCACTCTACTCCCCATTGTTAGTCCCTTGCATTTACACAGAATAGCACTCTACTCCCCATTGCTAGTCCGATGCATTTGCACAAAATAGCACTCTACTCCCCATTGTTAGTCCCTTGCATTTGCACAGAATAGCACTCTACTCCCCACTGCTAGTCCGTTGCATTTGCACAGAAGCAGAATAAATGCATGAACCTTATACACAAAGGAAACAGTTGGGGTGCTTATTTGAAATCTTGAATGCTGAAGAAAACTCAATATAATAATTAAATAAATAATTAATTTTGCGCAGGATTTTATAAAAACAGTATTTGTCGTCTGGTCGAAAATATTCCTACAGATAGCAAGTTAGGATATTACGGCTAGGGTACACTATAGGACAGAAAGAAAGAGGAATATTAAACAGTGAAATGTAACTGCACAGTTGGCTGGCCGCAATTCGGAGAGCAGGAACAGTACCCACAGGGACCAAACCAAGGGATATCTCCACCAGTGAGCAACATTTCAGGCATCAGCAACTACTGCCGCTGGTCCCGAGACGCGAGTGAAACATACATGTGAGATGAAGCTTGTACAAATGTTGAAATAAACTTTAACCCTTTTATTCACTTAAGCACACCATAGTACTCGCCGTAAACCATCCCGTGTTGCTTGAAGAATAGATCCTTTCTCAATATCTTTAGCCCTTATCTTACACCTCACGCCGAAGGAACTACGTAAAATCTAAAGAGACAAGGTGAACATTAGATCTTCATCGGTACTGACAGGTGTGTCCGTTAATCGCTCTTAAGAGGTTTAGTTGGAAAATAATCGCCGCCCCGGGGGCGCAGTGGTCTAAGGCGCTGGCCTCTGATCGTTCGTCCGTAAGGGGTCCGGGTTCGTATCCCGGTCAGGTATGGATGTTGTGTTTGTCTTACGGCACTGGCTCTCTCCCTTCCCTGGAACCAGTGACCCTAAATTAGGGACGGGCGACTGCTTATAGCCCATTGCGTTGCTCACGGTGGTCGTTAAACCTCCAATCAAAAAAAAAATCGCTAATGTTAATCCTACGACAGTTGTTCGGTACTAAGTCTTGCCGTTGTTGGGAGGGTAACGTTATTCGGAGGTGTCCGTTAATGGAGGTTTCACTGTAATACTGCGAGCGGAATTTCTCGGGAAACGGTGGAATTATGTATCAACCTTCGACTACCACATAGATAAATTCGGTCAGTACATCGTTATCCGTTGTAAACCGGCAACGTGTTTTGTGCGTTGTAATTCGGAGTTTATAAGTAGATGCTGTCGATTAAATTTTGAGTAAAAGCTGGAAATATTTCTCCGGATGCACTGCGATTGATTTAGAATCTGCCGGGAAGCACTGCAGTTTAGCGATGTGTTTTTTAATGTACGACTACGTCTAAGCGCGCAGATAGTATGAGGCGACTTATGGCCGACGGCCGGTGACAAAAATGAGTCCTAATTAATATTATTATAGTGTTAAAAATATGTCCCGCAAAAAAATTTATGTTAGCATATTCGTGAACAGCATGCAGTACAATTCGCGTGCTGCGCAATTCATCCTGCGCACGACGCTCACCTCTCTCCCGATGCGCGGAGGAGATGATGTGCGTGTTATCGTTTTAAAGCTCTCGAAGAGATCTACGCAAATATATGAAGAACGTTTAGCAGTGGTTTGAACTTAACATTTTAAAAATTGTTTTCTTGTAAACCGGTGAACACTGGTGTTTGACAATATCGCGGTTTATCAGGACAACCGTGAGTGCAAAACGACTGTGCGTGGTATCGTTTTAAAGCTCTCGACGAGATATATTCAAATATATAAAGAAAATATCGCAGTGGTTTAAACTAAAATTTTTAAAAATTGTTTTCCTGTGAACGGGTTAACATTTTTAACAATTCGCAGAATGAAAGCAAGCAAAAGTGGAGAAAATAAAAAATGAGAGGCAAGAGCAAGTAATGTAAGAAGTCCAAGAAGACAGAGCATCACGTTGGGTAATACGTGTTTTGATGTGCTTGGTGTTCTCAATGTATCCAGCATTATTTGTAAAAATTATGTAAGCTACTTTTCATATCATAGACCTGTGTCGGCTATAACAAATTAAATAAACACTTTCAAACCCACAGTTACGCAGTGGTCTACGTGCAGGCTTGATCATTCGTCCAAGAAGTATAACGAAGTAAATTTCTCCGTCATTTTTGGTCTACGCCGGGATTCGAACCCGAGGCCGCTTATTCCGGAACAAGTCGCTCTACCAACTGAGCTACGCAGACATTTGTTCTGATTGCTATGTGCCTTTACGTCGTGTGCGTCCTGCTGGCAGGTACGTCACAGAAGGGTCGGGTTTTTTTTATTGGAGGTTTAACGACCACCGTGACCAACTCAATGGGCTATAAGCAGTCGTCCGTCCCTAATTTAGGGTCATTGATTCCAAGGAAGGGAGAGAGCCAGTGCCGTAAGACAAACACAACATCCATGCCTCATGGGAATTCAAACCCGGACCCCTTTCGCATGAATGATCAGAGGCCGTCGCTTTGACCACTGCGCCACCGGGGCGGTAGATCGGGGTTCGAATCCCGTGGGCCATGGATGCTGTATGGGGAATGGATGCCTTATTTGTTCCCCTTCCCTGGAACCAGTTGCCTTAAATTAAGGACACGTGACTGCTTATAGTTCATTGAGTTGCTCACGGTGGTCGCTAAACCTTCAATCAAAAAAAAAAATGAACCCGGATTAAGAGACGATCTTGAAATGAGCGCATTTCCCATTGGGCCACGGTGACTGTCCTAGAAGATCAATTTGCAAATTATTAGTCATTGGGATCACTTATGGGGAAAGAGTAATTTTCCGTTTATTCAAGTGAACATCGGAAACCACATTTCCACGGCACTCTACTGCGTAGGTGTAGTGAAGTTAATTTTGCGCGTCCGTACAAAGGGAGAGATCGCATTCAACAAATGACTACCGATACGTTTTGTTATTTTTTAATGATTGTCACCATAAAGTAAAACTGTGAAACCTTGCAAGCTAGATAAAGGGGTATGAAAATAAAACATTATACGTCAAAAGTGTCTGCACTCCGATTAATTTTCTATGACAAAAAATCTATACCCACGTTCCAGGTACAATCAGAGAGACCAGATGACGTTTTGGAATGGAGGACATTTGCATTAAAAAAGGAGGACACAATATTTTTTTTAAGGTTTAGAGACAGTGAGCAACTCAATGGTTTATACACAGTAATTTATGACCAATGGTTTCGGGGAAAGGAATGAGCCAGCGCCGTAATACAAACACAACATCCATGCCTAACCGGGAATCGAACCCGGAGCCATCTCGTGAAGAATGAGGCCATCGCTGAGACCACTGTGCCACCGGGGGCGGTCATAATACATTTGTACAACAATAGATACGAATGCACATACTTTGTATAAAACTTTTACAATATGAGCGTTTATGCGTGTAAACCTTTATAAAAAGAAAGAATGATTTTAGTCTGCTGAACATTTTACTTATATTTTTCACTGAAAGAAACGTTCTTCAGTAGATTGGGTTTCTTTAAAAAATATTTGTGAGATTTAGAGCACGACATGTCTTACAAGTTGTATTTCACTAGCAGTATACACCTCACGGATTGTGTAAGAAACCAGAATTATAAATTAAAAAAACTCACAGCAAACGACTAACAACACACAAAAGAAGCAGTATGAGATGACTGTTTATACAATTTCATCGCTAGGCACCGTCCACATGCGATGAATGACAGACAGACTAACGGGCACTGGAGGGTTTTCTCTGCGCTTTTGACTCACTGGTGACGCACTGTAACAGGCAGCTGCAGGATTGCATGAATAAACTGATCGGGGGATGTGGGAGTGCCCGAGTGAGAATTTAGAAATGACACAATACATTTTAGCTGTGGCTTGATGGGATATATGATTAAAATAGAAGAATGTGATTAAACTATATTTGAATTATTCTTTATTGAAAAAGCCGGACATTCGGTCTGTTTTCGTTAATTCCTGAAGGACAGGAGGACATGGTAAGAAAAGGAGGGCATGCCCGCCAAAAGCCGGACGTCTGGTCATCCTGGGTACAATTACAAAAAATGCAACTACAAAATAAATATGGTAAAAAAATACTCCTACTAAAGATACAACTACAATATATATAATATATATTTAATTACGATCAAATATTATTCGTAACATCTGATTTTCTATTGGGGAATCATTTACATACGTAAATATGCCGTTTGAGTTTCATAAACTGGAAGGAAATTTGAAGTGGAGTCGTTCAAGAGAAGTATTGTTTGTTTTCGCGATGTTGACTGAGTACTTGCTGTTCGAGAAGTTATTTTACTCAATCATGCTTAATTTTAATTGCATCACTGCACTTAGTTCCGTGAAAAGTATCAACAGTTTGTTTGTTTTTTCTCTGTTTAAGCAAAAGAGAAAGATTGTGATGATTAGAAAAATACTGCTTTCTCCTCTCTCGAGAATGGCGCCATAAAAAAAGTCAACTTCAAGAAGCTCAACAGGACTGCTCCCTTGATCGTAATATCCACTGAGATTTCAGACATTCGTTTCAGACTAATGTTAACATCCAAAAGTCACTTTGTTTCCACAAAATTAAAAAAAATAAATCTGTATGTAATTACTTAACAAATTGAACAAATCACTATATCAAATTAAATTTATTAACTAGATACTCAGTATGTGTAAGCAACATTCCCTTGAAGAGCAGTGAAAGATGTTTTCTCAGAAAAACATTTCTAGAAAATTGAAGGACAATTTCGCTTTAATTTCTAGAAGTGTATGTTTTATGTAATTTAATGCGTTTGAGATTTTCCATGTGTTTTATGTCAATTAAAGAAATATCCTTTAAAACATTGCAAATAGTATATAAAGGTATTTCAAAATAAAAGTTACAACGGAGTGCAAGTTAATCACGAATTTATGCAGAAGTAAGAATAATTCAGCGCGCAACCTAATACATGATATTTTATACGTATTACCTATATTATTTTATAAAGTATACTTCACTTTGATAAGCTTTGGTAGTAAATAGATGTTTCATGTGTTACATGCTTACTTGATACAGGTTAATAATAGCTGGGCAAACCAAAACGTCTCTAGGAAGTGCACACCCAACCTAAAATATATATATATATTCTCTCTCTCTCTCTCTCTCTCTCTCTCTCACTATATATATATATACAAAATATGTTGATACACTATATTGACAAAAGACACCGGACACTTCTTCGAAGCAAATAACGGATCCGCTGCGTTGTTAAGAAACGCGGTACAGCTACAAACGGTATAAAAACAAACCTGCGCACTCACCGCGATCATGTAGCACTGTGGGATTGAGTGAAAATGTCGCAGCGGGAGAACTGACTTTGAGAAAGAAAATATTGTTTGGTGTTATAATAATGGGTTGTCTATAAGAGAAACCGAGAGGCGTTTAAATATACCCAAGTCACCTGTTTTGGATGTACTAAATAAGTGGAAGACATATGGAGCGCCTGAAGCAGCAAAACGTGCCGGCAGACCAAAGAAAGTCAGTGATAGAACACGTCAGAGCCTCAGGTGAGTCGTTAGAGCTAATCGACGGAGTACTGCAAAAGACCTCAGTGTACAGGTGGGGAAAACTGCTGGTACCTTGGTATGTACATACCAAGGTACCAGCACGTACCAATCGCAGAGAACTTCATTCCATGGGTTACCGTGGTCGTGAGGCTGCTCATAAGCCTTTCATCTTCACTCCAAATGCTACTCGTCCTTTGGCGTGGTGTAAAGAACATTTATTGTGGACAGTAGATCAATGGAAATGGGTCATATGGACTGATGAATCCAGATACACGATCCATCCATCTGATTGCCGTGTGTGGGTATGACTGCAGCCGGGGGAACGCTATTTACCACAGTGTAGAGTTCGTACGGTCAAGTTTGGAGCTGGCAGTGTACTCGTGTGGTGGTGTTTTTCGTGGTATGGTCCTGGCTCATAGGTTATCGTGGACAAACCTGTTAACCAGCACGTCTACCTCGATATTTTGGACAATTATGCCCTACCAACTCTGTGGCAATGCTATGGAACCGAGCCTTGTTGGTACCAGCAGGAAAATGCATCTTACCTACGTGAATAAACTGGATTGAATGAATATTAAATTGTATATAAACATCACGCAGTCCAACGGAATAACGCAATCAGGTCTTCCACTTCCAGACTGTTCGCTGTTCTGATGAGAACTTTGATACCAACGTTTTTCTCAGAAAAGACTTCGGACTTTCGACTATCTTAGTCACTCCATGCCTCCGCCTTCAACAGCGCGTGAGTCAACAACAAGCGATCGAATGTCAACCGCAAGCTTCTCCCATAGACTTTACATGGGAACTCTACCGCCCCACAACGCCCGAACAGTTGCCCCAATCTCATTTATTCTCTTCGACTGGCACATCTACATGGTAAAACTTTTATTTTGATACCATAACCACATCTTTACGTTCAGCCGTTCTCTCAAAATAGGATTCACAGTAAAAAACCTTATAGAAGTATTATATAGATATTTCAGAAGAAATACAAAAGGTTATTAGACTTAAAAACAAATTCTGTTTCTCATACTAACTTCAAGCTTTTTTCTTCTCATCGTGCTCATGTTAACTCCAACCATTATGGAATTTTATCTGTTAAACAATTATTTGACTTCAAAATTGGTAAACTAATGATCCAAAAAATAAAACAAAATGTATGCACAGATATCATTGAATTGAATTTTCATACTTATAATTATGAAACAAGATCATATGACGACCCATATGTCCAAAAACTTTCATGATGAAACGGAGCTTAGATTATATTTGTCCTGAATTTTGGAAATCACTGTCTGTCGAGTTGACTATAAAATTAACCTAAACTTATTCAAAATTACACTAAAAGAATACATGTTACGTTAAATTAAAAGAAACAAGAAAGAGGACACCGAATTTTCGGGTGTAATAACCACGTCTTTTGAAACCGTTCTGACGCAAATTATATTCAAGTCAATGGAATCGGTATGGAAAACAATAGAATCTGACGGAAGAAAGAAGTTTTTCAATCAGTCTTATAAATCCTCAGATATTGCTGTAAACAGAATCATGAGCTTACGCTCTCTGGTTGCAGACTTGTGCGTTAAGGAAAACATGAATTTATATGCGAAACATTTCACGTCGGAAACGCTCTACAACACCGAAAGAATTTTTCAAATCGGACTTTTAGAAACAGAGATATTTACAAAAATAAGATGTAACTTCACGTCCCCTGGTGGGAAAACCTTGCATTATTTTAGGAAGAAAGTATTCTCAAAAGGATTTTCCATATGAGCGGTATCGGTCCAAGAAAAAAAAAATTGTCGAATTTTCAGCAGCTCAGATTTTGCTACAAGTCCATCAGGAGCAGAAATTAACACTTATGCCCCTTGGTGGCGAAACCATTCTTTAATAAACATTAGAAATTATGTGAAAAATATTTTCTATCAGGTCTTGTATCCGATACAGGAAGAATTTTTTAAATCGGAGTTTTAGAAGCAGAAATAACGCAGAAAACGCAATTTACCTTAGTGCCCCCTAGCGGAAAGTCTATGATTTACTTGAAAATTTTGAATTTATAGGAGAAACTTTTCGCGTCGTAAACACTATTAAACAAAGAATGAATGTTTCATATCGGACTCCTAGAAGTAGAGATATTGACAAAAATAAGATATATATTTACGCCCCCTGGCGTAGAACCATGCATTATTTCAAGAAGAAAATGTTTCTTAAAGGTTTGTCGGCATGAGTAGAATCGGTCTACAAACGACTTTTTTTGCAATCGAGATTTTAGAAGCTCATATTTTGCTGCAAATACATCAGAAGCGGAAATTAAGACTTACGCCACCTGGTGACCAAACCGTTTTTTTACAAAAACTAGAAATTATGTGGAAACGATTTACCATCAGGAGCTGTTTCCAGTGCAAAAACAATTTTTCAAATTGGAGATTTAGAAGCAGAGATATACGGGAAAACGCAATTTACCTTTACGCTCCTAACGGAAAGTCTATGAATTACTTGAAAATTTTAAATCTATATGTAAAACATGTCACACTGAAAACACTATCCAACAAAGAAGGAATTTTTCAAATCAGACTCCTAGAAGTAGAGATATTGACAAAAATAAGATACACATCTACGCCCCCTGGCGGAGAAACTGGGAATATTTTAAGAAGAAAATATTCCAAAAAGGTTTATCGATGGGAGTGGCATGAGTCCACGAAAGAATGTTTTAAATCGATATTTTAGAAGCTCAGATTTTATGGCAAATACATCAGATGCAAAAATTAACACTTGCGCCCCTGGTGGCCAAAGTATTATTCACCAAAAATTTTAAATTATATGCCAAATATTTTCCATCAGGGGGTGTATCCGCTGAAGAATTTATTTTTTTTTAAATCGGAGTTTTAGAAGAGTTATCGGGAAAAATGTAATTTATTTTTACGCCCCCTAGTGGAAAATCTATGCGTAATTTGAAAAAGTAACTATGTCTAAAATACTGTTCGACATAAAAGGAATCGAAAGATAAAAGATTTTTTTCAATCGGATGTTAGAAGCAAATATGTAGAATAAAACGTATTTTTGAATACGACGACATCTGCGTTTACGCCCTCTAGCGGCGAAATTGTACTTCGTAAAAAAAGAAAACGAAACACGGGATCATCATTCGCATATTTCAAGCTTCCCAATGCAAAAAGATTTTTTCAAATCGGACTAACAGCTGTAGAGATATCGTCGGTACAGGCGGACGGACGGACAAACCGGTAACATAAGCACGATCTTTTTTTACAAAAGGCGTGCTAAATATAATACAACAGCAAGAAAGATGACACCGAATTTTCGGGTGTAATAAGCACGTCTTTTGAATCCGTTCTGACGCATATTAAATTTATCAAAGCTATTCAAAGTCAATGGAACCGGTATGGAAAACAATAGTATCTGACGGAAGAAAGAAGTTTTTCAATCGGGTCTTTAATCCCTCAGATATTGCTGTAAACGGAATCGTGAGCTTACGAACTCTTAGAAACAGAGTTATCGACAAAAATGAGATGTGACTTTATGTCCCTTGGTGGGAAAACCATGCATTATTTTAGGAAGAAATTATTCACAAAAGGTTTATCCATATGCGCGGTATCGGTCCAAGAAAAAAAAATTTGGCGAGTTTTCAGGAGCCCAGATTTTGCTACAAATACATCAGAAGTAGAAATTAACACTTATGACCCCTGGTGACCAAACCATTTTTTACCAAACATTAGAAATTACGTGAAAAATATTTTGCGTCAGGTCTTGTAAGCGATAGAGGCAGAATTTTTCAAATCAGAATTTTAGGAGCAGAAAACGCAATTTACCTTTGTGCTCCCTAGCGGAAAGTCTATGATTTACTTGAAAATTTTGAATTTATAGGAAAAACATTTCGCATCGGAAACACTATCAAACAAAGATCGAATTTTTCAAATCGGACTTTTAGAAGTAGAGATATTGACAAAAATAAGATATACATCTACGCCCCTGGCGTAGAAACCATGTATTATTTCAAGAAGAAAATGTTCCTAAAATGTTTGTCGACATGAGTAGTATCGGTCCACAAAAGACTTTTTTCAATCGAGATTTTAGAAGCTCATATTTTGCTGCAAATACATCAGAAGCGAAAATTATGACTTACCCCACCTGGTGGCCAAACAATTTTTTACAAAAATTTGAAATTACGTGCAAACGATTTCGCACCAGGAACTGTATCCGGTTCAGAAAGAATTTTTCAGATCGGAGATTTAGAAGCAGAGATATAGGGGGAAATGCAATTTACCCTTACGCCCCCTAGTGGAAAGTCTATGAATTACTTGAAAATTTTGAATTTATAAGAAAAACATGTCACACTAGAAACACTATCCAACAAAGAAAGAATTTCTTAAATCGGACACTTAGAAGTCGAGATAGTGACTAAAAGAAGATATACATCTACGCCCCTGGCGTAGAAACCGTGCACTATTTTAAAAAGAAAATGTTTCTAAAAGGTTTGTCGACATGAGTAGTATCGGCCTACAAACGATATTATTTTCAATCGAGAATTTAGAAGGTCATAATTTGCTGCAAATACATCAAAAGCGGAAATTAAGGTTTACGCCCCCTGGTGGCCAAACCATTTTTTAGAAATTATGAGAAATTATGTGCAAACGATTTTCCATCAGGAGCTGTATCCAGTGCAGAAAGAATTTTTCAGATCGGAGATTTAGAAGCAGAGATATACGGGAAAACGCAATTTACCTTTACGCTCCCTAGCGGAAAGTCCTTATATTACTTGAAAATTTTAATATTATATGAAAAACATGTCACACGAAAAGCACTATCCAACAAAGAAGGAATTTTTCAAATCGGACTCCTAGAAGTAGAGATATTGACAAAAATAAAATATACATCTACGCCCCCTGGCGGAGAAACTATGGAATATTTTAGGAAGAAAATATTCCGAAAATGGTTATCGATGTGAGTGGCATCAGTCCATGAAAGATTTTTTCAATCGATATTTTAAAAGCTCAGATTTTATGGCAAATACATCAGAAGCGAAAATTAACATTTACGCCCCTGGTGGCCAAAGTATTATTTACCAAAAATTCGAAATTACATGCAAACGACTGCGCATGAGGAGTTGTATCCGCTGAAAAAAAACATTTTTCAAATCGGTGTTTTAGATGAAGAGTTATCGGAAAAAATGCAATTTACTTTTACGCCCCTAGCGGAAAATCTGTGCGTAATTTGAAAAACAAACTACATCCAAAGTTCTCTTCGACATAAATGAAATCGAAAAATAAAAGATTATTTTTCAATCGGATGTTTAGAAGCAAATATGTGGAATAAAATGTATTTTTGAATTCGACATTATCTGCATTTACGCCCTCTAGCGGCTAAATTGTACATCGTAAAATAAAACGAAATGAAGGATCACCATTTGCATATTTCCAGCTTTCGAATGCAAAAAAAAAATTAATTTTCAAATCGGACTAATAGTTGCAGAGATACCGAGGGTACAGCGGACGGACAGACGGACGGCCGGACAAACCGATAACATAAGCACGATTTTTTTTTACAAATGACGTGCTAATAATGAATAATCGTGCCGAAGTTACGTCCGATAACTCTATACACCGTCTTAGCACGAGACGATTTTTTTTTTATAATGAGCTTAAAAAATGATTAAAAGTAAAAGTTACATTAAAAGCCCCATGAGAACGTTCGGAGCTCCGGAGTTCCTTCTTCAGATGGTAATATTACTACAATGAGTGCCATGGGTGTGCTAGTTCATGTAGCTGACAAACAGAGACTTTTTGCTCATCTGCGCAGACGCAAGGGAATGCAAGAAAAATAACACACAGAAAACACACATAAACAATCACTTAAATTATCCATTAACTAACACAATTTTTGCACTTAAATAATCCATTAACTAACGCAATTTTTACACTTAAATAATCCATTAACTAACGCAATTTTTGATTTGTTTAATTAAGTAAGTATGTGTTGTCTTTCTTGTGTTTTGCGTGTATCTTATTTTTCCTGCATGTCCTTGCGTCTGCGCAGATGAGCAAAAAGTATCTGTTTGTCAGCTATATAAACTAGCACGTCCATGGTAATCATTGTAGTAATAATACCATCTGATTAAGAAACTCGCGGAGCTCCGAAAGATCTCATGGGGCTTTTAATGTAACTTTTATTTTTAATCATTTTTATAGCTCATTAAACATTTTTTATTCGTCTCGTGCTAAAACGGTATTGGAAATGCTGAAAAAAAATTATAATATAACTGACACTTAACATTACTGCTGTGTTTGATGAACCTGTTCTTGCTTGTCTACATATTCGGGAAATCAGGGCTTTTGTTAGGACTCTCTGAGGCATTTTCCCTGATTCTCCCTTGCTGTTCCCTATTATGCAAAATGTTGATGATATTCATATATTCTAAATGTAACAGCAGGAATAAAAAAAAAATATTATTAGTATTACATTCAGCTATCACTGTCTCTGTTCCTCCGATAAAGCAGAAGAATAGCACTTAAATAATCCATTAACTAATTCAAGACACAGTAGCGAGCGATTGCGTTTTCTCAGCAAACGAGAACGGGAATGTGTGCATGTGCTCCCATGCTTTTCTATGATGCGCCGGCCAGCTTCCAGCAGAATGATTAACTGCGCATGCTGCTGGAGTTTGAGATCTTTTTTATGCTTTCCAACCGTAAGTTGAAGAAGCGTATATGCTCCAGCTTTGTCCGTCCGTCTGTCTGTCCGTCCGCACGATAACTGCCTAAAAATAGTTTGATTTCGATGAAATTTTAGTACATGGTAGGGAAGCACTGGGAACGAACCCTATTGGAAATGGGCGAAATGGGGTCAAAGGTCAGGACATAGGAGCGGGATCTATTCCATTGTCCTTATGCGTCATAACTTAGGGTAAAATTGTTCGATTGCGACAAAACTTTATCATGTTGTTCCGAAGATGTACTGAACCGGTTCTGTTTAATATCATCGAAATAATGTAAAAGGTCAGGACACAGGAGCGATATTTATTCCACAACCATGATTCTCATAACTTGACTAAAAATCCTTCTATTGCGACAAACCTTTGGTATGTTGTTCCGGAGGTATACTGAACCGGTTATGTTGAATATCATCGAAATGGGGTCAAAGGTCGGAACACAGGAGCGAGATATACTCTACAACCATTGATCCTCATAATTTGACTAAAAATGCTTCTTCGACAAAACTTTGGTATGTTGTTCCGGAGGTATTCTGAACCAATTCTGTTGAATATCATCGAATTGGGATCAAAGGTCAGGACACAGGAGCGAGATTTATTCCACAAGCCATTATCCTCATAACTTGAGTAATGATTTCTGGTATGTTGGAAAGCGTATCATAATTAAAGCATTCCATGATTTTACTAACTTGTTTATCCTTTCTCCACGAATACCTTTTCCTTAAGTAAAATATAAAAACTGCCGTTCATGAGCAAAATTGGAAGTATCAATTACGTATTTCATTGAGAATTTCACTATAGTTTTTATTTGAATTCTTGAAACACAAAATAAATTGCACTTTGTTAAGAAAACGTCATTTAAGAAAAACTATTGAATCAATTTGCCAAATTTAAATATGTTTAATTAATTATTATATAGAAAAGCGAAATAAAACTTCCAAACAGGATTAACATTATGTTATTCATTTCCACAAAAAGAGTAGCCATTTATGTGAAACATTATTATTTTTTCAGCGGGAACGACTATGCTGTTCCTCATAATTTAATTAGAACTCTTCATACGATATGCACGATAAGCAACAAGTTAAAATAATATTAAATTTCTGCGCTTGAGATGTATTTTATGAAGATTAAATTTTCTTCACAGTGGTTTCCTATTCAAAGGATTATTTTAAAGCTAACTGATGTTGTCTGTGGCTTCTTCTGTGCGTAAATATGAGGATTAGTTGAACATAATCCTCAAATAGCACAAAATACTTATCCGATCCTCATATTTTTCTTTTCCGCTTTCATAGAACTTCCTGTTCAATGTAATATGTACCTACATGCTATGCCACTGCGTCGCAAATCCTCAATCCTCCAATAGCCTTTTCCATACAGCGTGTGTCGCTTTTTTAAATCATAAATAATTCACTTTTAAATTTTACAGCTTAAAGAAAAAGTAGCGCTCACTTAAAGACGTTGGAGGAGAATAGACTGGCAAACAGCATGCTACTCTTTTTTTTTATTTTTTTATTGGAGGTTTAAGGACCACCTTGAGCAACTCATTGGACTATAAACAGTCGCCTTTCCCTAATTTAGGGCCACTGGTTCCAGGGAAAGCAGAGAGCAGCGCCGTAAGACAAAATTTTGTTGTTGGTGACCTATCTTATAGACTATCCGTTAATAATTCAGCAGTTTAAAATAGCTATGTATATGCATATTACGATTTCTGTTATAAAAATTCCAGTCACAGCTTTTTCACTCGAGCAAGGCACGGGCTACGAGCTATTTACACAAATACTTTTGTAAGGATATGAGCACACACTTCCCCGCATTTCTAATGAGCCACATTTATTGATACAAGGAGACCTAAATGATTTGGTGAGTAATTTAAATTTATCTAAAAAACAGGCAGAACTTTTGGGATCACGACTAAAAGGGTGGAACCTTCTTGACCGCGGAACTAGGGTATGCTACTTTCAAAATCATCAAGAACATTTCAAGGAGTTTTTCTCGCAAGAAGGAGATATAGTGCACTGTAATGATATTTCATCAGTGATCGACACTATAAGACATTCTCATAGCGCACAGGAATGGTGTTTGTTTATAGATTCGTCAAAAGTTTGCCTAAAAGATGTCCTTTTGCACAATGGAAACAAATCCCCATCAGTTCCACTAGCACATGATATTAATATGAACCAGAGGGCTACCGGAAGTGTGTCTAAAACAACAGTTAAGCAAACCCTGCTGCGTTTGGGGCTCCCATGCAGACGGATGGTCACTGCAACTATGATAACAAAGATGCATCGGCAGAAAAGGCTTAGATTTGTACGGCAGTATTGGAATTGGACATCCGCTGATTGGCAAAGAATTGCCTTCTCCGATGAGTCACATTTTCTGCTTCATCAAACGAATGGACTTTGGAGTATAAAGCGAGAAACATTGGAGAACAAACACTCTTCAACCATTGCTGGAAAAACACAAGCTGGTGGCGGCAGTATTATCGTCTGGGGAATGTTTCGTGGCATTCCCTGGGTCCAGTCATACCTGTGGAAGACACTATGGACCGAATTTGTTATTAATCCATCCTTGCAGACGATGTACACCCATACATACTGATTGTTTTCCCTGTGGCCGATGGGATCTTCCAGAACGACAATGTGACGTGTCACACAGCTAGAAATGTCCGACAGTTGTTGGAAGAGCACGAAGAAGACTTCAAAGTATTTCCTTAGCCCCCTAATTCCCCATACTTAACCCCGACTGAGCATCTGTGACACCACATCTATCGTGTTGTTCGCTCTACAGATCCTCCACCACGCACCCTCTAGCAGCTGTCAGATGCACTGCAGTCAGCATGGCTCCACATACCTGTGAACACTTTCCAGCACCTTATTGAGTCACTCCCAGCCAGTCTAGCTGCTGTCCGCGCTGCACACGGCGTTACTGTGGATATTAGCTGGTGGCCACAATAATGTGACTCCACCGTGCAAGTCAAAATAACGTATTAAAGATTTCAATTTTGTACTTCAAAGTTATTCAGTTATACCATCAGAAAGTTGTTTGCATATACCATTTGAAACACAAAAGCTAAATATCACTACCAAGAGATGGTGATGAGGTTGGTCGGGTGGGATCCGCTGGATGCCTGTGGTTCTTCCACTTATTTCAGCAAATCCCTTATCTCACACTGCCCTACGAGATTTCAGCTGACGTCACATGACGTCATCATCAACACAGCTAACCAGCAGCAGAAGATCTAGGCGCCATATTGCAACTTCTGGATTTCTTTTTTTTTTTTTTTTTTTTGATTGAAGGTTTTTTTTTTTTTTTTTTTGATTGAAGGTTTAACGACCACCGTGAGCAACTCAATGGGCTATAAGCAGTCTCCCGTCCCTAATTTAGGGTAACTGGTTCCAGGGAAGGGAGAGAGCCAGTGCCGTAAGACAAACACAACATCCATGCCTCACCGGGATTGGAACCCGGACCCTTTTCGGACGAATGATCAGAGGCCATCGCTTAGACCACTGCGCCACCGGGGGCGGCTTCTGGATTTTACGCAACCAGCTAGGAAAAATTAGTACTGTACAACGTATATACTATACACTTTTTTCAAGTTTTTGAAACAAAAGCTAGGACTTATAAGTATCCTTAAAAATATAATCTCGTTTTACGGACTTTTAAAACCGGGATAATCCTGTATCACATAAAGAGTAATCAAAAGCCAAAAACTTCTTCTTACATCTGCAAAAACAGGTCATGAAAAAAAGTTTGTAAAATGTAATATACACTGACGGAAAAAAATCCCAACACCAAGAAGGGGTTGTGTTATATAAACGACAGTTGGTAGGCGGTGAAAGTACATCTGTAAGATGACGTCTATGCAAATTTCGCGCTCGGCGCATACGTGTGGCGCTAGCAGCGCCCCTTCGAACATGCAAAGCACGTTTGCTGTAAATACACGCTGTAACGTTCGTGAGCGTTAGTTATCGTTGATATTCGACGTAGTGTGTTGATGTTAGTCAAGAATGCCTTTAAGAAGACGAAGAAGCCATTATCAACAGCTCACGGAGTTTGAACGAGGTCGTGTAATAGGGCTACGAGAAAGTGGATTTTCTTTCCGCAATATTGCAAAACGACTTAGCAGGAATGTAGCCACTGTGCATGATTGTTGGCAGCGGTGGTCAAGGGAAGGTACTGCCTCAAGAAGACCGGGTTCCGGAAGGCCACGTGGCCCTACTGAGAGGGAAGACCTCCGTGTGTGGCGTATGGCCGTGGCGCATCGTACCTCGTCTGCGGCAGCAATTCGAGCTGCAGTTGCCACCACAGTTACACAACGAACTGTTACAAATCGGTTACTTGAAGGACAGCTCCGAGCCAGACGCCCTGTAGAGTGCATTCCAATTACTCCAAACCACTGCCGTTTGCGACGTCAGTGGTGTCAAGCTAGAGCTCATTGGAGGACGGAGGTGAAATCTTTTGTATCTTCTGATGAAAGCCGGTTCTGCCTGGGTGCCAGTGATGGCCGTGTGTTGGTTAGAAGGAGGCCAGGTGAGCGCTTGCAACCAACCTGTCTGCAGCCGAGACACACTATACCTACACCTGGAGTTATGGTCTGAGGAGCAATTTCCTATGACAGCAGGAGCACTCTCGTGGTTATCCCACGCACCCTGACGGCACAGCTGTACGTCGGTCTGGTGGTTCAACCTGTTGTGCTGCCATTCATGAACAGCATTCCAGGGGGTGTTTTCCAACAGGATAACGCTCGCCCGCATACCGCTGTTGTAACCCAACATGCTCTACAGAGTGTCGACATGTTGCCGTGGCCTGCTAGATCACCAGATCTTTCACCAATCGAGCACGTATGAGACATAATTGGACGACAACTCTCCAGCGTCACCCCCAACCAGCATTAACCGTCCCTGTATTGACCGACCAAGTGCAACAGGCATGGAACTCTATCTTACAAACTGACATCCAGTTGTACGACACAATGCATGAACGTTTGCGTGCTTGCATTCAAAATTCTGGCGGTTACACCGGTTATTAATGTACCAGCATTTCACATTTAAATGGCTCTTCTCGCGCTTACATTAAGCTGTGATCTTGAAACCTTAATCGATTAAATATGTCACCTATACAAATGTATTGCCGCCATTTCATTCCTCTACAACTACTTTTTCGTGGTGTTGGGATTTTTTTGCCGTCAGTGTATATTGCCTATTTTATACCGCCTCACATAGAAGGCGTATTAAATTTATCATTATTAATTCGCTACTTGCCTGACATACAGGTATTACATTGAAGTGCCAAAAGTCATGAGATAGCAGTATACAAATATTTAACTGGCGCTGCAGTCGTATAACGGCTTTGGCGTACGTCACGATTTTTATCAGTTGCGAGGTGCAATCTCGTGAGTCAGGTTAAACAACCGCCAATATTATTACGGCAAGCCGACTTGAATTATCGCTGTTTAAAATAGGCATGGTAGTGGGAGCCAGACGGATGGGGCATTCAATTCCGCAGCCTTGAGAAAATTCAACATTCGTTGATCCACGGTGTCATGTGTGTACCGAGATTCTTACGGAAAGCATTACCACTTCCCGCGGACCGCGCAGTGACCGACCACGGGTGTTTAATGACCGCGACCAGCTGCCTCTGACCAGGATTGTTCATGCTAACAGACAAGCGACACTGGCGCAAATAATATCCACATTCAATGCAGCAGGTACCAGAGACATATCCATCAGGTCAGGACAGCGTAATTTAGCTTCCATCGGGTATGGGAGCAGAAGACTTACCACAGAGCCTTTGTTAAGCCCACGAAATTGGACACAGCTCCTGACCTGGACTCGTGTCCACAGTAATTGGACCCTGCAAGATGGCAACATGTGGCGTGGTCCGATGAGTCACGCTACCAGTTGGTACAAGCTGATAGTAGGGTTCAGGTGTGGCACAGACCCCATAAGGCCATCGACCCTAGCTGTCAACAAGGTACTGTGCAAGCTGGTGGTGATTCCATACCTGTGTGGGGTGTCTTTACGTGGTACGGCTAGTGTCCTCTGTTCTTCTTATATATGTCATTGACCGGCAATCGCATTCTTGCTCTGCGGTTGGAACATTTGCTGTCCTTCATGTACCCCAACAACAATGAAATTTTCAAGGCGGACAATGCACCATATTATTGTTCCCAAGTTGCCCAAAATTGGTTCGAGGAGCATTCTGCACAGTTCCATTGGATGGTGTTGCGACAACTTTCGCCCGACATGAACCCAATATAGCGCTTATGGGACGTGGAGGAAAGGTCCATTCGCACCCAAGACACTGCACCTACAAATAGCAGGGAACTGTGGGCTGCTGTTCATGGCATGGCTCAACATCTCTCCAGAAGTCTTCCGGCCACCTGTGCTTTCGATGCTACATCGAGTTGCTGCACTTCGCCGGGCTGGAGGAAGTCCTACACAATACTAGGTACTTATCCCATGACTTTCAGCACTTAACTGTATTTATATACATATATGTATAATACAGGTATTATTTATATACATATATGTGCAATACAGGTATCATTTTATATACACTCACAGACAATAAAATTTGCACACCTAGAAGAAAACATGCTACAACAGCGAAACTTTGCAAGTAGCTAGAGTGCGTGCTGATATGTAAATGATCCGAGTTTGGTGCGAGTGCGCATGTCCGCACGCCCTGTGGTGGCGCTGCAAGCACGAACCAGTAGTCTTATAAACCGGCGTGTAGTCGATGCCGCATGAAAGCGAAAAGCACCGGCAGACGCAAGCAAGGGTACCGAGTGAAAAGAATGCCGCGACGTCGATTTACGCAACTTACGGACTTTGAGAGAAGGGCTGATCATCGGGATGAAAACCGCAGTGTGATTGGCGCGCCATATAGCCCGCCACGTGGATCGTTCTAACCATAGCATCAGACTGTGTTGGGAGCAGTGGACACGCGACGACACTGTCACACGACGGAGCGGCTCCGGACGGACCAGGGGGACCACCGGTAGAGAGGATCGACGGATCGTGCTACAGGCTCGACGGATCCCACAGGGACCCGGTTCACTATACAGGCAGATGTAAGCGGCTCCTGTGTGCCAAAGAAACATTACCGTTTCCCGAAGCCTTTGCGGAAGCGAATCTGCAATCCCAGCGCCCGTTAAGTGTGCTGCCATTAACATCGGAACATCGCCGGCTCCGTGTGCAGTGATGCCAGGCCAGAGCGACATGGAATGCCACAGACTGGTGACATGTGGTGTTTAGCGATGCACGCCGCTTCGTTTTGGGGACAGATGATCATAGTGCCCGGGTGTGGAGGTCCCCTGGTTAACAGCGCAATCCCAACCTCGCTATCGAGCGCCACACCTCCTCCAGTTCAGGCATTATGGTACGGGGATCCATTGCCTACGATAGCCGATCAGCTGTAGTAGTGGTACGTTGATCAATGACGTGCCAACGGTATGTGGATGAGATCCTATGGCCCCATGTGCTCCCATTCCTGGCCGGGATACAAGGTGCGCTATACCAGCAGCATAAAGCCCGACCGCACAGGGCTCGGGTTGCCTAGGACTGCTTACGTCATACCCAGATCCTTCTACGGCCTGCCCGCTCCCCTGACATGTTTCCTATCGAGCATGTGTGGGACCAGTTGAACCGCCAGCTGCCACAGTGCCGCACTATCCGGGAATTGGAGCACACCGTTCAACACGTGTGGTCCAGTCTGCCGAAGGACAACATCTGGCGTCAGTTCGCCTCTATGCCGAACCGTATTGCAGCATGTATCGCCGCACCAGGCGGTGCAACGCGCTATTGAAATAGGCCGGACTGCGTGCCACAGATCACTCTGTAATTGCCCTGAAGCTATGTTTTTGCCATCATGTGTGTCATCTATCTGTATCATTACGTCCATAAAATTTCAATTCAATCCGATGCTTTCTTCTTGGTGCACACATTTCATTGTCCGTGAGTGTATCTTCTTAAGCATACCAAATAGTAAAACTATAACACAATTTCTGAACAAAAGGCCTAGGTTCTTTGCATGCATCGCTTCCTGAATGTGCTGCGCACTCATCATTGGCATTTATCATATGTGTATGTAAACGAAATGTTAAACATTTAACTGAGAAATTGTGAAAATTTCCCAAGACCTGGGTGTCTTGTAAGCACCTAAGGACTGCTGTGCTTCTTCTCATATCTCAGTTTTAGTACGCATGTGTACGCTCATTATCGTAAAATTCAAAACTGCAGGTCCACTTATGTTGGAAACTCCTAGGTCTAGAGACTTTGCAAGAGTTTAATGTTCAGCACGTTACTCTGGCTGGGATAATATTTTATGGTTTCTTAGATGAAATTACGATTTTTCTTTCTATAAAAACAACTTCAGATTTCTACCAGACGTAGGGACAAACATCGAATAACAAGAGCTGTCAAATTTTCCTATTTCCAAGAGGTATTTTTATGATTTTTGAGAAGTGGGCGTTTTTTCTGTGGTCATTTTTTCAGTGATTTTAATATATTAGCTGTTTCGGTTAATAATTTAGTTCTTTATGGGGGCGTTCTTCACATCCATTTAATGACGTCGTATTTCACCCTGCCAACTTCATCAAAAGTGTACTGTCCAGGTGACTTCAAATAAACGTGGATGTCGGAACTGTAAATTTATTTATTTTCTCTTTTATTTATTTTTTTCATACCTTATAATGCACAATTAAATCTTTTATGAACGTCGACTATAGTTCCGCAGAGCGTTTGGCTCAGCATCATCAGGACAAATGATGATGTTTGACTTTTCATGTTTGGCTGATGTTTGGCTCAGCATCATCAAGACGAATGATGATGTTTGGCTTTTCATGTTTGGCTGATGTTTGGCTCAGCATCATCAAGACGAATGATGATGTTTGGCTTTTCATGTTTGGCTGATTTTTGGCTCAGCATCATCAAGACGAATGATGATGTTTGGCTTTTCATGTTTGGCTGATGTTTGGCTCAGCATCATCAAGACGAATGATGATGTTTGACTTTTCCTGTTTGGCTGATGTTTGGCTCAGCATCATCAAGACGAATGATGATGTTTGACTTTTCCTGTTTGGCTGATGTTTGGCTCAGCATCATCAAGACGAATGATGATGTTTGGCTTTTCATGTTTGGCTCGGCATCATCGTCTTGATGATGAGGAGCCAAACGCTCTGCAAAACTATAGTCGATGTTAATAAAACATTTAATTGCAAATAAACGTTGATAATTTATTTTAAATCAACATCAGAAGTGTGTAGTCTTGAATTTTATACCTTATAATGTTTTCGTTTCAAATATCACTCCTTCAACATTACCTTTGTAACATCTGTTGTATCTCTGGAACTTAGTATTGCTAATCCTCGTATAGCTAATACATATACAAATCTTGATTACACAGTGAACTAAATTAGGTGACCTAACTGCCAGGTGAGAGAAGTCGTGAAAACACATACGAGCAAATGGTCTTTATTCTAGAAACCTTCACGGCACTACAGGAACACAATGTATGCACAAACGAACTCATCAACACAATTCAGAACACTGAACCTCTACAACTTAGGCTCAACAGGTTTGAATCTGATCTACCAATTACAAAAATTTGCTACAGCACATCAATAGGAAATCATCACACACAGCTTAGCTGCTTGCTCCAACATTATATATCGGGTAACCTCAAAGGTATGTGGCGTTTTCGCAGACTGAGACAAAGTATAACACATTTGAAATAGAAAAGCAATTTATTCAGTAAAGTAATTACCATGGGTATCAACAACGTTCTGCCAACATGTTAACAACTTATATATACCCCTGCGATAAAATACCGGGTAATGGGAAGAGAAAATGTTTTGGAGGGCAGCGTAGAGTTCATGAAAGTTGGAGAAGTCGTGTCCACGCAAATGATTGTTGAGTGAAAGAAACAAGTAACAGTCTGAAGGAGAGACATCTGGTGACTAAGCTGGACGACATAAAAGTTCCCACCAAAATTCTTTGGCATTGTTTCTGGTCAATAAATCGGTGTTGCCTTCTTCTTATTCAGGTCCTTATGCACACGTTTCAGTTGTTCACAATAAACCGCTACGGTGATCGTTCGACCGCGTTGCAAGATTTCATAGCGAACAACACCACGTGCTGCCCACCATGCACACAGCATAACTTTACGTGTATGCAGTGCTGGCTTCGATGTGTGGGGAATTGAGTCACTGGTGGACAACCAATGTCTGGAAGCTTTTGGGGTACTGTAATGAAACCACTTCTCATCTTGTGTAAGTACCATATCCAAAAGTGATTCTTTGTCATAGCGAGACAGAATGTAAAACAATCTGAAAAACGTTGCTGTTTGTTCACTGCAGACAATTCGTAGGAAACCCACTTAGACAATTTGCATGTATTACCAATTGAATGCAGATGTCTTCGGACGGTTTCATAACTAACACCAAATGAATGGGCTAGTTCCTGGCATATTTGACTACTGTCCTGCTCAATAGCAACTTTCAGGCTTTCTGTGACAAGGTTTACAGTCTATTCCTAGCTAACTCGACCGCAGCCGAGCGCTTTTCTTACGGCAAAATCATCCCACGCGATGAACTGACGTCCTGCTCTGGTGAAAACTAGACGAGAAACGAGCGCCAAAAAAACTCCGTGAGTTCTCCCCAAACTTTTCTGAGCCCCAGCGAGCGCTTAGCCAATCACAAGAACGCATTCGACCCCCTTAGCTGGGCATCCTTCACTCTCCGCGTCCTGCTTGACACGGTTTACATCCGCTGGATGGCTGTTCTTCGAAGAATTCCATGCTCCAAGTTCTGAGAATTCATGGGCTCGTTATGACCTTGTGAACTGGTCACCAAGATGGCTGTGCTCCTCCCTTCCTCACTTTTCATTTCAAAATGGCGTTCCATTGCCCATTTCTGATTTTTTCCCACGTTTAATTTTTTAACATTCAGGAGTTCCTATATTTCTGTGCGACACTGGCATTTTTTTCAATTCTTTTTTTCCTAACGGTTTTCACATCATCATAGTCCTCATTCCCAAGTTTTTATGACTGTTTCTTTTCACGTGCCGTCTGACAAGAAACCAGTCATTTGAGCTGTCTTGCTGAATCCTGCACTAACTGTTCTGGACTGCCTTTCATGTGACTACGTCAACTGCTACATTCTGCTATTGACTATGAGTTACATGTTTACACCATTACTTATATTATGGTTCAGCCAAGTTCTAAATTACGTACAAATGATGATATTCGACACTATTCACTAACACTAACTCACACTGATACTAATACCTACAATTATTACACACTACCACATTGCACTAACACTAATACCACTGATTATATATTATGCACATTACCCTAACACTAATGATTACATACTACGTACATTACACTAACACTAATACTAATGTTTACATGAATACAGACCCTAACCATTACACGCTATTACTACGGTTATCCACTATTTACACTCGTCTTGATAATCCGTCAGCATTCCCATGCTTTGCTCCTGGTTTGTACTGTACCTTGAAATTGTATTCTTGTAAATACAAAGACCATCTCATCAGTTTCATATTTCTATCTTTTACGTGATCTAGCCACACTAATGGGTTGTGATCACTCACTACTACAAAAGGTCGAGAGTCCAAATATGGCTTTAATTTCTCAATTGCCCAAACTACAGCTAAAGTTTTCTTTTCTATAGTTGAGTATCTTCTTTCTGTTTCTGTAAGCTTTCTGCTTAAGTACCCCACGGAATGTTCTTCTCCATTTTGGTCTCTTTGACTCAATACTGCTCCTAATCCAATTCCACTGGCATCAATTTGCACAAATGTATCCTTGGAAGGATCAAAACATTTGAGCACACCGCCCTCTGTTAATATAAACTTCAGAGTTGAGAACGCCTTCTCACACTGCTCATTCCACTCAATTTTGTCTGGATTTGTTTTTTTCAGCGTCTCTGCCAAAGCACTGGAAATGTCTTCATATTGCTGAATGAGTTTTCGGTAACATCCAGTAATGCCTAAAAATGCTCTGACATCTCTTTTGGTGATTGGGCGAGGCCACGTACAAAGTTTGTGAACTCGTGCCTCTTCCGGTGTTATCCCGTGAGATCCTACGTGAAATCCCAAGTAATTTATACTTGCGTTACCAAATTCACTTTTTCTTGGATTCACTGTTAGTCCTGCGTCTTTTATGTTACCTAATACTGACTCTACATGGTGCAAGTGTTGGTCCCAAGTTCTGCTGTAAATAACTATGTCGTCGACATAACACTTGGCATAGTCTTCTGTCCCTTTCAACACCTTTGACATTAATCTGAGATAGGTCGGAGGGCCGTTCTTTAGACCAAAAGGCATCACAACAACAGGGTCACCTTATTTATCTTGTTACTAAGTAAGCCATTTCGTACTGCCATACGTCTTGGGTTGCATTCTTTCAACCATTCTTCAACCATTCGAAATTTTAACCATTCTTCAACCATTCGACATTTTAACCATTCTTCAACCATTCGAAATTTTAACCATTCTTCAACCATTCGAAATTTTTAAATATACATAGCTTTCGGATAATTTTTAGTAGTTAATATTACCATTTTAATCTTCAGTATTCAATGTCATACTCCAAGGAACACCGTCTTTAGTTATAACTTCAATGAAATCAAGAAAATAACATGTCCCCTAAATCTAAGCTGTTAGAAGCCATCGCGCCGCCCCGGTGGCGCAGTGGTCTAAGGCGTTGGCCTCTGATCATTCGTCCGTAAGGGGTCCGGGTTCGAATCCCGGTCAGGCATGGACGTTGTGTTTGTCTTACGGCACTGGCTCTCTCCTTCCCTGGAACCAGTGACCCTAAATTAGGGACGGGCGACTGCTTATAGCCCATTGAGTTGCTCACGGTGGTCGTTAAACCTCCAATCAAAAAAAAAAAAAAAAAAAGAAAGCCATCGTATCTGCCTACTCTGCCACCAGAGGGTCTTAAAAATTCTAGAAATCAAAGTCTTTTCTAACTGCGAATGCTTATTTTGTAAGGCACACACATATTTCGATCATAAGATTGCTTTAGAAATAATTTCTGAAACGATTTACTTTCTTCATTATTGAGAACTTAAGTATCACCACCATGAAAAATCAAACATCCTGAGAGCTGTAGTGCTGCGAGAAAGAGACGAATAAATAATTGTAAGGCAATTTATTAGTTCGCAAATGAACTTATCGATCTGGAGTCTGAGACATCAAAAATTTATCAAATTTTTTTATCTCATGACTAATAACCTATCAAATAGGTACAACATCGGAGTCATTAGAAAGGTATTAACAATTTGCGTGAACCCGCCGGATGGCACTTTTTCTAAGCTAAGAAAGAGAGAGAAATAATTATCCTTGCTGAATCCATATATCTCCCTCACCTTGAGGTTTTGTGGTCCTTCATCTAGCTGTTCTGGTCGAGAAGTGAAATGCTTTAACTTTTAAATTGCGATTGCTTAAATGAATTTTAAGTAAGCATTACTTCCATTAATTTTTATGATTATTGCATTAGGGTTCACTTCGTCAGAAGGTGTTTCTGGTAATGCTGTAGGACTGATAAGTAAAATATGCGAGGGAGAAACCTTTTTCCTCTTGGTGATAAAAAGAGCCTAAAGCATTTTCACGTTCGTTATAATAATTTAGTATTCACTAGATAGGGAAATTATTCAAAGATTGAACATCGACTCCGAAAGTATGAAGTTCATTTTTTTGAGGTAATGTCTAATAATTACGTTACTTCTTTCTCAACATAAATTGCGTGAATAATAAAAAACGTTGAAAATTATGGTTTCAAATAAATTGAACATGAATAAATTGTACCTACAATTTATCCGCATATTTCATTTTCTTCTCCAGGTTTTCAATGAAAATGAGGCAGAGTCAGTCACTTTAAAAAAATTAAATAAATATAAAACGCGAGTACACATTGCGCCCGTTCAGTCTTCATATAAAAGAGGCCCGAGTATAATGAAAGACAACAGTCACGCAATGTTACTATACATAGTAAAGAATAGTTGAAATGACAGAAAACAGGAGTAATTTACCTGCATTTACAGCAATTGCTGAAAGTGCTGTCCTTTGACATCAAGACGCAGGAACATGTTGTTCGTAACGAACCACAACTGATCGGCAGTAATCTGGGCTATAGCATCCTTAATGTTCACTTTTAATTCAACAAGGGTGTGCGAATTAGTTGCGTACACTGTCCCTTTCAATGCTCTCACAGATAAAAGTCACAGGTGGAGAAATCGGATAATCTGGGTTGCCATAGTCCCTTCTATGCAGTTCTGTCCTCCTCAAAAACTTCATGCACAGCACGTAGACTGTTCCGCGCAGTATGCGCCGTTGCACCATCCTGCTGAAAAAAAGCATATGTTTGCTTTTCTTCTGTAAGTGGGACAGTTGATGGGTTGAACAGTTGATGAATGTAGCGCTCCGAGTTGATGGTGTCAGTGTAAAAGAATGGGCTGACTATCCTTTTCTCAAACACAGCACACCAAACGCCTATTTTTTGGTCGTACAGAGGAGTCTCTATTGTCCGTCTGGGATTCTTGTCGGTCCAAATCCTGCAGTTTTGCGCATTGACATACCCGGACAAATGAAACCATGCCTCATCTGTCACGTAATAAAGTGTTGGGTCCATTTCACCGCTGACAATGGTCTGCTGAGACCACTTACAATATTGCATCGTTTTGCATAATCAGGAGTTTTAAGATCTGGGAGCCCCATGACTTTGCAGGGCCGAAAATTCAAATCTACCTTAATATTCCCGTTGCAGACGATAATCGGCGAATCGACTTCTCAGGGCTTTGTAATATCATTGTGCACACATCCTTGATATTGTCTTCAGTACAAATTGTCTTGGGTTTGTTTCTTTTCCTGATGCACACCGTGCCGGTTTCACGAAAATTTCCGCACTAACTTCTGTACCACTGATTTCGCCGGTGCTGCACAATGTGGACATTTTTCCGTAAAGAACTCATTTAAAACCTTGTGTGAGTTATTTCTGAAATACTGTTTCACAGTAAAAATCCGCTGTTCCGTACTTAAGACTTCTCTCTCTTCTCTTACGCTTATGACCGCGTACCTACACTGCTTTGGTTGTGATTAACCACTTCGGAGAATTCGTTTGCAGCTGTACACGCAGAATCCTGTTAGAAGTGCAACAAAGCAGTTTTAACTGAAACCCCGCCGAACAACTTTAAACCGCCTAACAACTTATGGCCACGAGGCCCCTTTTATATGGTGCGCCCGGTATATTTTTAATTGTCACTTACACCGATTCAAGCTCCACATAACGATTCAAACTCCAACACCGATTCAAACTCCAACTCTTACACCGATTCAAACTCCAACACACAACGGTGAGTTCTTTCCTACAGGCGTTCCAAAATAAGGTGGAAGTCCTGAACCGGAACCTCCTTCACTTTGTAGGTCACACCTCGTTGGATGTCTTCATGCCGCTGAAACGCTTCCCTTTCAAGGCACACTTACCCTTTGGGAAGAAGAAAAAGTGTGCTGGAGCCAAATCCGGCGTTTATTGTGGATGTTCGATCACCCGGATCGATGTTTGAAACCATAAACTGCTTCACAGGCAACGTCCAACCCGGAACTATCTCTCTCTCTCTCTCTCTCTCTCATCTCTCGCAGTCGTCTCTCGATAATCTGTTAGTGCTTTTCAACCGCATTTGGTTGGAGCACAGTTTCCCGGACTCCTGGCGAAAAGCTTTTGTTTTACCTTTTCCCAATCCTGGCAAAGACCCCAAGTCTCCCTCTAGTTATCGGCCAATTGCCCTCACTAGCTGTCTGTGCAAAATCCTTGAACGCATGGTTAATTCTAGGCTAATTTACTTCCTAGAAGAACATCAAATTCTGTCGCCATCACAAAGCGGCTTCCGTCGTCATCGTTCAGCTCCTGACCATCTCCTGCTCCTTGAGACGTCTGTTCGTGAGGCATTCGTACGTAGGCAGCACCTGGTGTCTGTCTTTTTTGACATCAACAAAGCTTATGATAGAGCGTGGCGTCACGGTATCCTCCGTGACCTCCACGAGAGTGGGTTGCGGGGAAACCTGCCAACCTTCATTGCCAATTTTCTTCGTAACCGCGTGTTCCAGGTGCGCCTGGGTACAACGCTCTCTGCCTTTTTCCATCAAGAACAAGGTGTTCCTCAAGGCAGCATTCTTTCGGTGACTCTGTTCATCCTCCGCATTAATTGTTTGCTTAAAAATCTTCCTCCTACGGTTTCGACTACCATTTATGTTGACGACCTTCACATCTTCTGCTCGTCATCAAGCATGCATTTCATTGAAAGGCAGCTGCAGTCTGCAATTAATCAGATAGTTAAAGCGGCTAACAACAATGGTTTCGTTCTTTCTGCTGAAAAGACAGCGTGTGTCCATTTCTGCCGGAGGCGTGGCCTCCACCCCGATCCAGAACTCTATTTGGACCATGCAGCCATTCCAGTTTTACCGGAAACCAAGTTCCTTGGTTTGACCGTCGAACGTGCGCTCACCTTTCGCTCGCACGTTCGACGACTCAAGACTTCCTGTCTGAGAGCTTTGTCAATCCTCAAGATCCTCGCCTCAGTCTCCTGGGGTGCAGACAGGACTTCCTTGTTCCGTATTTACCATTCTCTCATTCGGTCTAAACTGGATTATGGCTGTATGGTGTATGGCTCTGCGCGTCCTTCCGTTCTCCGGCCGTTGGATACCATCCACCATCAAGCGCTGCGTCTTTGTACAGGAGCATTTCGCACGTCACCCATTCCCAGCCTGTATGCCGACGCGAACGAACCATCGCTTCATTTACGCCGTCTGCAGCTGTCTCTTCAATTTTACCTGAAACTTAGATCTCTCTCAGAACATACTTTACACGATGCAGTTTTTCATCCCCAGCATGCTCGTTTGTTCGAGATTCGCCCCTCGTGCATTCGAACCTTCGGTCTTCGTTTGGCGGCCGTAGCTCGTGATGCAGGGCTCGACTTGTCACTCGTTGGAAAAGACCAGGGGCTTTGAGAATCCCCCATGACACCCTCTTGGTGTCATAGTTGATACCAGCTTTACATCTTTTAACAAGTCCTCAAACCCTACGTCAGTGTACCAGCAGCTCTTCGCCGAACACCGTTACGTCAATGCAGACTTTATTCCTGTTTTCACCGATGGATCTAAGGCGGCCGGTGTTGTTGGATGCGCCGCCGTCTGCATTGACGAAGTTTCTGTTGCCCGCATTCCTGCCGAGGCCACGGTGTTTTCGGCGGAGATGCATGCTGTGTATCTTGCACTTGTTCACGTGCAGTCGAGCTCTCATCAGCGTGTTATTGTGTACACTGATTCGTTGAGCGTTGTGCAATCATTGTCATCTTTTGATTTCTCTGGCCACCCACTTCTTTTTACCGTGCGGAGACTTCTTCGTTCTTTGCTCGAGGCTGATGTCCAGATTCGGTTCTGCTGGATTCCTGGGCATGTTGGGATCCCAGGGAACGAGTCTGCTGATGCTACTGCTAGATCTGCCTCTTCTTTGGTTGTCACACCGTTGCCACTGTTCCACCGTGATTTTCGCTTTCTTGTTCACGATCATATCAGACGAACGTGGCGGGGTCTGTATGACCAACAGGTGGAGAATAAACTGCACCGTGTTAAACCCATCCTTGGAGTCTGGAAATCATCGTGTCGCCGGAACCGTAGGGAAGAAGTTGTTCTTGCGCGTCTCCACATTGGGCACTGTCGCTTCACGCATAGCTATTTGCTGTGTGGCGACACTGCCCCGGTGTGTGAGACATGCGACTGTTTACTCACCGTCTCTCATGTTTTGTGCAGTTGTGTTCGGTTTTGTAATAATCGGTTTCACTATTTTCAGTCTCATCTGCTGGACGAGGACGCAGCTACGCTTCAAAAACTTTTGGGAGACCACTGCGACACTTTCGCAGTATTTTCCTTTTTAAAACAGACTAACGTTTTAAAACTTATTTAAAAAAAAGTTATATAATAAATATAATAGAAAATTAATAAAGTTATATATAAACCTAACTAACTAACTAGTCTTCACATTTTTCATCATCCTCTTTTCTAACTTTTACCAAGCCTGTCTGCTCTTAATCATTTTCCACGCTTTTAAAAATCTTTAGCTGATAGTTCTGTGTCTGGCGCTCTTTGGCCAAGCCTGGCCCTTGCGCCACTAAAATCAATTAACTAACTAACTAACTAACTAACTCTCTCTCTCTCTCTCTGTTCGTGTGCTAACGCGTGCCGCACAAACCTCGAAAAAATCCTCTTCTTGTGCAGATCTTTTTTTAAGATTATAATGCCCGTTTGCTTACCAACATCAAGTTGTTCAGCTAGAAGTCTAGTGGTTATTCGTTTGTCATGGGCAGCAATTTCACTAGCTTTCACTATATTTTCATTTGCCCGGGCAGAAACGGAATGTCCTGTGCGTGGTTCGTTCTCGAGGTACTCCCTATCATCTTTAAACGAGTAAGACACCTGTACACCTGTGCACGAACAAGACACATGTGCACGGCTCAGACAGTCATCGCTGTAAACTTTCTTTAGGTCTTTCTTTACCGTGGCTGTTTTCCCTAATTAGCAGTAACATTTTATCAGAGATCTTTGCTCCATTACGCAACTTTTGACACGCTGCACACTTGCAGTCTCATTTCAACAGTGGCCACACGAAAACTGCTGCGTCGCCCGACTTGAAAGTTGCTCGTGCGATTACAGCACACTCCAGCGGTCAAAACTATAAACACGTTTATAACTTTTATTGAAAGGGATGTCCCGCAAAAAAATCAGTCCCATTACTTAACGGGAACACTGCGAATATAACTAAACACAAATTTAATTGATTTTGCTTTAAGTGACAAGATTAGAATATCATGAAAAGAAGAAATAAATACGGTATACCCACTCCTAATCTATGTACAGGGTGGTTATAATTAAAGTAACACTACTCAAAGAGCTGTGGTGGGAGTACTATGACAGATCTATATGTGTCAGAAACTTGGAAGGAAGGCGAATTATAAAATGAGGTCAAGAATTATGAAATAAAAAAACATAGGTCAACTGTTCACCACCAGGTGGACAAATGGCGCTGTAAATGAAAACAAGAACTGGAATGGGTATAATATTTATTGTTATCGTTCAAAAATTACAAAGTTGGTTCCATATGTGTGCCATCCAGGTCGATTACATGCTGAATACGCAATACAAAATTATCAACACACGCTCGTACAATTTCAGATGAGATATTTGAAACATTTCACGCTATGCTTGACTTTATCTCTGGCATGGAGCAAATATGACACTTGTACACTCTATCCTTGAGATATCTCTAAAGCCAGAAGTCAAAGGGATTCAAATCTAGTAGTCGTGAAGGCCAAACCAGGGAAAAACCTCTGAAAATTATGCGTTCACTTCCAAATGTATCCTGATATTTGCAGTTTTTCCATTAATGTCCAACAGTGGGATATTGTAAACACCAAAATGGGATAGAGTTGGTATTGTGTCTCTATTATGCCTAATCATAGGAAAAAGGTTTTGGGTCTTGACACCAAAACCTATAGCATATTTTTGCAGATGTTTTTTTTTTTTAGAAAAGTAACAACTGCTTTTAAATAGATTATACTTCCCACGTAGGTAGTTCTGGGTACACTTCTGGTGAGGGTTATAGAGGTCTTCCGTTTATATTGTTGTATAAGTTCTTTACCACAATCCGTGGGGTGCCGCCCCGGTGGCCCAGTGGTCTAAGCGATGGCCTCTGATCATTCGTCCGAACGGGGTCCGGGTTCGAATCCCGGTGAGACATGGATGTTGTGTTTGTCTTACGGCACTGGTTCTCTCCCTTCCCTAGAACAAGTGACCCTAAATTAGGGATGGGCGACTGCTTATAGCCCATTGAGTTGCTCACGGTGGTCGTTAAACCTCCAATAAAAAAAAAAAAAATCTGTGGGGTACCCATGTACTTTTGCAATCTCGTTAATCCTCATCAATTCCTGATTACAATAATAGGGATTTGAAGAATGGGTAAAGATTCTATTAACTAGGAATCTAAGTGCTGAATACTTATAGGGGGTTAGTGTGAAAGAATTGAAGCGGTTCAGAACCTGGATAGAGGTAGGCTTACGATATACAGAGAACTCAAAGTTTGTACAGTTAGGGAGTGTGAAGCCAAGAAGTCAACGAAGGGCAGTGACCCATCTTTTACTATTTCTATAGTAAACTTTATGCCAAGAACTCTGCATGATAAATCAGAGGCCAAAGCATGTAATTCAGTACGGATTGTGTTAAAAAACTTATACAACAATATAAGCGGAAGATTTCTATAACCCTCACCAGAAGTGTACCCACAACTACCTACGTGGGAAGTAAAACTTATTTAAAACCATTTGTTACTCTGCTAAAAAACACTTGCGAAAAACATTTTTTAGGTTTTGGTGTCAAGACCCAAAACCTTTTTTCTATGATTAGGCATGATAGAGACACAATACCAACTCTATCCCATTTTGGTGTTTATAGTATACCACTATTGGACATTAATGGAAAAACTGCAAATCTCTGCTATGTGTGTTCGACCTACAGAAGCCTGGGAATCACATGGGCTGAACATAAATATGCAATTCGTAAAGGAGCAGTTACTTCGACTTTGTCAAGAACTGTCATTGAGTTAGACCTAAAACCGGATTGGGACAATGCAAACTTGCTATCAAGAGCCTCGACAAAATGTTCTATGTTGTTTACTGAGAGTCTTTACATTATAAAACTGGGACCTAAGTGCTGCAATGAGGATATACCTGCTTATGTTCCTAGTGCCTGGAGATATCTCATGTTGGAATATCCAAGCGAGGAACCCTCAAAACAATTTAGGTAATTTTTTAAATAGTTTGTAGTGATTGATATTTAATATCTTTTACTCATCTCATTTACATATTTGTAACCTTGTGCTCATCTCTGTTACTATATAAGTCATGTACCGCTTCATAGTGATTTCACTCCTTAGTCTGATGATGCGACCATAGTGGTTCGCGAAAGTGCTCGCTAGAGCTTTAAAACTCACTCTTGTAATTGTGAATAAAGACGTTTTTCAACCTACGTTTTTAGATAGTGATTAGGAGGTGTGGTGTTTGTGCTCGATATTAAGACGAATCTGATCGTGCTTTGACAGCCTTAATTACCCTCTAGCGATAACAGAACGGGTCATTCATTCTTTGCTGCATGGGAAAAGTAGAACGGCCATATTAACATAGCTCCAACAACACAAGAATTGACTGATCAAAAAAACGGACTGTTTGTTGATACCTGAGAAAAGTAGCGCGGCCATCTTAAAAGAGCTGCATTGACACAAGAACAGACTGATCTAAAACCGGATCATTGTTTTTCGTTGGTGTATCCAGAAATAAAAGCAGCCGTGTTAAGAGCTTGGAAACAACCCAAGTGTTGCTTGATCTAAATGTTGATCATTGTTCTTCTTTGGTGTATAATGAATATGCTTTCACTAATATTATAATTATAATGAATATAACTTCTTCTACTACTAATAATGCTTCTTCTAATGCTTGTTGTTTGTTAATTATATCATGAATAAACTTTCCTGCTAGTAGTGTAGTAATAATAATGAACAAGCTTTTAACTGCTAGTAATGTTGTAGTAGTAATTAAGATGAATAAAGTCTTATGCTGGTTGTTAATAATAATCAACTAATGAAATAAACCTAACAGCCAGACAGAGATCTGACAAAACTATGAACTGAGAAAGACGTACTTACGATGACAATCTTTTATTTGGTAAACTTCTGACTCTCACATAAACGAAGATCTCTTTATACAACAACAGCTTTCTGACACATAAACCACAGCTCACTTCGTACAACAACAGCTCACTTCTACAACAACAGCTCTCCCTACGCACATCAACAAAAAGCTCTTTCTACGTATCGTTGAACGCGCCTATTTATACTGGCTACCACCACGTCATGACTTACACTCATTGCCAGATCTCATTCAGCGGGTGAAATAACATCTCGTTCAGTAAGAAGATAATTTACATAGTAAAATAAAATAACCAGATATAGTAAAAATCAAAAGGAAAGTGAATCTAGAGTATACGTTACAGGTGCCTACAGGAATGGAAAGAGACTGAAACCCAACTGAGCATATGTGGGACCACTCCGATCGTGTTGTTCGCTCTATGGATTCTCCACCGCGCATCCTCCAGTTCCTGTCAGATGCACTGCATCAGTATGGCTCCAAATAACTGTGAACACCTTCCAGAACCTTACTGAGTCACTCCGAGTCCGTATAGGTGCTGTCCGCGCTACACACGACGGTTACTCTGGATATTAATTAGTGGTCAAAATAGTGTGACTCGACCGTGAATTTTCCGTGCCGAAAGATGAGACAAGGCAAAGCTAAACGAATGATTTTCTTTTTATTTGTCTTAAATCAAATTGGCATCCATTCGATAATTATTTAGTTAAGTATGCCACTTTTTTGTAGTCTTTTACATATCATCGCATTTTGTATAAAATTATTGAAATTGGGTGTATGTGCGGGGGGGGGGGGGGGTTCCAAAGTTCTGTAAACTTTTTCGTCGAACGATTAGGTCTAAGTACAGTAAAACTTTACACCCAATTAAACATTTTGTGTCCTGTAGAGTTAGAGAAAAGAGTTGCAACAGGAATCTGAAAATAATTAAATACGATGATTGGACTAAAATCTCAGTAATTTCGGAGAAAATGTGCGTAAAATAATGTATTTGCACTAATGTGACACGTAGATTCAATGCAAGGGTATGCATTTCCTTAATGAAGTTGACGAAACTTCCCAGAAACACACCATCTGGAAGAATATTCACTTACATCTATCCATACATAACATTAATCACTTTTAGTGTAACTGCAGGATAAACGAAAAGATATTCTTTAATCACTTTAGTATAAATTTTAATGAAATTGTTTTACTGCACAGAAAGAGAAGCACGTATATCTGTGAGCGTAGTTCACAGCAATAGCATCGAAGCTGTCTTCAGCGCCCTCTCTGATTTCGTCATTTTAAGGACCCGTGTGCAGAAGTGCACGTCACACTATCTTTTCTAGCCACTATAGTTCTTTTTTTTAATTGAGGTTTAACGACCACTGTGAGCAACTCAATGGGCTATAAGCAGTCGCCCGTCCCTAATTTAGGGTCACTGGTTCCAGGGAAGGGAGAGAGCCAGTGCCGTAAGACAAACACAACATCCATGCCTCACCGGGAACCGGGATTTTAACCCGGACCCCTTTCCGACGAATGATCAGAGGCCATCGCTTAGACCACTGCGCCGCCGGGGCGGCCCACTATAGTTCAGTGGAACTGCTCCGTGCACCGTATTCACCGGATATGAATTCTTGTTATTTCAACTGTTTTGACTATTTGGAAAGAGAGATGTCTGGTACTCCGGACAACAACAAATAATTCCGAATCATATACATTTTCGCTGCCCTAGTGGAGCAGTGGTCTAAGCAATGGACCCTGATCATTCGTTCAAAGGAGGTCCGGGTTCGGATCCCGGTGAGGTATGGATGTTGTGTTTGTCTTACGCCACTGGCTCTCTCCCTTCCCTGGAACCAGTTACCTTAACTTAGGGATGGGTGACTGCTTATAGCCCATTGTGTTGCTCACGGTATTCGTTAAACCTCCAATGCAAAAACAAAATATATATATATATACATTCTCCTCATCTTTAAGGACACTAACACTTTTATAGGTGTTCGTGAACCGCTCTCAGTCTTGAAAAGTATTACATTATTGATAATTAGGGGAAATACTAATAACTACCCTCAAATATTGTGATCATTGCTTTCCCTCAAATATTGTGGCCATAGCTTTGCCACTATAGGAATTATGGTAATTGGAAAGTGTTCACTTACTTCTCGAATGTCACAATCAATACACATTTTCATAGAAAGCACTAAAATGGTGTTCACTGATCCCTTTACTTTAAGGAGAACTTCCCTGTCGCAGTGGCAATTTTTACTATTTTTGGCAGTACGGAAGAATTGTAAGAAAGTACTTCACCATGTAAGCTGACATTTTTGCTCCAGTGAAACAATGGCTGAAAGATGTTCAGGAATTCCATCACTGCAGGATAAAACCCTGATGAACACACTTTCAAGGGAAACCAAGACTTTTTATTAGTTTATTTATTTATATTTTTGTGCCTCAACATGATCGAGGTCTTTTGAATGGCATACAGTGATACCACACAACTGCGTTTTAATATTTAGCTGGAAGAAAAAATGAAAGATGAAAACTGTATTAGGATTCGAAAAGAATTTCTCCCAAACAAGGAAACATTTTTCAAACCCTGCCAGAAGTAATGGGCTAAGAAAAACTCCTGGTGATATATTGTCAAGAGTGGAGCCGTATATAATACGTTGATGAGTGAGATGTCGACTCTCATACATCGAGAAGTGATGTATTGGCCACTTTGCGACTTAGGAAGAGTCAACAAAAACGAAGCTGCGAGAGGCGAAAAGTCCTTGCTGAAAGGCAAACATCTCTCTGAAACCTATTACACAAAGCACTGTATCGTATTCATCAAGGAAGATTTATTGTCTTCCTTCCGAATTTATTTTTCAAACTTTTCTACTCTGTTGCTTCACGAGTGCTTTGGTAGGTGAAAGAAAATATTTTGTTGAAATACATCATTATGTAACACTTGAATATTTGATAGGAACTTGCCATTGACCAGCAAATGCAAAATTGCACCATTGCAGCTCGTGGGTGGTGAGTGAAAATGTTTGCATTAGTTATGACATCCTACACTGCTGTCAAATATTAACCACGAAACAAGAAAATGGAAGGGGTTCAAACATATAATCGATTTATATCACATTCGATACCATGGTGCTGTTACGTGTATGCTTTAGAAGCATCAGCCAGCACAAAAAGATATGAAACCCTGTAAATACTTGTTACAAAGATACAACACCTATATAGCAGAGTGAGTTCAGAGGTCGTTCAGTCTGCATCTAAAAAGTTTAATGATGCAGGAAATACATACGCACACCTCATTCTTCAAAGTACAGGCCGTTGCTTTCAATAATATTGTCCAGACATTCCACAATCCGACGGCCGTACCGCTCTGCAGGTTTTGAGGACAAAAACTCCCTGATGCCAGATCTCACATCCACCATTGAAGCAAAGTTCCGTCTTTGTAGGAAGTGGGCCATAAAGCGATACAGGTGGTAGTGGGATGTGTCAAGGGCCAAACTGTATAAAATTTGAAAGAGGGTCTCAACGACTTTCAATTCTTGTAGATTGGAGGTGCGGATCTGTGCATTATACTCTTTCAGCAAAGAAAGATTCCTATTGATGGGCGCAGGTTAGCGTCGTCTTAGAGCATCTGGTCCCACTGTGTTTGTTCGGCATCAAAGTTCACGCCTACAACGTGAGTACCTGGCTCGAGTTCCCAGTGCACATGACCCTCAAAATGTCACCAAATAAATAGCATAACTTTCCTTTGGACTAGCCCTCTTTTCACTACTACCTGTGCTTCCTGGCATGGTCTTAGCTCCAGAATAATGCAGGAATGGTAGAATAATGTAGGGATATCCACATTTCATCACATGTGATCATACGATGCCAAAATGTATCATACTGTGGATATGAAAGCAATCTGCGGCGGAGAGAGACACGTTGTTCTACCTCCTGTGTACTTCGATTCACACTAAGATGACACTGCAGGGCAAGGTACATGAAACCTATCGCCGCGACTAAAAGTAGTTATCAACATATGCCGTGAAAACCAACGCATTTATTGCCTAGAATCATACTTTATATTTTCCTAGCTGTTTACTTATAAGTACATATAGTAGTTATTTCAGACAAATCTAAAAATAATCTATTTTCAGAAATGTTTTAAAATTAGACCAACACACGCTGGCGTAGATATGCAGTGTTTGGGAGACAAGGACGCCATTGAGTTGATGGGGAAGTGATTGACAGCTGTTTACAGCATGACACAGTGGGGAGTAAAGCGGATGAACATAACTCTCGGCCGTCCCCGAAAGCTCAGTGAATGAGTAGGCTCTTGTACCTTAAACTGCATTGTCGTCTTAGGGTGAATCGAAGTATAGTATCGATTCGTGGGGAACTCTCAGATGGCGTCTGAAGGAGGAGCTAAGGCAGTATAGGCGACGAACGACATTGGATCGGTATAACTCATACTTCAGCTTCCAACTGCCCTTGCACCGGGTTCACTGTCACAACTTGGACCAAAGTGTTAGTTTTGGTGGTCGTTGAACGTTCTGACCTCTGCTTGTCTTTCAGACTGGCGTCCCCAACGACCACTGTAAGCAATTCGATTAATAAATACAGAATATTTGACATGGACCAAGAACATCAAACAGAAGGCATCGCTCTTTCCACGTTTATAAATCAGTCACGGGAAAATTCTCATTGGTCACCACCTGGAACCGAACCCAGTGTCTTCTAGTTACGCACCGGACATGCTTCCACTGCATCACATCGGCCTTGAATTCCTCCAGACTCACATACAACTAACTGCCAAGCCAATTGGCAGGTTGCCTCTATGATAATTTTTCCGTGACTCACTTATAAACGTGGAAAGAGCGATGACTTCTGTTTGATGTTCCTGGTCCACGTCAAATGTCTGTATTTATTATTCATTCGCATTCTAGTTATTTGTTCAGTTGCTGCTTATCATCTTTGGTGAATCCCCAGCATTGTGTGGGGCTCCAAGAAGCAACCTGCCAAGTGGCTTGGCAGTTAGTTGTATGTGAGTCTGGAGGAATTCGAGGCCGCTGTGGTGCAGTGGAAGCATGTCCGGCGCGTAACTGGAAGTCCCTGGGTTCGATTCCCGGTGACGGTTAATGATAATTTTTCTGTGACTCACTTATAAATCTGGAAAGGGCGATGACTTCTGTTTGATGTAAGCAATTCAGTGGGCTATAAGCAGTCCCCGTCTCTAATTTAGGGCAATTTGTTCCAGGGAAAGGAAAGAGCCAGTGCTGTAAGGCCATCGCAACATCCATGTCTCACCGGGATTCGAACTCGAACCTATTTCCGACGAATGATCAGAAGCCATTGCTCAATTTCTCTTGCTGCTTCTGTCGCGCTTAACTATTTTTTCTACAATATTGACATAAGTGCATCCGAATAGCACTTTTATCGACCTCCATCCTCTGCTCACCTGAAAACGCAAAATGGCTTCGTGCCAAACGCACCCCATTGGCCTCGTGTGTTCCACGTCATCGTAGTATCTTGTCTACGCTGGCACGCGTTTCGCTCAGGAATGAAGACTTTATATACGACTCAAAACGGGATGAAGTGTTGCCTCACCATGGACAGCCGAGTGCTCTTTATACAAAACGTTCAGCAACTATGGAATATGAGCCCCCTCTGAAAACAAAGCAGGCCTCGCATCGAGGAGTAAGACCATCAAGGAATAGAATGCAGTCAAATCCCGATAACACGGTCATCGTAGGGACCCAAAAAATGTATTCACGTCAAAATTAGTTCATGTTATTGTAATGTAATTAATTGAACATTTAATACGTTCTGAAATATGTAAAATAATACAGTAAAATTTTAAAAAAATGTACGTAAAGGTGTTTTTGAGTTTTAAAATATTAATTACATTATCGTTTTCAAAACTATACACAATGCAGACAAAATTACACAGTGTAGCGCTCTATATTGTAATTCAGTATGCATACTGCAGTACGTATTCATAAAAACAATTTCCATAGTACTACATTCAGTGAGAGCTGAATTTAAAAAATTATTTTATTAGAAGCTGTTTCCTTTACTTGTCAGAAAATGCGTCAAAAGTGCTTCCAAGTCACCCACGTTCTCTAGAGGTGCTGAAATATTTCCCGTTCCATTACAAAACGATACATATTTTGTAACTCAGTGTAAGATTGTAAAAAATTCGCATTTGTGTCAGTGATTTCCGCGTCATTGTCTTCATTAGTATCAGTAATTCTTTTCTGATCAGTTAGTTCTTGTGTTTTTGCCGCGACCTTAAGTTGGAGCCTTTACCTTTCATGTGCATCAAAGAACAAGTTGGTAAAATCATGCAATGCACTGATTATAATACGCTTTCCAACATACCAGAAATCATTACTCAAGTTATGAGGATAATGGCTGTGGAATAAATCTCGGTCTTGTGCCCTGCTTCGGAGATATGGTGTCACCTTGTCTCAATCCCTTTCTAATTTTTATGTGTGTTGTATTTTCAAACAGCCAAATCTTTGCACTTGCGGTTTCATAGATGTTATTAATAATATTAATGTATGCATCTTCAATACCGCAGGATTTCAGAGCCATTGTAACTGCTGGTGGTTTCACCGAATCAAAGACTTTTTCATAATCGATAAAAGCCATGCACAATGGAAGTTCATATTCCCTCGCTCTTTCAATTAGTTCTATCAGTACGTGGATATGATCTATTGTGCCACTCCTGAATCCAGCTTGTTCTCTCGGTTGAGCCATGTCCAGTGTCACCTTCAAGCGGCGTGAAAGAATTTTAGTGAAGATTTTATGAATCACTGATAGGAGGCTGATAGGTCTGTAGTTCCTGAGATCCTCAATGTCACCTTTTTTATGTAGCAAGATCGTTGTAGCGTTGTCACAATCCTCAGGAATCTTTCTTTCATTAAGGCATCGAGTGAAAATTTGGGCGAGTACTGTTTCGATTTCTCCACTTGCTCCTTGTATGATGTCTACAGTAATTCCATCTTCTCCTGGAGCTTTTCCCCGCTTCATGTTCTTGATTGCATGTGCAACTTCTGCTGGAAGGACTGGAGGAACTCTGGTTTAAATAGGAATAAGCCTATATCACGGGTGTTGTTTTAGTGCGCGTGGTTTTGTAAGTTTGGAAACAAATACAGAAAAATAATATTTAAATAATTTTTTATTTCTGAAACACCATTTTTCAAACAAATTATATAATTTTACTTATAGATTCTTTATTTGCAGTATTTGATTCTTAGATGTTGATGCATGACACTACATGTCTTCATAAAGTTTAGAATAATCAGGCATTATTCAGTGAGGCACAATCAGAGACACGCTTTTAAATGTGTATCAGTCAGACAGCTCCTGTATTTCGATTTTATTAGTTTCATTTCTAAAAAAGCTGCTTCACAGAGATATGCGAATTCAAAGAAAACAGTTTAGCCTCAAAGCAACAGACCTTAAGCAGGATATTTTTCTTCTGACAATAGAGTTCAAATTATGTTATCTGACGCTCTTGCATTCAGTACTATGTCGGATTGGAGTTTCGCAATTTCTGATTCTAAATCTGAAGAATCGAAGAGGAAAGTAGAGCAAATGTTTGATGAAACTTCCTCGATATCACATTCGCCAAATGGGTCAACCGTACGAACAAACAAACGATCGACCGTACCAGAGCTCGCGATCGACCGTTTGGCCACCCCTGGGATACACACTTCAATACGGCGGGGATATTATTACGGCTTCCTCATCATATTTCGTAAATGTTTTCCCCTGAGTATTTTTACTCATCCACTCATAGTGAAATTCTAGATGTGCCACTCATACTGGGGCAACAAAATACTCTCCAGCCCCAGGGCCCCCTGGCTCCTTAAATGTGCTCTGCCTAAAATCATGCTCACGTCTCTGCTTATCTCTTGGATAGAGGCATTCCTGTGAATAGCTCGCTCCACACATAATTCATTTGAGTAACGCTTCTAACATAGGGATATTAAATATCTCAAAATTCTTTGAGAACAATGCGAAACATGAAAAATACCTGAAAAATGGAGGATATTATCATTTTGTCATGCTAGTGCACAATAACTTGCAGCAGTATATCATTAACTCCCATTTGGTTCTCTTAGCTTCCAGAAAACTTCAATACATGAGCTTAGTTACAGATTTCTATTGTTTTACCTTGTGTTAAAAAAATGCTCTAGAGCAAGTAACCAAAGAACGAGTTCATTAATATGTTAAGACAGAAAGACAATCGTATGCTTTTCACAGGGTGATTCAGCTGAAAGTGTACAAACTTCTGGGAGTGGTAGGTTGGTCAAAGACAAATGGGAATCACATAGCAATGCAGGGTCGGAAACGCTAACTTCATGTGCTAGAACCCTAATTTCCTGCTTCTGTGCTGTTCACAGACGAAGCATGCTTTACACGGGAAGGTTGTTACCGCGCATGTATGGGCGCATACCGCGCATGTATCGGCGGCGGAAAACCCCCATGCTGCACGACCACGTGCAGCACAAAATCATTTTGCTGTTAATGTTTGGGGCGACAATGTCGGGGACCACTTTTTTGGCCCATACCTCATGCCTTCTCCTCTGGACGGAAGGATTTACCGGTTATTTCTGGAGGACGTCTTGGCAGAGCTATTGAACGATCAACAGGTCTCTCAGTCGCTGCGCAGTGCAATGTGGTTCCAGCAAGTTGGGATATCCGCCTATTTCAGCAATGACGTTCGTCATCACTTAAACATGAGATCTGGACATCAGCGGATCGGGCGTGGTGGTTCCGTTCATTGGCCTGCAAGATCACCATGCTTAACATGCCTTCATTACTTCTTCTGGGTTACATCAAATGACAGGTGTACTACACCCCCGTTGAAAGTGATGAGGACCTTGTAGCACGCATCTCTGTAGCAGCTTCAGAAGTCCAAGACACACCAGGAACTTTTCAAAATGCATGTGATTCCATGCGCCGAAGATGCCAAGCGGGTGTTTCAGCTCATGGTTGCAACTTTGATGACCTTCTGTAATTTCAATACATTTTGCAAATGTCTTGTGAGAAATAAAAAGCACTTTGTTCTCTTACGTGCTGCTCTTTCATTTCTCGTCCTCGCTGCACACTAGCACATGAAGATGGCGTTCCCGATCCTGCATTGCTATGTGATTTCGATTTGTGTTTGTGTAACCTACCAATCCCAGAAGTTTGTACACGCTTAGCTGAATCACCCTGTATATTAAAATTAATGGAAATGCATTTGAATTTTAAAACTTCAGATCGCTGATAAATCGGGACAGAACACTTTACGCGTAATTAATAGCCGTAAATTATTTGTTGCTGTACATTTGGAAAAACAGTACAGTTTTAAAATGCAATCTACATTATATCTTAAACGAAAAGTGTTTCACAGTGAGTCTTTGTGTTCGTGCTTGTGGATCAGAGACATGAACGCACTGAAAAGGCATAAAAATGCCGCGGGCAATTCAAAGAAGCATAGTGAGATGCGTACTTGGAGTAACCAAGAGAGACCGAAACAGGCAATCGTGGATCGGAAAAATAACAAGATGATCAGCGTAAAGACCATCAAGTGGAAATATTTGGTGTCTGACCATTCGCCCGAGATGGGTCCAGGTTCGAATCCAGTGAGACATGGACGTTGTGTTTGTCCTACGTCACTAGCTCTCTCCTTTCCCTGGAACCAGTGACTCTAAATTAGGGAGGGGTGACTGCTTTTAGTCCATCGAATTGCTCACGGTGCTAAGTACTTAAACCTCCAAACAAAAAGAATCCAATAAAAAAACGAAATACTGAATCAAAACCGCAATGTGGTCTAAGTGCTGGCTAATGACCATTCGTCCGAGATGGGTCTGAGTTCGAATCCCAGTGAGGCATGGATGTTGTGTTTGTCTTACCTCAATGGTTCTCTCCCTTCCCTGGAACCAGCTGTCCTAAATAAGGGACGGGTGACTGCTTATAACCCATTGAGTTACTCACAGTGGTCGTTAGACCTCCAATAAAAATACACACACACACAGTTTATTTCTTCGTAAATGCATTCCATCTTTTCATCACACATGTGATTGGAGCCTGCATTTATTTTAGTGAAAACCCAAAATTTTCTTTAAAAATCTGTTATTTTTAAAATTTTAATCCTTTGGTAAAGTGATCATTTACCTTAGGATATGCAATTTCTCTGGAGATAATAAAATGTGAAGTATTATTTCGAATGGAACGGCAAAACAAATCAACTTTCAGTTTAGTGAAAACAAGGTTTTCTTTTTTTCAGGTATGTGCTGTAATTGAAATAAAAAGGGAAATAAAAGATAAAATAAATTAAATGGTAAGGAGTGAAATGGGTATGTGTTGATGAATTACGGGAAAAAACCGATCCAAAGAACGATTAACCTGCTCCCAAGAAAGAGTAGCAGCAAAGCGCAAATTAAATTATAAGAGAGAGAGAGAGAGAGAGAAAATTTCATCGTTATTCAATGAATAAAGAGGAACTAAATAGACGAGGTTAAAGAACCGAGAGGAGAAAGTAAAGAAACAGAAGAAATACAACAATTGCATCAAAGAATGGGTCTACAAAGAGACCACCACATAAATACGACATGAGAACGTAATTGAATGCAGTGAAAGGGTAGTGATGGAAAAATGTGCGACTCTGTTGCATGTTTTGAGATGCTACCCTGACTAAAACAATTAAGAGATGAAGGAAGGAATACCATCGTAAGAAGTCGTAATCGATAATGACCAAAAAGCTTATTATGGATATCAATTCACAATCCAGATAGATGTTCTGAACAGAATCTGTTTTTCCTGTTTGGAAGCTTCCAAGAGTTGAAAAGGAATTAATATTTCATTTTATTTCATTTCATTTATTTTGTTATGGGGTTACATTTGACCATGTTACATTTCAAAATTGATTTTATAACATATAATATTAAGAAAAAAACATATAATATGAATATTCATGCACGAGGTAACCACATAACAAGAAATTGAGGAAAATGCTATATACATATAGCCTGAGTGAATCCCAATTCCTTTAAAGTACGTAGTTAAGTCAAACGTTCTGCACATATAAAATTTACTCATATGTGGTCTGATTAATAAATTTCACCATGAAATTTTACATTTTAGTTTGTTAGCAAATATTGATTTAGGTGATTTTGAAAATAATTATAATTATTAATGTGTGTTAGTTAACAAGGTAGATTATTCCATAACATCCATTCCTGGTAATTAATAAATCTTTGTTGGGTTAAAGTGTTAGGCATTGGTAACAAAACTGCATTTCTGTCACCTATTTGATAGCCGTAACCCACAGTATACAGCAGAATTGCATGTTGATATCTATTCTGTTTTATTATTTTATGTATAAATCCTAATAATCTATTGCCATAATTTCTCAATATCTAGAAACCCATAATAATTAATCCGTACCCCCGTATTCAAATTAGTTCTCCTGAAATTATTTAGAATTCTGACCATCCTATTTTGTAATGATTGTAATTTATATAAATTAGTCTTAGTATTCTGTCCCCATACCAATAAACAATAAGTCAAACATGGAAAAATCAGACTGTAAGACAGCATTTTTAATGTTTTAGTTGTTAAAATATTTGAAATGCTCGTAATTAAACCCAATACCCCCGAAATTTTGTTTACGATATTTTGAATATTAATATTCCATTTTAGATTATCCTCAGTTATTATTCCCAAATATTTAATATTATTTACTACTTCAAGGGCACAATTCTCCACACAAATGATGGTGACTCAACAACTTCAACAAACTATATCAGTACGTAACGTAAAAAATAGAAATTCCATAAGAATGCAATGAAAATGGTAAACAAAATTGAAATAATTCATGTAGAGACAGGAAGGAAGCAGGGAGAAAAACAATATACAGTTATATGCATCCTAATATATAAAACGTTACGTTGCGACGTCGTGGATCATATTTTAAATCCTTATAGCAACAACCTAAAAACAAATGTTTGTGACGTCACGCTTAGCTTTTCGTGTTTTCGTGCAGGTGAGGACATCACCTACACGCACATATATATCGCTTATATTGCTTTTGTTGTCATAGCAACACAAACACAGCTACTGGTGTGACGTCATCTCATCTAAATCATTCTCACATGACGTCAGAGATCCGTTACGTCACACGGTCAACTAACATTCCATATCAGATCACATAATATGCAGAGGATTTTAGGAAGAGAGTGTCAGACCCCAGGTCTTAAACAACCCTTAGAAATAGTAAGCTAGGAGATTTGGGCTAAAGTGTCGGATAGAAAAGTGGCACGGAAGCCATGTAAAAAGGGGGAGAAAGACGCCCTTATTTATTGCAGGGGGGCAGTACCCGAGTTCTGTCTGCTAAACGTCCGCATCCGTTGCACGGCGGATATTTAGTGGTTCGAGCGTTCTTTCGTATGTGCCTGGGATCGAATCCGGTGTCTTCTCCGTGGCAGTCACGAACGTTGACCATTAAGCCACTCAGGGCCCAACTGACATTCCATTGCAACATAGACCAACGTCTTTACTAAGTGATGGTAACCAATGTACAAAGACACGGTCAAGGGTTACACAAGTGCAGTACTATCAACATCGTCCTTCGATCCGTGACGAATTTAATTCGTTATTAAGCGCAGGAAAGCTTACGCAGCAATACATTGTTGATGCGTATGCAAAAATGGAAGCTAATACACTGAATTGCATACGACAAAATCAGTCTCAGTTAAGTATCGAAAAGTACAATAAAGGTCTGATGAACCAAATTCAGAATGCTGGAGATGATGAGTCTTCCTGGAAAACCTCTTATTTTGCCATCATCGGTTCAAGATAGTCCACGAAATATGATTTAAAATTATCAGGATGCAATGGCGTTAGTCAGAAAGTTTGGCTAGCGTGATATTTTCCTTACTATAACTTGCAACCCGAAATGGGAAGAAATTACAGAAAACTTGAACGGTCAATCTGTCGAAAACCGTCCAGATTTAGTTGCAAGATCCTTCCAACTAAAGCTGAAACAATTAATGGACGATATAACAAAAAGGCATATTTTTGGAGTTCCGGTGGCCAAAGTTCATGTAATCGAATTCCAAAAAAGAGGGCTTCCCAATGCTCATATGCTCTTGATTTTAAAGAGGACAACCCAACATTGCCTGAGAAAATTGACCAAATTGTATCGGCAGAACTTTCAGATAAAGAGCATTTACCAGTTTTACATGCAACGTTTGCTAAACACATGGTGTATGGCCCGTGTGGTGAAATAATCACAATTCACCCTGTATGGAAGATGGCAAATGTACCAAGCAATTTTCGAAGTCTTTCCAAAATGAAACAGTAGCTAACAAACGTATCTTTTGTTAAAGTACAACTACCACATTAATGTCGAGATGTGTGCTACTGTGAAAAGCGTGAAATACCTTTTCAAGTACGTATACAAAGGTCATGACTGTGCAAATGTGCATATAACAGAGCACAACACCAAATACGATGAAGTATAAAGGCATGTTGATTCCCGATACGTTAGCACACCTTAGGCAATGCGGGGAATACTTGGTTAGGATATGCATTAGCAATCTCATACAATAGTTGAATAACCTGTTCACCTTCCTGAAGAACGGAACATTACCATTTATCCGTAGAGTTGAAACAATGATCGAAATGCAGTTGGTCATAATGCTCAAAGAGATAAAATGCTGACAGTATGGTTAAAACTAAATGAGGGCTAACAAAAAAAAAAAAAACAATATGCAATGCTGACAGAATGTTCAAACTAAACTAAGACAATTGACCATCGATGGGTAACTGAAATTTTAGAGTGGATTCCAAAGGACAGAACACGGCCACATTGGGGATTGACGGATGAAATTCGAAAGCATTCCAAAGTTCCTGAGAAGGAAAGCGGTGTAAGAAACGTGGAGAGGCGGTGTAAGAAAGGTATATATATATCATCATCATCATCATCACCATTGTCAACCATTATCAATCCATGCTGGACGAAGGTCTCCCAAGTTTCCTCCACAACGTTCTGTGTTGTGCCAGTCTCCTCCATGTAACTCCCGCATACTTTCGAATTTCATCCACACATCTTCAATGTGGTCTTCTTCTGGGTCTTTTCCTGTCCCTTGGAATCCAATCTAAAATTTCGGCTGTCCATCGATGTCTGTCTCTCTGGCAGTATGTCCAGCCCATTGCCATTTAAGGGATTTAACTCTGATGATGATGTCTTCCACTCTAGGCATTTTCCGGATCCACGAGTTCCTCTTCTTATCTCTCCTGGTTACACCAAGCATGCACCTCTCCATGCTACTTTGAGTTGTCTGCAGCCTTCGTATGTCTCTTTTAGTTAAGGTCCACGTCTCTGCACCATACGTAAGCACTGGAAGGATGCATTGATCAAACACTTTTCTTTTAAGACATAATGGCATATTGCTCTTGAAAATTATGCTGTTTCTTCCAAAAACTTTCCAGGCAAGTTTTGTACGCCGATTAATATCTTCATCAATGTGACCCTCACTTGATATCTGCTGTCCAAGATAAACGTACGTGTCTGTTATCTCCACTTGATATCTGCTGTCCAAGATAAACGTACGTGTCTGTTATCTCCAGCTTTTCTTCATCAATCGATAAATCTTCATTTCTTGTAAAAGCATTGAACATCACTTTTGTCTTCTGAAAGTTCATTTTTAATCCCACTTCTTTACTCTTGTCAGCAAGTTCCTGGATCATACTCTGCAGCTCTGATGGGGTAGTTGCAAAAATTACTATGTCATCAGCAAAACGAAGGTGGGTTAGATAATCTCCATTAATCTTTATCCCTTGGTTTTCCCAGTTCAGTGATTGAAAGACATGAAGGCAGAGGGTGCTAAGAATCCCCGCAGGACCGGACTAGGCTGCCATCTGATGCTGACCTTGGCTACGTATAATGGACGCTCCCTATTTTCTGATTCAAAGCTTCTTGAATTGGAAGAGGAACTACAAAGGATCAAGTGGGACATCGTCGGGCTAAGTGAGGTAAGGAGAAAAGGAGAAGATCTCCTTGAACTGAAAAGTGGACATATCTTCTACTTTCGTGGGACAGATACTGACAGAACTATTGGTGTTGGATTTATAATAAACAAGAAACTGAAGGATAAAGTTGTAGAAGTTGAAAGTTCCTCTGACAGAGCTGCACGACTCGTTATCCAACGCTCGAGAAGATAACAGGCTCAGATTATTCAAACTTATGCACCCACCACAAGTCATCCTGAAGAAGAAATTGAAGAATTTTATGAAGAAATTAGTCATCTAAATAATAAAGGTAAGCAGTACTTGAAGATAATTATGGGAGATTTCAATGCAAAAATAGAGCAACGGCAACAGAATGAAACTTCAGTAAGTAAATTCGGTCACGGCAACAAAAACCAGCTTAATAGTACTCTCGTTGAGCTTGCAGAGGCAGAAAGGGTTTTTCATCTTGAACTCCTTTTTCAAGAAAAAGCCGCAGAGGAAATGGACATGGAGGCATCCAAATGGGACGACAAGTGAAATTGATTTTATTATGTGTAACAAAAAAATCGTCATAGAAGACGGCAGTGTGCTAAACAAGTTCAACACAGGTAGTGACCATAGATTGGTGAGATGTAAGATGCAGCTCAACACTAAACTCGAACGTGGCAAGCTCATAAGACCAACAAAATGTATTGACATAACCAACCTTAAAAAACACCATAATACCTTCAAGTTGGAACTGAAGAACAGATTCTCTGTTTTAGAAAGCCTAACATCAGAAGAAGTGGATATTTCTGAAGTTAACAGAAAAGTAACCAAAGCTCTTATGGAAACAGCAACAAAATTAGCTGGGTCTAAGAACAAGTTGCATGTGAAAAAATTATCAGGAAAAACCGAAATATTGATGCAAAAAAGAAGAGAGATGAGGACAGCTAAGAACATGTGACTTCCAAAGTGGAATACATAGAGCTATGCAAGACGGTACGAAAAAGTATCACTGAAGACGTAAGGAAATTCAACTGTGAACTAGTGAGGAAAGCAATTTAAAACAACCAAAGCCTAAAGATAGGAAAGGGACATCTCAGTAAGGGAAGAAAACAGATAAGGCACTGAGAAAAAAAGATGGTTCTGTAACAAGAAATAGAGGCGACATTTTGACAAGAGTGAAAGATTTCTACTCCAAGTTATATGAAAAGGATGATGCATGTACCCCAAACATCATGGAAGGTACCAGAGTTCTTCCAGTCCTCCGAGTAGAAGTTGCACATGCAATCAAGAACATGAAGCGGGGAAAAGCTCCAGGAGAAGATGGAATTACTGTAAACATCATACAAGAAGCAAGTGGAGAAATCGAAACAGTAGTCGGCCAAATTTTCACTCGATGACTTAATGAATGGAAGATTCCTGAGGATTAGAACAACGCTACAATGATCCTGCTACATAAAAAGGTGACATTGAGGATCTCAGAAACTACAGACCTATCAGCCTCCTATCAGTGGTTTATAAAATCTTCACTAAAGTTCTTTCACACCGCTTGAAGGTAACACTGGACATGGCTAAACCGAGAGAACAAACTGGATTCAGGAGTGGCTACAGCACAATAGATCATATCCACGTACTGAGAGAACTAATTTAAATAGAGAGTGAATATGAACTTCCATTGTGCATGGCTTTTATCAACTATGAAAAAGCCTTTGATTCAGTGAAACCATCAGCAGTTACAATGGCTCTGAAATCCTGCGGCATTGAAGATGCATACATTAATATTATTAATAACATCTATGAAAATTCAAGTGCAAAGATTCGGCTGTTTGGAAGTGCAACACACATACAAATTGGAAAGGGAGTGAGACAAGGTGACACCATATCTCCGAAGCTCTTTAACGTCACATTGCAAAATGTCTTTCAATCACTGAACTGGGAAAACAAAGGGATAAAGATTAATGGAGATTATCTAACCCTCCTCCGTTTTGCTGATGACATAGTCATTTTTTCAACTACCCTATCAGAGCTGCAGAGTATGATCCAGGAACGTGCTGACAAGAGTAAAGAAGTGGGATTAAAAATGAACTTTTAGAAGACAAAAGTGATGTTCAATGCTTTTACACGAAATGAAGATTCATCGATTGATGGAGAAAAGCTGGAGATAACAGACACGTACGTTTATCTTGGACAGCAGATATCAAGTGAGGGTCACATTGATGAAGAAATTAATCGGCGTACAAAACTTGCCTGGAGAGCTTTTGGAAGAAACAGCATAATTTTCAAGAGAAATATGCCATTATGTCTTAAAAGAAAAGTGTTTGATCAATGCATCCTTCCAGTGCTTGCGTATGGTGCAGAGACGTGGACCTTAACTAAAAGAGACATACGAAGGCTGCAGACCACTCAAAGTAGCATGGAGAGGTGCATGCTTGGTGTAACCAGGAGAGATAAGAAGAGGAACTCGTGGATCCGAAAAGCGACAAGAGTGGAAGACATCATGATCAGAGTTAAATACCTAAAATGGCAATGGGCTGGATATACTGCCAGAAGGACAGACTATCGATGGACAGCCGAAATTTTAGATTGGATTCCAAGGGACAGGAAAAGACTCCGAGGAAGACCACATGGAAAATGTGTGGATGAAATTAGAAAGTTTGCAGGAGTGACATGGAGGAGACTGACACAAGACAGACCGTTGTGGAGGAAACTTGGGGAGACCTTCGTCCAGCAGTGGATTGATAATGGTTGACAATGATGATGATGATGATGAGAAGAGACAGATGCAAAAACAAATCTTTATCTGGTACTAAAACAACTAAGAAATACTCAAAAACCAACAGGTATGAGTAAAAAGGAGATAAAGTAATAGCAACCAGAATGTAGAAAGTGTCGAGAATGCCGAGCCTTGGCTTTATCAAGGAGCAGCAAAACTCTGCATTTTCTCACTTCCACAAAGATCTAGTTTGAAATGGGTTTCTGCAAAGCCATAGATGCAACTTCAAAACCCACAAAAATATTTTTATAATTAACATAACTTCCTCATAGTTGCATGAGGAAACATTTAGTTAAAGTTTTTGCATGCATCTGCAAATTTCCTGGGCCAACCCACGCTCGTCATCTGCCACAAAAAACAGAAAAACGATTACAAAAACCACAAGTTGTGAGAGTGTCTGAATAGGCCCTCAGAATTATATATATATCATCATCATCATCATCATCATTGTCAACCATTATCAATCCACTGCTGGACGAAGGTCTCCCCAAGTTTCCTCCACAACGGTCTGTCTTGTGCCAGTCTCCTCCATGTCACCCCTGCATACTTTCGAATTTCATCCACCCATCTCCTATGTGGTCTTCTTCTGGGTCTTTTCCTGTCCCTTGGAATCCAATCTAAAATTTCGGCTGTCCATCGATGATCTCTCCTTCTGGCAGTATGTCCAGCCCATTGCCATTTCAGGGATTTAACTCTGATCATATATATATATATATATATAATAACAGACATCAAACGATGGATATCGTTTGGTATCTTGGACAACATATATCAAACGGTGGTTTGCGCCGTATTCGTATCCTGCCATCCGCGTGTACCAACGTGAATCTCGACTCAACAGTCCAGGCAACATTTTTCCACATGTCTAGAGTCCAGTAGCGATGTTCCCGCGCCTATGCTAATCTTTGCACCCTGTGATGTGCGGTCAGCAGCGGTACCCTCGTGGGTCGATGGCTTCTGTACCCCATAACGAGGAGTTGGTTCTGGATGGTGTGAATTCTTACGTGTTTTTGTGCACCAGCGTTAAATTGTTGAGTGATTTCTTGCACTGTGGCCCGTCTATCCCCTGTTACGATGCGAGATAGCAGAAGATGACCCCTTTCGTGCACACGCTGCTGTCCATGGCAGTTGGCCTTTGCATGGATGGTTTTACCGTATTTTATGTACTCACGGTACACCCGTTACACAGTCGCTCGTTAAAATTCCAGTGACAGCACGACTTCCGAGATGGAGTGACCCAATTGTCGGGCTCCGACAATTTGCCCACGATCAAATGCGCTTAGATCCTTCGTCTTACCCTTACTGGGTCCGACTCTTACATATACCCGTCGCATCTCTCCTTATATTGCCGGATTGCTGCATAAGACATGTCGTTTCTGTTTACAGGGCCGCCCACAGCGCCACATTGGCATAACGCCAGATGTCTCTAAATCAATTGCTCTGCAGTGTATTTGTATATGTATATGTATATATATGTACGGGATGTAAAATCAGGTGATGCGTAACATCACAGCCTCTCCTTGACAAATATCAACCCTGCCTTCTAGTGGTACATCCTCTTAACACTAAAGGGGCTCTGACGACCGCCAATAGCGGTATAACTATACCATCGGGATTAGAGGAAATGCTATCCCACGCTCACCAACCCGCTTGGCCAGCGTGTTGAGTTATGGCCACACCACTCCAAAATGACTCCACAACTTAAATCTTGGCCCTCAGTCTCCGGCAGCTGGAATGTACCTGGCCAAGGCAGCGGCCAGTGCGACATGAAGGCAGAGGGTGCTAAGAATCCCCGGAGGACCGGACTAGGCTGCCATCTGAAGCTGACCTTGGCTACGTATAATGGACGCTCCCTATCTTCTGATTAAAGGCTTCTTGAATTGGAAGAGGAACTACAAAGGATCAAGTGGGACATCGTGGGGCTAAGTGAGGTAAGGAGAAAAGGAGAAGATCTCATCAAACTGAAAAGTGGACATCTTTTCTGCTATCGTGGGACAGATACTGGCAGAACTAGTGGTGTTGGATTTATAATAAACAAGAAACTGAAGGATAAAGTGGTAGAAGTTCAAAGTTCCTCTGACAGAGCTGCACGACTCGTTATCCAACTCTCGAGAAGATACCAGGCTCAGATCATTCAAACTTATGCACCCACCACAAGTCATGCTGAAGAAGAAATTAAAGAATTTTATGAGGAAATTCATCATCTAAATAATAAAGGTAAGCAGCACTTGAAGATAATTATGGGAGATTTCAATGCAAAAATAGGGCAACGGCAACAGAATGAAACTTCAGTAGGTAAATTCGGTCACGGCAACAGAAACCAGCGTGGAAATACTCTCGTAGAGTTTGCAGAGGCAGAAGGGTTTTTCATCTTGAACTCCTTTTTCAAGAAAAAGCCACACAGGAAATGGACATGGAGACATCCAAATGGGATGACAAGTGAAATTGATTTTATTATGTGTAACAAAAAATTCGTCATAGAAGACTGCAGTGTGCTAAACAAGTTCAACACAGGTAGTGACCATAGATTGGTGAGATGTAAGATGCACCTCAACACTAAACTGGAACGTGGCAAGCTCATAAGACAAACAAAATGTATTGACATAACCAACCTTAAAAAACACCATAATACCTTCAAATTGGAACTGAAGAACAGATTCTCTGCTTCAGAAGGCCTAACATCGGAAGAAGTGGATATGTCTGAAGTTAACAGAAAAGTAACCAAAGCTCTTTTGGAAACAGCAACAAAATTAGCTGGGTCTAAGAACAAATTGCATGTGAAAAAATCATCAGGAAAAACCAAAATGTTGATGCAAAAAGAAGAGTGATGAGGACAACTAAAGAAGATGTGACTTCCAAAGTGGAATATATAGAGCTATGCAAGACAGTACGAAAAAGTATCACTGAAGACATAAGGAAATTCAACTGTGAACTAGTAAGGAAAGCAATTGAAAACAACCAAAGCCTAAAGATAGCAAAGGGACATCTCAGTAAGGTAAAAAAACAGATTATGGCACTGAGAAAAGAAGATGGTTCTGTAACAAGAAATAGAGGCGAAATTTTGACAAGAGTGAAAGATTTCTGCTCCAAATTATATGAAAGGGATGATACATGTTCTCCAGACATCATGAAAGGTACCAGTACCAGAGTTCTTCCAGTCCTTCAAGCAGACGTTGCACATGCAATCAAGAACATGAAGCGAGGAAAAGCTCCAGGAGAAGATGGAATTACTGTAGACATCATACAAGAAGCAAGTGGAGAAATAGAAACAGTACTCGCCCAAATTTTCACTCGATGCCTTAATGAAGGGAAAATTCCTGAGGATTGGAACAACGCTACAGTGATCTTGCTACATAAAAAAGGTGACATTGAGGATCTCAGGAACTACAGACCTATCAGCCTCCTATCAGTGGTTTATAAAATCGTCACTAAAGTTCTTCACACCGCTTGAAGGTGACACTGGACATGAGTGGCTACAGCACAATAGATCATATCCACGTACTGAGAGAACTAATTGAAAGAGCGAAGGAATATGAACTTCCATTGTGCATGGCTTTTATCGATTATGAAAAAGCCTTTGATTCGGTGAAACCATCAGCAGTTGCAATGGCTCTGAAATCCTGCGGTATTGAAGATGCATACATTAATATTATTAATAACATCTATGAAAATGCAAGCGCAAAGATTCGGCTGTTTGAAAATACAACACCCATAAAAATTGGAAAAGGAGTGAGACAAGGTGTCACCAAATCTCCGAAGCTCTTTAATGCCACATTGGAAAATGTCTTTCAATCACTGAACTGGGAAAACAAAGGGATAAAGATTAATGGAGATTATCTAACCCACCTTTGTTTTGCTGATGACATAGTCATTTTTGCAACTACCCCGTCAGAGCTACAGAGTATGATCCAGGAACTTGCTGACAAGAGTAAAGAAGTGGGATTAAAAATGAACTTTCAGAAGACAAAAGTGATGTACAATGCTTTTACAAGAAATGAAGATTTATCGATTGATGGAGAAAAGCTGGAGATAACAGACACGTACGTTTATCTTGGACAGCAGATATCAAGTGAGGGTCACATTGGTGAAGAAATTAATCGGCGTTCAAAACTTGCCTGAAGAGTTTTTGGAAGAAACAGCATAATTTTCAAGAGCAATATGCCATTATGTCTTAAAAGAAAAGTGTTTGATCAATGCATCCTTACAGTGCTTACGTATGGTGCAGAGACGTGGACCTTAGCTAAAAGAGACATACAAAGGCTGCAGACAACTCAAAGTAGCATGGAGAGGTGCATGCTTGGTGTAACCAGGAGAGATAAGAAGAGGAACACGTGGATCCGAAAAATGACAAGAGTGGAGGACATCGTGATCAGAGTTAAATCCCTGAAATGGCAATGGGCTGGACATACTGCCAGAAGAACAGACCATCGATGGACAGCCGAAATTTTAGATTGGATTCCAAGGGACAGGAAAAGACCCAGAAGAAGACCACATGGAAGATGGGTGGATGAAATTTGAAAGTATGCAGGAGTGATATGGAAGAGACTGGCACAAGACTGACCGTTGTGGAGGAAACTTGGGGAGACCTTCGTCCAGCAGTGGATTGATAATGGTTGACAATGATGATGATGATGATATATGTACAATGGGGGAAAGTGAAAAAAGAACACCAAGAAGGAATTGGCGGACGATCATGAAATTTACATATGTTAATGGGGTCGAGTTTACGTAGGTGTGATGTTAATTTCAAGATCAACCGGTGAGCGCTTACGCCACAGCACGGCATAATATTCAAATTATCGTCGGTGGTATTTAAGGAATACAGCGAAGTGAATGTAATCAGTCGTCATCGTACGGACACGTGCGAAGACCCTGAAGAAGCTGCAATGCCTGGTCATGGAAGACGCGTACGATTTCAGCAGTTATCGGACTTTGAGCGAGGTCGTCTAGTCGAGCTCCTCGAGACCAGTTGGTCGTATCGTCGTATTGCGGAGCGAATTGGACGAGAGTATCGGTGGTGGCACGATGGAGGCGTAGATGGTTCGAGGAACATTCCCACACGAGAAGACGTGGAACCGGGAGTCATATATATATATATACATATATATTAAAGCGAGCATTTCAGAAAATATGTTATGTCTACCACTTTTCATGAATTTGTAACTTGTTGCCTAACACAAGATATATATATATATATACACTGGCGGAAAGGGAAAAAAAAGAACACCAAGAAGACGTCTGACACCAACGAAATTTATACAGCATAATAACGGAATACAGAGGATAACGTGATCACAACATTACGGCAAAATACAGCTGTATTTGCTGGTAAACTGAAAAATAACATTTCCGTGTAACATGGTTGGTACGAGGTTGAACCGCCATGAACTGCGTCACACTGTGCAATTCTGGCATGGAGTCTCTCGTACAGGTGTTGGATGTAAGATTAGGGTATTGAGTTCCAAACATCCTCAACCTGGACGCGTAAATCGAGGATCGTCGTGGCTGGCCGTGGAGACCGGATAAGTCGTTATCCCATAAAATACCACACGTGCTCAATGGGGGACAAATCCGGTGAACGTGCAGGCCATGGAAGTTTTCTCACACCCTGAAGTGCATGTTGCGTTGCCTGTACCGTGCGTGGGCGTGCGTTATCTTGCTGGAAAAGACTACGATGGACCGACCTTACAAATGGCACAACAACGGGCTGAATGATGTTGTTGATGTAGGAGGTGCTGTTTAACAAACCCGGTGCAAACACTAGTTGTGTACGGGAGTGATAGCCACTCCCCACACCAGGAGACAAGGTGTTGGCCCTGTGTGTCGCTGGCGGATGCAAGAAGGGTGGAGACGCTCCCCTGTGCTTCTACGAACTACGCATAAGGCCATCGGAGGCTCCCACTCAGAATCTGCTTTCATCGCTGAACAAGACAGATCGCCATTGCGTTCTCCAGTGCAGACGTTGGCGACACCACTGCAGCCGTTCCTGGCGGTGGGCTGGAGGCAGAGGTACACATGCCAGAGGCACACGTGCACGTAGTCCTGCATCCAGTAGACGGTTGCGGATTGTTCGCACAGTCACCTCAGGTGCAACGGCAGCTCGGATTTGCGTCGCAGTGGATGTTCTGCTAGACAACGCCGTCAAGCAGAACATCCACTGCGACGATCGGTCCGCTCATCAGTCCGTCTGTGACTCCCTGTTCCACGTCTTCTCGTGTGGGAATGTTTCTCGGATCATCTACGCCACCATCGTACCACTACCAATACTTCCCGTCCAATTCGCTCCGCAAAACCGCGATACGACCACACGGCCTCGCAGCGTCCGACTAGACGACCTCGCTCAAAGTGCGATAACTGCTGAAATCCTATACGTCTTCCGCGGCCAGGCATTGCAGCTTGTTGAGGGTCTTCGCACGTGTCCGTACGCCGACGACTGATTACATTCACTTCGCCGTACTCCTTAAATACCACCGACGATAATTTGCATATTATGCCGTGCTGTGGCGTAAGCTCTCACCGGTTGGTCCCGAAATTAACATCACACCTACGTAAACTCGACCCCATTAACATATGTGAATTTCATGATCGTCCGCCAATTCCTTCTTTTTGTTCTTCTTTTCACTTTCCGGCAGTGTATATTATCTGGTCAACAATCCTACCATCGAAAAGACGAACAAACTAATTTGCATTTCTGTGTGCTTTCCAAAAGCGTGCAGTACTCCTGATGAAGTTTAGTATCTTGGCATTCATAACTCTTAATTTTGAAAAGCCTGTAGTTTTAGGAAATTTCTAATTAATTGCATTCGTGACAAAGGTACAAAGACAATGCATTCAAGAATATTCTTTCAATGTTACAAGCCCGAACTCTGCGTGCATTCATCTGATGCATGTAAGTATCATGTATAGTTTCCAGAAAAAGACTATTCTTGGAAACTGGCTTTTGCCGTATTCAAACTCCGAAAGGTAGACTATTCTCTATGCATACGAAGATTAAAGAAATTGTGTGAGTAGCACAGGAGTAATCATTATGTTTAAACTTCCTATCTGAGTAGATTCCATTATTTATTTATTTAGCTAAACATTTCAGTTCTTTACGGCCCTTTTACTCGATTTCATATATTTCTGTTTTCATACGAATAAAGAAGTTGTACTTATGTCTGGAAAAAAAGTTTGTGTTTTATAAGTTAATATTTGATAATAAACAATGGATGCTACTGCGTGTTATTTATGCAGCACATCTGTGCGTGCTCAGCAAATCGATTAAATTTTCAAAGGAATCCTAAAGTCTACGCTAATACATTGTGTTCCTTTCTTGCTTGTTTATTCCACCCCGAGATCTTTCTGGTAGATTTGCCGACTGGATCGCCCAGCTGACTTTATTTCCCTTCCCGCCTGCATGTGAAAGATCGCATCGGCGCTCTCTGTTCTCCAGGGAGCAGAACTGCATCCCACCTGCGTCTTATCTTTCGCTCTGTTGTTTCCCCGGGAAGGGGCACATTCATCTCTGAACATGCTCTTTCTACTCTGAAAAGACGGTGCCTTTTTTGTTACGTAAATGTCTTCCTGATACCTTACAACATTTGACTCCCAAACTCCAATAGATGGACACTAAAACTTTGATGATCACAAGTTTCCCTGATTTCCCAACGATACGCCATAAAATAAGGAAGGAAACACACATACACACACCCTCTCGCTCTCATACACTACTGGGAGCTCAAAGAATGATCGCTAGTAAAAGACGAAACACTTCATCTCCTGCAAAAGAAAGCATGAGATATCTGAGGAACGTATGGTGCAACCCTTCGCCAGTGGTCTCAGCTATATAAAAGTTACTTTCTAGAAAGATATACCGAGAACGGATATTCAAAGTAAATTTACTGCTCCTGCATTTTCGATATCACCACTGAATTAAATTTATAACTTATTTCACGTTATTTTCACTGACCGAAGCACTGCAAAATTCTGAAATATTGTGTCACACAAATATGAAGACCAAAGTTGTGATGTACAGCGGTTGGACAGAATAATGTCAACACCACGCTCAGAGACGTGACTTTTAATGCCGATGCTTACGCCACAATACGCTATGGCACTTACCACTTTTTTGGTGTAATAACTTTGTTTAGTACCTCAACGTCCTGTTTAAGTGCATTTAAAGTGTTGAGCAGCAATAACGACCGACTGCGTAGCTCTGTTGGGAGAGCAACTTGTTCCGGAATAAGTGGACTCGGGTTCGATTCCCGGTGTGGACCAAAAATGACGGAGAAATTTACTTCGTTATAATGGCTTTTCGTACTGATACGTTATTTTAAAAACATAACCGTACGATGAAATAGTTCCTAAATTAAATCTTAACGTGCCAGACGAAACAATTATACAGAAGTCAAATTTACGGAAATGATGCTTTATTTCTCCAACACAGATATAGCACTTCACGATAGTATAGGATAGTATAGTAATCATATAACACAAATCAACCACGAACAGGCATACGTCTCGTTTATCCCATCTCAATTATGTTACCAATAGTATTCGTTTGCGAAAAAAGATATCACGTTAAGTGTGAAGTATAACTGAGAACAAACTCAAGATTTACATAGGGGAAGAAACTAAAAAGAAAAGTTAATTTAGAATATACGTCACAGTGTCTTGTTGCAAAATTTCCTTCAATGTGACGACCAAACGAGCAACCTAATGGACTTTGAAAGAGGGCTAATTGTTGGTGGTCGGCTTGTTGGTGCCTCCGGGACAACAGTCGCCAGGGTAGTGCGGGTATCGAGATCTATTGTGTCTAGCGTCCTGACAGCATACCGTGCTCGTGGCAAAATCTCGACTGCGGAACACAAGAGCTGCTGGAAAACGACCCTGTCTGATAGAGACATAAGAGCATTAATAAGGATTGTTACCCGTAATAAAAAAACACGGCGCCGTAAATTAGTTCGGCACTCAATCTGCATCTCCAGACCCCAGTATCAATAAAAAACGATGCGCAGGAAATTGCATAAACAAGATATTCGTGGCAAAGCTGCTATTGGAAAACTTCTGATGACACGGGTGAATGCACAACGGCGACAGCCAACGTGCACTTCCGATGCATGGCAGCGTGCAATGTGGTCAGATGAATCCCCATTCACACTATTCTCCACCCGCAGGACGTGTTTATATGTAGAGAACTCTGTCAGAAGCGTACAACCCAGACTGTCTGATCCCAACAGTGTCGCATGGTGGTGATTCTGCCATGCTCTGGGCGATCATATCGTAGTTTTCGAAATATCCTATGATTACCTTGAAAGGAGGGATGACTGGAAGGGCGTATGAAACCATTTTGGCCGACCAAGTCCATTCAATCGCTCAGGCGTTGTTTCTTGCAGGAGATGACAACGCCCCAACTTACAGAGCTCGGAATGTCCGATCATGATTTGAGGAACATGAAAAGGAACTTTCACACCTTCCTTGGCTTCCCCAATTACCAGACTTAAACATCATCAAGGTACTGTGGTTTATGTTGATAAGCAGAATAAGATCCCGTTATCCTTCTCCTGCATCTCCCAAGAACCTGCAGCAGTTTCTGCATGAAAAATTGTGAAACATCCCACTAACCACTATCCAGGATTTGTATGCGTCCATTCCAAGGGGGATTCAGGTGGTTTTGAATGCCAAAGTTGGTTCCACACCCTATTAAGTACGTAAAACCTTCTTTTTTTAGGTGTTAACATTTTTCTATCCAACCCTGGATATCCTAAATTAACTTTCATTTTTAGTTTCTTACTCTATGTAAATTTTGGGTTCGTTCTCTTTAAGCCTTTCAATCATGACGTTATTTTTTCTCACTCACTAAATATTATGTGGCAGCAGTCTGAAGTTTAAGGGTGGATAACGTGTGCAGCTATGCATGTCTGACAAGCAAAGAATGCTGTATAAAATTTGTGGAGCGAGCAATGTAAGTCGAGGGTAAACTATGGTCTACTGCTTTCCTACTGTTATCGGTAAAGTGTGCGGTTGCGCTTACTGCGAACGGAGTGCTGTTAGTCATTATTAATACCCATCGCCTTCAACGAGATTTGATGAAGAATAAAGCTGAGTTCTGTTATTGTAAGTAGTAATTCTTTGATGCTTCTTGAAGTGACATTTGTGTGTCATTAAGCTGTCCAAGGGTTTACTTAAAGTGAACGACTTAGATGAACACGCTTCACTTAGAGTAGTGTTTTTAGGTTGAACTGACTTTGCACGTATAAAGACGATATTCACCTATTTTTGGAATAATTTTCCAGCAATATATTTAATGCTTAAAATAAAACTATTTATTTCTTAAATGTTCTATCTGATACCCTTTTCGCTGGATATGAACCTACATCTTGTGACGTGCCTGTCCCGCAGGACGGACCTGAGATACAGGCAGATAGCAGTGAGAGCACATGCCAGTGTAGTATATTGGATAGCACTCGGAGCACCATAGCCGAAAGTTGTGGGTTCGATCCCATTCCTAGCATAAAAATGATGGAGAAATTTACTTCGTCATATTGGTGACCGAACTTCAAGGATCACCTAGCGAATAGGTCTCTCGCAATGGTGTATGTTCTTCCCACACCGCCAGATAGGAAAAACGAAAATCCCTTCTTCAGTGCTTCGAAAAAAAGTCAGTGTGATGTTACGTTCCACACACCAATTTTGTTTTTTAATTGGAGATTTAACGACCCCCGTGAGCACCTCAGTGTGCTATAAGCAGTAGCCCGTCCCTTATTTAGGGTCATTGGCTCCAGGGAAAGGAGAGAGCCAGTGCCGTAATACAAACACAACATCCATGCCTCACCGGGATTCGAACCGAACCCATCTCGTACGCATGATCAGAAGCCATCGCTTAGACCACGGCACCAACGAGGCAGCACACACCAAATTGTCTGGGATTTCTCAAATGCACGTTCTTCATAGGATGACTGCCTACAGCGACACATGGTTCCGGCTAACGGTTGGGCCATACCCCCGGCTCTCTTTCGGGAGGGGGGCGATGTGACGTGCCTAACCCACAGGTCACACATGAGATAAAGGCAGGTAGCAGTGAGAGCCCGTGCCGGTGTAGTATAGTGGATAGCTGTCGGAGCCCCGAAGCCAAGAGTTGTGGATTCGAATCCCGCTCCAGGTCTAAAAATGATGGAGACATTTACTTCACCAGATTTCCAAGATAACAGGGCATTTCTCAAAATTGGTAGTGGTATTTTATTCCACTGCTTTCTATAGTCCAATCAAGGTTTTAGATATGCGTTTAGAAAACGCTCTTTTAAGCAGTCCGAAGGCCCAATAGCCCATTAGTGACACACCAGGGGACTTTGAAGGAATATGAGCAAAAGGTATAGACTTGATACCAGTCTTTTTAGCGGTCCGAAAGCACAATAGTCCATTGGTGACACATAAAGGTACTTTGAAGAAATATAAGCAAAAGGTATAGACTTGATACCAGACTTTTTTAGCAGTCCGAAGGCACAATAGACCATTGGTGACTAATCAGGGGACTTTAAAGGAATATGAGCAAAAGGTATTGACTTGATACCAGCCTTTTTTAACAGTCCGAAGGCACAGTAGTTCATTGGGGACTCATCAGGGGACTTTGAAGGAATATGAGCAAAAGGTATAGACTTGATACCAGTCTTTTTAGCGGTCCGAATGCGCAATAGTCCATTGGTGAAACACAAGGGTACTTTGAAGGAACATAAGCAAAAGATATAGACTTGATATCAGACTTTTTTAGCAGTCCGAAGGCACAATAGACCATTGGTGACATATCAGGGGACTTTGAAGGAATATGAGCCAAAGGTATAGACTTGACACCAGTCTTTTTAGCGGTCCGAAAACACAATAGTCCATTGGTGATACATCAGGGGACTTTGAAGGAATATGAGCAAAAGGCTTGATACCAGTCTTTTTAGCGGTCCGAAAGCGCAATAGTCCATTGGTGACACATAAGGGTATTTTGAAGGAATATAAGCAAAAGGTAAAGACTTGATACCAGACTTTTTAGCAGTCCGAAGGCACAATGGAGCATTGTTGATACATCAGGGGACTTTGAAGGAACGTGAGCAAAACGTATAGACTTGATGCCAGTCTCTTTTTGAATTTTTTAAGAAATAGAGAGAAATACTTCGATGTATGACCGGTAGGTAGTTTTATACTGATGGAGTTCTACAACGTAATGGTATTTCTTCTTTACATATAGGAGTTAAATGTTATTTTGGTAATCTATAGAATTGATTTTACCATTCTTTCCAACTTTTCTTAACTTTAATTTCCCATTGTTCGTGTAACCAGCAATAATCATGAATTCTTCATTGGAAGTTTCTTTCGATTTTTATATGTAAGTCTGTAAGTCTTTTTCTGCTCATTTGCAATAATAAATCGACATTTTTTTGTTACAGTCGTTTAGATAGATCCTTGCTTCATCAGTAGTTACAATGAATTTGGATCTGTTTCCGGCTGAGTGATTTTCATAAAGAATTCTACACCGTGCTCTGCTCTCAGGAACGTGCGTAGGCAAAAGCCGGTGAATATTATGCTTTTTATTCAGATTAAAATATTTGTTTCTTTCCTTTTTTACAGTTGATACAGAGATTTTTAACGACTTAGCGATTACTTTCTTGGTCAATGGATTTTGTGGAGGGAGTGACCTTACTTTTAACAGTCGTAAAAGTACGTACCATCTTCGTATATTCGTTTTGTGTTCTTTTTTTCTATTAAAAGCAATGCTTGACAGTTTTCTCCTCTATTATTAATAATATTGCTTATTTTGCATTTCGAAATTCTAAGTCCATGATTTTCACTGCGCTTTTTAATTACAGAATAAGAATATTTCTCTTCGTAAAGAGCAAAAACATAATATTCTATCCCCAGCTTGTTTAAGTGCGCCATTTTCTTAGCAGACGATGTTTTACTGCTGCCAGATGCTTATTTTTTTCAACTAACACGTTGTAGCCAGTTTCGATTCTTTATACTTCTATTTTCTGTAATTTATTATCAAAAATGTTATAAAAAGGTGCGAACGTCCTCTGTATAATGCATCATCGGATCTGAGCTCTCAGAAGTGATATTTTATTGATGCATTGATCCTAGCTTACCGTCTTTTAGGTGGAACTTGTAGATAGTTCGTTGGAGATCAGTTGTTACACGTAGTATGCTTGACTTATGGATCCGGTAAGAGAAATCAATAGTGATTCCTTATGTGGTGCTACGTTCGTATATGGAGCTGGCGTGACGAAGCACGAGATTCAGTAATGATTTGATAATCTTGAACTGCAAGTAGCTAAGTGATACAGTTTATTTTACAGAGTGCAAGCTGCCTTCTAGAGATGAAACTATTGTAACTTGAATACACAAGATTGAGAAATTGGCACCCTGTCATGTTGATTCCCTGCGGCATGCTTCGAGTTACGATTGTTACCGTGAAATAAAAGTGTACAACTAACTTTCCGTGCATGTGCACAGAGTTAAAACGGGGATTCGGGGAGCATTTTAGAATGGAGTCCAAACTTGCGACAATTCTGTAGAAATATCGAGGTATTTGATACGGATATTTTAATATAAAAGACATGTAAAATACAAGCAGTGTGTAATATCAGAACAACTGAGAGGCTAAAATTTTCCGGAGAAATGTATTGTGAGTACTGATCTCTTGGTGGCCTCAGTGAGATAAGTGAATCGGTTTTTAAAATCGAAATAAAAAACTTCAAGGTTTGGGGTATGTAACTGATGATGTCACTGATATTATGCAAACCATTTTTAGGGAGTATTTTGAAAATTAATCACTTTTTTATGTTTTCATTATGCCATTCCCTCTGTGCATGTGTGGGCAGCAAATCTCTGCTCTTGTCAGAACGGTTTGAAAAATTCTCTCTGAATTCAGAAGCATGAACTTTGGAAACTATTATCCTTGCCTCTTGATCTTTTTCGGATAAAACAGAACATCAATGCCTTGCCGGGATTCAAACCCGGACCCATCTCGGACAAAAATATAGCGTCACCAAGGCTGCCTAGAAGGTATATAATACGCTGTGTGTGTTTATATATATATTTTAGGAGAAATATATACTGTATATTCCGGAGAATATATATGTGTTAGTGGTTTATAAAATCTTCACTAAGGTTCTTTCGCTTGAAGAAAACACTGAACCAAAAAAACAAGCTAAAATTAAGAGTGGTTAGAACACTATAGATTATATCCATGTGGAACCAACTAAAAGAGCAAGGGAATGTATAACCTAATTATCTATGGCTTTTAAGGATTATGCTAAAGCTTTTGGCTCCGTGAAACCATCAGCAGTTACAATGGCTTTGAAATCCTGCGGAACTGAAGATGCATACGTTAGTATTATTAGTAACATCTATGAAAATGCAAGTGTAAAGGTCCGACGATTTGAGTATACAGCACAAACAGAATTGGAAAAGAAGTGAGACATGGTGACACCCTATCTCCCGAACTGTTTAATACCACATTGCAAAATCTCTTTCAATCATTGAACAGGGAAAACAAGGGGATAAAGATTAATGGATATTATTTAACTCACCTTCGTTTTACTGATAAAATAGTCATTTTGGCACAACTGTCCCTTCAGAATTTCAGAGTCCGATCTAAGAACTGTTCGCAAAAATAAAAAAGTGGGATTAAAAATGAACTTTCAGAAGACAAAACTGATGTTAAAATGCTTTTACAAAAAAAAAAAAAAAAAAAAAAAAAAAAGAGAGATTGCCGTCTGATGCACGATTAAAATAACTAAAAGTTAAAAGAACTGATGTTCCTGTACACACCAAAAGTAGTGAAAATGATCTAAAAGAAAAAACATAAGATCTTTCGATCACTCTTGGGATCATCCTTAGATGTGCTCGCGAATTGGTGATTAAGACCTTTAAATAACAGAAGGGCAGGTTTCAGGAATCAATCTGTGCGTTAATTGCGCATGCCTGGGTTATTCACGTGGGGATCCGAGTCACCGAGTGGGTGGCTATGTCATCTGGTATTAAGGAATTCTCAATGTGTTGTCATTCTGAGTATTATTTGATTCCTTTGACAGAATATTTTTTTCCAAGGATTGGGGATATTAATTTTTAGATAGTCGTTACAACATTGATTACCCTTCATGAATATCATCAAACTCACCAAAAGAAGCAACGAGGTTTTGTTCCATGGTGTTGTAACTTCCTGCCCAGCTGGATATATTAATAAAACCTTTGTTGGTAAGGCGTGATAATGCAGTCTTATTGTTTCGAGTCTTGGTGTCATATATATGTTTTTTCACTCTAATATCTAACGTCTGTCGCAACCACAACTACATCTGTGTAGGTAAAGAAATCTACCGACAAGTTACTGGTATACCCATGGGCAGTGTTTTCTCCAGCACTCTCGTTAATCTTTATTTATATCCATATTAACGGGGTTTTATGACTATTATTTCCCAAGATCACGGCCGCATTTTTCGTTCAATTGATGATCTTATTGTTTTTAATAATCCGATCTTCAATATTCAAGCTCAACATATATATCAGCTCTGACACTTGAAAAATATTCCATGCAAGATGGTCATGTACATTATTTGGATATCGATATTTCTTTCACCGATCGTTAAATTATTGAGACAGATGTCTACAATAAACGTCGAAATTTTCACTTCGGAATTAACTATTATTTCTACTGGACCCCAAATATCTCAATTTCCGTGCATCGCAATATCGTTAATTCGCAATTAGTTCGACTTTGTAGAATTTGCAATAATCCAGCTAATGTCATAAAAAATTTCCAAATCCTGTATCTTCAAATGCGTAACAATCGACTGCCAATTCGTTTCCTCAAAAATATTTTCAACAGTTCCTTACCAACTTCAATACAACTATGCACACAAATTTCCTCCTTCACCATTATTACCCCATGATTCTACAATGTTAATTTGCAGGCTTTCAATATGCTGTTTGATGGATCGCTAACCGCTACCAATACTAACCTCCTCCCCCTCTCTTTTCCTCATATTTCGTGCACTATTTTCCTCCTACACTATAATGCCACCGTCTTCGTCACACCAAACACTTTTCATTTATTTATATGCTGTTCGGCGTCTCTCTTTTCTTTTAATTCTTTGTTCGGTCTTGCATTAGATTTTGCAGCTTACCGAGTACTGTGCGTGGGTATTTGGTTTTTGCATGCCTTTCACGGACATCAGAAAAGCTGCTCTCGTCATGTACTGGGCCTCTCCTGATGAAGACAGTACATGGTACACCGATTTATGTTTCATTATTTGTTCTTTCTCTAGCCGTTGAGGTATTTTGAATCGTCATAATGTACACTTTATATATATATATATATATCATCATCATTGTCAACCATTATCAATCCACTGCCGGACGAAGGTCTCTCCAAGCCTCTTCCACAACGGTCTGTCTTGTGCCAGTCTCCTCCATAATACTCCCGCATACTTTCGAATTTCATCCACCCATCTCCCATATAGTCTTCTCTGGGCATTTCCCTGTCCCTTGGAACCCAACCTAAAATTTCGGCTGTCCATCGATGGTCTGTCCTACTGGTAGTATGTCCAACCCTTTGCCATTTCAGGGATTTAACTCTGATCATGATGTCTTCCACTCTTGTCATTTTTCAGATCCACGAGTTCCTTTTCTTATCGCTCCTGGTTACACCAAGCATGTACCTCTCCATGCTCTTTGAGTTGTCTGCAGCCTTTGTATGTCTCTTTTAGTTATGGTCCACGTTTCTGCACCATACGTAAGCACTGGAAGAATGCATTGATCAAACACTTTTCTTTTAAGACACAATGGCATATTGCTCTTGAAAATTATGCTGTCTCTTCCAAAAGCTCTCCAGGCAAGTTTTATATGCCGATTAATTTCTTCATCAATGTGACACACATAATATCTGCTGTCCAAGATAAACGTACGTATCTGTTATCTCCAGCTTTTCTCCATCAACCAATAAATCTTCATTTCTTGTAAAAGCATTGTACATCACTTTTGTCTTCTGAAAATTCATTTTTAATCCCACTTCTTTACTCTTGTCAGCAGGTTCCTGGATCATTCTCTGCAGCTCTGTCGGGGTAGTTGCTAAAATGACTAAGTCATTAGCAAAACGAAGGTGAGTTAGATAATCTCCATTAATCTTTATCTCTTTGTTTTCCCAGTTCAGTGATTGAAAGACATTTTCCAATGTGGCATTAATGAGCTTGGGAGATATGGTGTCACCTTGTCTCACTCCCTTTCCAATTTTTATGTGTGTTGGATTTTCAAACAGCCGAATCTTTGCACTTGAATTTTCATAGATGTTATTAATAATATTAATGTATGCATCTTCAATGCCGCAGGATTTCAGAGCCATTGTAACTGCTAATGGTTTCACCGAATCTCATAATCGATAAAAGACATGCACAGTGGAAGTTCATATTCCCTTGCTCTTTCCATTAGTTCTCTCAGAACGTGGATATGATCTATAGTGATGTAGCCATTCCTGAATTCAGCTTGTTCTCTCGGTTGAGCCATGGCCATTGTTACCTTCAAGCGGTGTAAAAGAACTTTAGTGAAGATTTTATAAACCACTGAGAGGAGGCTGATAGGTCTGTAGTTCCTGAGGTCCTCAATGTCACCTTTCTTATGTAGCAGGATCATTGTAGCATTGTGCCAATCCTCAGGAATCTTCCCTTCATTAAAGCATCGAGTGAAAATTTGGGCGAGTACTGTTTCGATTTCTCCACTTGCTTCTTGTATGATGTCTACAGTAATTCCATCTTCTCCTGGAGCTTTTCCCTGCTTCATGTTCTTGTTTGCATGTGCAACTTCTGCTGGGAGGAGTGGAAGAACTCTGGTACTGGTACCTCTCATGATGTCTGGAGTACTTTTATCATCCCTTTCATATAATTTGGAGTAGAAATCTTTCACTCTTGTCAAAATTTTGCCTCTATTTCTTGTTGCAGAACCATCTTCTTTTCTCAGTGCCATAAACTGTTTTCTTTCCTTAATGAGATGTCCCTTTGCTATCTTTAGGCTTTGGTTGTTTTCAATTGCTTTCTTTACTAGTTCACCGTTGAATTTCCTTACGTCTTCAGTGATACTTTTTCGTACTGTCTTGCATAGCTCTATATATTCCACTTTGGAAGTCACATCTTCTTTAGTTGTCCTTGTAACGTACCAGGAGATGTGACGTACCTGCCAGAAGGACGCACACGACATAAAGGCAGATTGGAATCAGAATAAAACGTCCGCGTAGCTCAATTGGTAGAGCAACTTATTCCGGAGTGAGGGGATCCGGGTTCAAATCCTGGCGTGGACAGAAATGACGGAGAAATTTACTTCGTTATAATGGCGCCCGAACTATGCGGATGACCCGACCGTTCAAAATCTCGCATTGGTGTGATGTTATTTCCACACCGCGAGATAGGAAAAATAAGAGAATCCCTTCTCCAGCACTTCGAAAAAAAAAAAAATAAGGGGGAGATGATGTAACGTACCAGGAGATGTGACATACCTGCCAGAAGGACGCACAGGACATAAAGGCAGATAGGAATCAGAATAAAACGTCCGCGTAGCTCAATTGGTAGAGAAACTTATTCCGGAGTGAGGGGATCCGGGTTCGAATCCTGGCGTGGACAGAAATGACGGAGAAATTTACTTCGTTATATCCTCATCTCTCTTCTTTTTTGCATCAACATTTTGATTTTGCCTGATAATTTTCTCACATGCAACTTGTTCTTAGACCCATCTAATTTTGTTGCTGTTTCCATAAGAGCTTTGGTTACTTTTCTGTAAACTTCAGAAATCTCCACTTCCTCCGATGTTAGGCCTTCTAAAGCAGAGAACCTGTTATTCATTTCCAACTTGAAGGTATAATAAGACATATGCGTTCCCATATGGAGATATTCAACATAATAAAACATTTGCGTTTCCAAATGGAAAAACTGTGTATTGAGCTACAGATCAGCATAAAAGAATTTTCATATCGAGCGGTATTTATCCAAAAGAGGTTTTCCCATTCAGTAATTAAAGGGCATACAAGTGTTATTCCAAAACAACTGAGAATGTTGTTATAATAAAAATATGCGTACCTTAATTATTAAGGAAGTGGTCACCTTTTTTGAAATACAGTCCATTGCGTCGAATACAGGTATCCCAACGTTCCTACTACTTTTTGAATGTTTTCTGGAATTCTTCTTCTGAAATGCTGTTGAAGCACTCCTGGTAGCTGTAATAAGTTGTTGATCAGTCTGAGATAGTCGTCCCTGTAATTTTAAAATAAGGAACAACATAAAGTCACAAGGTGAGAAACCTGGACTCTATGCAGATTGAGGCATCAACTTAATATTATTTTTTTCCAAATACGAAAAGACATAACTGGCCATGTGGGGCCTTGCATTGGGCCTCACATGAAAAGAAATGGGGAACCCAAGTCGAACAATCTCGTTTCATGCCCAAATGCTCAGTTAAAATACTGGTGGCTTCATGATTTTGAAATGTGAACTACATCTTCGATATCTCTAATTGATAGGTGTCTGTCTTCCAGTATAATAATACCTGTTGTATTGATGTTTACACTCGTTGCAGGTCTTCCTTTATGTGCGATTAAAGCCGCCACTCGCGACCGTCTATAAATTCTTTATGTCCTCTGTAAACCGTTGATTTTTCTAGATATTCATATTTATATAAGCCTCTTGCATATAGCGGAAAGTCTCTCCGGCAGACTTCTTAAGTCGACAGAAAATATTTTGTTCCTCTTTTATTTCCATTTTTTTGAAAAATTACGACTCGAAAATACTTGTTAGAGGTTTACGAAACTATTCTTATTATAATGCTATTATTAGCATATTTTCACTGTATTCCATGCAACCACTTCCTTCAGAGAACTTGAAAATTTTAATCACCGTGGAGCGGGAATTGAACCCACACCTCCCGATTTCCGGTCGAGCATGCTACTCATTACACTACCCAGTAGAAGGAATTCCAAGCAACTGAACGTAGATGTCTGAGAACCTTTTCTGAAGGAAGTGGTTACATGAAATACAGTGAATATATGCTAATAATAGCATTAACATGCTTACCATGTATTTATGAAGAATTATTTCTTCGAGCATCAAACAGAAGTAATCGGTCTTTCCACGTTTATAAGGGAGTCACAGAAAAATTATCATCGGCCGCCACCGGGAATCGAACCTAGGGTCTCCCAGTTACGCGCCGGATTTGCTTCCACTGCACCACAGCGGCCTCGAATTCTCTGGACTCACATACGACTAACTGCCAAACCACATGGCAGGTTGCTTCTTGGAGCCTCGCACAATGCTGGGGATTCACTAAAGATGGTAAGTAGCAACTGAACAAATAACTATGGGCGCGAATGAATAATTAATGTTTGATGATCCTAATCCACGTCAATTGTGTGTATTAATTATTTCTTCGGGGAAATTCGTTTTCCAATTGTATATGACGTACTTTCATCATTGGAATTTACGACCTAAATCCGACCTTGAATGAGAGAAAAGGTCGTGAGACTCTGCGACGGGGCAGGAATAGATTCGACTAGCGCAAATCTGAAGGTTATCAGATATCTACGTGCAGTTGCTTGAAATTTCCTTTTCCTGAGTAGTGTATTTACTAGCATGCTTGACCGGAAACCGGGAGGTACGGGTTAGATTCCCGCTCCAGAACGATGTAAGCTTTCAAGTAATAATAGTATGACAATGCTTACCATGTATTTATGAAGAATAATTTCTTCGCAGAAATTCGTTTCCCAATTGTATATGACGTACGTTTATTAAACTGCGCACTACCGATGATGCATGAGTGATAAACAGGTGTGGCCGGTTGCTATAGTTACTACAACGACTACCGTTTTTTTCGAGACTCGTGACAAGATCGAACGCAGCATTGCATATTTTTTTATGAAATCATTCTCAACTGGTATTTTGGAGCCAGTTATTTAGATTCAGCAGCAAATACACTGTTCTACATAGAAAATGCCACATCAGGAAAGCATACAGGAAATGAGACACAGCTTCCACCACATGTGGAAAAGTAGGATGAGAATGAAGTGATTTAATTTCTGAGGGATTGCAAAAACTCCGTGGGTGAGGAGATATTATAATATGGCTTGAGCCACAAGCACACTGTTAAACATTTCGGGGTAGGTTGAACCAAAAAGTGGTGCTAAACCAGCTGCACCACTTTCTCAGAAAAGATACACCATTATGTGGTTCAAACAAAATACAACAACATGATGCAACCGTACACCACTTTATGGGGCAAGGTTGAACCAGAATGTATTGTATAGTTGCACCATAAAATGGTGCAATCTTACATCGTCAAATCTAAGGATGCACCATTTTATATGGTACAAAGTTGCACCACTTGTTGGTGTAACTTTTCCAAAATGTGGTGCAGCTGGTGTAGTTCCACTTATTGGTGCAACATATTACCAAAATTAAATGTAGTCTTTTTACATCACTGCTTTATGGATAAAATATTTTGAAAACAGGGTTTCTGTGTACAGTTTCAAAAAGTTTATGTTTCAGAAATTTAGGAAAAAAGATTCCTTTTTTTTTTCTTTTTAAATTTGTTCTAAAAAGGTTTTATTTTTTTTTATTTTTCGTTTTAAATCATTCAGAAGATTTTAATTTTCATTGCTTATGTTAGCACATATAGTAACAATTTCACTATCAATACACCGTGCCAATTAATGCCGAAATTTGCGCTTGTTATACTACATTAGAAACTACTTCATGTGAACAACCTTCTCAGAAAATTAAAATTATATTGTCCTACTCGTGGCTAGGCACATATATAATATCAGAAAGTTCAACGTGAAAATAATTACGTCAGGAACACCATATACAAAGTAAAAAAATAGCACCAAGAAGGAGACGTCTGATACCAACGAAATTTATACAGCATAATAGCGGAATACAGAGGATAACGTGATCAAAATTATGGCAAAATACAGCTGTGTTTGCTAGGAAACTGAAAAATAACATTTCCATGTAACATGGTTAGTACGAGATTGAACCGCCAAGAACTGCGTCACACTGTGCAATTCTCGCATGGAGTCTGTCGTACAGATGTTGGATGTAAGTTTGGGTTATTGAGTTCCAAGCATCCTCAACCTGGACGCGTAAATCGGGGATGGTCGTGGCTGGCGGTGGAGACCGGATAAGTCGTTGTCGCATAAAATCCCACGCGTGCTCAATGGGGGACAAATCCGGTGAACGTGCAGGCCATGAAAGTTGTCTCACATCCTGAAGTGCATGTTGCGTTGCACGTGCCATGTGTGGGCGTGCGTTATCTTGCTGGAAAACACCACGATGGACCGACCTTATAAATGGCACAACAACGGGCTGAATGATGTTGTTGATGTAGGAAGTGCTGTTTAACGTACCCGGTACAAACACTAGTTGTCTACGGGAGTGATAGCTGATCGCTCCCCACACCAGGAGACCAGGTGTAGGCCCTGTGTGTCGCTGGTGGATGCAAGAAGGGTGGAGACGCTCCCCTGTGCGTCTGTGAACACGCATACGGCCATCGGAGGCTCCTAAGCAGAATCTGCTTTCATCGCTGAACACGACAGATCGCCATTGCGTTCTCCAGTGCAGACGTCGGCGACACCACTGCAGCCGTTCCTGGCGGTGGGCTGGAGTCAGAGGTACACATGCTAGAGGCACTCGTGCACGTTGTCCTGCATCCAGTATACGGTTGCGGATTGTTCGCACAGTCACCTCAGGTGCAACGGCAGCTCGGATTTGCGTCGCAGTGACTGTTCTGCTTGACAACGCCGCTCTTTTTATGCGTCGATCGGTCCGCTCATCAGTCCGTCTGTGTCTCCCGGTTCCACGTCTTCTCGTGTGGGAATGTTCCTCGGTCCATCTACGCCACCATCGTACCACCACCGATACTTCCCGTCCAATTCGCTCCGCAATACGGCGATACGACCACCCGGCCTCGCGGAGTCCGACTAGACTACCTCGCTTAAAGTCTGATAACTGCTGAAATCGTACACGTCTTCCATGTCAAGGCATTGCTGCTTCTTCAGGGTCCTTTCTTGTATTCCCATACGCACAAAAACGTATGGCACGATATTTCGTGGCCAAAGACTTCAATGTTGAACTTCAGGGTCTTCGCACGTGTCCGTACGCCGACGACTGATTACATTCACTTCGCCGTACTCCTTAAATACCACCGACGATAATTTGCATATTATGCCGTGCTGTGGCGTAAGCGCTCACCGGTTGGTCCCGAAATTAACATCACACCTACATAAACTTGACCCAATTAACATATGTAAATTTTATGATCGTCCGCCAATTCCATCTTGGTGTCCTTTTTTCACTTTCCGCCAGTGTATATATATACAGTATATATATATACTGTATATATATATATATATATATATATAGTATACAAACAAAACAAAAAAATTATAACACAAAAAGAAATTAGGCAAAAAAGGCTGATACTATGAGAAGCGCCGAATGCAGCTAAACCTTATGTAGTAGCATATATAAAATGGAAACATTACAGAACAAAAATTAAAAAAACAGGAAATTCAAAACAAGTGAAAACAAAAAATAGGTTGCCGTCATCAGGACAGCATCAACCTGTGGGAGTGTTCTTTCTAGTACCAACAAACGACAAGGCGAGCCAAAATTGTCGGTTAGTCATGCTCCCTAGGCCACCAGACCAAATGCGAGAACAAGCACAAGAATTCCAAGAATTTAATTTATACAACTACAAAATAAAAAATAAAAAATGAAAAAAATTAAAAACTTACTGGCAGAACAAAACCACCATGACAAGAAAACTAAAGAAACTGAACAGAACACCCACAAAAACCCAAATATATAACCTGATATAAAAGGTGGTCACGGTTAATCAACTACCTGGTAAGCCAAACAATGTGTGAATTGAAAGGATACAAAACTGTGTATGTAGATAAGATCTTCAGCTATTAGGGACCCACCAAATAGCACTTTATGTGGCCTATATACTTAAAATTGTTAGGTCCTATGTTAAAAAATCATGTTAAAGTGCAATTTAAAACTCTTGGAAACCGAATTAAAGTTCAAAATTAAATGTTTAAAATGGTGTATTAAGAATGTTTTAGGAAAATTGTTAGATTGCAGTTTAGAAAGAAGAGCTTTCAGATTTTTTACAAGCAGGAACTATGTAGAGCAAAATTTAGCTATTCTATGAAACTGAGAGATTAGTAGATTGCGATGTATAACTTTAGAAATGTTGGAGGACCAGTGAGTGTAGTGAATGATATCAAACTCAAAGGTGTTTCTTTTATCAAATAAGTTCACTACACCTCTTCCCTCCTCGTCCACCTGTACCTTTAAATCGAGGTAACAAACACAAGTAGACGATCTGTTAGTTTTTTCTAGGGTGAGATCTTCAGAATACAAGTCAGTGGCTCAACGCAAAGTCCGGAATGTTAATGACAATGATGTCCTCAACATATATCTTAGAGCAATTCCAGGTAAAGGATAATTGGCAACAAATCTATCCTCAAAGAAATGTAGATAGAGATTAGCCAAACTGCTAAAAAAGCTACTGCCCATCGGGATACCACGAGTTTGGAGGTATAGCCCATCGGTAACGAAATTGTTATTAATACAGAAATCCAGGAGGAAGTGCCAATACTGTTTTGCAGACCCGGGCTCGAACTTCGTATGTATGTTTAAGGCCACCTGTCACAAACCCTTCAATTGAATTGAGGTGAAGAGGTTTCTAAAATCGTAAGTATCCATAGATGTGACAGTCGCCGAGCTAAGGGTCTCCAAGCTTCTGTCATTGCTCCCAATAATCCAAGTCGAACCCAGCTTGCGAAGCGCCACGGACAAGTATCTCTGAAGTATTCCACCCGCTTTACAATTATAACAGTTGCGTCCACTAGTAATAAAACGGAAGGAAACAGGTTCCTTATGAAACTTTGGGATATCATAAATAAAAGGAAATTTTAAGTTAGACACATTAAGCTTAATCCTTTTATGCAGAGCGATTATTTTTTTAACAATGTCTTTATGATTTATATAAAACCATAAAGACAATGTTAAAAAATTAATGTCCCGAATTCATGACCGATATCAACAATTCATGGGTATTCCGAAGGAGTTTTGAAAAAGAATGAAGTCCTCAGCCAATGACGTTCCCCGTTCTCCGTTGGGGATAAATCAAAAGCTCGCGCAGGTCATTTTATCACCTGGAAACATTGTTAAACTCTAACCATGGACGTTGACATTTGGTTATCTTGTTGAAACTAAGACATCATGAACACTACGGAGATACGCCAAATATAAATTTTCTGCCATCTTGAAGCTATTCATACGCCCATTAATTTCTTCATCAATGTAGGTATCGGTTACCTCTAGATTGTTCCCATAAATAGCTAAATCTTCAACACTCACTTCCGTGGAGGGATCCATCGTCATCAGAAAATAAAACCATGCTTACATCATCCGGGATCATTTTAGACAAATCATTCGAAGCCAGTGTCTCAAACTACTCTGCAACCTAAGAGGCCATGTAAGTTTCGGTGGAAAAAGAAAGGAAGACCTAAGTTTGAAGGAACATTGACGGAATTCAAGGATCAGGAAAAGAGTGGGAAAGATCAAGAACGAAGGAAAGGGCTAGAAAGTCGATGGACTGATAAAAATTTGGGTGTCCAAGGACTGATAAAGATTTCCGTCGTCCAAAGACTCAGGAAAGATTTAGGATGAAGAAAAAATCGAGAAAGTCCAAATACTGATAAAAATTTTCGGTCCTCCGAGGACTGATGGAAAGAGTGGGGAAGACATCTGGAATAAATAGATTCGGAGAAAGAGTGGAAAAATACAACAACGGGGAAAGTACGGAAGTACAAGGATTTCGGAATCTGAGGTCTGGAAAATCAGAAGGAAGTTCAAGAACTGAGGAACAAAGTGTGCAGGTCCGAAAGCTCAGATAAAAGTTATATAATTCAAAGCCTGGGAACAGTAGGTTAGTTCTGGACCGGGCAAAACTTGGTGGAGCTCAAGAAGTGAAGGAACGGTGGGGATGTAGAAGGACTGAGGAGGAAAGCATATGTGAAGGACTGAGGAGGAAAGCATGTTCAAGGAGTGAAGGAATGGTGGGGATGTAGCAGGACTAAAGAGGAAAGCATGTTGTAGTTCAAGGATCGGTGAAACAGTGCAGAAGTTTAATTACTAAGGGAAGTTTCGTGTAGTCCAAAGACTGAAGGAAGAATGGTAAATACCTGCAACTAGGACAGACTGGTAAAGTTGTAGAACAGGAAAGCGGAGCGTGTAAATTGCGAACCAAAATTGGACCACTCTTAACCCCTATATGTAAATTGCGAACTAAAGCCCAAGACTCCTATGCGTAAATTGCGAACCAACTTTTCTAGACCCTATGTGTAAATTGCGAACCAACTTTTATGCGCCTATTCTGACGATATCAAAAAATAAAAAAGTATGAAAAAATAATAATTAAAACAATATAAAACAGTTTAAAGAAATGTATTTACGAAGACATCAAAACAAGTTTGTCATCCTTGCGCAGGGTCCATGTTAATTTTTCTGCGCCCATTCTGACGATATAAAAAAATAAACCATTATTCAAAAATAATGATTAAAACAATGTAAAACAATTTAAAGCAATGTATTCACGAAAACAACAAAAGCCTTGCGAAGGGGCCATGTTAATATTCTCTGCATTCATTCTGACGATATCAAAAAAGAAACCAGTATTAAAAAATAATGATTAAAACAATTTAAAGCAATGTATTCACGAAAACAAGAAAAACCTTGCGCAGGGGCCACGTTGATTTTCTCTGTAATGTTCCAAATATAGAATTCCCGCAAATGTTTAAATAAGTGGGTTCGGAATTTATATATAGCAGTCATGGGCCTTGGTTCGCAATTTACAAACAGAGTTTTAATGGCGTTCTGATTCGGGTTCGTAATTTACACACTATAGTTCGCAATTTGCATACCACCACAGGGAAAACAGTGGTCGATTTCACGAGAAAGGTGAAAAGGACAAAGAAATCCACACACTGACAAATTATAGGGATTAAGAAAAAGTGAGAAAGTGTAAGTCTTGGAGATATTAAAAGATTAAAAAATGGTGAGAAACCGAAAGAATAGCGAAGTGATACAGAACACGATATGTATGGAACAGAAATTGTGTTGCAGATGATTAATGTGTTAAAGCAATGTCACCAATTTAGTGTTATGTTTCTGTATAATTTTTCGACTGAGGTAAACAGCGAATCTTGAATGTATTATGATTTTAGAAGTGTTGCCACCAATTCCATACTATTTCTATGAGTTATGTTACGACTGAGAATCAAACGAAAATCAAAATAGAAAAATAGGGAGCCTAAGTGACGCAACCAATGCAGTATAATTTCTGTGAGTCATTTTAAAGCTGAGGGTAACAGAGAACGCTGAACGGTTTATGACCCTGAAGTGATGTCATCAATGAAGTGCTGTTTCAGTGGGTTATGTCAAGACTGAGTATGATAAGGATGGCTAAATGAAATCAAATGGTGAAGTGATGTCTCTAATTAAATGAGATTTTCATGAGCTATTGAAGACTGAGAATAATAAAGAAAGATGAATAGATTGAAATATTTAATTGATCTCACCGTTACCTGCAAAAATAAAAAACGTTCATTTGAAAATATTTAAATTTTGGAGATAAATAATCTGCACATTAATGTTTCTCTGAGAAAACTTCCTTTTCAATAAATTACTTATGAAAAATCCTTCTAAAATTTGTAGTTCAAATTAATTTTCAATAAATTCCTGAAATAATAAAATTTTTAACCGAACATTTCAGTTCACTGGATGGCACAAGGAAAGAAAACATCAATTCTACATGCGAGGAAACTAATGGAATTTATATTTATTTGTTTCGGTGATACATCTTTTTATTGCAAATCGAAGTGATTTTGTGGGAAATACTTCCACCCTCATGCGGAATACGCGTGATAAAGGGATAATGCTACGTGGAATTTCATCCACGTTGTTATTTTTATGAGTTTTTCCTTTGCACTTCGGCGCTGTCTTTATAAGAATGGCATAAAACGGTTTAATGCTTCAAAAAACTTACATGGCGAAAGAAATTGTCCCAAATATCCGAACGAATAACGCAAACAACAACTCTCCTCTCACCTCTCGTGAAAAGAAATAAACAGTTATCCAGGCGGGAACAGAAAATCCATTATCGAAATATGTTTTAATGTAAGGCAATCAAAAACATGCAAATGGTATTTGCGCGGGGTAGTTTCGCTCTGCGCGCCTTAAATTCGCTTGAATAGCCTGTCATGAAAATGTATTTAAGGGAGAAAATACCTGGAGCTTAGACGAATCTTCCCTTTGAGAGTCAAATTACCTACATGGTGGAGAACAAAAGAGTTGTATTCCATCCATTCAATAAAAAAATGTCTCAGAAATTTAAGTTTATGGGGACAGCGGTAAGAAGAATAATAAACCTTTCCGCCTCAAAGCGTAAATGAGGTTATTTAGCTCCTCGAATATTTGCCGTGCGGAGTGTAATCACAGTTTCCCCCTTTTCCGTTCTTTTGGGCATCAGATGCATCTTTCTCCTTATTTTTAAGTTATACGCCGTATTTCACGTGACGCTTTACAACTTAAATTGCTTTTGCTAGCTTCTCCAAAAGAAAAAAAATCATGAGGATCGAATTTTTGTTTAAAGCAATATCTACTTTCACACTTTTTATGTTTTAATTAAAATTAAATTCCTTGTGTACTTTAAACCCTTGTTGTGAAATGCAATCATAAAATGAATGCAAGCGTTTTAATTCCAAACAGCACTTTTTGTATGCATAGATTTTTCGAAAGCTATTGCACCTTCATTAAAAATTGGTTTTTGAAAACATTATTTAATTATTGTTTCCATAAAACATGTCGGAGGTAAAGTACAAAATAGGAGGTTTATCCCATGGCTTTAGAATATCACAACAATGAAATTCTCTGCATCTACCAAGAGGGCATTGATTTAAGAATGTAATCGAAACTTAAAATTAAGTAAATTCTACAGAATCTATCCAATTTTTTTCAGTAAGTGTGAGCAAATATTACAACCACATATTCTGAATGCTACTTTAAAAACATTCCTCATGCTTCATTTTGCACTCAATGTTGCCATATCTATTACGCATACTAGAAGGCTAAAGATTTGTTAAATATTGTACAGCCATTTGCAACAGTTTAGGACCACCTGTCAGTTTACTGAAAATTAGGATTTTCAAAGAAACAACTAATTACTAGTCAGAGAAAATGACACCACAGATGAATACTTACATTCTTTAGTACACAAAAAGACCGAAATCAGTATTTTGTGTAGTCACCTTTGTGTTTTATAACCTACAGAATACGGTGTGGGATTTGCAGTAGTCCCTTGAATATCTTTGCATCACATGTACTTTATCGTGCCAATCAAAGCTTGGGAATTTGATGGCTGTTTTTCTGCTACCTTGTCTTTTAAATGATCCACAAATTTTCGATGGGGTTAAGATCGGGCCTATTATCGGGCCAGTCAAGCATAGTTATGCCTTCCTCTGCAGGTAGTCATTTACTGTCTTTGATCTGTGGCATGTATAAAGATTGTGCACTTGCATATGAGTTAACAACTTCTCCCGTAACATTTCCATATAAAAAGAACCAGTCATGGTAGTGCCTGTTGGCAAAAAGGATGAACCGCTCCGGTGGTGCAGTGGTCTAAGCAATGGCTTCTGACCTTTCGTCCGTGTTCGAGTCCCGGTGAGGCATGGATGTTGTGTTCGTCTTACGGCACTGGCTCTCTCTCCCTTCTCTGGAGTCAATGGCCCTAAATTAGGGACGGGCGACAGCTTATAGCCCGTTGAGTAGCTCACGGTGGTCATTAAACCTCCAATAAAAAAACGGTCTCACGGTGCTAACGGTGTATTTTTCAAACCTCCAATAAAAAAACGGTCTCACGGTGCTAACGGTGTATTTTTCATCAAACCTTTTTCATTTTGGTCCTCGAGCATGTGCTTCACGTGATTCAAATTGACGCACAGTTCATTCATCGGAAAAAAGAACTTGGTTCCAATTTTCAGCAGTCCACAATTGATGACGCTTCGCAAACTGGAGTCTCTTCTTTTTCATGACAGAGGTTAGTCTAGGTTTATGTGCAGGTTTATAAGACTTTAATCCAAAACCTTTCCTAAGACGTCGGAAAAGAGTGCCGATACTAACATCAGACCCTTCTGAATGTAGAAAAACTTTGATTTTCTTGCACGAAAACGAAAATCAAGGTTTTTCTCGGAGAATGCATACCTATTCGCCTTATGGTATTGCCATCACGTAGGGGTTTTCCTGGACTTCCACTTCTCTTTCGGTCACTAAATTCACCTGTATCTCAATATTTCATGATCGTATTATGAATGGCAGTCTTGCTCACATTCACCTTTCTGCTTATGTCACGTTCGAAGTATCCTTCATGATATAAAGTTACTATTTGTGCCATCTGAGTAACACTTAATGACATTTTTTGTCCATAATACCCTTACTATCAAAGAATGTAATGAGCATTGTTTTGATTTTCGATGGAACTTTTCTTGTTTTTTTTTTGGCTTGTGGTGGGTTTTATTTACTTCCATTTCGCACTTTGTCGCTTTGTTTTAGGATCATATTGAAAACACCATGTTTCATCACCAGTAACAATCGATTTTAAGAAGTTTGGATCATTTTCAGCGGCTAAAATGATGTCTCTGCAATGTGCATTTCTCCTTGATTTTTGTTCATTGGTTAATGTGTGTGGAACAAATTTAGCACAGACTTTTGTTTTGCCCAAATCTTCAGGCAGGATGGTTCTAATCGTTTCTTTGTTGATGTTTAAAGACTCTTCCATCATTCTTAGGGACGCACATCGATTGTTTGCCACGAAATCACGCACTTTTTCAATAATCTCAGGTGTCCTAGATGAACTTGGTCTTCCGGTATGCTTATCATCTTCTAGCGTCTCTCTTCCGTCCAAAAAACGTTTGTGCCACAGGAAAACATTTGATCTACTTAAACAAAACTCACCGTAAACTTGTTTCATCATTTGGTACGTTTCGTAGGCACTTTTACTAAGTTTTGCGTTAAATTTAATAACAGCCCTTTGTTCCATCTTAATAATTCAACATGAAAAACATTTTATTTCTCTAATGAACACCCGTTTCGTTTGAGTTACTTTAACAACTGTGCAGTACTTTTGGCAGAAAGAAAGCAGATGGTCATGGTTTATAACGCATTCGCGATTACACTGGTGGCGCTACCGTAGGCTGAAATCTAACGCCAGTCTTAAAAATTCTTTGACACACTGTGTATTATAAAAATATATAAATACATTAACATTCCCGCTCTAGGGCGACGAACTTTTCAGGTTTTCGGTTATTACCCGACTTACCTTTCATGTCATATTAATACCAATAAACAAACGGATTCACATCTTCCAAATTTGTATTGTACAATGGTGTAATCCCGTATTTCATTCATTGATACTCTACGCCTCCGGGCAATCACGGGAAACAATTATAATCCTCCAGATTCGCTATATATGAATGCTGGTTACTTCGACTAGCGAATTGTGTGATTGTTCTATTCAAATTAATAGGAAACTTGAACTTTCGTCGTTCTGGGTGGCATAGTGGTTAGCATACTCGGGAGCTATCCCCGCAACAGGAAGACGAAATTTTCAAGTGTTCCGATGTTATCTGACTTACCATTGATATCATATTTACACCAATTAAAAAAACGAATTCACAGCTTTCAAATTTGTATTGTACATTAATATGATTTACAAAAATCATTAATCTTTCAGTATCGTGCATTTTTAATTTGATAATTTGTATTTTCAGTTTCATAGCCTGCATTGTTTTTTCATCAGTATTATTGCTATAATTTAGTCCCAAAAGATACCGAACGATTATAGTGAATAGCTTAATTTCGGTACTGATGCAGTTACCCAGAAATCATCATCACTCTTGTCACTGGAGAGGTACTCATTGCACATTTTATTTCCAATCGTGTTATATAGCTTAATAAGTGATGACGTTGCCAAATCTGCTTCGCAACTGTGACGTAATCTAGAAATCTAAACTCATCTTCCCACCAATTTTATTACTCCAGTCAGATCGCAAACTAGTGTGAGGTATAGATTCGTCTTCAAAGCGAAATCAAACCAAGGTCTATAAGACAGGAACCGATATGTCTACACCAAACAAGAGCAGGTGTTTACTGAGGGTGCCAACTGAGCTACATATCACGCTCACGGATGGTAGCAAGATCAAACCTGTGGCAACGTTGTCATCAGAATCTCGATCGCAGATCTTAGGAGTTCAGGCTGAAGCGAGATTCGTCGCAGAACACGACATGGTTCTATTCATTCCAGTACTGCTGTCTGATACTGCGTCACTGCAATCTGTCTCACCTGCGGTGCGAAGCAGTCGTCCGAATAACTATAGGGAGCGCAAATCTACCTCAGCTAATTGGCGATTCACAGCACGTGTCGATACGGAGATGTCTATAACATGCTGTACGCCTCGTCGAATGGTGTCCGCTTTGGATTGTGGGGCTGCTACGGTTTGTTGTCAAACCGTAGAACGCCGAGGCGTTAGAACGCCGAACAACTTGCACCATTCCTACTAGGGCGAAACACGTCATCTTTTTGCAACCAGTGTTGCTACATTTCAACCAACTTATAACGAAGTAAATTTCTCCGTCATTTTTTATCTACGCCGGGATTCGAACCCGAGGCCGCTTATTCCGGAACACGTCGCTCTACCAACTGAGCTACGCAGACGTTTTATTCTGATTCCTATCTGCCTTTATGTCGTGTGCGTCCTTCTGGCAGGTACGTCACATCACCTGGTACGTTACATCATCTCCCCCTTATTTTTTTTTTTTTTTTTTTTTTTTCGAAGTGCTGGAGAAGGGATTCTCTTATTTTTCCTATCTCGCGGTGTGGAAAGAACATCAAACCATTGCGAGATTTTGAACGGTCGGGTCATCCGGATAGTTCGGGCGCCATTATAACGAAGTAAATTTCTCCGTCATTTTTGGTCTACGCCGGGATTCGAACCCGAGGCCGCTTATTCCGGAACAAGTCGCTCTACCAACTGAGCTACGCAGACGTTTTATTCTGATTCCTACCTGCCTTTATGTCGTGTGCGTCCTTCTGGCAGGTACGTCACATCTCCTGGTACGTTACATCATCTCCCCCTTATTTTTTTTTTTTATATATATTTCTTCTATGTCCATCTACTAATCCAAATTTTTTTTTATATATCTATGTGCTTAGGGGTAAAATAATAAAATTGTTACTGTTAGGCAGCTCCAGGCAATCTTCGCTGCTGATACAGTTGGTGTGTATTCAACGAATAATGAGAACGTAATTTGAAATTAAAAAAGTGATTCCTGCTAGGCAGAATAAAAGGAAGGTATGCCGATGCAGGTTTGTTTTGTTCAAGTATACAAAATGTTTCACAGACGAATACAGATTTCTTGATTTTGTCATGCCAAGTTTGATATTGTACATACTGCTGCCACCAAAACAACAACAAAAAGAGGTCGATAAACGTCAATCAACGAAGTGTAAGACTTACACTCCAAAATTGATAGGTTTTTCGGAAAAAAAAAAAAAAGAAAAAAGAAAAAAAAAATTAAGGGGGAGATGATGTAACGTATACTCTATATTCACTTTCTTTTTGATTTTTACTATCTCTGGTTATTTTATTTTACTATGTAAATTATCTTCTTACTGAACGAGATGTTATTTCACCCGCTGAATGAGATCTGGCAATGAGTGTAAGTCATGACGTGGTCGTAGTCAGTATAAATAGGCGCGTTCAACGATACCTAAGGAGAGCGTTGGTTTATGTGAAGGAGAGCGTTTGTTGTTGTATAGAGAGAGCGTTTGTTGTTGTATAGAGAGAGCGTTGGTTTATGTGAAGGAGAGCGTTTGTTGTTGTATAGAGAGAGCGTTTGTTGTTGTATAGAGAGAGCGTTTGTTGTTGTACGAAGTGAGCTGTGGTTTATGTGTCAGAAAGCTGGTGCTGTATAAAGAGAGTTCGTTTATGTGAGAGCGAGAAGTCTCAATAATAAAGAATTTGTTGTAAGTACGTTTTTCTCAGTTCATAGTTACTGTCAGACCTCTGTCTGGCTGTTAGGTTTATTTCATTTAGTGTTATTAGTAACAACCAGCATAAGACTTTATTCATCTTAATTACTACTACAACATTACTACCAGTTATAAGCTTGATTATTATTATTACTACACTACTAGCAGGAAAGTTTATTCATAGTTAATAACACAACAACCATTAGAAGAAGCGTTAGCTTAGTACAAGCATTGAATTCATTATAATATTAGTGAAAGCTATATTCACGATAATTGGCTTAGTTAAAGGCCATATTCATTATAAACTGTTGTTGCATTCGAATACGTTACAGTCAAAGGCCGATTCAGAACAAAGGAACGGGAGGGTCGATTTGATCCAGAAAAAATAAACGGGGGAAGGCATTTGATCCCTAAAGAAAGAACGAAAACAACATTTAAGATATTATAGTATGTGCACGTATATAATTATACGTACACAGTCGAGTCACATTATTGTGACCACCTCCTACTTTCGACGTCAACAACGCGTAGCCAATGAAAGAAGGCACGTGACGTGATCTGGCTAGGAAGGTATATAAAGTGTCCTGTAGGCATTCTGAAAACATATCACCTGTTGCTGCCATGGATAAAAGGAGCGATTTATCCGATTTGCAAAAAGGGATGATTATTGGCTTTCGTGCCAAGGCTGGCAGTGTTTCTGAAGCAGAGCAGTTTGTGAACTGTTCGCGTGCTGCTGTGGTTAAAGTGTATCGTGAATGAAGAAATGGCACCTTTGCGAATCGGCGACGTGGAAAATGCGGAGCACCACGTGCCATTGATGTGAGAGGTGAATGCAGACTTCGAAGGTGCGTGAGGGCAGATCGACAAGCTACAGTGCAGCAATTCACTGGCCGAATGAATCAGGGGGCTACCGAAAGTGTGTATAAAACAACAGTTCAGCGAACTCTGCTGTGTATGGAGCTCCCATGCGGACGGACGGATCGGTAACGAAGTTGCATCGCCAGAAAAGGGTTACATTTGCACGGCAGTATCGGAATTGGACCTCCGCTGATTGACAAATGATTGCCTTCTCCGATGAGTTACGTTTCCTGCTTCATCGAACCGATGGACGTTGGCGTATAAGGGAAGAAACATCGAAGAACAAACACTCTTCAACCATTGCTGGAAGAACACAAGCTGGTGGGGGCAGCGTTATGGTCTGGTTCATACCTGTGGAAGGCACTATGGATCGAATTCCTTATAAATCCATCCTAGAAGACCAGGTACACCCATACATGCTGATTGTCTTCGCTGGGGCAGATGGGAATTTCCAGCTCGATAATGTCACGTGTCACACAGCTAGAAATGTCTGAGTGTGGTTGGTAGAACACGATAAAGACTTCAGAGTACTTCTCTGGCCCACTAATTCCCCAAACGTAAACCCAATTGACCATCTATGGGACCACCTCGATCATGTTGTTCGCCATATGGATCCTCTACCAGGCACCCTCCAGCAGCTGTCAGATGCACTGCAGTCAGCATGGTTCCACACACCTGTGAACGTCTTCCAGCACCTTACTGAGACACTTCCAGCCCGTCTAGCTGCTGGTCGCAGCGCGGACAGCAGCCAGACCGACTGGAATGTGGAGCCATGGAAGCGGGATTGGCGAGATAAAAAATTGTCTCAATTGAATTATGGTAGCGGGATAGGCGTGATAAAAATTTGTCTGAATTGAATTTTTTCAGGGAAATAAAACAAAATTATCTTTTATTTTTTGCAAATAATTTAAAAAAATATCTTATTATTTTTGCAATTTTTTTTAAATTATCTTATTATTTTTGCAATTTTTTTTTTAAATTATCTTCTTATTTTTGCAAATAATTTTCAGTCAGGTGGCCTAACAACGTGTTAACCACGTGGCCACAATACACACATCGTCAAAAAAATAGTTGCACCCAGAAGGACATGTCGGATTTCAATGCTATTCGGGAGGAAGGTACAATATACCAGGAACAATAAGTGATTAAGCATTGAGATCGATATGGGCAATATTTATTCAGCTACGTCAGTATTGCGTCAGGCCACCATGTTTGCTCACACAGCATGCCATACATCTCGACATGTACAGGTTCCTAATGGTGTCCTGCGATAAGTCATCCCATGCAGCTTGAATCTTCTCACGCAGTTTCTACAGATTATGCATTAGATTTGGAGTGTGGACATCGAGTCCAATAGCATTCCACACATTTTCAATCGGTGGTAGGTCTGGCCATGCGGCTGTTCTTGGCAGTGTGTCAATGCCTTGAAGGCAAGTTCTTAAGACAGCAGCAGTATGCGGACGAGCGTTGTCATGTTGGAAAATCGCACCGGAGTGAGCGTTTAGAAAAAGTAAGGTCACTAGTTGCAGGACCTCATTAACGTAACGCTGGGCTGGCGAAGTGCCTGTAACGAACACCAAATGTAATCTGGCATTGTAGGCAATTGCACCCCACACCACGACACCAGGCGTTCTGGAAGTGTGATGCTCGACAACGGACCGTTCATCTTGACGCTGACCTCGGAGTCTCCACGCACGGATTTGTTGGTCGTCTCCTCCAAGACAAAGGTGGGACTCGTCACTGAAGATCACCTGCTGCCATTCGGAGTGGCTCTTTGACAGTCTGGCACGACAACATCTTTGGCGACGATGCAATGGTGTTAAGAACATTCGTCGTAACGGCTTGCGTGCGTGATGTCATACGTCGTGCAGCCATCTACCAATGGTGCTGGCACTAATCGGACGTTGCATGGAGGGCACCACTGCTCGCTGAATATCCGCAATCGTGGCTGTTGAGTCACTCCGTTCATGTCGCACAACCCGTCGGTCCTCTCTCTCCGTGGTTTGTCTAAGTCTCCCAGACCCTTTCTGTCGCAGCAGCGACAGAAAGGGTCTGGGTGACCTAGAAAATAAGACCTTGTTCTATCCATTGCCGCCAACAGCCTGCTATGGTGATATCCGTACCACCGGTATGGAGTGCAATATGGCGATAAGACCCTCCTGCTTCCATCGAGCCCCGACGATGCAGCCCCTCTCAAACTCATCCAACTCCTCGAATTGCGTCCGAACGTTTCTTTGAGCCATACTTCACTTGCAAAGGTTATAACCAACACAATATAACGAGTCAGAATGGCAAGCACGCGCAACGGGACAACCTTATATAGCCGATCAGGAACAGCGCTACGACCCCTCCTTGCTTGCGTCACATGCACGGCCGAGCGTGATACTTTAATCATTTACATTCTCACGATGTCAAACCTACCCACCAAGTTTCATTCTTGTCGGTTACTTCCTTCGGGGAGCAACTAATTTTTTGACGATGAGTGTAATTAAAGTTTTTTTGACGATGAGTGAGTGGTATATATGCTCCACCATACGAAATTTGCATGTCAGGATGGCCGAACATCAATATAACACCGTAGTTCACGCCTTTAACACTTCACTTACCCGCTTGGTGAATGGCGGCAACCATCTCCCGTCATGACGTGACGTGTATGTATTATTACCAACAAGGACCAAGAAAACTGCATTATTTGCCGAAAGTCTATATATTTATAAGCATCGAACACAATGTTGTAATGATGAAATGACAGTGTATGTACCAACCACATGGAAACAGCTCACGACTACCATCAATTATGGACATCAGCAGTATTTAAGGCTCCCCCTCCAACACCGCCGTGAATTTTCGCGCCACTGTTTACAGCGATGTGGTTCTGGGCACCTGATAAACGTACACTGCCATTGAATACGTCTTAACACCGAATGATTATAGTATATGCCTTTACACTATTCTCAGCTTTGTTTGCAAACCTGGTGATGCAAGAGGAGCTCTTGCGAAAAATCTCGTATTAATAGTATTTGATTTTAATTGTAAGTAATATATTAACGATTAAATTATTTTACCATATATGTGGACCGAGTTTTGCATACGGATTACCGTTTAGAGTGTTTTTGCGGGTTTTGGAGAGTAATTCGGCCACTCAGTCTATATCCAAGTCTCGTGAATTTCCATCTCATCTTTCAAAAACGAATGCGATTTTCTGGGGTTTTTTTTCTTAATTTATGGAAGCCAGTGTATTTGTGCTTCATTCTCATTAATAATAAGGTTTTAGTGCTTCTCTTTGAATATTAGTGATATAACGTTTTAATAAATTACACTGGAACCTGAATTAGAAGAGAATTATTGTTTACAAAATTTCTCTATTGGACATTTTGAAATTGCTGGCATTAGCTCTTGTTTTCGCGCTTGAAGGAGGAGGTGTGACTTTCTTTTATCCAGGATCTGTGCAGATATTTGGCGCATCAAACTGTAATCAAGAACTCGCGATCAATACTTTATGCGGTAATATTCGAGCACATAAAGGAAAGATGTAAGTTTTTGAGCCATTGCGTGATTTTAAAACTGCAGGTTTATAACGGCTAGAGAACATTTTATTGCTCCCAAGTGAAACATGACCATAGAAGCTTTTTTTCTTTTCACTTTTTCAGTTTTCCAAGAGTGATTTCTTTCACTTACAGAAAAGTGTTCTGAAACGTTGTTTCTTCACCATCATCGATTTTGCCCAACTTGCTTTCATTAAAATTTAAGATGACAACTGATGTAGTTATTTCACGGTGGTAGCCATCAAAGTTTTTCGGATAACAGCTTAGTACTGACAAATTACTTCCGTCAGCATTAGTTTTTATACTTGATCTCGATGGTTCAACTATCGCGTAACATAGCACATTAAGCCTTCTCTACCGCCATGAATATTATATCCCTTGTGCTGATTTTCTTTTCGTTTTTTAATTTGTTGCGATCTATGCATTTGGATGTCGGGAAAGAAATGGTCGAAACAAAAAATACGATACATCACTGTTAAAAATCTTGTGGTACGTTGCACTAAAAAGGGGTGCTACCCCAGCTGCGCCACTTTCTAAGAAAAGATACACCATTTTGTGGTGCAAACAAAACCCAATGACATGGTATAACCTTTTCCCATATCGTAGTACATTGCACCATTTCTTGGGATTTGGGGATTTTGTGGTAATACCCCAAGAGCACCACCTTCTGAGAGAAGATACACCACTGTGGGGTGCAAATAATAGCCACAAACATGGTGCAAACTTGTTCCATATCGTAATGCGTTGCACCATTTTTGGAGATTTTGTGGTGCTGTACAACAGCTGCACCACCTTCTGAGAGAAGATACACCACTTTGGGGTGCAAATAAAAGCCACAAACATGGTGCAAACTTGTTCCATATCGTAATGCGTTCCACCATTTTTGGAGATTTTGTGGTGCTACAACAGCTGCACCACCTTCTGAGAGAAGATACACCACTGTGGGGTGCAAATAAAAGCCACAAACATGGTGCAAACTTGTTCCATATCGTAATGCGTTCCACCATTTTTGGAGATTTTGTGGTGCTACAACAGCTGCACCACCTTCTGAGAGAAGATACACCACTTTGGGGTGCAAATAAAAGCCACAAACATGGTGCAAACTTGTTCCATATCGTAATGCGTTGCACCATTTTTGGAGATTTTGTGGTGCTACAACAGCTGCACCACCTTCTGAGAGAAGATACACCACTTTGGGGTGCAAATAAAAGCCACAAACATGGTGCAAACTTGTTCCATATCGTAATGCGTTGCACCATTTTTGGAGATTTTGTGGTGCTACAACAGCTGCACCACCTTCTGAGAGAAGATACACCACTTTGGGGTGCAAATAAAAGCCACAAACTCAACAACATGGTGCAACTTTGTACCATGTCGTAGTGCCAAGTTGCACTATTTTGGGGGTTTTGTTTGCACCACACAGGGGAGTATCTTTTCTCAGAAAGTAGTGCAGCTGGGGTATAACCACTTTTTTTTCAACCTACCGCAAAATTTTTAAGTGTAAGATTTCACATTTAGGAAAATTCCTCCAGACCCTTGTTGCGTTTTTTTTCTTATCAAAAGGCAAATCTTTTGGGCTAATTCCCAACAGAAGCAGTTCTCCAAAATTTAGGTCCTCTTGACTGAAAACTGAAATCCGGATGCTCAAAATAAATGTTCATTTTGCGTATTTAACCCGTTTGAAGAATAAAAGCATAAATCATGAAAGAAATACGGGATTACTCCATATAATACAAATTTTGAAGATGGCAAATCGATTTTTGGCGTAAATGTGACAAGGATGGTAAGTCAGATAATATCTGGAAACTTGAAAATTTTCATCGTCCTAGAGTAGGACTCGAACCCGCGTCTCCCAAAATACGCCCGGGTATGCTAACCACTACACCACCCAGAACTCCGAAGTTTCAAGTTTCCGATCAATTTGAATATAACCATCACAGGATTCGCTAGTCGAAGCAACCGGCATTCATGTTTAACGAATCTGGAGGTTAAGAATCTTATCCCGTATTTGTCCTGAGAATTGAACCTCCAGTTTGCGGATATTATCTAACTTACCATCCTTGTCACATTTACTCCAAAAATCGGATTGCCATCTTCAAAATTTGTAACAAAAGCATATTTTCATATTTAGCTCACATTGTGATCGAAGAGCCAAAACATTATGTCCAGCGCGTCTTTATACAAATCGAAAGAACCGTAAGTAAATAATGGTGCGTGTGAAAGTCATGAAAAGGTTTAAATAACACCTAATACTGAGTTTTGTTAATCAGTGTTATTTTCCTTTTTCAGTTGGGAAAGACAGCGCGAGTTTAAAAAGGCAAAATTGTAATGGCCAAAGACGCAGTCAGAACATTGCCGAGACGGCGAGGCTTGTGGGATTCTGACGGTCAGCCGTTGTTAATGCCTTTGAAAAGGGGTTCGAGGATAGCAATACCACAAACCTCCGCCAAATTAGAAGTCGACCACGGCTTATCGATGCTAGAGGTTATAACGAAGTAAATTTCTGAGTCATTTCTGTCCACGCCAGGATTCGAACTCGGGTCCCCTCATTCCGGAATAAGTTGCTCTACCAATTGAGCTACGCGGAAGTTTTATTCTGATTCCTATCTGCCTTTATGTCTTGTGCGTCCTTTGGGCAGGTACGTCACATCTCCTGGTACGTTACAAGGTAAACGAAGGCTATTCCGTTTGGCAGTGTTTCCCAACTGCCGGTCCACGAGGTTTTTTATGCTGTCCACAAGGGTTTTTTTTTTTTTTTGCCACTGGATGATGTTTTATCCGCCTATCCACAAGAAACAAGTGAATTTAGTTATTTTCCTTTTAAATCGAAATAGAGTCAAAGTAAGAGGAAATGTAGATCTAAATTTCTTTAAACGCCTGTCGAGGAAGATCACGGAAGCGGGATTTGCAAGACTTGTTGGCACCGCATTAACCGTTCGCATTAACCATTATTCATGTCGCATTAACCATTATTCATTAACACCGCATTAACCATTATTCATGTCGCGAGAGAGAAATGCTGGTAGATTGCACTTCTCCCATTGGTGGAAGCTGATTACATGGCGTCAGGTAAAAACATTAAAATGCTCCTAGCACTACAAACTGTATTCATTTACTTCTTCGTTGAAGTAAGCTCAGTTCTGACAAACTCTTTCTGTAGTCAGTACTTGACCACCTTAGATTAAAAAGCGAAAACTTTGGAGCCTTTTCCAAAGTGTAGATGACGGAAAGAGGAAAAGTGATGATAAAGAAAGTAATCCAGGAACAAGTGCTCTCGTTCAGAAGTAGTAAGAAAAAACGAGCTTGATGATGCATCGAAAGTGTGAAAAAAAAATCGTACTTCGTCAGGTCTTACGATAAAGAGATCCTGAAGCTTGGGTTCATTATGACTCCTGATAAGGAGATCCTAAAGCTTGGGTTCATTATGGCTGCTGATAGAGAAATCCTGAAACTTGGGTTCATTATGGCTCCTGATAAAGAGATCCTGAAGCTTGGGTTTATTATGGCTCCTGGAAGTGAACTATCACTGTGGTCTTTGTGTGTCGTGTGTTCAGATACTCTTTGTAACAGTGCAACTTCAAAACTTACTCGACATTTTCATTTCAAGCACAGTAATATTAAAAACAAACCACCGGAAGTTTTTGAACGATTGTACAATGAATTAGAAATTCAGAAAAGTTCTATAGAAAGGATCACTACCGCTGATAAATCTCTGTTGAAATTTCCCTACTTTGTTGCCCTACAAATTGCCAAAACGAAAAAGCCGTTCACTATTGGTGAGAAGGAGCAAGTGAAATTTTGGGATGCCAAGCTGCTGAGAAACTAACGGCGAATCCTTTGTTGAATAACACAACTCAACGGAAAATTGTTGATATGGCCGTACATATTGAAGCGCAAGTGATAGAATGGGTGAAGAAATCGAGATCTTTTACGAGTCAACTGACGTCGGCAACCACGCCATCATGCACTGCTTCGTGAGATATTTGGAAGAAGACGACGTAAGTGAAGAACTTTTGTGCTGCCTTAACTTACCTATTCGTACCTCTAGTAGGGAGGTATTCACCGCTCTGAATTCTTATTTTTAGGCACATGGCTTGGACTGGAGCAAGTGCGTTGGAGACGTACGGACGTTGCAGCGTGCATGACTGGACGCTGCTCAGGAGAAGTGGCAAAGATAAGAAACGTCGCTCATCGGGTCGTATTTTACACACACCGCATCATCTACCGGGAGCTGTTGGTGGCAAAGAAACTATCTGCTGAACTAAACACAGTCCTGGACAATGCGGTCAGTGCCATAAACGAAATTCGAAGTCGAGCCCTCAACACTAGATTGTTCATGATATTGTGTGATGTTTACTCGAAACACCAGCATCTCCTCCAGAGATGGAAACGGGTCACGAGTCAGCAGGTCAAGGGATCGACAATTTCTAACGGGGTCAAACGGATCGGGTCAAGGTGTTTCTCCCCCCGATTTCGACCAGGTTTTATTTCCGTTTTATTTTTGAAGAGCAAAGAAAACTGTTTACAGAAAAATGCGTAATGTGGAATTTTGTGCTCGATAATGATGCCCGCGGAATGAAGAATGATTTGTCATCCAATATGAAGAAAGAGAGTCAACAGTATAGGAAAAGTGTCCCTTCCTTCTGAGGGGCACTGATGAAAAGAACAGTCACATTTTGGAAACTTTCAACACATCATAAACTTGTGAAAATTGGTGTTGCTTTGGCACATATTCTGAAGTTTGATATGTTATCAAGAAAACAGCAAAAACTAAAATTAAACATACAACAAGCTGCTTGATTCAAACATTTTGACCGTAGAGTAATCAAAATTACGTGGAACAGCTTTAACATTACTGTGGAGGGACATTTTGACTCTCGCACATGTGTTTGAAAACATGTGTAAAACTGGTTATGTCTTGCAAATCAAGGACGACAGTTTCAATACTTCCTGTAAGCAAGTGAGTAAATTATACGTTCGTATAATACATTTGTTTGATTTTCATATATCCTGAGATACCCACTGCGGAGAGACTTTTTGAACGCCCTATAAACACAGTCGAGTCACATTACTTTGACCACCTGTTACTTTTGACGTCACCAGCGTGTAGCCAGTGCAAGAAGTGTTGTGAGCTGGCTTGGAGGGTAAGGTGTGCTGTATAGGCTACCTGAAAACATATCACTCGTTGCTGTAATGGATAAAAGGAGCGATTTATCAGATTTGCAAAAAGGGATGATTTTCGGCTTTCGGGCCAAGGGTAGCAGTATTTCTGAAACAGCGTAGTTTGTGAACTGTTGGCGTGCTACTGTGGTTAAAATAGATCATGATTTGAGAAATGACACCATTGCCGATAAGCGACCTGAAAACTACGGAGACCCACGCGCCATTGATGTGAGAGGTGAACGTCGGCTTCGAAGGTGCGTGAGGGCAGACCGACACGCTACAGTGGAGCAACTCACAGGCAGAATGAACCAGGTGGCTACCGCAAATGTGTCTAAAACGACATTTCAATTAACCCTGCTGCGTATGGGGGTCCGATGCAGACGCATGGTCACGGCGCTTATGCTAACGCAGGTGCATCGGCAGAAATTGCTTACAATTGCACGGCAGTATCGAAATTGGGCCTTCGCTGATTGGCAAAGGATTTCCTTCTTCGATTAGCCAAGTTTTTTGCTTCATCAACGGGATGGACGTTGGCGTATAAGGCGAGAAACATTGAAGAACAAATACTTTTCAACCATTGCTGGAAGAACACAAGCTCGTGGGGGCAGCTTTATGGTCTGGGGAATGTTTTCTTGACATTTTCTGGATTCACTCATACCTGTGAAAGGTCAATATGGACCAAATTCGTTATGAATCCATCCTTGCAAACCACGTACGCTCATAGATGCTGATTGTCTTCCTTGGGACGGATGGGATCTTCCAGGACGACAATGCGACGTGTCACGCAGCTAGAAATGTTGAGAGTGGTTGAAAGAGAACGATGAAGACTTCAAAGTACTTCCCTGGTCCCTTAATTTCGCAGGCTTAAACCTAATTGTGCATCTGTGGGGACCACCTCGATTGTGTTGTTTGCTCTGTAGATCCTCCACCACGCACCCTCCAGCAGCTGTCAGATGCACTGCAGTCAGCATGGCTCCACATACCTGTGAACATCTTCCAGCACCTTGGTAAATCACTCCCAGCCCATCTAGCTGCTGTCCACACTAAAAACAGCGAGTACACTGGATATTAGCTGGTGGTAACAATAATGTGAGTCGACCGTGTATATATACAATAATAACTCAAAATGATTGTCCCGATTACAAATAATAATAACGCGTATATGAAGATAAATAGACAGCTGATATCCCTACACAAGAAAGAAGGAAGTTAATAATTTTATTGGAACCTACTGCTGTGTTGCTACGGTGATGTAGGAAAGTGAGCTACCCGTTCGCCAAAGCCAGTGCGAAAGCCAGTGGTCATTGTGGACAGGACGACAGGGTTTTTTCTTGCAAGTGGCTCCCCAGGTCTCCGGACCTTACTCCTTGTGACTTCTTTTTGTGGGGTTACGTGCCACCTTTGACGAGAACATTGCAAGAACTAAAGATGCGCATTCAGCTTGCGCTGGCATACGTGCCTACGGATATGCTTCATAATGTATGGCGTGAAATGGATTACCCTTTATATGTTGCCAGCGTGGCCCAGAGGAGTCACACAGAACATTTGTAAGGTATGGAAAGAAAATTCTAAATCTCCTTCTTCATTGTGTAACAATGTGATCTCTGTATCTATGTTCATAAACGAGGTATTGTCATTTGTAATCGGGACAGTCATTTTGAATTACCTTGTATTGTAATTAAAAGCAGATTTGTACGGATCGGGTCCGGGTCAGCTACAGATCCGGGTGTCGGGTCCGGGTTAGTTACAGATCCGGGTGTCTTGTCCGAGTTAGGGACAGATCCGGGTCGGGTCCGAGTCCAAAATGTTTGACGCGTTTCCAACTGTGACCTCCGCCACGCTGAAAACAGGTAAATCTAGAGAGGGAAGGTTCTCTCACGCCTTTTCGAACTGCGGGAAGATGTGCAGCAGTTCTTTCGAAAGCAAAACTCAGTCTTGGCAGAACTGTTGCACAACGAGGAATGACCATTGCCTTGAAAAAGCCTCCCAGTGGAGTGCGAAAGCTTGGCGAATATTTGTGCTGACTATACCACAAAAATAAACGGATTTCATGCGCTATATGTATTTCATATAGAAAAAAAATGACACCGAATTCTCCGGGGTAATGAGCACGTCTTTATAATCCTTTTCGGTACTGAAATAAGTTTTTACGGCAGACTTTTAGGAAAAGAAAAAAATCAGTAAAGAAGAGAACGCACTTATACGTTCCCTAGTAGAAAAACTTCGCAATGTGAGCAGTATTTTTCATAGTGAATGGAACTGGTTACAACAACAAACAATTTCAATCGGATTACTATAATTCGCAAAACATCGACAAATAGAAATAGTTACAAAAGTGATGTTCAATGCTTTTACAAGAAATGAAGATTTATCGACTGATGGAGAAAAGCTAGAGATAAAAGACACGTACGTTTATCTTGGACAGAAGATATCAAGTGAGGGTCACATTGATGAAGAAATTAATAGGCGTACAAAACTTGCCTGGAGAGCTTATGGAAGAAACAGCATAATTTTCAAGAGCAATATGCCATTATGTCTTAAAAGAAAAGTGTTTGATCAATGCATCCTTCCAGTGCTTACGTATGGTGCAGAGACGTGGACCTTAACTAAAAGAGACATACAAAGGCTGCAGACAACTCAAAGCAGCATGGAGAGGTGCATGCTTGGTGTAACCAGGAGAGATAAGAAGAGGAACTCGTGGATCCGAAAAATGACAAGAGTGGAAGACATCATGATCAGAGTTAAGTCCCTGAAATGGCAATGGGCTGGACATACTGCCAGAAGGACAGACCATCGATGGACAGCCGAAATTTTAGATTGGATTCCAAGGGACAGGAAAAGACCCAGAAGTAGACCACGTGGAAGATGGGTGGATGAAATTCGAAAGCATGCAGGAGTGACATGGAGGAGATTGGCTCATGACAGACCGTTGTGTAGGAAACTTGGGGAGACCTTCGTCCAGCAATGGATTGATAATGATTGACAGTGATGATGATGATGATGATGATGTGTTTCGTTATTATAAAGAAGGAAGTTTAGAATTTTGTTTCCATACCTTACAAATGTTCTACGTGACTCCCATGGGCCACGTGGACAACATCTAAACGGTAATCCATTTCACGCCATACATTATGAAAATGTCTGTAGTCACTGATGCCAGAGCAAGCTGAATGCGCATCTTCTGTATTTGCAGTGTTCTCGGCAGAGGCGGCACATGCACATGGTCTTTGACATAACCCCACAAAAAGAAGTCACAAGGAGTAAGATCCGGAGAACTGGGGGGCCACTTGCAGAAAACCCTGTCATCCTGTCCACAACGTTCAATCCCACAGTTTGGATGAATTTCGTTCAAAAATTGGCGAACGTGCATATTCCAATGTGGGGGTGTTCCATCTTGCTGTAGGATTGCTCAATCATATCTAGATAAACGTTTAATATCACTGTATATTCAATGGAGAACAAAGGTCCGTAGACCTTCACGCAGGGAACTGCGCAGGGCAGCTCACTTTCCTACGTCACCAAAGCAACACAGTAGTAGGTTTCAATAAAATTCTAAACTTCCTTCTTTCTTGTGTGGGGAAATCATTTTGAATTACCCTGCATCAATGCAAAGATTCTAATATATAGAAACTTCGGAGACCCCGCTATGCCCCCCCCCCCCCCCCCCACCTGCTGCTAAGCGCTCTCATCCTTTTCCTTCTTCTTCTCCTCCATGCCCCAGGAAACTCCTACTTAAGAGCATCCCTTTACAAATTTCCAACAACGATGTTGCACGCACCCTCAATAGTCAGGGCATCCCTGTAGAAAATAATTTCCGATTGCAGCATCGGGAATCAGGTATCCCAAGGTAATTGGTGACTTTCGACACAGCTGCCAGTTCTGTCCCAAACGAGCTCCACATAGGATCTACTAAAGTCGACGTGGAGCTCTCCAACAGATCCCACCCCAAACCCCAAGCAAAAAATAAAAGGAGACCTGAGTGACCCCCATCTAGGCCCTCTGTTAGACTCTCCACTTCTTCTCTTCTTCGTAGGGATCACCCTCCCCCCCCCCCCAGTTCGCTTAGGGAACTCTAGATTCGTTATAAGCTAGAGTATCTTAAAACATTCAACTCCCTAAAAGTTCAATTCTGAACTTTCCTTCCTTTACCTTCCTTCCTTCCTTTCTAGTACTGGCACCGGCAGAGTACCAAAATTTGAATTGGAACTCACTTTGTAAATTACTGTAAATATTATATATTTGTACATATTTTTTTAGGGCGGCCCCTACGGGGCTGCTCAAAAATCTAAAAACAGAACTCACAAAATGTCCGTCTACATTTTCCTATACTCGAAACTCCTAACTCCCGTATTCAGCAATACTTTAGGTTATTCCTTATTGTCAACCGCAATTGTGTTACTCTTATTGCACTTTTTCGCAGTTTGCTCTGTCTCGGATTTGGGGTTAGCTATTGGCCACAAACCAATGAAAATTCACGAATTTCTCAACTTCGAAAACTCAACCCCGAACAGTATTATTACCTTATTAGTATTATTACTTTAATAATACTGCTATGTGTTACTATACCCCTAAAACTGCACCCCAACCTAATTGATTGATTCCCTATGTTTTTACTTAAAAACTATCCCGGGTCTATCCCTAGCAGTAAACTGCACATATGACCCTGTTTGGCCCTTAAAAGCATAGGAGAGCTATGTACCCTTAAACACGCACTACCTGCCATTCGACAAACCCTAACATCTAATTCTCCTTACTCCAAACTCCTACCTGTATTTTTGTTGTCTTAAAATTTCAGCGACCACGGTAACTCATACCGAGCAAAACTCCGTTCAGCTCTGTCTTCGTTTTGGAGTCGACATTCTGCCTTCTGCCCGCTAACCAATGATAATTCACGATTTGGCACGATGCTGATTTTCAATCACCAATCATTTATTTACGATTTTTTCAGCCTTCGGTATTAATTCCCTATCTAGGAATTACCAAACCCATTAGGAATTACCAAATTAAAGGAATTACCAAATCCAATGACGCTTCCAGTGTCTCTCCGGTCGGACCCGATCTTCAACGGCTACCTCATTTGATTTTTCTCTCGCCTTCTCCACACCCAGACATGCTTTCTAAATTCTAAATTAATGGTTACCGCATTAAGGTGCTTTTCACTTAACCACAGCGAAGGGACTTTTCCCACCTGTGACATTCCTTAAACTCTAATACTTCACCTTTCCCTTATGAAGCCACACTATCTACCAACAAGTAATTGGACACCCCTGCAATCCACAATATCTGCGGTCCTGATACACGTCACGGCCGCCGCCGTTAAATATCGTGTGGGAAACAACAACGTTACCAGTCGCTTGCAAGATGCCACGCAGTTCGGAGCTATCTGATTTCGAGAAAGGTGTAACCGTCGGGTATTACAGAAATGGCCGATCCATACGTGACATATCCAGCGAGTTAAAATACCTAAAATCGACAGTGGCCTACGTGATTGGCAAGTGGAAGATGAGAGGTGACTGTCGGAATGTGCCCCGACCCGGCAGACCCACAAAACTGGGAGTTAGAGACCGACGGGTGCTGGCCAGAGAAATTCGGAAGAACCGCACCAAATCGATGGGCCACATCCGCGATGAGTTTCAACAGGCCTCCGGGAGTGTTCTTTCGATGAATACCATCCGTAATGAAGCCCATCTGCTCGATTATCATGGACGTGATGCCGCCCACAAGCCTTTGATCACCAAGTCCAATAGCGCTGCTTGGCTAACGTGGTGCAAAGAACGTCGACAGTGGACCGTTGAACAGTGGAAACAGGTTCTATGGAGCGACGAATCAACGTTCACTCTCTACCGTTCGGATGGCTGGGTCAGGGTTTGGCGTCTGCCTGGAGAACGCCTCCTGCTGAAATGTATTTTGCCAACTGTGAAGTTCGGCGGCGGTGGAATTATGCTATGGGGGTGTTTCTCCTGGTATAGCACGGAACCCTTAGTCGCAATTCCTGGTTAGACTCAACGCCGAGACCTACTGCACCATTTTGGATGACCATGCGCTTCCTACTTTGTGGGCGTTTTACTGGGTGAACCCATGTTACTTTCACGATGACAATTCCACCTGTCATGTTTCGAGGTTCACCATGGCTTGGTATGGTGACAATGGGGTTAATCGAATGGACTGGCCTGCGCAGAGCTCGGACCTTAACCCTATCGAGCACCGCTGGGACGAGTTGGAGCGTCGAATTTAGGGGTGTCCCCACCGTACGAAATCGGTGAAGGAACTGACCTGTCTTCTCCAAGCTGAGTGGAATAAAATACCGCTAGCCGTCGTACAACGCCTGGTTGAGAGTATGCCCCGAAGGGTCGCAGCTGCAATCGCCGCTCGTGGAGGCTCCACCAACTATTGAAGGGAATAAATTTCGTTTTCCTTTGCTATCATAGGTGTCCAATTACTTGTTGGTAGATAGTGTATTTTTCATGGTGCCCTGCCTGCTCCTAGAAAATGTTTCATCCTTGAAGCCATACAGCAGTTGGTGAATTGGCTTCTAAACCTTCCGATTATTTTACTTTTTGTTTTATATAAAATATTTATTAACCTGAATTGCAATTAAAAAATACACGAAAGTCCTGTAAAATATTACAAAGTTTTACAGGCTTTGAAGGAGAACACCAATCAAGTCAATCATTTTTATCGTTCCCAATACATTAATTAAATGTATGTGCAATAGTTAAATGGAAAGGTCACGAAGAACTCAGATCTCATCTGAGTTCTTCGTGATCTTACCATTTAACAATTGGAATCTTAAGTACAGCGTATCAGCACGAGCTAAGTAAATGAGAAACAGAACTTTTCAATAAAAACCTGGAGCGATTTTCATTCCGTGGCTTTGAGGTTCAGATTTTGGCTAAATGAAACATTTTGGTGTTCTATATCTTTCCTTAAATCGATAGCTAAATTCAAATTGTTTATACATTAAATACTGCATAGAGCGCAATGCCCAGATTACCGCGTAGGACAAGCAGCTGTGAAAATCGAAAGATATCGTTTACTAGCTCAAAGAATGCCAGATGACATCACATTGCTTTATTTAGGAGTGAATTGTGGTTGGATATCATTATATATTTATTTTATTTACATGTTACAAAAAATTCTTCTTTGCGACAAATAGCACTCAGTAACGAAAACGGGATACTAATCTATACTAATATTATAAACGAAAAAAGTTAACGAGTTCGTGTGTTTGTAAGAGGTAATCTCAGAAACTACTAAACCGATTTGGAAAATTCTTTCGCCGTTCAAAAGCGTATTTCTTGCCGATGGACATAGCTTATACAGGGTGATCCATTTAAACCAGTACCATGTGATTTACTTATAACTTTTTTATAAATAACAACAAAATCATACAGTAAGTTGAGAATTATACATGCGGTATTGGAGAATCATTTTATCAAAGCAAATGTTGGAATTGTCCTCCATTTTCTTGTAAACACAGTTGAACGAGCCGCAGCATATTCAGTAATGTCTCATGTAGAGTACGAGCAGTAACATTGCCAATTTCAATCGTGATTGTTTCACGCAATGCATCCAATGTTTTTGGATGGGTTTTGTAAACTCTATCCTTTAAGTAGCCCCATAAAAAAAGTCGGGAAGTTAAGTCCGGAGATCGGGGAGGCCATATGTTTTTTGAAATTAATCTGTCGTCAAAGAATTTGGTTATGAGTTCCATTGAGACTTTCGATGTGTGACACGTAGCGCCATCCTGCTAAAAGTAGCCATCTGTCAATTCAATGTCATCAAGTTGTTCCACAAATTCATTGAATATGCGGCAATAAACGTTAGTGTTAACAGTCTCAGAGAAAAAAATGGGGCCAATAATTTACGTAGACGAAACCGCACACCATGCACCAACCTTTTGTGAATGCATCGGTGTTTCACACATAACGTGTGGGTTTTCGGCAGCCCAGTATCTGCTGTTTTGCAAATTGACCTAGCCTGACAGATGAAACCAGGCTTCATCCGTAAACTATGTGATGGAGAGAATATCAGATCGCAAATTAAGAAAATTCTGAAACCATTTGCAAGAACTTACTCTCTTTCCCTTGTCCGGTTCCTGCAGCTGAGGGATTACGTGCACTTTAAATGGTCGAATATTCGCTTTTTTTTGCTGCCCTTTGACAAGTTCCGTATGAATATCCTGTCTGTTGGCCTAATCTGGGCAATGATTTCGTCGGAGATTGAAGTAAACGTTGCCGAACATCGTCCACACGCGTTTGGGGCGTCGGAGGGTGGTGTCTACCGCTACTGCTGAGAAGAGAACCGGTTTGTTCCAGTCAGTTTTTTTGCCATTGACAGAATTGTTGATTTGCTTGGCACTTTTCGAACTCCAAACTCTCTTAGAAATTCTCGTTGCGTTTCGATGATAGAATTGGTTACCCAATATGATTTCACTAAAAAACACGCTTTGGAACAGAGTACTGCATGTTTCCGAATGCACGCAAGTGAATGACAACGAGCAACAAACAAATCACGAGCTGAGTTACAGTTACGGTTAACAATCTTCTTCACGGTGGCGGTTTTCATTCTCCAGGAGTTGCTGCTTCTATGGAAAAAAAGAAGAAGTTACTTGCGCGATCCCTTGCAAAAATGTAAGTTTTTTTTAGAGTACTGGTTTAAATGGATCACCCTGTATATTATTACGGTATAAAAATTGGGGATAAACAGCAAAAGTCTATGTTAAACACCGCCGCGTCTTTAATAGGTGTCATGCGGGGTAAATGAAGACACGCCCACTTCGATATCAGTAGAATACCATGTCGTCCCGGCACAGCCAAGCGAATCGGCGCGCACTAATATTGCTCCTTTTTTTTTTTTTTTTTTAATTCGAGGCTTTTCTTGTTTTATGATTTATTGGGCCTGGTGGTACAAAGACATGGCAAACAGGAGACAAAAATTTCACAACAACAAGCACAAATCATACATGGTTGACAGTATGCCTAATGATCACAGATCACCAGTGTTGGATAAGTAACATATTGAGAGCCAGTGCCGAAAGACAAACATCCATGCTTAACCGAGATTCGAACCCTGGCCTAACTCGGACGAATGATCGGAAGTCATCGCTTAGACCACTGCGCCACTAGGGCGGCTATCTCTTCTGTGATCGCTAAGGACGCAATTTTAAGTGAATTTTGAGTAAGTACCTATATTATTACATGAGCGTTCATGTGCTTAAGTAATAAATTGCAACCAAACTAAAAATGTGGTATATGCAGAAGCATTGTAACTGCATGTGATAATACAAATACTATCTCAAAATATACTCCTGGAAACTCTAAACATACATGTATATTTTAGAATATACTCGAGGAAACTCTGAACATTATGACGTAGAAGTCATGTCTTACTTTTACGTTAATTTAAAACATCAACATACTAAGAAACCTTAACGACCAGACGAAACATGTAAACAACAGAAGTCACACTTACGGAAAAAGATGCTTTATTCAGGATGTAGCAAACACATCGTAGCATAGCATATAGCACTAAACTCTCCACACACCACACAACTCTTAACACAACGCTCTTTTCACAACGCCCCTTTCAATAATCAGTTTACAACCCAACGCTCGTCTTAGCAACAGCTCGCAATAATCGCTCTCAAGCAACCTCTCAAGCAACCTCTCAAGCAACCTCGCCAAGCAACAATTTAATCGTCGCTTTTATCTCTTGTTCTTATCAATATCAGGCATACGTCACGTGCGTCCAGCCTCAATTGTGTTGCCAAACGTATTCGTCTGAGAGAAAAGATATTACGTTAAGAGTGAAGAATGACAGAATGAACTCAAGATTTACATAGCGAAAGAAACTAAAAAGGAAAGTTAATTTAGAATATACGTCACAACATATATATATATATATATATCAGAATATACTCGTGGAAACTCTGAACATATCTAGAGGGGAAAAGATGCTGTTGTATAGTGTATATCTCACCATTCCTCAAACCCAAACGAGAACATTTATTTTGGTGATAAGTAACCCGATTTATGGTTATGAACAGGTATATAATGTATCCAAGTATTTTTCTGTTTCTTTTTTCTTTTCTTTTTTGCAAAGGCCACCGTGGGAATATAGGTCTATAAGCAATCATCCGTAATTTGTAGAAACTAGTCCGAAGAGTGGAGGGTGCCAGCGCACCAAAAACGCCACCAACGATGCCTCATCTATTCATAGAACAACGCAGGCCTATCTCGGAAGAATCTCCAGAAGCTCGCGCCTCTGGACGTTCGCCCACGGGACGGCTTGCTGTGATTGAGAGAAAGAAAGATGAATAGGAAATATTGTACATACGTATGAAAAATTCTTCAACAAAATCAAGATTTTTTTGTTTTTGTAATTTATAATTAATTAATTTATTTGATGTCTTCAAAGGTGCCATTTCGGGAGCAAATGAATACCTAATGAATCGAATTAATTTAGTTTCAAAGTTCAGTTTCATCACGGATTAATCGTAAACTGAGAATTCTTATTTTTTTCAGCCTAGAATCTTCCTTATTCTAACCTACGAAAGGTGTGAGTTGGGAGAGAGATGTGCTAGCACATTGTAGGTGTAGTTGAAATGGGAAATTCCCGTGCTACAGAGAGAAGAAGAAGGAAATCATGCGCTATTAACAACCAGGGATTCAGACTCAGGCTCCATATTGCGCATTAGATGATCTCCCTACCTCAGGTCCTCGACAAAAGGGCGACAGATCCTGTTAAAGACAGGAAATAAATTTTCGGTAAATGTTAAAACTTTACGAATGTATAGAACATAAATATTTCAATCAGACAGGCGTATAAAACTGGAGACCAAAAATAATGCTCCCTCCCCAAGCCCAGGATGTGGTGACTCTTTTGCAAAGTTCTACGTATATGATTGAGTGTGGCTTTCAGACAGTCACAAATTGTCTTTTACATGAAAAATGGATCTCAGTTTCACGTACTTGAAGAGATAAGTTTCCTGATTTCTAAAGTTCTCACGCACTTCAACCAGGACGTCGAGACATTACTTAGTTTCTTCTAAGCTTTCAGTTTATTCATTCCTGTCTGTAGTATTATGCAACATTAATATATTTCAACTGCCAGACAGGCTTTAATATATATGTCTGGATCTTAGGTAAGGTAAAATAACAGCAATCAATATATTTTTTTTCCACTTTTGAGAAGCTAAGGAATGGAAATGACAGCCGTGTTTTTCATGAAATCGTCGTGCTAATTCATTAAAAACGTGGCCGACATTTCCATTCCTTAAACTTATTTCTGCTATCCACGCTGACGTTAAGAAAGAATAAAATGCAGCCGAAACATATTTGTGAGAGCCTAAGCCTACATACAAGGGGCATCCTGAAAGTAATGCTTCCTTCCTTAATAACTTTTGAAGTGTTGAAGTGATTTTAGTGAAACTGCACGTACATGTACTATGAGATGTTACCAATGAGGGAACAACTTTTTCGGAATCAGAAATAAATATCATGAATGACAGAAAAGCAGCGAGCCGTGATTGAATTTCTGGAAAAAGAGGGATGTGAGGCTCCAGAAATCGTCACATGACTCCTGGCAGTGTATTGAGCTTTCCACAATCGATAACAGTAATGTCCGAAGATGGATGAAGAGGTTTCGAGAGAGAGAAAGTTTAATGTCGGACAAACAAGGCAGTGGAAGCCCCGCAGCTGCAGCAACAGATGTCAACAGGCAACTAGTGAAAGACCTCCTCACAGCTAATCGTCCTGTCACCATCCAGGAGTTGCAACAAGAAACAGTGCTCATTATGTGCATACATTGAAGAAGCCGGAGGAAGCTATCGGAAGGAAAAGATGTGACATTCTACTGCATAGTTTTGTTCTACACCATGATAACGCACGTCCCCACACCTCAATGGCGACTTCACAAGCTATTGACAAAATGGGGTGAACGATGATGTCCCGATGAAAACTACCTGATTTGGCTGCATCAGACTTTTTCTTATTTGCCCCTTTAAAAACTACCCTAACGTTTCGACGATGTTACAGATGTTAAACTGGCTGTGAACTCATGGGTGAGACGACAACCTCAGAAATTTTTCCAAAATGGATTTTACGAATGCGTTCAAAGAAGACGGAAATGTATAGAAAGTGATGGACAATACTTTGGACAGGCGAACATTATTAACAATATGTCCAAGTATTTTGCCACCAAGATTCACAGCCGCAGTGGGCTAAGCAATGGCTTCTGATCATTTTTTTCGAGATGGGTCCGAATCTCGGTGAAGCATGGATGTCGTGTTTGTTTAACGGCGCTGGCTCTCTCCCTTCCCTGGAACCAGAGGCCCTAAATTAGGGACAGTCGACCTGCTTATTGCCCATTGAGTTGCTCACGGTGGTCGTTAAACCTCTAATAAAAAAAAGTTTCACATTTTTGCTGCTACAAATAAAAATCTTATGAGGGACGAGACATTACTTTCAGGATGCCCTTTGTAAAATCTTCCTTGACTAAATAAAATAAAGGTATATTAAATAAAAAAATTATAACATTACGAAAGAGAAAGCATAGTTGTATCAAAAAATGCATAGTAAAGCATTTTAAAATTAAGATGAAGGTAATGTACTTGGTATTCTCAGGCGATTAGAAACGCCGTTAAATTAAATAGATCTTCCTGAAACTGGAAACTGCGATTAATTAAAACACTTTTCCTTAGTATGTAAAAAGTACTGACTGTTAAGATGACCTTCTTATTGTGAAATAACAACCACAATTGAGGGAAAACCATCTCCTTTCCGAAGACATTAGTTTCGGGCATTCCTGAGGCCTGACACTTGCATAAATAAGCCTATCTAATTTTATTCCGTCATATGCAACTTCACTTTTAGTTTTAACTTCATGTCTTCCACCAGTTCTCCCCACTATCTTATATCTGTTCTTACCCATAAACTACTTCACGGCAACTCCAGTTTCGTAGCTTTCCTCGTCTGTAGTAAAAATAAAAGTACGTGCTTATAGTATCACTTTGTCCATACGTATGTGGATACCAAATCTCTGTTGTTGTTTGTCTAATTTGAAAAAAATCGTTTTGCACTGGAAAGGTTGATATATGAGAAAGATGATCCTTACTTTCGGTTTTTTTTCCAAAACATGACTTCGTCCCTAGATGGCGCAAATACAAATCCTATCGAATTCAAAATGCATTTTATTCCACAACATCATCATCATCAGCAGCATTGTCAACCATTATCAATCCACTGCTGAACGAAAGGTCTCCCCAAGTTTCTTCCACAACGGTCTCTCTTGTGCCAGTTTCCTCCATGTTACTCCCGCATAGGTTCAAATTTCATCCACCCATCTTACATGTGGTCTTCTATTTGCTACTAAATATCGGATTGAAAAAAGACTTTCCTCCTTTCGATGCCATTTTTAACGAAGACAGCTTCGGGTACAATTTCGTTTCAAGTAATGCACAGATTTTCTCCTAGGGGGAGTAAAGGTAAATTGTGATTTTTCCAATATCTCTGCTTTTAGAAATCTTATTTGACAAATTATTTCTGCATCGGATACAGCTCCTGGTGAGAAATGTTCTATATATTATTTCAAATTTTTGGCAGGGAATAATTTGGCCACCAGGAAACGTAAGTGATTGTTTCCGTTTCTTTTTTTTTCTTTTTTTGATTGGAGGTTTAACGACCACCGTGAGCAACTCAATGGACTATAAGCAGTCGCCCGTCCTAATTTAGGGTCACTGGTTCCAAGGAAGTGAGAGAATCACTGCCGTAAGACAAACACAGCATCCATGCCTCTCCGGGATTCGAACCCGGACACCTTTCGGGCGAATGATCAGAGGCCACCGCTTAGGCCACTGCGCCACCTGTTTCTAATGTATTTTCGGCTGTTTCTGTTTCTAATGTATTTTCAGCAAAATCTGAGCTTCTTAAAACTGGACTGAAAAATTTATTTCGTGCACCGATACCTCTCAACACTTAAAACTTTTGAGAAGACCTGCTTAAAATAGTGCATAGTTTTTTCGTCAGGGGCGTAGATGTATCTAATTTTTGTAGATATCTCTACTTCTGACAATCCGATTTGAAAACATTTTTTTTTCTCGAAGAGCGTTTCCTGTGCGAAATGTTCTGGATATAATTTTTTTAATTCTTAGCATACAAGTGTGTCACTAGAGGGCGTAAGCTCACGTTTCCGTTTACAGCATGTTTGCAGTAGTATCAGCCGGACTAAATACCCGATTGAATTTTTATTTTTGGTCAGATACTACTAACTACGAAAAAAATTTGTGTGTATTTACTTCCCAAAATAATGTCTAATTTCGCCGCTAAGTGCGCCAATCTGTTTTTCTTGATATCACTCTTCTAAGTGCCCGATTGAAAAAAAATTCTTTAACACTGGATACCATTTAACTGGTGGAGCACTTTCGGTTTTTACTTGAGGAGTTTTTTGTAGTTCACAGTTTTGTCGCCAGGTAGTGTTGGTGTACTTCTGTTTACAGCTATATCTCCGCTTCTAAAAACCTTACTGAGAATTTTTTAGTTACTGCATGCCATTCGCTATAATAAAGAAAGATCGTGAGCATTATGCTGTTCAAATAATTCACAGGTTTCTCGTTAAATGGTGTAAAAGATAAAAATATTTTTCTTGTTACCTGTGCTTCCGGGAGACTAATTTAAAGAATTAATTTTCCTTAGTATAGCTTTTGCTATGAGAATAGTTTCCGCATATTTTCAACTTTTCTATTATGCAAAATTCTTCCGCTGGAAGGCATAGAATGTTACATCATATTTTCTTCTTTTAACTGTTCAATTTGAAAATATTTTTGTTTCTGATAATTTTCTACAGTTGTTAACTTTTTGTACACCATTTCTTAAATTTTGGTATCAAACATTTTAGCTGCTGGTAAAAATATATAGCTGTTTCCATTTCTGGATGTTTTATCGATTGTAGAAAAACGTTTGATTTTCTTTGTAACCCATTCTATTTACCAAGAATAACTTTGATAAATTTTATTCGCGTCGCAAATAATTACAACCAAACATTCGGTGTGTCGTCTTTCTTGTTTCTTTTCTTCAGACACGTGAGACTTTCCATTCTAAAATATTGCAATTTCAGGCCGTTTTCTTATGTCTTTATTCGTTTCATATGCTTTCCTTGATATCTCTATCATTCGTCTAAGCATCTGATTTCTGTTCTTTCTTGTTCTAAATACTGTTTCCTTTTGACCAAGTTTATGATTTATTCATACATTCAAATCTTGCATCTGATCTGCATGGCTTTAGTTGCAGTTTTTGTTGAGGCTTTTTTTGTTCACAAATTGTACGCCCGGTTTTGTTTCGTTTTCCCATTTATTCCAACCTGTTGGCACTCGACCTCCTGCTGCCATTCTTTTGTAACGTTAAACCCAAATATGAAAAATGATCGTAGTTGATCCTCTCTGTTGTGTAAGTACTAACAAAATTTGTTCTTCTTTTCAAGCAAAAATCTTCTCTGATTTTCTAATATTTATGTTAATCATAGCGTTTTAGCAGGGGCATTTGTCAATCTATGAAGCTTTTTCGAGCTCTTCAGCTAACTCTGATGTTTTGCCGATAGCACTTGGAGGAATAGCATTTCGAATCTGCTGTGCTCTTAGTTTGAGTCTTCCGAAAAAACGAGACTTACAATAAATCTATCCAGGCTCTCTGCTTTCGACGCCAACGAAGGTAGTCCTGGTCGTGGCGGGCTATACTGCCCTACCTATCCTGGTAGCAAACGCAGGGGATGTAATCCAGTTTCCACCAACCTTGTTGAATGATCCTTGTAGACACTATAGTATGCAACGCAGAAACCACATTACATACGAAGAGAGTATATGACAGTAGAGTTTCCAGTTCTTGTCTCGGGGTAAAGCGACCAAATAGTTCAGTAGTACGTATACGTAATCCAGAGCCATGGCGTCGTGTAGAGGTGTCCTCTTTAATTAATCCTTATAAACACCGGCTAACTTTGATTTAAGGATGACCAATTTGGATGGCTACTTAAAGGTCTAACCAACCCTCCTCTTGCAACCCCCCCTTGAAGCCAAGTTCAAATTGCCCATCAGTTAATCTCTCGTCCGTTTGCTTTTGCATGGCCATATCTACACCTCACAGATTAACATCAACTGACGAAATGTCGAAGTAAGCTGAAATTGTTGTCACTTATATTTCTTAATTATGTTTTTAGGTTTACCTTTCCACCCCGTGAGCATCCGAAGCTTTAAGGAGCCATCTGTCCCTAATTTAGGGCCTGTTGATCCAGAGAACTGTGCGGGTCAGTGCTTTAAGATAAGCAGGTCATGCATGGAGCACACGAGACTCAAATCCGGGTCAACCACGAACTAACAGCTAGAAGACCTAGCCTCTGACCACTTGGTAACCTATATTTCGTCATTATGTTTTAATGCTCCCTATTAGCATCCGACGCTATAAGGAGCCACCTATCCGTAATTTAAGGACCTTTGTTCCAGAAAAGAGAGCGAGTCAGCACTGTAAGACAAACACGACACTCATGACACACCCGAGACTCAAATCCAGATCTACTGACGACGATAAGCTAGAAGACCGTGCCCCTGACCTCACCCGGAAACTGTCTCGGTAATGTACATTTTATCATAATGTTTTAACGTCCCCTGTGCGTATCAAAAGTTAAAAGAAGCCACCCGTTCCTAATTTAGGGCCAGTGGTTCCAGAAAATGCAGCGAGACAGAGCTTTGGGACACATACCCCTCATGGCTCCAGCGAGACTCAAATCTAAGGCTACCTCTGACAATTAGCTGGAAGTCCGCGCCTCTGATGTCACGTGGCTTATGTTTGTATCATGAATGTAGAATAGATGTAATTTTCACAGTGTGTGCTGATATAATCGAAATTTATTCATAACGGTTGTTTCAGTTTTATCCATGAATGTATTTAAAAGACGATATGATGGGGAAAATGCATTTTATCTGCCATAGAGAAGATCAGCTTGCCGTGAACTTTATATATCCTGTTACAACGCGAACACTTGAGCAAAGAACTCCAGCAATCCGTATGAACCAACCGACTTATATGTTACACTCAAACAAGCTAATCGAATGTAAGGCATTCTAAGTAATTAGTAAATACAATGTGTAACTAACGGTAAACCGGGATTTTAAAAATAGCACATACTTTTATATGTTTACTATATCAAGAAAGTTATGCATAAAACCGTTGATTAATGTAAAAAAATAATGAGAAACATGTAAATATATTATAACCTCTGTTTAACGAATTCGCATGCTGACAGCCGAAATGTTCGGCTGCCGCCCCGGTGGCGCAGTGGTCTAAGCGATGGCCTCTGATCATTCGTCTGTAAGGGGTCCGGGTTCGAATCCCGGCGAGGCATGGATGTTGTGTTTGTCTTACGGCACTGGCTCTCTCCCTTCCCTGGAACCAGTGACCCTAAATTAGGGACGGGCGACTGCTTATAGCCCATTGAGTTGCTCACGGTGGTCGTTAAACCTCCAATCCATCCAAATGTTCGGCTATCAGTATGAAAATACCTAAACGAAACAGGTCTTTTTAAACTTCAATACGGAGTGAACTCTAACCATAATAACTAAACTGCTGATTGTTTTATCATTTTAAACTTGTTTAAGATTTTATTACTATTAAAGTTAATTTTTACCAAAGTTTTCTAACATTTATTGAAATATTCGTTACTGTATAATTACAATTACGTACGACATTTTTTTTATTTCATTTAGACCATTCTAAATTTAGAGTCATCTGACACCAGGGCATCCAGTATTGTAATAAAATGTGCATAATTTGCAAGCACAATAAACCTAATTTTTACATAACTACACTGTTGGCCACCCAAAATGCAACACCAAGAAGGACACGAGATAGCAAAGCTAGATTTACTGGACATAACAACAAATACAAAGATGAAACTACTGAGCTTACCGGCCCATGCGACTTGAGGAACACGCAGACATCAATAGTTCGTGTGGCCCCCATGGCTGGCAATAACGGCCGCTACACGCCGCGGCATCGAACGAAAGAGGCTTTGGATGTGGGCTTGGTGTATGTCGTTCAGGCTGCTTTCCCACGTTGCCCCAGTTCATCAGGCATAGCCGCGGGAGGTGCTTGCCGGGACATTCGGTTGCCGATCAGCGACCAGACGTGTTCGATGGGCGACATATCGGGAGAACAGGCTGGCCAAGGCGGCAGTGACACCTGGTGGGCCGTGAAGAATTGTTCCACGATGCGTGCCACGTGCGAGCGCGCATTGTTCTGTTGAAACGTGGCCGCTGACAGGTCCTGCAGGTAAGGGAGGAATACAGGCTCCAAAACGTCGGAGATGATGCGGTGGCTAATGAGTGTACCGGCGATGCGTATCAGAGAGTTTCGGGTGTCATATCCAATTGCGCCGCAAACCAAAACGCCAGGCGACGGACCGATATGGCGATGCATAATGCAGGCGTCATACAGTCTCTCGCAACTGTGCCGCCACACACGGATCCGACCATCTTTGTGTTGCAGGCAGAAGCGGGATTCGTCGGAGAAGACAATGTCGTGTCATTCCGTAGTCCAGGTGCGGCGTTCAACGGCCCACTGCCGCCGCACTCACCGGTGGTGTAACGTCAATTGTAATCGGAGCAATCGGCGCCATGCGACAAGTCCCCGCTCCTGTAGACGATGTCGAACGGTACGTGCTGACACAGGTAGTTGCGCAACACACCCTAATTCCTGCGCTAACGTTCGTGATGTGGCGGTGCGAACCGTCAATACCCGCCGCACAGCATGCCGGTCCTCTCGTTCGATGGTGTTCCGCGGCTGCGGCAATCGCTCACGTCGGTTCGTCCGTCCCTCCTGCACCCACGGAATCCATTCTCGCCTCACTGTGGCTGGATGTCGTCCCACACGGGCGCCGATGTCACGGTACGATTAACCGCTGTCGCGATAAGCCACTATTCGTCCTCTGTCGAACTCCGAAACTTGATGGAATGACTGCCGTGTATTCTGCGACGAGGCATCAGGAAGCTTCCCACGCACAAGTCCGGCAGCACAACACACTTCTACCACTTACACCCCGCCTTCTGTGCACCCTTCTTATAGTGCTTCTCGGTGGCGTGCCGGGCGCACATGGTTTGCATATGCCATGCAGTGCTAATCGCTTGCATGTCCTCTCGCGGGCGACGCATGCTGCGAATTTCAGGCCAATCGGATGCTTCCTTCTTGGTGTTGCATTTTGGGTGGCCAGCAGTGTAGAACGACACTATCTGAAAGAATTGTTTTAGATCAATCTTCAAAGAAATTAATAATTTATTTAACTTTATCACAAAAAAAAATATTTCGTAGTAAGTATCACATCTACTGAGACAGCAAAAAGCATTGTTCTTGTGCATTATAAATGAATTGAAGCCCATTTCGAAATCAATGGGAGATTTGACAGGAATTGAGGAAAATGGCACAGCGTGAATCCTAGTCTCAGCTTTCATCTTGGTGGATACCTACATTTAAAGCCATATCACCGTATAAGGATGGAATTTCTTCGCGGTAAATTGGCTCAAGAATGTTTGTCTGGCAATAACTGCATTAATTTTTGCGTTATTCGCAACCCTTCGCAGCTTTAACGTGCCATTATAGCAATAGCCTGCCACAACTATAAATACGCGTGAAAAACTTTCTTTGCATTTCCAAGGATGACGTACTCATTCCGGGTATGCCTTGGCACCATTTTCTTGAAAGTATGTTGACCGGATTTTGTCTGTGTCACTAAGGTATATCCACGCTTCATCCAAAGTGACCACAAACTTCCACCTGTCCCTTGCTAGGTGTCTCTAATACAGTTTCCTGCAATTCGTCATCCACTTCGAAATGTGACGCGGAAGGAGCTTGTGGACATTAGGCTTAAGGTGGCTCCTCCTAAAATATCTGCCTTATGTTTTCAATGGTAAAACTTCTTTACATATTTTCTTCGCAATTAATGTATTCCCAAGGATGACACTTTGCACATCGATGAAACTAACTTTAAGTTATAGCACGGCATACTTAATACTTGTTAAAACATAGCGATAATTATATTAAAAATCGATACATTTTCTTTGAGTAATGTTAGACCTGTTAACAGATAGCGCGACCTGTACATCAGTAGACAAACAAATGTTGGATTGCTCAATTATGGTTATGATTAAGGAAGTATTAAGTATCACATGCTATAACTTTAAGCTAACTTTATCGATGTGCAAATTTTCACCCTTGGGAATACATACATTAATTGCGAAGAAAATATGTAAAGAAGTTTTACCATTGGAAACATAAGGCAGAGATTTTAGGGGAAACCACCTTAAACCTCTTTTCTAAATGTAGCTGTGATTTGATAATGCGTTTTATTCCACGCCGTTGTGTCATTCCACGCCAAATCACCTGCTTTTAATATTCAACCATGTTGTCAGGTTACAGATTTTTTCAAAAAATGTTCATGAATAGGTACTTATAAGATAACCTCAAATTAATTTTGTCAGATTTTTTTATCCAAAATTGGACCTAGGCGAAATTTTTGAAATGTTCAATGTTCACGCAATTTAGGCCTCTTCACTTTCTCCGCCTCTTAAGAAAAATTTTGATTTGATAGCAACAAAACACACTTTTTATTTTTAAATCACACAACGTATATGGTTAGGTCATTCTATAAAAAAAATGTGATACTTATGTTAGTTGTAGTTTTCAAGATATTGCTTACCGAACGAATCAAGGTACAAAGTCCTTAAAATCCACTTTGAAAGCTCAGTGACATTTTTTTCTAGCGTTAGTACCACTTTTATACCTTATTTTGATCTAGAAAATAAATAGCTTTAATTTGACACCAAAATATTCAATTTTTACACGTTTTGCATATGACGCGCATTTTGTCGCTCATGGTTCAAAATAAGTCAAACAGGAAGATTTTTCTTAAGTGACGGAGAAAGTGAAAAGGCCTAAATCGCGTAAAAAACTAAATCGCGTAAAAATTAAAAAAACATTTCTCCACCGTCCAATTTTGAATCAAAATATTTTAAAAAAAATAATTTGAGGTTATCTCTTAAGTACCTATTGATAAAAAAGGTTTGAAAAAAATCTGTGGCACGACAGCACATGGCAGCAGGTGACTTGGTGTATAATGACCCAGTTTACCTGTGAGACACCTACATGCACAGGAAACTTTGCGTTGCTGGATTCTCTTTCTTTACAGGAGATCTGACCTTTTGCGCCATCTCAGCGGTCCCCCTTAATTAGGTTGATTTTTTTTCATGGCGTTTGTGCGCCACACGAGCAAGCTGCGAAGTTAACTTTTGCACACTTAATTCCTTGACAAATGCCATTTTTAGAAATCACACAACCACTTTTTTACGCCTTTTTGGATTGCTGTATACAAATAACCTTCTTCGGAAAGGGCAAATGATCCATTTAAACCAGTACCATGTGATTTACTTATAAATTTTTTATAAATAACAACAAAATCATACAGTAAGTTGAGAATTATACATGTGGTGTTGGAGAATCATTTTATCAAAGCAAATGTTGGAATTGTCCTCCATTTTTTTGTAAACACAGTTGAACACGCCGCACCATATTCAGTAATGTCTCATTTAGAGTGCGAGCAGTAACATTGCCAATTTCAGACGTGATTGCTTCACGCAATGCATCCAATGTTTTTGGATGAGTTTTGTAAACTCTATCCTTTAAGTAGCCCCATAAAAAAAGTCAGGGGAAGTTAAATCCGGAGATCGGGGAGGTCATATGTTTTTTGAAATTAATCTGTCATCAAAGAAGCTGGTTATGAGTTCCATTGAGACTTTCGATGTGTGACACGTAGCGCCATCCTGCTGAAAGTTGCCCTCTGTCAATTCATTGTCATCAAGTTCTTCCACAAATTTATTGAATATGCAGCAATAAACGTTAGTGTTGACATTCTCAGAGAAACAAATGGGGCCAATAATTTACGTAGACGAAACCGCACACCATACACCAACCTTTTGTGAATGCATCGGTGTTTCACACATAACGTGTGGGTTTTCGGCAGCCCAGTATCTGCTGTTTTACGAATTGACGTAGCCTGACAGATGAAACCAGGCTTCATCCGTAAACCATGTGATGGAGAGAATATCAGATCGCAAATTAAGAAAATTCTGAAACCATTTGCAGTAAATTACTCTCTTTACCTTGGCCGGTTCCTGCAGCTGATGGATTACGTGCACTTTAAATGGTCGAATATTCGCTTTTTTTGCTGTCCTTTGACAAGATCTGTATGAATATCCTGTCTGTTGGCTTAATCTGTGCAACGATTTCGTCTGAGATTGAAGTAAACGTTGCCGAACATCGTCCACACGCGTTTGGGACTTCGGAGAAGAGAGAAGAGAACCGGTTTGCTCCAGTTTTCTTTGCTATCGACAGAATTGTTGTTTTGTTTGGCACTTTTCGAACTCCAAACAATCTTCGAAATGCTCGTTGCGTTTTGAGGACAGAATTGGTTAACCAATACTATTTCACTAAAAAAAGGCGCTCTCGAATAGAGTACTGCATGTTTCCGAATGCACGCAAGTGAATGACAACCCAACAACAAACAAATCACGAACTGAGTTACAGTTACGGTTAACAATCTTTTTCACGGTGGCGGTTTTCTTTCTCCAGGAGTTGCTGCTTCTATTGAAAAAAAGAAGAAGTTTCTTGCGCGATCCCTTGCAAAAATGTAAGGTTTTTTCAGGGTACTGGTTTAAATGGATCACCCTGTATATACCCCTCCAAGAACGGAATTACTCGTGGATGCATCTTAACACTACGAAAGCAAAATTGCAAATGCTATCAAGGCGGAAGGCTGCTACTGCACGATAAGCGTGGTTACGTAATCGTGATGCACACGATTTGCATATGACGTGCATTTTATTTTTATTTTATTTTTTTGATTGGAGGTTTAATGACCACCGTGAGCAACTCAATGGGCTATAAGCAGTCGCCAGTCCCTAATTTAGGGTCACTGGTTCCAGGGAAGGGAGAGAGCCAGTGCCGTAAGACAAACACAACATCCATGCCTGACCGGGATTCGAACCCGGACCCCTTACGGACGAATGATCAGAGGCCAGCGCCTTAGACCACTGCGCCACCGGGGCGGCCATTTTAATTTTTCACTGTAAACGTGAATCAACTTCTGTAAAAGTTAGTATAAGGAAGAGTCTG